>JAPZDV010000002.1:20071140-20124378 GCA_029814665.1 Acanthurus lineatus | reverse complement strand
ATGTACGTATGTATTTTTTGACATTTGTCAAAAGAGAGAAAAGGACTATGTCTTATAAAGTTAAACATATCGTGAATATATATACCCTGTGATTTAAAAAAAAAAAAAAAAGGCTGAGAAACAATGACTCAGAAGAGGGACCTCACTTCAGAAAAAAAGATTGTAAATAATCTTGGGCTTCCAGTCTTTTTTTATGATTATTTTTCATAATTGTACAACTAATAAATGGCGCAATTAGAAAGGCTCTCTTTGTCGACTCTTTATTTGCCTCTTCATTGATGTTGTTAAAGTGACCATGGCACCTTTTTTTGCTTTGCATAATTGTCAACCTGCAGCTCTGCAGCAGGTTTCGCAGCCGAGGTGACGCTGTTTGTGATGCCTTTTAAATTGTCTGGATTTATCACAGTGCAAATGAGTCAGTGGATGTATCAGGAAGAAATGTTTGATATCTACCTGCCTTTTCAGAAACCTTCCTCTGCTGGAGGATGGACAGCAACAGCTCTGAGACAGTGAATGAGTAACATGGAACAGGAAATAAAAGGACACAAGCTGACAGTAAAATATCATCTGAGCTTCTTTAATGAGCCCAAACAACAAGTGACGGAAATCTCAAATCTACAGGGTTTTTTTTTTTACTTGACGCCATTTACCTAAATTTAGATCTGTACTGTTGTGATTTTAAACTTAACAAGCTTGAAACTTTGTGTTGAAAATAAAACCACTTAGTTATTACCTGAGATTAATGCTGAAAGGGAAATGAATAAACAGATGGAAATTTTCACAATTATAATTAGAATGACAATTGATGTGAAATATGTCACAATAACAATCAAATGCTTCCCTAAAATAACTCTGGAGTTTTTGAATGTATAAATAGATGGTAAAGTCCCATTTATGTCTTTATGTAGACGCAGCTCCAACAAACAGAGGTAGTTTCTCATATTTCTAGTGCCTCATTGTAGAGAGCCAAACTTCACCTGCAGGTGTAGTTTTCTGGTTGAAGTCTTAATGTCAGACTCAGCATTTAAACTGATAAAACTCAGATTTCAACACAGTTTTTTAAAAGTTAGGTAAAATAATGTTTTATATGGTTTCTCATCCATCTGATTTTTTTTTTCAGACCTCTGTTAGATATACAGACATGCGACTGACTGCCTTAAAAGCTTTTGACTGTCTGTGACACTGTTTGGAAAACAGGAAGTTGTTATTTTACTGCGCAGATCTTTCCATGATGTAAACTTGTTTAAACACTCATAAAGAGTATAAATAGGTTATAATGATTATACTTTATTGTTCCATGTAAAATAATTGTTATTACTGCAGATGTTTTTCTTGCTGGCAGCAAAATGTGACCTATAGTTACCGAGTTACATTCCCTTCAAATACCTTAACCGACGCTGCATCGTCGCCTTGACACAAACTGACTGCTGGTATGCAAAAAATGAACTTTTTGTAACATGACGTCAGTGGTCAACATGAAAACATCAACAGAACATTGGATCAGATGAAGATGGCGATTTCAGGGGCAGATGGGGGATATGAGTTTACACATTTATTCATTTCTTAGGTAATTTAGGTAATTAAAAGACATCAGTGCTGCTGCTGCTCCTGGAAAACTGATTATTGTGTTGCCTGATGATTGTGAGGTTGATATCTGAAGACCTTGTTTGTTCTCAAGCTCCTAAATGCACAAAACTGACAAGGCCTCCTCCCGGCAGCCAGCATATAAACCATAGAAATATATAGACAAACAATCCTTATTGTATATGTTTATGGGACATATGTGTATAAACAGGACACAAAACCATGACACCTCCTTATAATAAGGCATCCTTTATAAAGATTTCCAAGCTGTATCTTTACTACCTGCAAGTTTTATAGAATGTTTATGAGCTATTAGTAAAAATATGACATATAACTGAAAATATTAAAAAATAAGGAACATCTTTAACCTCGATGGTTTTCATTTTTGAAATGTATTCATTTATTTCCTCTCAGCAGCTAGGTGGATTTCCAGAATTTTAAATACATCCTCAAGGTACCAAAACAAGTTCTAATGACTTCCTCCTCTGACCTTTTTTCGAGTATCAACAACAGAGTGTTTAGTAATTTAAGGAAAGGTCTCAACATCAGCAACAAGTGATGGACATTTGTAGTTTTCACATGATGAATCCCATTGACTTTGATGGTGATTATCTGACTTCTCCTCTAGCCCCACTTCCAAGTATGCATTTTTATGTTTTATTTAAAATATCATCACGAATTTTGATTGGGTTAGATTGAAAATTCGGTACAGTAATACCATTATAATATCGTACATACCATACAACAGTGTAAAAGCCTCTCTTAATATTCCAGACCTTCACACACATATGCAGTCCGTGACTTATGTTTATTATCGACAGACACATTTTTGCCAAATTTCTTTACTTTTGTTTTTTTTCTCTTTACTTGTGCTGTGGAGAATAAAGGTTAATTTTGTTAAATTTGCTGCTGTTATTCCATTGGCTCTTTCTCGAAAACGTCTCCATCAGACGCTCACCGATTGGCCACACGCACCAACCTGTCCGGAAGCTAATTGGCTCACCTGACTGCAATTATTCCCACACCTGGTTTTGTCAGTGACGCCTCGTCGCGTAGTTTCACTTCCATGAGCAGAGTTGCTGCTGCTGGAGACGGAGGAGAGTGAGGGACACTGCCGCCATGGACTGACCGGAGAGTCCGCTCAGCTGCCCGGTTCAACCGAGACTTTGATTCCCCAACATCTCCGGTGAGTTAGGACCAAACCTTTCTGCTTAAAGTAAAATAAAGTTTCTTTTTTTTATTATTCACGGAGACGAAGGAGTTACAAGGTATGAGGAAAAAGTAGGTTAGTTAATTGTTTAAAAAGCCACAGAAATGGGAACAAACTTTGACCTCGAGTTTTATTCTTCCACGTTTTTCTTTTATTTCTTCCTCTTGTGGATGTGTGTCATCCTGTATCAGTTACCGACAGTACTTAATGCAGAAACAAGTTCTGCAAAACACTTTTCTACACAACATAAGCAGCATCTTTAGTCACTTTTTATGCACAATGGAGCCCATATTTCTTTCTAATGACACATTGATCATAATTGTTTAATCACTGAATAGTTGATGGTTGGTTGACCAGAGGCTGAGCTGGGGAAAGTGCAAATATTTGCACACAAATGTCAATAATAGTCATTTGAGTGGGTGGGTGGTGCTGAGCTAAACATTAATGAAATATTTCTGTTCACTCAAGCAGGTTGCACAACCTGATGTTTTTCACCATGAACTTTTGTTTACTGTTAATCATTAATCCAGCTCTCAGACTACCAGCAAACACATACTTTTCATTTTTTGGACAGCCCTTTTTTTATTAGCACACTATAATATGTCATAAGCCGTGAATGATGATTTCTTGGGTTGTCTGTCTAGCTCATAAAATGTGCAGCTGTTCTCACAGTAAACCCATTAAAGATCTGCAGGCGATCCTCCCTTTTATATCCTTTAAGGCAGTTTTATCTGCTGTTGTAACTTCCAGTCACATCTGAGTATAAAGAGTTGACATATAGACATGGAAGCAAGCAAAGTGACATTCCTGTCACTATTAAATCCTGACTCAGCTGTGGGTGAGGTGAGCTTTCCCGCTGCTGCCCTACAGGTTTGTTGCCTCGTTCAGGTTTGAGAGGTGTTGGCTGCTCGAGCTTGGACATTTGTTTCTCACTCAGCTCATCCGAATGAGCTAATGGGAGGGACAGTAATTAGTAGTTATTTACCAGCAGGTGCTTTGTCAACCAGCTTTTTTTGTTTCCAGAAAACATGTGTAAATGTGGGTGTTGGTGATCAGGTTTTTCTCCAACTGTCCCCGCTGTGTCTTCATATCAACAAGCCCAAAATGTCACAGCTCTTTTGACAGGTGTCCAACCTGGGAGAGGCTGTTTCCCAAGATACATCTGAGAAATCCCCAAAAGAAACTCCTACTTACAAGTCTATTTAAGTCTGTTCGAATCTTTAAAGTCTCATTTTATTAAACACATTTTTAAAAAGGTCAGTTATATGAGAATTGTTGATGTAAATAAATGACAACAATTGTGACACCTATTATTATTTTGCATATATTCAGGTAAAGATGTATTTGACTGATGGTTTTCTTTTTATGGTCAGATTAACTTAGATCCTCCATTATAGCAATGGTATCATTATTGTGACTTTTTTGGACCATGATTATAGTGAAATCTGCTGATGTTACAGCTCTACATCACTTTGTTAGTCTTTGTAATTTTGTTTCAATACTTTTTAAGATGAACTTTATTTTTCTTCATTTTAGCGCTGCAGACTGTTTTTCTCTCTCTTATTTAAAAAACGGACACCAATTTCTAAAATTGTTGTTTTTCTTTTAAACTCTGAAATTTTTTACCTCCTCAGGCCAAAAAAAAAACAAACCAAAACAAACAAACTTAAAATAATAAATACCTGAGTAAAACTCATATCTGTGGGTGACAGGTAGACCTGAGTTTCACTGAAAGTCTAAAAGTTTGGGAACTCAGAAAGGCAAACACTTTTAGTTCAAGTGACATTTTTTATTATTTTGGTAAAGACTTCTATAAGTTTTATTCCTCAAAATCTCTGATTTTAGTCAAAAATAATTAAATCAGCCTTTTAAATTCACACCAGCATATTATCTTGTATTCTCTCCTCAGTGTGTTGAAGGGCGCTGCAGCCCTGAATGATACAAAAACTTGTTTCATCATCATTATCCTGTATTTGCGCTGATAAATCCTTCACTTGGTCTCAACTTCTGTCGTCAAATGAACACACACAGCTAATTAAAAGAAACCTCTCTGAAGCTGCTCTCATTTCCCCATTCCTTTTTTTCAAGAAACATTTCTTGTGTCAAACTTAGTTTAAATGAAACCTGTCTTGTACTGACAGATTGACATAGTGTTTGTAGTGAGTGAGTATCTGTGTGTGGCTCATCCTCTGAGAAACTTCATTACTTTGATAACTCACAGCCTCCATTAAGGGCCCAAAATGTCCACGTAGCATGTTCATTATTCACTCATCAAGGAGGCTTTGTTCCCAGACACTGGCCCATAAAGGGATATTTAAAGTCCGTTGCTATATGTTTAATCAAACGTTCTCTGTGATAAGAGGACAATAAAGTCAGCTTTGCTCTGCCTCCATTAACGCGCCCGAACCTGATTGTGCAGCTGTGATGAATAAGTCATAGAACAGGTTGTAAAGCTTTTGTCTTGGGATACGGCATATTGCATGTGTGCGACCTATTTAGTTGAAATCCACTACACTCTTCACTCGGGTCGATCACATATCGTCCCTTCATGCGTCAGCCGTTGTTCAATGTTGATGTTATTTGCTGCTGATACTTAA
The DNA here is from genome assembly GCA_029814665.1 of Acanthurus lineatus. Classification (NCBI taxonomy): domain Eukaryota; kingdom Metazoa; phylum Chordata; class Actinopteri; order Acanthuriformes; family Acanthuridae; genus Acanthurus; species Acanthurus lineatus. Next base: position 20,118,987 of record JAPZDV010000002.1, on the reverse strand, counting down.
TAATGCACTTAAAGCACTTAAAATGGAAAGTAAGGAGGTAAGAACTTCGCCTTAAGTGGCTTTTTCTCTGTGGTTTTTGGGATTAATTTAATGGCTTTACTTGTTACTAAATCATTTTGAAATTCTCCATCCTCTTATCCTTTCAACAGACATGGAGCCAGTAATAATTCTTCTTGGTTTTTTGGCTGGCTTGCTTTCCTCATGCCTGACCTGTCATTTGTAATATACACAGAATATTAGGCAGGCAACACAAGTAAGCAGCGCAGTGCTGCAACATAACACGGCATATCAACTGTCTTTACACAGATTTTACATGACATGAGGCATCTCGCGAGTCCTCGCAAACAAAGATGAGCATTTCTCTCTCGATTACTGAACAATAGCAACTCAGATGACAATAAATTAACTGTTTAAACTTTGCGGTATGACTTTTAGTTATTTGTGCAACATAATCTGAGTGCTACAAAATGCAAAATATCTTTTTTTTTGCAACCTGTTGATGGAATTATTTGGAAATTAGATCTACAGCTATCACTGAAATAAACCTCCAAACTCCATGAGCAGTTAAACTTAAATTAAAAGCCATTATAATGGAAACTTGTTGATGTCATATTTCTGTCAGCACAATATTTTATGACTGTAGGTTAAACAATTATATTTATCACTAATTATTCTTGGGTTTGTTTTCTTTGTTTATTGGTTTATAAAAAATGCCTGACAAATTTCGTTGACTGAGGTGACATAACGAAAAAGAGCAAAACACGTCTAATTTATCATAATAAGAAAAATAGCAAATCCTCACTTTTGAGGAGCTAAAACTACTGAAGTGGTCAATCAATTATTTTTTTTGTCTGGTGTGAACAAAACCTGATTCAAAATTAAATTGGCACCTGAATATTGTAAAAAATGCAAATCTATGGAGCAGAACTCCAATGAATTTCAAACAAATGGAGGCTCGTCTACTGTGTAAATAAAATGTTTACAAAAACATTATTTTATTTATGTAACAACCACATTAGCATAACTGGTTACGTTTCATATATCACGGTGACTATGACAGCACATTTCATCATAAATAGGACAGCCATTACATTATGAGGATCATTTAGCTATCAGCTGTAATTTACGGCTCACATTTATCACACTAATGGGAAGAATTGACATTAATAGTTGTTGCTGTGATGTGTACAAACAAACTATTTGAGCTATTTTTAACCTCAAACTAAGGCTGCATCTCATATTAGCCGCTTGTATTTTAGTCCTTGTATTTGATTTATTGACCAAAGTGAAATAAACATTTTGTTGTGTGGAGATGGCGCTGCCACAACGTCTCATTCCAGTTTCTTCTTGTCCTGTTTCTGCATTTCCTCCTTAAACTTTCAGATTCTTCGTCAGACTGATTCTTGGTGAAATTTACTCCATCAGAAGAGGACAGAGAAGTCCCGGTCCTGCTCTCATCCTCTTCCTTGTGCAATGCCGAAGAGTGCCACGTGGTCAGGAGGGGTTGCCATGGATTCTTTGAGTAATATGGACAGTGCCGGGAGCTGCGACAGTGTAATCAGCGTGAACTCTGGCTATGTGAGTGCTGCAATAGATCTCCTCATCTGCCACTGGCTCTACTGCTTATCTGTTGGTTGTATAACAAAATGTATTGACACACTTCACTGATACCTTACTTTCCTTTGGCCTATCTGAATAATCATTACTTTTGACGGTGCTATTGTGCTTCTTTGGAATGAGGAAATAAAGATCTGAGGTTTGTCTATCAGATTGTAATGATGTCTGTCTGCATGGACGAAGTGAGACAGGAAAATGAGAGTTTATGAGAGGAAGTGAGTCTGCCTGAGGTGAAATACACTCATGTTGGTTCAGAAAGAGACCTTCAAGGTGTTTTATCGAGAGAGTTTTCTTTAAAAGTGACCAAGGTGAGAAGATCTCAAGCTGTTTTTAAGACACCTGCAGTCACCTGAAAGAAATTCCTCTGACAGGCCAATAAAGAATAAAAGATAGCCGAGAACAGGAGAGGAGTGGTATAATTAGTCATTCCTTTGCAGCTGTTTGAACACTAAACAACTTTGACCTATTATTCCCGTCCTGTCTCTCATGGCCGTGCTCAGGGTTAAATGGAGGACAGAGAAAAGTTGAGAAACTGTCCAGTTTTTGTTTTTTTTTTCATATCTGTAATACATTTCATGGGCTCTTGTTTTGGTGATCAGAGTGAGGACAGCATGGAGCACTTATCTGCAGAAGAGAGAGCATGTCTCATGTATTTGGAGGAAACAATTGAATCGCTGGAGATGCAGGAGGACAGCGGCTTGTCCAGTGAAGAACCAGAGTCTGTGCTACAGGCTGAAAAAATGGATCCGACGATAGTAAATGGTATAATAACGCTCTGAAATCTTGTATTGCATGTTTTCTAATTTGGCTATATGTATGTGTGTGTATGAATAAAGGCACATTTTACACTAAAATAACATCAATAACTGCATTACAAACTGAAGTAAATGTGTGTTTGTTTCTTAGACATTTCCACTGTGGAGTCTGATGAGTCTGGAGGAGACCAGAAAGCAGACAAAGCTGAGCATCTTGCTCTAAATGAAACCTCAGAACCACAGTCCTCTCCTGCCTCTGCAGCTATCACAAAAGATCTCGAGCCACCAGTGACTCTCTTGACTCCACCTCAACTCCCAGCCACTAAATCCGTTACTGGTTGTGAAACCCATCCATCAGCTTCTCAGACTAAGGAACTGTGTTTGTCCAAGGATGGAGATGGTCATATACACATTGTTTCAAGTGCCAGTGAGTCTACAAAGGCCTCTGAAATAGATTTGGCTTTGATCCCTCCTCCATTGGACTTCATGGATGAACCAGCACCTCCTCCACCAGAAACAGTAAAAGTCCTTCCTCCAACTGTGGAAATATCCAATCACAAGCAGGGGGCAACTGTGGACTTGGAGCAACTTCGCCAGAGAGCCTCTATGAAGACAACTTCAGTGGCCCAGGATCCCCCAGACAAACCCCCAGAGCTGACACAGTTATCTGTCAACTCTGGTCCCCAAATGAGTCTTCATCCTGAGACCACTGAGCCCAGAAATCCACCTGCTGTGGCTCCTAAACCCAAGAAGCTTCCTGCCAACATTATTCTGAAGTCACACAAGTCAGCAGTGGCTGATGGCAGCTCGGGACATTCAGTTCCAATCTGCAGTGATCGGGTGTTGATGGATCCTCAGAAAGTCCGCATGGAGGCCCTTCGAAAGCTTGGTCTGCTTAAAAGTGATGATGCAGAATCAGGCCCCGCCCTGAGCCCTAAACTCTCTCCCAAAACTAGAAAGTCATGGGCAGCTCCTTCTCCTCCAATCAGCCCAGCACCTCCACACACACCACCCCTAACACCATCTCACATCGTTGTCAGCAGCCCATCTCCTGCCTCGTTCCCTGTCCAGTCTCCTGCAGCTCCTTCTCCATCAGGCCTCCCTGCAGCTCCTGTAGATCTGCCTCCTGATATTGTCCCGGCTCCTGCTGCTTTCAGTGACCCTGACGGACCTCTGCTATCAGATAAGGTCAAAGATATTTCAGGGGCCATGGTTAATGTACAAGCGACAACACCACCTCGTACCCCACCTGCCCTGGGAAAACATCTAACCCCACCCAAGACCAAAGATGTCAAATCAGCCACCCTGGAGCGCTCTGGCCCGGGTCTGAGCAGTTATATGGCCAGCCAAGAATCTGCAGAGGCCAACCAGGGCGGCAGCAGCAAGCACAGTCCCAGTCACCTGCGCAACAGTCGTCCACGCCCGGCCTCTCTGGGGAGTGGGCAGGATTTTTCAAGTGCTCAGGGAGAGAGTTCGCTGGGGGTCCCTTCGGCCAGCAAAGAGCCAGATTTACGGAGGTCCCTGCCCGCCTCTCAGCCCTCTGGAGATGCCCAGAAGCTGCCTCGATCACAAGGCATCAGTGTACTCATCTGCCCTCGTGCAGAACATGAAGAAGACCGCCGCGAGGCCCTGAGGAGGCTGGGGCTGCTCAGGGACTGACGCAAGGACACCCAACTGCCACAGACTCACCTCAGAAACTGTATTTAAAGGACGACAGCATGGACCGACACATGATTGCTGGAGACATTACAAAACTTTTGGGAAGCAGCTTAACCGCACATGTATGCATTATCATTAATTACATTAAGCTATTATCACCAGAGTGCCTGACATGACTTGAATACACACTGACTGTCATGCCCACCCCTGCATCTACTTACTCATGTTGTACAGCCACACAGACATGGATCTTTATTTCTCTAAAAAGCAGTAATCAAGAACTTTTCAGTCATTCACTGGCTCTCACTGTAGCTTTGTGTTTTTTAAAATAAATTAAATACTGTTAGTGTTAAGAGACTAAAACGATTTTGTCATTTTAAATGTTGATCTTCAGGCGTCAACCTTTTGTACATCACTGTCTGTTTTCAGATGTTACAGTACTCTTTGTTAGAGTGAAACCGCTGCGAGGCTGGTTCCCCTCTTAGTTATCTTTTTGACTTCTCTTAAAGGTCACTGTTGTAAATTCTTTCACTTCCTAAAATTTCTTTGGAATCTTTTTTGTCTGGCTTTATTGACCACAGAAACTGAGAAAGCACCGAATAATGATCAGATTTTTGTGTTCTAGCATGAACTCAGTTGAACCTACATGCTCAGTGCAGTTTGACAAAGGAGCAGGTTTTGCATCTTAATTCGAGGGGGATTTATTGAATAAATAAAAAATGTAAGAGGTGTGTATTCCCTGCATCGCCAGAACATACCTTACTTTAACTCAAAGCACACAGACAGTGGCCACTAGGCGATAAGAATCTGAAACATGAGGTTTGCATAGTGACGAACATGTCAAAACTCACAAGCTTGTTATACAGATAATTTGTGTAGTGTCACCGTGGGTCTGTCAGTTGGACATGAAGTGATAGAGCAGCATTTATTACGAGCATTAATGCTATTGTCTGATCATACGCTCTCCCTGTGTTTCCCCACATGTCATACATTTCTTTTAACTTGCATTTGAAAGGTGTCATTTGTTTTCCTCTGAGGACTTGTGAAACACAGGCCCTCGTGTGTCATGTTAAATCACAAGTGGAGGCACCAGTGTTCAGGTTCAGCCTCAGTAACTTTATCTGATGTGATGGCGAGAGAACTGGTGCAACCTGTTTTCTCACCTCATGGTTTAGCCTTCATGCAACAGCTTTGCTGCACATTTACTAGCAGACGGTGTGTCTGAAAAAACATTTTATCTCTGCTGCAGGCTTTTACAGACAAATAGATTTGCTCTTTTCTATAATTTCCCTTTAAGGTCATCTACTGCTGTGAAAATTAAGCTTAATTTGAAAGCTATTTCTCTCAATAGCTTTTAACTTGGGTTGCTGCACTAGATAGCTTGTGGAGAACATGGCAGGAGTGATTGATTCAAGTTATTTTTCTATCTTTGGACTGAAGCATAACTTTCTGGACAATGTTGAAAGCCTGCCACTTCTAAAAGTTACCAATATTTTACTGGTGGAGCAATGCTGTGTGTCAAAACTGATGGTAATATATTAGGTCACTCTTATTTTATTTTTTTATTGTGCAATTACATTGATACTTAGGTGTGTCGTCCCTGAATAACTGCATTAAGTGCCAAGTGCCACTTCATATGCCAGTGCTGGATTAGTACCTTACCTGCTCTGCACACCCTTTTCGTTCAGCCTTTTTGTTGTCCTGATCACAACAAGAATTTCTTCTCAGCATTTATTTTATTCCAGCTAGCTAATTTGCATAGCATACAAACAGAATATTTTAATATGTTCAATTGAACAGTATGTTTTTACACACTACCCTGGGATAAATTTGGAAGATGATTTAAATATTGTTTTGAATATTTTTATTAAAAGACAATGCACATATGCCTAATATGCAGATGAATTCAACACTTTTTATTGAAGTATGGAGACACCGGAGGGTACTGGTAGGTAAAATATCATTGGTGTGTTGGATTTTTTTAGTTTATCTTACAGCAGACATCCTCTTTCACTGTAAAGCCAAAAAAAGAGGAAGCGGTTACGTGTCATCCAAACCAACACAGGCTGCTTTGTGCTGCACTGTGGCATTGTTGGTATGTGAGCTATCTCTCCCTTCCACCTGCGCTGTCTGTTGTCCTGCTGCCAGCAGAGCTGACTGACAAGGCCTCAGTGACAGCTCCTGTCACTTTCACTGTTCCCCTTGTTGGCATCATAGACTGGCTGAATAACATGCCTTCCCCACTTTCCTTTATTGTCAGTAAAAAAAGGTTGTAAAGACATGAGATAAGGAAAGAAAGAGATGAAGAAACAGATATATGAATTTTTCAACTTTGTAACACTCATCATGCAAAAATATTATGTAACCACAAAAAGAGTTTATTGGGTTGTTCATAGTTTTCAAAAAGATGCACATGATTTTAAGGTATATCTGTACTATAGATATTTTCCTACAGTGTAAATCCCTGTTTATCATTCTGCTGCAAAGTGTTCAAACAGTGAAGTGCTGCCTGCAGGTGGCGCAAGAGAGCTGCTGCACCTGCAGGCAGGATATCAAGGAGAGGGATTAGGAATAGGTGTGTTTCCTTTTACCTTAACCTTTTCCTAATCCCAACTCAGTAATCTCTGCTTCACCCAGCTAAACTCTAACCTAAACCCTACCCATCGAAACAAAAGGTGTGTGTTGTCACAGGTTCAACAATAACAATTTGCCGGGAAGGAAGGCAGCCATAGGATTATGTTGGGTGAAAAGAGTTAAAGAAATAAGTAGGGTGTTTGGCAGGCATGGCATAAAGAAGACTGAGCCTATTGAAATAAAATGAACACTATGCACTAACTACAGCTCACAAAGAGCAACTGCATGTAACTCCTAAAGCTATGGTTAAACTAAGCAGGATGGAGACCCTGAGAGTGTTTGAGAAACTGACTGGTGCTGTCAAATCCTACCAGTGGTGAAACTTTAGACCTTTAAAAAGTTAATGAGTGAGCAAAAAGAGAAAAAAATACATGATTCTTACTATGAAGGAAGTCTTGGCAAGACTAGCTAGTGCCAAAGTCTTTTACTTCATGTATCTAGTGGGTTTTGGCAAATTCCTTTACACAGTCAAAGCAGCTAAGTGACTACATTGATCACACTATTTGACGGGTTCCTCTTCAAATGCCTGAGGAAGAGGAGCATAGCACCAGAAATCTTTCAAAGAAAAATGCATGAAATAATGTCTGACCTTGATGGGTTGCATGTCTACAAGGAAGGCAAATTTATCCTTGGATCCAGCATTTTGGAATTGGAGAAAAGTCTGGAAAGGATGGAAGGGGTTGGATTCAGGTAAAGCAAAGACAACAATCCTCAGAAAATAAGTTACACTTACATGGTCAATGGGAAATGAACAATGAGTGGTTTGATGACATATGGTTAAATACTGGAAATATTAGGGTTATTGAAAATTCATAAATCAGATTATGTTGAGTTCCTGGTACAATTAATAAGAGCAGCTAAATGCGTGGTGGTCTTGGGGCAGACCCAGCTCCAAAAATTCATCTGGTTTCTAGGCAAATAAACATGGATAGTTATCAAAAAACAAAAAGTACTCTTAAGTTTTTATGTTAAAGTTAACTAGTTAATGCGTCCATGGAGTTAATATAGGCGCAAACTAATATTAACTAATATTAAGACTAATATAACACTACTATATAAGACTTATTAAGACTAATAAAATTAATATTAAGTTTTAACTGTCTCTGGGTTTTGTGATAAAGTAAGAGATTATGAGCAAAAAGGTGGGTCTTAGGGGTGTTTGTAGGAGTGTGCATCTTTACCTCTGGTACAGCTATGTTAATGTAACCTTGGTAACCCGTATCTAGGTAGCATCTCGTGATTGGCAGATGATATAAGGAAGTAACGTAAGACCGGTAAAAATTGGTCCCTCACGTATTGAAAACTCTCTTAACTCACATCATGCTTTAGCAACTAATTTATGTGGCGAACTGAAACACATTGGCTCTCTTTTAACAAACGGGAAGTAAGTTATAGTAGCCTGGCTAGCTAACTGATCTGCCCCGCGCGGTCAGCCGTTGGAGCAGCCGCGGTGGATGTGACTCGGCTGTTGGAGGCAATCAAGGTAAAACCGCTGGGCGCCATATTGTCACAATTAACGGCAAAAGCCGTTCCTCCTCTCGGGGTCATAATTCATTCAAACCTAAACACACAAACATTATATGCGTATTTTTGATAACACGTGACTTACACTTTCTGTGAAAAGTATTGTTATTGTTATAAGTGCCTGTAAATGTCCATAAATTATCATAGAAAACACTCCGCATGTTGCACAAACATCTAAGAATCATAACTTTTCTTATCATTCTTAAAGTTACCTGGCAAGTTTTCTGGACACAAATGGATACATTGCAGTTAAGAATTTCTCAGAGATGATTTGGCACATTTTTCGTGATACCACTTTAACAGAATGTAGCCTAAAAATATAGTTTTATGTTTTTCTTTTATAAATAAGGTAAGTTATAGCCCAAAGCTAACTGTGGCAACAACTTCCTGTTTCCTACTTAAGGTATATGGAACCTGTAGTTTCATAGATGATTGTTCCCCCAACTCGAAGACAGACGTATTATAAAAACAGACAAAATCCATCTCTGTGCACCTTTTTTTAGTGTAGCACGATGTGGATTTATTGACAATTTATGAACTCAGGATGTCCCATCAATATGGTTCATATATACCAGGAACATTCTCACTCTCCTCCATTCAAATACATTCACTGTGTTGAAAAGTCTGTGGGTTTAGTGATGAATGGGTGATGGATGAGCGATGGGAGGCCCACAGTGTAAGACTCTGAAGAAGAAAAAACCTCGACCATTAGAGGGCAGTCTCGATTCATGTGTCTGTACCAGTACAACCATTAATGCAGAAACCACAGTACCCACCAAGGTCGGAGCTCACATGACAGATAGCATTTAATTATGTACATACAGAAAAGATATTTTTTCCCTTCACTTGCTGATAAGTGAACCGCAAACAGACTTAAGTCTTTGCACAGAGAAAAGTGATCAATTTAAACTTTCCTCCCTCTGCTTATCACAACTTGCATTCATTGAAAAATAGTGGAAAGGGGAAAACAGAATAATGGCAATTAGTGCAGAAAACATCAAGTACTGTAGCTTAGCAGATGTCTTTAGTTTGTGTTTTTTTATGTTTTCTTGTGAAGTCTTAATATTTGAAAGATGATTCATTATAAAACTTGCAAAGTCTTTATTGCCCACAGTTATACTTCATATGAGATCATAACTGAAGGTGATTTGTTGCTTAAGGATACTAATGAGGATAAGACAGCATTTTCTGTGAATTTGGTCAGGTCTTACATTTACTGAGGCGTAATAAACTGTGATATAATAATTTTATCATCTGCTTAAATTTAATCAAAAAGAAGTAAGGTTGCATCAACAAGCCCTTTACTGCCAGAAACAGAGAACAAGAACAGAGCCCAAATGGATGACATTAACTCAGTTTATATTTATTATAACTCACACTCCAAATCTTTTTGAAACTTATTCATTTAAAGTGTTGAAAGATTTGAAATTTTAAATCACAATAATGAAGTTGGTTCACTAATTAATTTAACTTTTTTTCCATCTGCTGAAGTGTCTATTAAAACTGAGTTTTACAGGAAAGAATGTTTGTTGGATTTCAGATTTTTAATATTTACTTTATAGACCTTTGTTTAGTCTAGGAAAAGAATTTTTTTTTTTCTGTCTGACTTATAAGGTCAAACCATGCCTGAACATGCATGTCTCTTAGCGCTCAGCTTGGTCCTTTGTTGCAGTTTTTTTATCTCCCCAAACAAAATCGCTTTGTCTTTCCCATCCAGAGGAAATGATTCAGGTCAGAGTAACAGCAAAGAATGTAAGACATGAGTGTGGGCGATCTGCTAGAATATTGTACTCATCAATTTATCACACTGACCCTATAAATAAACATCATCAAACAGGTTTTAAGTTGGGTATTTCACTGGTGAGATAGATAGGCCAGAATTTTTGAGTAATATTTGCTATTTCTATGACAAACTCATGAGCTGAACTTCCACAAAGCTCCTGGGAGACACTCCCTGGTTTTAGCAGTAGGAGCAGGTGGGCGTAGCTGCTGCGCTATCAGGCTAGACAGTGAGCTCATGGGACTTCCCCACCGTCCCCATCCTGTTCTGTACTTACCTACTTACATAGCGTCTGTCTGAAAGAGGCCGCCAAAAGCCTCGTCCCTTTCTCCACATACGAGTTGATCATAGAGGATTAGTGGAGACAAAGTGGCACAGAGCCACTGCTGAGTGTGCTTGGGTTTAAGCATGCCTGGCCCAGTTCTGTGTCATCAAAAGAGTTTACTTAAAATATACGGGTATTATCTCCTTTATGTGTGGGTGTGTGTGCATTCAGATAGGCAGTAAGTACTGTTATACAATTTAGTTGTATGATGATGATTGATACTTTGATTGATGCAGGCTCATCAGTAAGGATTACGTTAGGATCTTAACAGGACAATATCTCCCTCTCTGTCGCATTTGATCTTGATGAGTCCACTCGATTGCAGGTGTACGCACACACTCACATGCAACAGATACAGTATGCGCACAGGCCTGTATCCCCTCCAGCACCCGTATGCTCACTCACGCAGCTAAAAAGCCTGTCCGTATCTTTTCTACCTCCCTGCTGCAGCAGCTTTTAGACTCAGGTAATATGACAAGAACTCAAGGAAAAACAAGCCCTCATAACCAAGCCTGAGGGTACTGTGGTGACAACACTCATTAAAAGGTCTCAGCTCATCTGACATTTTCAGTGGTATGATGTTACAAATACAAACAAACTTAAATGTTGCTTTTGCCACTGGAGTCATATTTATCTACAATGCTGCAACAGTAGTCCATGACAGGAAAGAGGTAGCCTTTCAGTTAGGTAGAGCAGTTGTGTGTGTGACACCTGTGTTTCTTCCGACCTGATAACTGTATTTCCTTTTTTCGCTTTCCCTCTCTTGCTCTCTGTTAGTGCCAGTGACTGAGGCTGTGGTCAGGAAGCATTCCTGGGGCAAGCCCACAGCCTTCGCTGGGATGCCTGTACTAAAGTGTGGAACTCAGCAAGCCACTCTGCTCCCCTGTGGTGCTGGCATGGTGAGTACCAAGAGATCCTGCCTGGCCTGCGGTGGTGTTGGTAACCTCGCATATGAAGCCCCTGCAGAGAGGAAAAAGTAGTGAAGAAAGGGGAAAAACTTTTGCACTCTGAGCCTTGGCATTTTCACACATAAATCTTTCAGACAATTGGGAACATAAATGTCGGACTGGAAGAAAGTAAATGAGGAGCTAAGGTGATGTGTCCCTGTGTATGACCATCTGGAAGAGAGCATTAGGCTCTCCACAGGGCTTCTACCTCCTCGATTCATTAGCATGCAGTATAGTACAGTGGTTGCTCTCAAAGACTCCTTCCAACATGCATCCATCTTGCATTTATCTTACAGCAACAGCTGTTAGAGCATCATTTGACTTTGATATTTCAGAGTCAAAATAAAAAGTAGGTTGTAACAACAGTGTCTAAAAACAACTGGCTGCCACTGATTTTTTGCCTTCTGTTGGCTGAAAAATTGGGATTTTTAGAGTTTCTGAATAACTTTTGCTCAAGATGGAGCCATTGTTGCAGCTCTTAAATGTGGTATATTGAGGATAAACATACATTTTTTATATCGTTTCAAATAGAGGCATTGGATTAACTCTTAAAAGAAAAGTTACAAAGTAATATTGCCTACCAGAAATAACATACAAAAAGACAACAGTGCTACTCTCTATGCAAAACTAGTCTCAGCAGGTTGTGGTCAGTCACTCTGCAACAAATCTCAGCAACATGTTGCATTAAAAATAGTGTCATTCTCTGTTTAAGGGTTGTTACAGCTTTATTTGAGTTATCTGTGAATGATCCTCGCCTCTCTGTCACACCTTTCCTGCTCTCCCACTCCTCTCTACCCAGTGTGTTGCTGAAGACCTTTTCATGACGAGCATCATAAATTAAACATGGCCTTGGCTTCCCTTGAGTGTCTGTCAGTGTAAAAATAGCTAGGTTTGGTGCACAGTGTGGTGCCCCGTGCACAGCCCTCTGTCTTTTAATGAAGTGTTGCCATGAAAAGTGTACTGATCCTCCAGCGTGACTCTGTGGCAACTGTGTTCTGACTTTCTCAAACTCCCCGAGTGACTCTGAGCTCATTTGGTTATACAAGTGCTCACAATTACCCAGAGATTTGGACACAGGGACATGGGATATTTCCATATCCCTGACGGATGTTATTTTAATTACACTGAACTGCTTGACTTTGTGCTGTGGATTTACATGTTTTTTCTTCTTCCGTGGATGCGAAGAGGGATTCTCAGGAAGGGTAATTCTGTTGTACTGAATCTCTTATTTATTGAGGCCCCTTGTCTCTGGCAAACATGGGGTAAGCATACCAAATTACATTGTTTATGAAGCGTCTGTCTGTACATCTAAGGTAGTTACATATTAAGTTGTAAACTTTAAACTGAAGGTTATGACGGAACTCTGATAAGATACAAGAGAATCAAAAATAATCCTCCTTCCTCCCTTTGCGGCATCAAACACAGTATTTTTAGATAATGTGTGTTTTGAATTCTCTGCATCATCTGAAGAAAATAGAGTTGTTATCTCCAATCAGCCACATTGTGATGCCCTAATTATATTTGATTGAGAGAAAAAAAACTGCACGTGGGAGCAGGCAGGATAATTATAGTGTAGAATCTGCCTGTGCGTTGAAATGCAAACACAAATGCATCAACACAGCTGATTAATTTAGGTGATAATGCAGGAGGAGGCAGCAGGTGAGGAAATACAGATGCTTTTCCTCTGCACAAGGCTTCCTGAAAACAAATGTTTCACATGTCATTGCCGATGAAATGTGGCACAGTCGCTCAGTGGGGCTGTTCTCCTGGTAATGTGAGAGAGGTCTGTTTTGATTCATGCAACTCCTTAAGCCTCATTCCTCTGTAGGTCTTGGGGGTAATGGTGTGCATACAGTGCCTCATGATCAGTGGGGGTTAAACGCAAACTGTCTTTAACCCATTCAACCTCAAAACACTTAATGTCCGTCCTTATTTGGTCTAAGGAAAAACTGTCTTTTTAAAAAATGCTTCATTGATACTTGGGTGGATGTCCATATTACTGATTTCTGATGCTGGCCAGGGCTTTAGTTATTTCAAGCCAGGGGCAAAGATCAATAAGCAAAATGTGGCAGTTGAGCTGCCACAGGGAAAAACTCAATACTGATGAGTGAATAATGTGTTGTTGGTTATGATTTTGGAACCAGATTACACAAAATATAATTTGTGGTCATGGATTTTATTTGTTTTTGGTCCTATTACCAGATAATTATTCTAATGATTTCATCACTGTTCCTGTAAACAATTATAGAAAGTTATTATACCTGAAGAACTGATTAAATCTTGAACTGTATTCTGAACAGCTGGTGTAGTTTATTCATTTAGCCTAATAATTCAATATCAACAGGGATTTTTATTCAGTTTTTTTTATTCAGTCATATGCATATTTCTGTAAAAGTTACAGGTTCCCTTGGTTTTCAGTTCTTTGTGCAGGTCCTGATCCAGCTCCAGCTATGAAATTGCTAAGGGCCCTCAATTGCCCTTGGAATAAGGATGAATGCAGGGAAATCAGCTGAGGCATAAAATAAGAACTGTACCTTTTTTATTTTGCATTTTCAAACAAATTTTTCTAATTTAGTTTTCTTACTTTGTCAGCTGAACTTTAAACTCAATTCAGTGGGTGTATTGAGGATCAAGATTATTTCATTTTTTGATTATTATATAATTTTTTCCTGAATTAAATGATGTTCTTAAAAATAGCATATCCTGTAATATTTTGGCCTTGATTGTACTTTTTCTAAACGTCAACATTAATTGTTGACCAACTGTTTTAGTAGGAACATTAATCTTCCATCAGTGAGATGTAGCATACATCGCCACATCAATGCTGCACCCACGACCCTCTGAAAATGAGCGCGTATTGGTTTGCCAATGAACTGTAGCCTCACACGCATTCTGCTGAAGTAAGAACAAAATGCAATCTCCAGGCTATTACTTTTCCCATCTGAGTCATTTATAAATCCATCCGCCCTCTTGCCCCCCTTTCAGCCATTGCTTTTACCGCACCGACGTGACGGGCCGCTCTTTTTTTTTCTTTTTCTTTTCTTTTTTTTTGCGCAGGTGGCACTGGCCAGGTGACCGCACGAGCCACCCTGCACGTGGTAGCCTCGGTCAACCTTCGGTTCAACCAGCACCTGTGTGTGAATTTCTGCAGGACAAAAAGGAACCGTGAAGGAGAGTCGGAGAGGAGAGGGAGCGGCAGAGGAGTCCGGAGCGCAGCGCGGACGCTTCTTCTTCTCTCCTCCCCCTTTAGACCCCGCCGCTCCACTCCATCTCTCCCTCTCTCTTTCCTGTCTCTCTCTCTCTCTCTCTCTCTCTCTCTCTCTCTCTCTCTCTCTCCCGCTCTCTCTCTCGCTCTCTCTCCCCTTTCTTAAATTGACATTGGTCTGGCTCGAAACATGATAACAGAAAAGCCTTCCTCCGCTCCGCGTTGTCGGGCTCTCCTCAATCCCGATCACTTGAAACTCAAATAAGCAGGCGCAAAGAGGAAAAAGGGATCGCACAGTGTCCTAACAGCGGCTGCTCAGAGGGAATAACAAGACCTTTATACCACACACACCCTTGTATGTGCTCTTGCGCATCGTAGATCTTAGAAAGTGCTAGTGTTGGACTACAGTGAAAGTTAACATGTATATGCACGCTCTGATCCGCGCGAGCCTTGGATTTGTAGGTTTCTGCCTGGTCGCCTTTGTCCAACAGTCTGCTTCAGGAAGTAAAACCACTCAAGGTAAGTTTTCACGTCAAAAATAGATTTCTTTTAATCATGATACTCCTGGTGACTGGGAATGTGATGTTTTTCTCAGACTGCTTGTTGCCTAAATTAATAGATTTTTTAGAGACTTTTGGAAGTTAATAATGATGACACCTTTGTAAATAAATGGAACTTTAATTTATGAGTAGTAAAACAAGTTTTAAAAGCAGTATTTTGAAATTTATTGGGGTGGATGTGATGTTTTTAGCTACTTTGATACATCAGTTACTTCTAGTTTGGTTCAAGCATTCACCTTCTGTTAATTAACTGACTAATATTGTAATCACTTAATTTCTTTTTTGTTGTGTCAGTATAATCAGTTGCTTATTTATATACAGACTACACAGAATATTGGAAACGTAAGGTTTCAGTGAAATAATCAGCTGAAAATTTTCTGTGGTCAGAAAAAAAACAGTTGCTTTTGATCTCCAAACAGCAGCAGCAGTGTGAACAGTTATGTTTCATTGCTAATCCTGCAGGTAATTGTGGTGAGACTACCAGGAGGCATTTGTCACAGTCCAGACAAGTATTTGACACTAGCCTGTAACACACACATGGCCCTCTGGTCTCTTGTCTGTCAGACACTGCAGCTACAGTCCCGTCCTGCTCAGGCGGCTGCCCTCTTGCTCTCTTGTCTTTGAGAAATTATTCAGACCAGACAAGGGCAGCCTGAATCAAAAGTCTGGCACCTTACAGGAACATGAAAGACACGGTGTTGCACACTTGATTTCTGGCTTCTTCTTCAGGTTAATTTTCCCACAATACACATGCAAAGCCAGAGCTGCCAGAAGTATTTGCATGCAAAGACACATCGTGGTTTCTGTGTGAGCGTTGATTGTGGTTGGTGATGTTTCGCGCACACAAAAAGACATCTCTCTGGCGGTCGACAAGGCAAAAAGAGAAAGGGGGTGGGTGACTATTTTGCATCCTGGGTGGTCTGCCCCCACTTGTGGGAAAATTCAATATTTACATTTTGCAATTAGAACTACTTTTTTCTCACTTTATTTTCCACAACATCGATTACACACTTCCTTGTGGTGTGGAATGCTGCTGTATGAGTGTCGGTCTGTAATGGCATGCACCTGTTTGTTGGCCACCAAGTGAAATGTCGCAGACGACCACTTGATAGGCTTCTTCTCTGCTTCCTGTTTGTCTGTGCAAGGCAAGAAGCTTTGCAGTGACATATTATCTGTGTTTGGCTCTGAAGTTATTTGTGAGCATATTTTGTGTCTAACTGAAAATAAATATTGAGTTTGATGTTGGTAGCAACTGTGGCACTGGCAAGTCTGAATCCTGGGAAGAATTTTGAAAACTGAAAAAAATGATGAGATGAACATTGACAAAATAAGCTCAATATTTATTCAATGCAGATGTTGCAGACAAGAGTCTTCAGCTTTCATCAGTGTCAGACTAATCATTGCACTGTGTATCAGTCATCAGTCATTATTCCAAGAAGAGGAAAAGAGTGAAAGAGCAGTGGGATGAGGCAGGCAAGACTTGAGGATGTGGTGGAGAGAATGACAAAGAAGGGAAAAATGAGACCCGGGAAACAGGAGAGATTAAGGGTGCAGAGTCAGACAGTGAGAGAGGAGGTTTCTTAGTGAGCGAGCAGCAACAAGCAAGGAAAAGAGATGGAAAGGAAAGAGGGGAGCCGTAGACGTCATGGCAAATCACTTTCCCTCGAACAGAGTCAGGAGCTCTTCTTAATGCAGCAGCACCAAGGCAACGGTTGGTGTGGGGCTGACATGCTGCCGTGGCTGGCTATGTTGGTGTAACCTCTGCTCCGGGGCCTGGGGGTCTAAAGACGCAGGGCCGCCTGAACAGGGAGGAAGGCCAGATACAGGCATGGACACACTGTGGGAACCGAGCGGCCTTGGCAATATGAGGCCCAAGTGACGGGGAGGCTCACCTAGAGATGCTGCCCGAGTCTCCACTATGAACAAGATGGAAAGGAAGAAGAAATTCCCCTCAGCCCCCACCCTTTCCCCAGCCTCAACACTTACTCACCCCTTTCCTTTTCTTTTTTCACCCAACTCTTCCTTTGTTTGCTTTGTCCCTGCTTCTTTTCCTTTGCACTTAATGAAGTAGCTGTGCTTTTTCTCCGTCAACTACAAGCCACGACTGCATTGCACCCACTGTGTCACAGAGCTCACCGTAAACCTAGGTGCTATTTATATTTTTTTGCAACGAAAAAGATGTGCACAGCTTCACCCTGTCCCTTTCGTTTTCTTTCTCCAGTACCATCCAGCCCCCTTTAGTTGCCTGATAAAAGTCTGGATATTTTGCTGGTCTGTCTCAGTGTGTAAGTGTCATTGTACGTGTGTGTGCGTACATGTAATTGGGACAGTGGGAGAGAGCTGTATCTGTGGTAATTCTGACAGCTCTTTGAAACTGTATGTGAAGCCACATAAAAGAAGTGTTTAAATATGGCTTTTATATTTGCCCATCCCTTTGGCCTTGAACTTCTCTGAATGTTTTCTGTTTAGCAGGAAGAGGGCGTGGGGAAAAAAGGGCAGACAGACTAAGAAGGACTGTGGCACTGTCCTCAGTGAGCATGGCCAGTCATCCCGCTTTAACATTTTGACATCACTTTGGTGTTCCTCTTTCATCACCTTCACTCTCAGTTCTCAGGCTGTGTGGTTTCTGTGTCGTTACCAGGGGGTCTGTGCTCCCAGGGTCCTATGTTCCCCTGCTCAATATCCACTTAATATGACAATATTCACTTAATATGACCATGGTAAAACCAACTACAGCTTATGGCCCAATTATGATTTTTACTATATAAAATGTTCCTTTGATATCTCCACAGTGACTGAACATATTTTTACAATTCAAGCTGCAGTTAAAACATCCATCTTCACTTCTCAGATTTTTACCTTTACAATAACCCTCAAAAAGTCAGAGAAGTAAAGGTTCAGTGTCCATGGTCTGATAATTTGCCATCATAGAGAACTGCATCTTTGACTAATTTAAACATTTAGTATGCACTGATTATTACAAGGTGTCCAACAGCAACTATTGATAAAATTAAAAAAAAAACCTTAAACCATGGTTTTCTTGGAAACATTTTTTTTCCTTTTTTTATTTTTTACAAATAGTAAAGTTAAATGCAGAATAATTTCAAATTAGTTATCACATATTGTCTTTTAAATCAGTGATATAAAGGCCAGAGATACACTTGTTTTTTAACCTTAACTTCCTAAACTTAGGATAGTGACCAAAAATCTTGTTAGTCCACCAGCTAAGGCAGTGAAATGTTTAAGAATTCTATGGAATTCCATATAGGAATTCATTTTCCTGTTTGCAGTAGTTAGTTTTTGTTCCACTAGTTTGTTAGTTTGTCATCAGTTTGTCAGCAGTTTAATAATAAACTTAACAAATTTGATTATTGCTGTAATGTACTTATGTATAGTAGTCTGCATAAAATAAATATACTTGGTACAATAAACAATATCAGTATTTTGTTTTGTTCTTTCGTTCTGAATTCCTGGCAGAACAAGTGACAGCAATCACACCTTAGATGGTATGTCATGTCCCAAAATTTAGCACATTATGACAGTGACAAATATTGTTTTGAATATTCTGCTAGTGCAAGAATTTGATGATATGAAAACCTACCAGAATTATCATATTCCACACAATATTCAAAGTGAGCAAGTCTTATTATGTGCACAATTCAGGGTCAAAACTGATGCAGGACATGCAAGGCAAGCAAACGTGTAGTTAACAGCAAGTTTATCTCTGGCCCACTGTGTCATATCAGGGGTGAATGGAGCTGGAAAATATAGGACCCTGATTTGTGGGACTTTGGGAACATAGGAATGACATCGCTTTAGTCCTGACAAGCTCCTTTGGAGGTATTTGTCGGTATTTGTTGTCCCCTCAGAGGCTGGTTGTGCCTTAAGACAAGCAGAAGCAAAAGTCCCTTGTTTACCAAATTAATTTAACAGCCAGGGAATGGAAGATGTCTGCAGGATCGCTGAATTACTCACTGACCAAAGCAGCATGACACACTGAAATTTCTTCTATCCGCTACTTTTCTGTGTAAGCCCAATTAAAGCAGATGACCTCTAAATCTGTAAATGCATTTTGCAACTCTCTGTCAGGATGATAAGGCAAGCTTTTCTCTGTCTGTCTTCTCTCTCTCTTTGCAGCAGGCATGCAGTGTCAGATATTTGTGTTCTCGTTATGATCAGAGTCTCTCAGACAGGTTGAGCCCTGGGGTAGCCCTCGGTCACCTGCTGATGAGTAGGTGGAAGGGATCAAGTCAGCATCACTTCACTACTCAGCAGACACTCTCAGAAAGCATCTGCCTGACAAGTGGTGCTCCAATACAACTGTTCACGTTGTTACAGAGCAGCCGAGAGAGCAGAGAGATTATTATCTTGGCATTACTTGAGTGGTGAAAACACTTGATAACAATTCTGTCTGAAAGCAATGCGGTAGGAATCATGGAAATGACTTTGATCAGTGGCTGTGTTGTGAGGACAAGTCAGTGTGTGTGACTGTGATGAGTGATTTTAAACTGGATATTAATGGTGGCACTTAGCCAGCAGAAGTGCTTTTACTTTTCCAGAAAAAAGCAGATAAAGATGAAGTAGATGTAATTTTTTTTAAAACTGAAAGGTTTAAGGTTTATCATGCCTATTTTTCTCTAATTCCCTGGCTTTAGTGTGGCAAAACTGCAGGTTGATACAAACATTTTCATTTAGTTTTATTGCTGCAGCTATATACAGAGTGAGTACCATGTTTATGGGCTCATGTTAAGTCAAAGCTGTCTGGCACAAGCTGTGACCCAAGGCGATTCAGTGGGCCTTCGTTCTGGACAGTTGCTCACTTTCATCCTGACCGCTGGAATGTAAAACCAAGACATTTTTCTCTCTGCAACAGAGTGTCAAAGATTCTCTCCTTAAGAAATTTGACTTCCCCAGCCATGAGTGCCCTTTCCAAATGATTATCATTTAATCAATCTATTTTCCCTGGTAATTTCTATTTCAATAATGAGCTGCAAACTATATTTGCCAGAATGTCTTTCTCTGTTAAGAAAATGAGAAGTGGGTTATCATTCCACTTGGTTACAAATAAAAAGGAAAAAGTTTTACTGCTGCATTTTTAGTTTTATCTATATTTAATTAAGAATTCATCAGAGTCACATCTAAAGAGATTGTTCATAATAATTGAAATATACTTACTTTCTGGCAGGGAGTTATATGAGAGGATTGATGTCACTCTCATGCCCACACAGTAAATTTGTGAATTGTTGTTTTCACAAAAGTTTATATGCAGGTCAAACAAAAAAGTTAAAATGAGTCAGACAGCATGCTGCAAGGCTAGCTCCATTTTCAGTCTTGATGCTAAGCTTAGCTTACTGGCTCTTGGCAGTAGCTCTAAATCTGATCATCATGTCTGCCTTTCCCGCAGTTTACAACAAAGTATTTGTCTAACAACTGCCTCATCATTTGCATACTTGTACTGAATACAAGCAGTTATTATGTTTGCACATTTCGTATTCTGTAAGAAAATTTGGTCACAGCCAAACAAAACTTAAACCTGTGCGCTCTGCAGATTCCCTGTCCCTCCCTAGGGGAACCCATCAGCTGTTGAGACCCCTTTGCCGTAGTACCTTTTTCCTTTCCTCGAGCAGAAAATCACTTTATCAGCAGCTAGCGAGGCCCTTGTGACCACAATTTGTCACTTCATTTAGAATAGTTACAGGGCTGACAAAGCTGTAGACTTCATGTGCAACAGGGGAAGTGAAAAAATGTAGTTTAAATCACAGACTTTCCTGAAAACACCAGGACAACTGCTTTGTGTGCAACACCAATGTCCAGCAGTAAAAAAAAAACATCCATAGCCTCACACTCAGGAATAATGAGTGCGGAGCTTGTTCAGAGCTTGTTTATTTATCAAGGCTTTAATCTGAACAATATGTTCCAAATGAGGCCCGTGATGCTTCTCTCAACTGTGGCATTGTGGTTAAAATTAGAAAACTCTCTCCTGCTCCCATTTCTCTTCCCCTCTCACCCTGTCAGTGGCCTTTGTTCTCTGTGCAGATGCGGCACTGTGTTGACAACATCCCTGTTGGTTTCGGGGGAGGTTGGAGTCAGTGTTGACGGCACTCTGACCCCCCCCAGTCTTAAACTCACCTCTAGAGCCCCCTTTCACAAGTACTGATGGCTCGCTGAGGAACCTCAGTGCCGCCCCTCAGCCAGCTGCAGCAGCTCTTAGATCATTAATCCTCTAACCCCCCACCACAAAGCCCACATTTGTTTTTGTGTTCCATTACTCGCTGATTGGGGATACTGTGACTACAGAGAGGATATCAGTGGGACTGTCATTTCAGCCTCTATGCTTTCTAGGGCCCATAGTTGACGTTACACCATCCTTCCTCCTCTTCGCCCTCTTCCCCTTCCCTCCTGTGACCTCTTGGCTGAATAATGGGGCTGCATCTCTCTTTGAGAGTTTGGGGGGGTCAGTGAGGGACGTCATTAGGCTGGTCTGCAGTGGTCAGCGTTGTCAGAGGGGGGTTGGGGGTCAGAGAGAGCCTTGTTTACAGACTGTGTGTGTTTACATTCCTGATGGTGAGCGCCAGCTTTAGAGACTGCTGGAAGTGAAAGGAAATGCTCTTATTCTGCTTAGTAATGGAAAAATCCAACCCAATACATCAAGGAATCCAGACGAAAAAAGCCAAGTTATTTATTTGGTGGGTTCTTGCCAATGCATTCTGGGTAGAAAAGGGAGATGACTTCACTGATGAATTTGAGACTTCCTCAATGGACGGAGGCATTGGAAAAAAACATATGACCCTCTGCAGTGTTTAACCACCACAGTGAACTCTGTTCTCCATGTAAATATGTTAATTGCACACTGTAATAGCTTGTCCTGCAGATTTAAGGCAAATAATGGTGTTTAAATCATTAAACCATTCATCATTCAGGCATGTAAGGTTGCAGTGAACTGATTAACATTTAGATTCAATATTTTTTTGATTAATTAATTGATTTAATATCTACAAAACTGAAAAAAAGACCAATCACACGTACAAAGAGTCCTTTGATTAATCTTAAAATGTATTGTTTTGTCTGACTAGCAGTACAAAACCTAAAGAAATTCAGTTTGTTGTCCTAGTTTTGCAGGTTTTCCTTTCCTTCCCTTTAAAATGACTGCATATTAATTTTCTGTTGAACTTATCAGTTGATCAGGGTCATTCCTATCTGTGTTCCCACGGTAAGGGAACTAGTTCAACCTATGATGAGTTGTATATACTCCAAATAAATCAACCCATAATTGCAGCTTTACAGGCATTCAGACCTTATAGCATAATTTTCTGAAATGAACTGTAGCATTACATGATTTATGTAAGCGTCATTTACAAATTTACATTTGGTGCTTCCATTTCACTGCAGTATTGTACACGATCAAATTTATGGCCAGAAAGAACTAAAAAGTTTTTTCGCTGTGTCATGTTTCATATTGCTTTACATGGATGAGGACACATCTTGCAAGGAAATTACATTTCATTATTGAAATGCGTTAACAGAATTACAAGCACATCCTCAGACTAAACAGACTGTGACTTGCTTTACATCAACTAGTAGTCTAGTTAAGCAGTGTCAGTTAGTACAAGTGTGAGTAAGAGTGAAATATTTGTTTGAGCCTCATAGCTTTTTTAATAACACAATATTTAGAGTTACAAGACGTGACACGGTTCTGCACTGATTAATTACAGTGTTGACTTTGAATTAAGCCTATAATTGAGATAATGATGCACTAACCAGTTGTCAGTGAAAATATGCAGCAGGAGAACAAATTGAAACATGAATGATTAAAAATGGCAAAAAGTGCTGTTGTCTTTCATTTACCAATGTTGTAACGTCCGTTCAGTCAATTACTGTTTTCAATAACAATAATATAGGTCAGCATCATGAAAAGCATAGTGGCATCCAGCTAAAGCTGTAATGATTGATGAACAATCATGTGATTGACATAACATTAAAAGGTACCTATTGAAGAGTAAAATTTTTAAGCTTAAATCCCAAACTTTTGTTAATTTCAGCAATGCGCAGACTTGATGGCTTGCCTTATATGATAGTACAGCTGCTGGTTCATCAATTTGGACTCTTTCTTTTGACAGGAGCAATAAGTTGAAAAAGTGACCCTTCTTTGTCCATTTTACCCAATTTAAATGTATTTTATAGTTGAAGTTAATTAAATCAAGAAAATTATTTGTTTGTTGCAGCTCTTATCTGCTATGAATGAATGCAAGTCACCTGATCAGTTGTCTAATTTCTGAGTTTTTTTCTGTCTTTTTACTGGCAAATATTTTGAGGAAAGTCAGGAAGTTTGTCTGTTAGATTCAATATTTTCTACTCAGCCCTTGTGCAGTCTGATTGAAATACAGTAGGAGCAGTGATGGAGAGGCCATTAAACACTTGATATGTCTGTATGATGTAGTGATTGTGCTGTCTCACAGCAGTTAAATGAAGCCTATATCCAGTCAGTTCCAGCCCGTAGAACTTCACATTTCTAAGCTTTAGTAGTTAATGCCTGCTTCACAGCTTACACAGAGAACCATTCACTTTATACCTCAGTTTGACAGGAAACAACTAAAAATATCACACTTGTGCCGTAATTGCTACGTTGCCATCTTTATAGTTGGTACTGTATCTGGTTAAAGCAACCACCAATGAATGTAATTGCTGTGTGCAGAGGGGAGAGTGTCATGTCAGTTAGCTCTGGTTGTATAAATATAAGGTATACAGCTGGAGTAAGTGCCACCCTTCCCGTATATAAAATATGCTGCATGAGGCCAAAAAGTCATTAACAGTGGAGGACACATGCCAAGGAGGGTGAAAAATCCCTTGAAAGGTACAAATGAATTTCTTGTCACTTCGTCTCCTCCAGGAAAACTGTTACAAGTTATGCTCAATTATTCAGTGTGGTATGCATTAGACCTCCGACACTTAAAGTGTGTGTCATGTCAGCCTCTCTCTGCACTCTTGTACTATAGCTCCATGATTCACTTAATTACTGTAATAAGTGTTTTTCTTCTAGAGGTGGTCCGGAGGTCTGTGAGTCATAGTCTATTAAGGCCACACATGCCAAAGGAAAGGCACAGCACCAGATGCTCTGTCTATGATCAAAATCACAGAGAATGTCCATTATTTATTCAGAGAGTTTGAGCCTGAGAAATGTTTTATAAATGATGCATCCAGTCACTTGCTCTTTACTCCTCCAGCTCATCATTGTCACTGTCACTTTTGTTGGAAAGCGCACACTATGAAATGCTCATGTAGGCATCAGCAGTTTGAGGAAGTAGATACAAGCATCTTGTATCGTGTTTTCTTGATGAAAACACATCCATTGTATCATATTAGTGTTTGTATAATACGTAAGCAGGCAGTTGAAGAGTAATAAGTTGAACAGTGCTCTATTTTTTAGATTAAAGAATCTGAGCAAGATTTACAAATCGACATAGAATATTACAGGGTCATTTTTTTCAATTTTTTTCTCCTGTAGTTTCCATTTATGTACCTTATGAAACTAAAAGAGGTCATAATATGTCGTTAGACTAGCTTGTTTATCATATCTAATCAAAGATTAGTTCTGATTATATTATTTTATTGTGACTGTATTCCAGTTGTGCAATATCTGATGAGGGAAACTTTGATTATGCATCAAACTATGAAGCATGGTTCAGTAGGCGTTCAGTGCTGGTTTTGAATTTAATTTGTTAAATGAAGCAATGAATGAAAAATCAAAGTTATTTTGCACAAATTGAGCACTCAGAAGTATAAATCAGAACTGCATCAATAATTTGTAAATATTTTGAAAACAGGACAAGTCATTTTCTTAGGAAGACATGTTAAAACTAATAGTTTTATGTTTTCAAATATGGGAATTTGCAGATTTCATTGTCTAATAATTGAATTTTTTTTTTATGTTTTAAAGACCAATCAATTAATCAAAAAAAAAAAGTTAAGAAACCAATACCAAAAATATTTAAAAATTACATCCATAACGAAAATTTAAGCCATTCTCTAACCATTTACTATTGTAGTACTACAACGCAGGGGTTCTAGCATAAAACTTACTAAAAATGAATGGTCAAAATATTTACACCTGAAGTTGAGAGATGCTGACTTTCTCTAAATGCATCAAAGTTCAAGAATACTAAATCCTGCATCTCCCATAATGCAACTCAGTGGCAGCTTTCAGTGCAGTATCGGCAGAGTTTCCTTTTAATGGATAAAAGAACACTGACACTGAACACGATTCATTCATTTCTGTCACTCTCCCATCTCTCTGCATCTATCAGACAAGAATAATAGAAAGTAAGTACATATAAGTGATAAAAAATGACAACTTATGAAGTTCTTTTCATTAAAGCACTTTTAATGTTAAGGCATAGATTTGGACAAAGTTAATGTCCTTCAGCATGTTAACAGTTTATTGCTCCTGTTAAACTAAGCTTGCATGTTCTTGTTCTTTTTTCCTTTGCCCTCAGATTCATCTGAGGCTTCATTGTTGGTGGACATAAGCAGGGAGGCACCCTGGGTTTTGAAGTTGTGATCACAGTTTCGGAAAGCACAGGATCAGTCAGTGGTCATGATTCCTAAACATTTAGAATGTGTGAAGGATAAGTGTAAACATCCCGAATGGAAGCAGTTGATATTTTTATTCACAACTTTTTAGAGGCTTGCTGGACAGCCAACAGTGTGTCCCTTCATTAGCTGAAGGGGATCTAGGCAAGAGGGGGGAGAGATGCTAAATTTTGTGTTAATGTTGACGTCTGCAACTCTGCATTTCATCAAAACCATTTTCTTGGGGGGGTTAGGGGTGAGGTTAGTCTGCTGCCCTGCTCAACTTGGAAATACACGGCATTTTCACAGTCTGCTGTGATAATTTTGTTTGTTGGTTCCTGTCCTTTCCCCAACCTTGTCCTTACTGCCTTTGAGGCCACCAAGAGACACAATAGTAGGTAGCAAATTAAACATTAAACAAACATCAGTTTGCTAATTTCAATATCATTTATTGTACATTCATTTAAGAAGGCACTCATAGAAGGATAATGACAGTATGGTGGTACATTATTCTCTTTATTCTCTTCTTTCACTCATCTCTCTTCATGTTTTGTTAATTGTCATTTTGCTTGAAGGTTTGAGCTTTACTGTCCAAAATGACAAACTTGCAAAATTTTATACCAAAGGGTAGTTTAACATTCTTAATTAAATTTGAGTTTTTGTTTTTTTTTAAAATTTGGGATCTTTTTCCTGCTGTGGTTCTATTGATCCAAAATCAATGAAGAGACGCCGAGCCCCTTTTCCAGGCCTGTTGTCACTTGGCTTTTTGACGTAGTAGGCAAATTCATTTCCAGAGCCCATCTTGATGTCATGCATTTGTAATACCGCTTTGAAGCCCCAAGCTTGGTATTATGGCTGTTGCCATCTTGTTTTTTTGTTACTGTCCTACTGGATGAGAAGATGGAGCTGGAGAGGTTACGCATTGTGTATTTGACTGACAGCAGCTGTCAGTCCAACTGACTATGCTTTTAATTATGCACAACTGTATTCCTTTATATATTTTAAACAAGTGAGCCATATAAAAGTTCCCTCCCCATACAGTTGTCTGAAATGGGTATATAAACTATAGAGACCAAACATTTTTTTTGTACCAGGCTGTAAAATGTTATCTCTGCTGTAAGGTTGTGTATTTTAATATTAGGGCCTATGAGGATAGACTTGCTTTTGCAACCAGCTTCCAATGGCCATTCCGAGAACTGCAGGGTTTTTCTTTTTTTGCACTTTTTTGTTGACTTCACACAACAAACACTGTTGATACTGTGAGATAAACTCCATGTCATCACAGGCATCAATTATAGCAAATACATGGAGGAAGTGTCACTATCAGTTTTTGTGCTTCACAGCCTTTCAGGCTCTCTACTGCTCAATAACTTAAGTAATTACCCTGACCCTAACCCCATCCTGCTCAACCACAACTCTAAGTATAGTGTAAGTGCGGTTCTAAGATGGATAATTACAATACTTGTTCCTTTGTAATTATACGCAGTATGACAAACACTGTGATCCCAAGAACACCTTTTTATGGAATTGAACCCAGCACCCTTCCTCGTCCACCGCAAAGAGCTCATGGAAATGAAGGATTTCATGTGAAAATGCTTTCGTCAAGGAAGAATGTTTCGTCTCTAATGCGTAACCCCAACTGTCCAAATGTTCTGTTAGGAAAAAGCAGCTGAATGCTTTACAGCTCTCGCTGACTGAATGCATCAGTTGGTCCATATATTTTAGACTATTATTTTGAAGTTGGCTGCAGGCAGTGCGAGTAAAGCTATACCTATGGGTGTCCCAGTTCCACTCAGTCTATTTCTGTATCTGAAGGAAAGGTGATGGGTTGAAGGGGGGCAGGTTTGGGGCAAAGCAAACAGCGAGGGTCTCAACACTCAAAGTAAACATTACCCTATGTTTGAACTACACACCTTCAGCCCTACAGTTCTCCCACACACTCGCGCTCTCCCCTCTGAGTCCTATTCCTGCTAACACCCCCTCTAGCCAACCCAGCTAAATACACCGCTTATCCCAGGACCTGCCCATAAATCAGGGAGGAAAAGCCCCTCTGACAGGGTCTCACCTCCACGGCCAGCAGCCCTTACTTTGCAGCGCTGACTTACATATAGGGGCTGTTTTTGAAGAAATGGACTAATGGCTTTTCAGAGTAACTTTCCTAATAACCACCTCTGAGGATATAAAGGTGTTTTATCAGACAATTATAATAAATCCCATTTATATGCTAACCTAGCCCTGCAACCTTTCTTCCTCCGTCCTCCAAAAATGAAAAGTCTGCTTTGCTGAGCCAAGAGTAAGTGGCGATGTGTTAAGGGATTTTGAAGTCTGACACACGGTAAAGTTTAAAGTTTTATTGAGCATACAAAAGAGCATGAGGTGAATCGGTTTCAGGGGAGAGAAAACATGCTTCTTTGTTGTACAACTTGGTTTCATCCAAGAAAATCATTGAATTCAATATTCTGAGAATGTCAGTGGGTTTAAACACAGACTCAAGCTATTTGTGGCTGTAATATGCTCAAAGTGCATGAACCGGAGGAGAGCTGCAACAACAGCAATATTCAAAATGACACATATCCCCGGAGGAAACTGTTAAAACATCAGAGCATTGCCCAACGTTTCTTTCTTCTTTGGGTTTTTTTGTTTTGACTTTGTTTATCCATCCTTGTCTCAAAGCGCAAACTTCCCTCTCCACTGCCTTAACTTGTTCCCAACAACTGTGATTCCTCAACACGAAAGCATAAAAGAATCTCTCAATGAAAAACAATCTTTTCATTTGGACATGAGTCAATTACCAGGGCAGCATTACTGAAAAAGCTGCACCTTTTTTTCCCTCAAGCATTCAGAGGATTGTCCCTTTTGACTGAAGCAAAGGATGTATTGATTCTGACATGTTTACTCTCATGGCAAAGACATGTTGGTATTCTAATAAGACCAGAACATTCAGTGTGTGTGTTGTCTGTGTGTCCATTAGAAAGCTCTCAGTAACTTTTATGAATGGGTCTTTTAAACAATGCTTTGATGAACATGAGCTTTTGTAGCTTGTGTGGCAGGATTTCTAAATTTGTATACATTTCATTTGGGCAGCTCATGCCAAAGGAAATTATAATGTGGAGCTTTTATGTGTTCATTTAACATTATGATCACATTGTACTTGTCTTAATGTGTCTCACTTAGTTTCCAGATATTTGTAAATACCAGTAGGTTCCCTTATTGTGGACAAACAGTTTGCAAAAGTTTTTTTTATTATTAACTGGTGCTATAGCTTTACATTTCTACAGAAGTTAAAAGATATAAGCAATATTTGAAAAGAGATATAGTTGTAGTGCAGATTGGTCTACAGATAGAGGGAGATTTTTGAAGAGGGAGCAGCTTTTGCACATTTGGTTACATAATTTCAACGGTTTGGGTGGTTTTACCAAACATAGAAGCTGTTTTGTTTATTTAAAACCAGCCTGAACGCAAAGCAAGCTGCTTTCTGACATCATTTAAAATTTCATTGAAGTTATTATGTATCACAACGTGGCAGTTACATAACATCACAACTCAATATCTGGTGCTTTGCACTCAGAAGTTGCCTCAAGCACAGCATCAAATTGTTCTAGATAAAAACAGAGTTATGCTGAAAACAGATATATATATATAATTTTAATTAAGCATTTTGTATTTATGTTTGTTAATTTTTTTTCTTTTGAAAAAATATCACACTTATACAAATTCAGCTCCTAAGTTCCGCTTTCAGTCTTTGAACTCTAATTGCAGTTTCAGATTTCAGGCATGCTTTAAAAGTGTATGTTTTTAAGTATGCATGTGTGAGTGTGTATGCGTAAGAAGGAGAGAGTCTGAGAGTGTGTGTGTTTTTGTGTGTCTCAAAGTGGTTAAAGTGAGAGTCTGAAATCTTACAGACTGAAATGATAAAGTGCACTGATTCTCTAGTTGGGAACATTAATAACAAGATGAAAAGAGCGACTCTTTGAGTTTCTGTCAGAATGAATATTAATTGTTACCGAGACTTGGCACCAAGAAACTCGACAATGAGACACATTATGTCTTGCATTACTGTTATTATTGTATTTTTATTAATATATTTTGTTGTGATTAATGTATACTCTATTGAAAAGCTCTTCCTCAGATGACAAAGCCTCTTCTGCTCTTTTCCTGTCTGTGAGGAGAAAGAACCTAGGCTGCTGCTCAGGAGAATTCATTTTGTTCTCACATAATATAAATCAGTGCAGGGCACATGGAGAACCTGCATCACTAAATGACTTTGTGGAAAAAAGAGGACCCATAACTGTGTCAGGAGTTACATTCATTATTGAATGTTGCACTGAAGCTAAAATACTATGAGAGCCAATAAGAGCCAAATTTGTTTAAATGAGCAAAATTATTAAAAGAGTAATGGCACTGTTGAAAGAAAAACCTTAATTGGTTTTGCTTTATTTGGAAAGATCATTGTCAATGTTTTGACTGTGTTTACTATTTTTTAAACTTAAAACCCTGACTCAGACATTTAAACGCTTTAGCAAAGCTAACGAGGCTCTAGAGACAGTGAAAGGTTGTGTTGGTCTGTCTGGCAGTCTAACACTGCATGGATAAGAATAAAACTCTGTCCAGTGCCGGTCCACAGAGGATTAATGCTTTTTAATTTGTTGATCCTTAAAATTTTTTTATTGAGAGCCATCAGCAGGTTAACATTTTGGTGTTTTTAACAGCTACTTAATGCATTGCAATAAAATTTGCTACACATGCTCAGACATATACGTTTTCCACTCAGGTGGAATAGTTATCTCTCTGGTTATTATTTTAGCTTATATCTAGCAACGTTATGAGGTCACATTATCAGATCATTAAGTATTTCTTTAAAAAAGGTTGCTCCTGGTCTTACGCTAAAAGAAAATTTGAACCTGTTCTATACTTCAACCATCATACTTTGATTTAGTCTTCATTCACGATATTTACAAGCATAATTTTTTCAGCTTTTTAGCTGTAGTCTGTTGTTAAAAGTCCTGCCTCTTTCATCAAGTTGTGACATTGTAACTTGCCACAGTCAAGGGCTTATGGGAAAATTGTGTCATTAAATGTCACTTAAAAATAAAGACACTAAAACAACAAGTTTAGGATCTTTTTTTTAAAAAAACTGACAACCCTTAATTAAACATATGGAGTGAGCTACACTTACATATAGTTGATTAAGCCTATGGGATTGTAGTTATTTGCTTTGTATACAGATTTTATTGTGATACTCTGAATAAAGTTTTCTCTTTAACAATACCTGGAAGTTTAGCTTTCATTTTGCCTCCTGATTGCTATTGTGAGCATGTGAGCAGGCATTTAGCACAAAGCCTCTCTGCGCTTCAGTACAGACTCACAGAATTGTTACCAGCTCTATGGACTCTCAGTCTTGTTCAAGTTAACCTTGACTGAGACACTTAATACTTCTTAGACAATTACCAAGTGTCACAAGAACCTCTACAAACTTTTGGTTATTTTTCAAACTCACATTTTTGTGGGATGAGTATAAATACTAATGTCTTTATGTTCTCTGTGGAGTAATGCTAGTGTTAATAAACTGCTATTGTGATGTTTTCTTGATGTTGGCCTGAAGGCATTCAAAATCATTTGTATTGGGTTTACGAGGTTGAATTTTGTGCTGCAGATTTTTCTCTGAGGTCTGTGCATTCTGCAGTGTCACTGTCCTCCTTTGCACAGCAGACTTCGTGTCCTCCAGGAATAGGCAGATATAGCCAATATGCTAAGCTCAGGGGTTTAGGTTGCAGGTCATTTCCCAGTGGGATCAGCCAGCTCCTGCAACGGGCTTGTGATAAGAGTGGATATTGGAAGCTATGTAAACCTTGTTAAGCCGCCCTTTCCCTGTGTGCAGGGGGGTAATCCTGAACACCTGGGATAGTTAACTGGAATTTTGTGGGATTAGGGGCTCCATGAGGCAAACCTGATCATGCTTCTGGATAAATCCATTTCCATTCTTATCTTTTCACATTATCTCTCTTTTATAATTCAGACTCAGTCCAGCAGTTACGCAAGAGTTATCTTTATACTGAGCTATTTTATTTCTGCCCATATCTGTTCTTCAGGGCTCTTAGAACTAGTCAAGCATTAATGTAATTTAGTTTGTCTGGGATGAAACATCCCGCATCTGTTTCATACTGTAGGCTGCTTTACAAATTAAAAGCTGAAATGTGTGCCTTTGAGCTCAGTGAAAGTTGTTTTGTTTGTCTTTTTATGGGATTGTATTGGTTTGGTTTTCAGCTGTTCTAGCAGCATGTCCATCTGTCAGTTGGTCCACCACTTTCTTTCAGGCTAAAATATCTCGGCAACAGTTGGATAGAGCACCGTACAAATATGTACAGACATTAATGGTCCACAGAATGATTATAATATGACTGATTATATGATTATAATATTGACTTGGGCCTTTTATGCTTTCTCTGTCATCATTAGATCAACAGTTTTGGTTTTATTAAAATATTTGTGCAACTCTTGAACAGATTCCTGCTGAATTCTGTTAAATGTATTACAGATATTAGTGGTGCCAGGAGGGTGACACCTAATGACCATGGCGGTCTCCTGACTTTTCTTCTCATGCCAGCCGTTACAGGAAGACAACATTTCAATTTGTCTTGTTTATTTCAACTAAGGACCCACAAAACTTAATGACATTCCCACAAGCCTTAGCTGTATTTTTGTTCAGTGCCAAATAGAAAATTTTAGCATGCTAACATGCTAAAAAAAAGACTCTGACTATGGTAAATATTATACCTTCTTAAAATTTGTATGTTAACATGCTGATATTAGCATTTAATTTATAACACTGCTGTGCTTTACAGAGCTGCAAGCATTGCCATAGACTTAAGCAAAAAAAATTGTTAGCTGTTGTTCAAAACTTCATCATTTTTAAATTATAGTTATATTTTTGCCTTCACTCAGGAGCTGACAGCAAGCATTTTTAATATACCAGAGGTGCCCCAAGACTCAATTGTTTTAATGATTTTTTTCTATCATTTATTATTTGCACTCTTCTTAGGTGTTTTTTTCTACAAGTCTTTTTAAAAATTTTAATTAGCCTTTTTCAGAGACAAATGTCCAGTTGAGTCATGGTCAGCGGCACACAGTCGAAAGATGGCTATTGTAATTAGAAAGAAGTGGTGGTGTTTGTAATTTTGAAAAATAGCACCATTTTCTTCAAGTGTTATTTCACATTTATAGCAACACAATTTGTGTTCATAATCACTGTTTTTTGTCTTTGTATTTTGTTTTTAACTCTGAATGGTGAAACTTTCACCACATTCATGTTTATATTTTGAAAGTATCTTAAAAAAAAAAAACTTATGACATCATCAGGAACGTTTTAGCTTCCTCAGCTAACCAACCTTGTCTTCTTTCCTCCTTTTCTAACTTTTCTAGATGTGGACGAGTGTGCAGAGGCGCTTGACAACTGCAGCATCGATGCCATCTGCCAGAACACCCTGAAGTCATACAAATGTATCTGCAAGTCAGGCTATAAAGGAGATGGCAAACATTGTGAAGGTAAAAGTCTGACTGGATTAATGTGCTCATTTTCACCTGTGGTTGGAGGCACAAACTTTCCTTTTACAGTACATTGAAGTAAAAGCCACATTTCTCATGTTGATTTGCCTTATCTCTTGTAACGTAAGCCCCTGGGACAGTGACAGGCTTGATAAGAGCTTCTGTCTCACTCAACATAACTCATTAGTTTCAAGACTCTCCTGAAGAGGGGGGAGTGAGCGGCGGACTGAGGAAGGGAAAAGCCAGGTGCAGAGTGCTCCTTTGTGACAAGATGAAATGAAGCAGTAAATTTCCTACACATGTTAGAGGAGAGAATTAAGATAGCGGCTGAAACAGCAGTCAGAGGCCCTGCCAAGCAGTCAGGGATATTTCCACAGCCAGAGGCAGACCTCGTAGACTGTCAGACACAAGTATGTTTTTGTAGCCTTTTTCAATGTGCCCAAAGCCTCCGGATCATTATATCCCACAATTTTTATTAGTATTATTACAAAACCACATTTCACAATGTCAATTTTTTCCTTACTATTATTATTCTTTCATTTACTTGACCGAGTGTTTTTCATGGCCTTGTGCCTGTAGGTCATAAAAGTTTGCTTTATTGAATCTATTATAAATATGTGCCAGGTTGGGTTTCCATTGAACTGAAGGTTTGCTTATGGCTTCTCAAGGCTGATATACTGGTATAATTTAAATTTTTAAAGCAAATTCCAAAAAATAAGAAAAATAATACTACTTCTTTCTAGTCAATGGTGGTAAGATTTTGAAGAGCATGTTGTCTGGCTGCTTGTTGAATATAAATTTGAACGAAAAGTTCTGATTGCATTACTGCACCTAATAATGTTTAAATAGGGCAGCAATGAAATGAAGACGATGAAAAAAAAGCATTCTCCTGTTTCAGTGGTGGTTGGCATGTTTTTGGCGACAAAAGCAGGTATTTAAAGTGAAAACTCAGTGTTTTTATAACCCTGGCCAAGGAGTTTTTTGACTAAACCCAACAAGACCTTAATCAAAGAAATGTAAAGTTTCAACATAAAAAATATAACATACAACTCAAACATATCTGTGGTTTTCAGAAGCACACAATGCCAACATTAATTCTGGCAATTGGTTTGTGGTCCTATAATAACCAGGTGCCCATATGAACACTGACACAGGTTTTGCCTGCTGTAAGCATTTCTATGTTCATACTGGCCAGTGAAAGATCCCTTCCTAATGTTACTTTAATGTAATAAATAGGCCTCATTTTGTGCAGACAAGTATTCCAAGGTTTATCTGAAGTCAATATAATTTGGTCAGATATTGTGGGTATCTTCCAGAGTGTCATTTCAGTATAAAATTCTCTTTTTGTTTTGTTTTCTGGTTGAGCTGCAGTGAAGGGATTGGAACAAAAAGATTGAGTTTTGTTTAAGGTCTCTGAGGGACTTTAGCTGGCAAAGTATGGCAATAAACGAAAAACACTCATAGGAGTTAAGAGGCTATTTTCTTTTTTTTAAACTGTTTCACACTTAGTCATATTTAAATTTTAATGACTTTAAAAATTTGTTTGCATAGTATTTGTCATATTGGCTTTTGCTTTTATTGGTTTATTATCTTTGAAGCATTTGCAGCCTTTTGTTTTTAGAAATAAATCATAATAAATGTGCTTTTTAAAATATTCTTACCCTGTTGTCTTACCAAAAAATATTGACAGTTGGCTTTAGTTTTGTTTTAGTTAGTGGACATTAATAACACCAGGGAGAACAATGCAATTAAGCCCAGGATCTTAATCTTTCTTTACCTGCAGAAACTTGATTATTTTGTATTTTATTTTATGTAAGTAGCTTGATAGTAAACCAAAAACAGTTATTCTTGTTATTGCATCCATTTCATTTCAGTATCAGAATTAAATTCATGATTTCAAGATTTTTTCTTTATGATTGTCTAAATAATGAAATCCACATCTTGTAGATGTACAGGGACAAAAGTTTGAATACACGGAAGGACAAGATTAAATTAAAGCATCAAATAAAAACAAATTAAAGGCTATTGGAGGAAAATTACTTTTGTGTTATTGTATGGTTGGTGTTTTCAGTTTTTGAGAGGGGTAGAAAAGTGATGTGTGATTGTGTGCTCTGATCAGGGGATGACAGAGATGTGCAAGAAGTAGAGAAGCAGGGAGCAGGAGAGTGTTTCTTTGTTTCAGTCCCATCCCTCGGCTGTCAAGTCCAATTAGGCTCTGACTGAGTCAGCTTCAAAGAGGAGCTGAAGGACCAGGATCATCGGCCCTAAATAGGCCAGTAAGTGCTGAGTGGAAGTGGGCTGTGTTCTCAGTCCACCTTGTTTGGGTCTCCTCAGTACGGGCCCCTTAACCATCATCATAACAATAACAGACAACCCCACTCAGGCTGTCAGACCCATATCTGCAGTCTCTCTTTATCTTTCTGATGCTGCTCATTTAGGTGTCACAGTTTTTTAGTTTTAGCTACTAGAATTGATGAACTTTGGAGGCTGGATCAATTTATCGCCTTGATAGTTGATGGTTTTTATTTTCCTTTAAAATAGTAGTAGACCAGCTTGTATCATCAGTAATGTCACTGATTTAATGGAGATTCCTCTCTACAGTGCATTTGAGGCATGACATAGTTTGATCCTCTATAACTTTATTTCCTTTTTTAGTCTAAATTATTTAGCATTTTACTTTTTATTTTATTAAGTATTGTATTTTGTATAAACAAATATTTATGTGCTCATAGCTGTAAATGTTACAAATGACTTCATTCTCTGGATCTCAGTAGAAAGCTTTTAGTACCCCACAGAACAAAAAGCTGTTTCAGAGGCTTTTACTTCCTGCCAGCAATAAAATTCCAAAGTGAATAAGCAGTGTCTTGGCATAAAATGGGGAAAAAATTAGGATATTAAATATGGCATCAAATATCTCTATTGATATGTAAAAGCAAAACTATATCAGTGAGGCTCTGTTCCATTAGTAACAGGTGAACCAGCTAATTATCACAGCTGTTTTTCTAGTCCCTGTTTACCTAATAAGAGCTCTTATGAAAGTATATATGGAGCAAACTGATCACCTTAATCCTCCTTTATTGCACCAAATTGCTTAGTAAGCTTAGCACTCACAGATTTTAAAGAATCATTTTTACATTTTGAGAAAAATGCCTATTTGCCTTCTAACAGAGAATTAGCTGAGAAGATTGATATTATGTAGCTACAGCTGGCTATCCTAGCTCAGCAAAAAAACTTGAAAAAGTTACATACAAAAATACAAAAATTGAAAGTTATTTGGCCAAGAGCAGTGACTTCCTGGAGTTGTGTCATCACACTAATGTTGGCAACCAAGAAGTCACTTAACCGCCTATAAAACTCAAAGGAAATTCCAATGCCTCAAAGGATTAAAGTTATCCTTTGTGAGCAAACTGAAACTAATGGCATTAATAATTTGACCTGGAGGTGTAGTGATGAATTCATGGGACAGTATCTTAACAGGAAATCTACCACACCAGCTGTATTCATAAAGCACTTGTTTTCTTTAACATTTTCTTCTCACTGAAAAAGTGAGATGTCTCCTTCACTTTTAAGTACTATTGCCGCCTTTTTAATGAAGAAGTCTCCAAGTCTGATGTCAGAGAGGAATATTGCTTTTGTAATATAAAAACCAAGTTGACATAACAGCTGTTGTAATGTGCTGGAAAGATTTGGTAAACTACTTCACAGAGAAACTCAGAATCAATATTAACACTAAGAATGTGAATATTCTGTTCCACTACTCTCTCCCAAAATTAATTTATCAATCTTTTCGTCATTTTTTTGAAAAATTCTTTACGATTAACATGACATACCTGAAAATAAATGCCAACCTTAAGGGTTTTTCTGGCACATGTTGGTCAAGCAGGGACCTCTGGGACTGAAAATGGAAG
Source organism: Acanthurus lineatus (assembly GCA_029814665.1). Lineage (NCBI taxonomy): Eukaryota > Metazoa > Chordata > Actinopteri > Acanthuriformes > Acanthuridae > Acanthurus > Acanthurus lineatus. The sequence goes on along the minus strand of JAPZDV010000002.1, from coordinate 20,081,965 downwards.
CCAATACAAAAATACCAAATAATTGCAGTATTAAATTGCCACTTGAGGCAGGCTCCAAAACCAAGTTCATTCCCATTACAGCAGAAATAAACATGTTTGCATCATTGAAGAAACATTTGTTTTGGCCTCTTTAGCTCATTTACCTTTTAATGAAAGCTCTATGGGGATTAAATTTTTTACATAGCTTAATCGTTTAATTATATTAAGCCTTAAAGTTATGCATAATTATGAGCATGATTGCTTTGATTAAAAGCAGCTGCTACTTGTTGCTGTCACAGTCTTTGGTAACTATGAATTTTCCCCAGTTTTATCTTCTCATCCAAGCACGCTCACTTCTGGCTCCAATAAAAAATTTAAAAAAAAACAACCCAAAACAAAACAAAACAAAAAAACATAGTAATAGTAATAATGCCAAACTCAAGGCTTTAAAACCATACTCCACAAGTCGATGGGTGAGATTACAATGGCTGATTACCTTATTGTCTATGATATTATCATGTACCTCATGTACCTCTGTTAAAAACTAGGAAAATATGTGTGAGGATATGGCACAATGAGAATTTTTATCCTAGACTGGATTTATTATTTTTATAATTGCTATTATTTTTCTTCTCAGTTACATTATTATTTATCATCTCAACTGTATTATATAATGTTTTTCCATTTATTCAGACTGTAAGTAATAATTGAGGAGTTAGGAATTATGTAAATATGTTACATTTGTCTTTGATTAGTGCTGTCATTTTACTGTTATTTTGATCTACTTTTGACATCTTGCAAAAACAATATTAAAACCAAAAAAACCCTCCCCACCAAAAAAAAAAAAACAACACACAGTCATAGTTTGTGTTGATCAAACCAGCTAGGCATGAAGTGTTAATTAGTGTGCCTTAGAGTTTCTGGTACACCCATTTTCTTCACTTCTGACAGAGCCAAGCTCACGCCCCCATTTTCCAGTCTAACTTACTGCTTGTTGTATATTTTTTGGATGAATATGAGAGCTGTATTGCTTTTTTACATCTAACTCTTAACAGGAAAGCAAATAAGTGTGTTTCCCATTATGTCAAACTATTCTTTTGAGATTGCTCCTACATCCTAACAACCAAATGATTGCTTGAAGCTTTGCAGGACCTGGTCTCACATCCTTTTGTTTCCTCTCTCTGCAGATGTTGATGAGTGTGCAACTGAATACAATGGTGGCTGTGTCCATGAGTGCATCAACATCCCAGGAAATTACAGGTGCACATGCTATGATGGCTTCCGCTTGGCACATGATGGGCACAATTGTCTAGGTGAGTGGGTGATGTTTGAGAATGTGTGTGCATTTACCACAGTATGTGTGTGTTAAACAGATTTTTTTTTCTTCTATATTTTTTGGAACTGACTTAATTAGGCAGGAAAATGGTGCCATATATAAGGCTTTTGTCGGGAGAACATGTATATTAAACTGCATGTGTCATATTTCATACTCAGCCTGACATAACTCTTGTGGTTGCATAAATTCTTTTTTCTGCATCGCTAATGTCACATCATGGATGCTAATATATGTTTCATGGCTGAATTGAGTGCTTATTAGACTGCTGCATCAGATATTCGCTACTTTCTCATTTCACATATCAGGTAATATCCAATGTGTTCTCAAAAATGAAAAATGAGATCTTTTTTCTAATAAGGCTGACGAAAATGGGTGAATTTATGAAGAGCTTGACCCTGAGCTAGGAGCTCTGAGTGAGCCGTCAGCAGACCGTACTTTCCCATGGTTTAATATTTCACCAGGGTGCCATTCATATTAACCTCACAAAGAACGTATTACGCTTAAAAGGTTATGAAATGAAGGTTATGAAATGAAGGAAAAAACACTTTCTGCTGCTGGGAGCTGCTAAACATAGACATCATTCACCCACCCTCCCAATTATGTCGTTCTGTCTTGCTCCTTCTCCCCCTTACACCCATGCTGCATTCCTCTGTTTTGTTTTGAAACCCCCAAGTCAGACCCTGCTGCTCCACAGAAATCATCTCCCAACCTCATTATGATGCATTTCATTTGATATCTAAAGGCAGCTCAACTCGGTAGCTTCTGTGAGTTTGTTGTGGAGAAAAGTAACAGATGACTTACAACAGCAACAGCTGATTTCACATGTGGGTGAAGTGATGACAGAAAGACTTATCAGTACTTAACAATGATTTATTGTAAAAGGGCTTCACATGCGGGCATACAAGGCAAGCACACTCATATCAACCCCCCATTTACTTGATTAGGTGGGATTAAGGCACACTGGAATGGAAAACATTCACTTCTTTAGATCGATAATGAACCTGTTCTGACTTGACATTGGCCTTGTGTCTCGGATTCTCCCTTTCTTTCACTCTTACTGTATTTGCCTCTTTCCTATCTTACCTTGCTCTCGGTCTCTATCTCACTCATGCCCTTGTATCTACAGTGTAAAGCAGGACTATTTTCCAAGCCATTTAGCAATGGCGTTCAGCTGTGTGTGGATCATTTGCTGTGCCATGGATCAGCTCCTGCCTTGCGTGCAGGTGTGTAATTGCAATATATGGTTGTGTGGCTGCTGCTGTTGCATCAAACAGGGTTGCATCCATCGATTCCTTTGATATAATTCGTCATAGTGAAACACACACTATCAAACAAACTTTCGAGTTTATTACTTCTTCTGCCATGTTTTATTTTTTTCCTGCAAATGAGCTTTATGGAAGATGACTGACTTCTTGGAAAGACTTTTTGGGAGGAGTGAAGAATTCTCTAATTGCTTCTATTTAATTTTTAAATATGTGAATACTTTTTAATCTCAGTACAGCAAACAAATGTATATACATGGCTGTCAAGTGCAAATCCAACTTTTGCTTTAAGACCTGAAAAGATTCTAAAGACTTCTTTTTCTTGAGAATTTAGCTCATTCTAATGCCTCCGCTCTGTTCTGCAAAAGAAATAATCCTGAGCACAAACATGAGAGAGGAGAGGAAAAAGTATAGCTGAGGTTTCATGTTAAGGCCCCAGCTTCCTCTTCCAGGTTTAAGCTCCTTTTGGCCCCTGAGAAAAGATTAGTCCCTTTGGCCCTGGAGTAGAGAGCAGCTAAGCAGCTGGTTCCCAGACAAGGTCAGACCCTCAGAGCCCTTATAGACCAGATGTGCCCGGGGCGGCAGGGGAGAAGACGTTCACCTGATGCTCAAAAGTTCACATTGAGTTTAGAGTCAGAGATCTCTAAGGTGCTTCTCTGGATTACCCCATGTTGTTTTTCCACAAAGCTCCAGTGATTTTGTTATATTTCCCCTACATTTAATGGATACAGTGCAGCATAAACTCTCTGTAATGTCCATAACCTCCTGCTCTCAGGTCTCTACGGCTTTTTCTTTTAGCCAGTAGGCACCGGTGTGTGTGTGTGTGTGTTAGTGTGTGATTGTCAGCTCAGGGACACGAGTTAGGCCAGTACACAGGCATCGCTGTCGATGTCTTCTTTGTTTGCTCGCTGCTGCGCGTGCCGTTCGGCTCCTTGTAATTGGATGTGCTGGCAGCATAATGACGTTGGGCGGTGGCAGAAGGCGGCGGAGCGTGAAGCAGAACGGTGCCTGGTGCGCCTCACCAGGGATGCTCTGGTTTCTGAGGTCTGCCCTACACCCCACAAAGATGTCAGGGAGTCAGCAAGGTGGAAGCAATGCAATATCACAGCACACTGCTCCTGCCTGTGTGGAGTGAGATGTCGTTCACTGTATAATTTACCTCACAGGGAGCTATTGTACCCACTCAAAACCCACTGAAGAGAAGAAGTGAGGCATATAAGAACTTGATTACATCTTTTATAACTGTCATGACTATTATCTCACAGAGGTAAGGGAGGAATGGTATTTAATCACCATACTACTTTCATGGGGAGGCTGTAAAGGATTTTTAGAGTCTTAGGAAAAACAGAGGAATCAATGTCAATTTAATCCAAAACACACATCCTCTTTAGAATGAAAACCAGATGCCGGGAGGCTATTAGTTCCCCACTGTAGCACCACCGTCCCCACATTTATGACCTATGTGTTTTGTTTGAGGTCCTACAGAAACCCAAATACCCTCTTATCATTGCTAGTTCGTTAAACTCTCTCAAGTAGCTTAATATCATAAGCATCTGCACAAACACTCTCTTTATTTACAACCGCAAATGCCAGCATTTCACTTCTATTTGGAATTAAACAACACAAATAACGATTATTCTTGTGCTCCTTTAAAGTAGAATTCCACAATGGCATACAGCCTGAGTGTGACTTACTGGGAAAAAACAAAGACAGATTTGAAAAAAGATTTTACAGATGGAGCTGCAACTATTAGTCCATTAATCAGTTTGAAAGAAACAATTTTAGGCCACCACTTAGTCGTCTAATTTTTTAATAGTTTTTTAGATTCTATAGATTCATGATTAATTGCCTAATCAAATGACTAATCAACAGATCAGTTGATAATAAAAAAATCATTAGCAGCACTGTTGCAACACTTACTATGGAATGTTAGAGTACCACCATGCTGTGAAGGGCTTATTTTTGTCATTGCATTGTTTGCTCATATTGATTATGCTGTGCTCTGTTAGTCGTACATGTTGGTCCCTGTTGCCAGAGGACAGATTTTGGGGTCTTGGGCCCCACACATGCAGCTCAACAGGCCATGTGCCTTTGATTTCTATTGACCAACACTGATTTAGTTTGTATTGATTTAGCAGGGCTCAATTCCCTGTGCAATCTAAAGGGAAATGGATGCCCTTTTACTTTAACCTTCCCCAAAGATGTTACATGATTTACAACACAAAAGCAATGTCTTTATCCCAGTATTGTAATACACTTTTGAAAAACAGTTAAAAAGTAGCAACTGAGAAGAGGTCATGTCAGTTAACACCGTTTAGTGTTTTTTTTATTGGTTATAATTGTGGAGTGACATTGAGAATGCTTGAAAAAGCTTAATCTGTCATCTGCCACTAATTCTCTGAGTTGTCGCCTGGCTGAATCTGTATCCCTGCTCTTGTAATCCTTTGGGATCATATTGCAAGGTTGGCTAATCAAACAAGAGGTTTCAGACTGATGTATTATTGACCAGATCCTGATGGGAAAAAGTAGTCATCAAAGAGCGTCACGCTGATTTGCTCCACTGCCTTTGCTGCTCCCTTAAATGCATTCCTTTTATGTGCACTGGGCACTCTTCCAGGGCAGTGTTGATAACCTCCGCACCCTTCATTTTTGCAGGAAACATTTGATTCTGGCCTTGAAGAGGTGCCTTAACTACCACCTTCAACTCCTGATTATGTAGGATTGATTCAGGGAAATGATGATCTGGTTAACTCTCTCTCCCACCAAACCCAGAGGAGTTCAGAATAATGTAGACTCTGCCGGGGCTTAGCACTAACCCTCCTCACTTCCCAGCTGCAGATGCAAATATCCTGCTGTCTCCCCAGTTAGCAGTCACTTTGCTTTTGTTGTGACATGCACGGATCAAGTTTGGACAAGAGAGTCTTTCCACAGTTCAGAGGAGAGGAGCTGGAGTGATGAGTAAAAGGACGGATTTGAGATTGGTGCATTAGCTGGCTCCTGAAGACTATATCAACACATGCTCTCTCACCCTCTTCTCTCAGGACTGTTCAGTCCCATCCACCATGAAATGAACAATTCCAGCTGAGCCCACTGGCAGAGCTTTGGGGGAAACTCGAAACTGAGATTGGGCTTAGGGACGTAAGCATATAGCAAACTGGAACCCGTCAGAAGTCTGCTCAGGGTCTCTTGTCTTCTTGGCATAAATCTGTCCACCAAAACACTTATCCTGGGGTTTTGTTTTTAAAATACTTCCAGACTTGTTTTGGAGGAACAGTGAAATACCATTTTGCATGATCTGAGCTCATAGGTTTTCATTTAGGAAAGAACTCAGTGAGAGATTGGACATGGAATCTTATTTACCAAAATAGTTACCTGGGAGACAGGCCCAAAGTCATAAAACGTCTGAGTTCAATCAAAGCTGTATTAGTTTTGTTTATGTAATAGCATAAAAATCAACCCTCACTGCTGATTTAAGAATGAACTGCTACAGTAAACAGAGATTTTATTCCTGTTTGCTTCACAGATGGGAATCAGTGAGCTTTATTAGACACAGTGGGTCAGGCAGACAGGAAGCACTGGAACTAATAAATTGCTTAAAGCTTAAAATGTAAGTGGTTTAATGCATGAGTTTTCAGTTTGCATTAGTCATCCCCACTTCTATAATTCAGGAGGGTGTGTATTCTACAGATGAAAGATCAGGAGTTCCTGCTAGATGTCTGTGTATGTGTCAAACTGAGGCTAAATGTTTGTTAACACAAAACCGGTTACAGTGTCTGTGCACTCAGTTGTCCTTTCAGGCCAGGTTTAAACATGATGACTCGGTCACTGTTCATTCAAGTAGGTGAAGAAATTTGCTGTTTCATTGAACTCCAGAAGCAATTAAGAAAAAGAGGAAACCCTGTGATCTTGTTTAAAATAAAAAAAGGATCTTGTTTTAATTGGAGCTGGCTGTGTACGTGCCACCACTCCTTCCTCAATGGTGTCTGTTCATCTACCAGAGCTGCACGGTCGACCCCTGCAGTCCACCAGCTGCTTTGCTGCCTGTTGCTGCACATGGCTCCGATTTGCTGCCTTATTAAAGAGTGTGTGCCTCTTTAACTCCTGTAAATGAAATGCCCAAAGAGGCCAGTGTCCGTCCACTCACCTCCTTGTCTCTGGTCTGTCTAGACCACAGAGACAGTTCTGTCTAATCCAGACAGAAGCCAAGCAGTGGGATGGATGCATGGACACCTTTTATGACAGACAGCAGTTTCCCCCACAACCCCTGAAGAAAAAAAAACTTGGTCAGCAATAAACGCCTCCAAAGTCAGTGGACCTTTAAAAAAAGGAGAGCAAAGGAGTTGTGCGTTTTTCCCCCAAAATAAGGGTTCAGGAGTTTCTGTAAGGCAACCACCATGTTTACATGGCTCTAAAGCTCTGCGCAAGGCCAAATGTTATATATACAGTCAAGGCTATCTGAGAAACCAGCGGACATGGCCTCCGCAAACACAACCAATCTCTTAATCTCTATCCGTTTGAACCTTCCTTTTCCCTTCGTCTCCACGAGTGAAGCAGGGATAGAACAGAGACATGTCTCATTTTTCAGAAGTGAGGCAGCCCTTTTAACTTGATTAAGACGTTTTTTTCCATCCTCTCAAGAGAATTTTTAAAAAATGTTTTAAGTCCAAATAACATGAGCACTTCTCCTAGCCATGCCAGAACCCTTTTCCGCTTGGAAATATTTGCTTTGGACGCCAGCCTTGCCCAGCACACAACACAGGCAATTATGGGAGCTATTTAAACAGGAGAGATCTACTGACAGGCGACGCCTCATTTGGAGGGATGAAGGAATCAGGAAATGAAACCTTCATTGATGCGCTGAGGGTATGGAAAGAGAATTCCCTTTAGGCCCTGAGAGGCTGGTTGCATTTCTCATGGGCATTTTGTGCATACGTTTAGGACTGTTGTATTTGTGTAGCCTTTACATGTTTAAATTTTTTGGGGTTTGTGTGTGCATGAGAGAGAGAGAAAGAGAAAGACGTACGTAAGAAGGTTTTCCCATAAGAGTTGTGGAGTTTGGGTTTTTTGGTGCCTGCTAACACTTTATCTGCAAAGGTGCAGCTGCAGGTTTTTGGCAGCTTTCGACAGCTCAAAGGTTTTGGCTTTGTTGCTGCCACTTTCATGATGGAGATATAAGACCATGAGGTCAACACCTAGGCAGCCACATAGTTGAATGAAAGCTTGCCCAACGTTTCTTTTCCAAACTGTCTTCCCTTTACTCTGACTCAAAGTCTAAATGTTAACTTTGCTTAACATTTTTTTTTTCTGCAAGTGCACTGCTTCACCTGACTGCAGAGTGATGCTTTTCCCATCAACCTCAACTAACATGACATGTTGTTTTTAGAGGAAAGAGACAGGTTTTTCTTTTTTTTCTGATTGAACATGTGATCAGGACAGCAGACATGGCAAGCTGATGAGGGTCATAAGTGCTGCAAGCTACTCACCTGTGTGGAAAAAGAAAAGACAGAATGAAGTTTAATTTCTAGCTCTGCCGGGCTGAGAATTCCCCAGAAAGGAAACTTAATCTAGAGGCCTTCTTGGACTGGACAAATAGACAGTAAATTAGTTTCGCATGACGGTTTATTAAAAAAAAAAAAAACCTTGTGTATACAGCGGATTATTGATGCATCGAGCAGAAGGATGGATAAAGTTCCAGTGTGGTCAGTAAAGAGGGATGGAGCTCAGGGTCCTGGAGGAAGATTGAATATGTAGTGTCACTTTTAGAGCCATAGTGCAGTCACGCACAATGGAGGCTAGGGCCACCAGGCTCTTCAGCGCACCACACAAGGAATAACCGCAAGAAATGGCATTGGGAAAGATCTTACATTTTGAAAATAAACATATATATTTTAAGATGTGTAGATGCACCACTGCTGTTCATTAGTATCTTTTGTCAAGTCACACAAGGTGTTGAAAAATGTTTTGTGCCATTTGAAGAGAACAGCTAAAAGGGCACAATTCATTATCGGTGGAAATGAAGTCAGCAATTGTTGTTTATAGTCATTTTCTTTTTTTTTGCTCTGTGGCAAGACTCAGGCTACACCCACACCTAAATGCCTGGCCCTTGTATGCAGTCAAGGTGAATCCCCCCTATATCTCCTATGCTCTCTTCCTTCCATATCTACCTTCCTCACATCTCCCTCCTACCTCCCCTGTGCATTCTTCCCGTCATGGGGCTGACAGACACTCGTCATCAGCAGGTACTCTGGCCCAGGTGGATCAGGTTTCCCACTTGCCCGGAGATTGTGCTGTATGTGCATTTTTATGGCTTAGTGCTGCACAGTTGGAGGTTTTTAGTGCAACTCTGGTCGGCTGCCATGTCAGATAACCATTAAGCTCGAAGCTGCCTTCTCAGACAGCTTAAGACAAACTCCTCTGGTGACATTTGCACTTAAACCACAACCTCTGTGGTTTGTTTGACCTACTTCATTAAGGGTGTGAAAAGATGTTTCTAAATCAGTTTCTAAAACATTAAAAAATAAGAAGATAAATTAACACGAAAAAAATACCACAAGGACAACTGAAACTGTTAAATTTACTGTAGAGCTAATTTTTATTTATTACTAATTTCAGTTCACTTTTGAATAGCTTTTAGTAGAGATTAATACAAGTTTTAAGAATTATTTTGTCATATTCAGTAGTGTAATGAAGTCAGTTACATATACTGCAGCACTGTACTTTAGTACAAATTTTTCCTTACTTCTGTTCTTAGTTACCTGAGTATTTTCTTTCTTTCTCTATCTATACTTCTTCTCCACTTCATTTAAGACAAAATGCTTGAAATACTAATTACTTTACATATCAAGATTTAACACACAAAACATAAAATGAATTTATAACATATGATGCACTTTTATAAACCACCCAGCATTTTATGGAGTAAAAAACTTGCTGCCCTTCAACTAAATGTAACAGTAAAACACTGCTGACACAGCAATGCACAACTATAGATAATTCAATAGTATACTAAAAAAGAAAACTCACTCAAGAAAAATACATTTTAATTGTATTGTCCTCCATGTCATTTATGATTATTGCATCATTGTTGTTATCACAATTCAATGTTGAAAAAATTCAATGTTTTTTTTTTTTTTTTTTTTACCAAATGCTATTGAATAATATTACCAGTAACGTCATGTAGGTGAGACCAACCAGAGGGTTAGGTGAAATAGCAGCATCATCAAGTGGCTCTTATTGGCTGGTTTCTGATTAAAATACTACTACTACTATTACTACTACTACGACTACGACTATTACTACTGCTACTAATACTACTACTACAGGCTATCTGATTGGACTAAACCTCCAGCAAGTTTGCCTGAGCCTGAGATGCTGCTGTTGACTGCGGTAAAAATGAAACAGCATTGTTGAGCATTGGGATGTACAGCCATGTTTCTTTTTTCCTCTTGCTGTGACTGCATGCCTGCTGCTTTAGAGCCCTGCACTGAACAGTATTAAATTGACACGTTAAAACCACAGACAGGAAATTGGTCTACAGTCATGTACAGTATTGTCTAGTGGTTTTGATTGTCAACGTATTGACTTTTCTGTGATTTCCCTTGCATCCTGATGTTTAAGAGACAGTTCAGTGCTAACATACATTTGTATCTCAGGCTTAACTTTAGAAAGAAAGAAGGCATTGTAATACATGGAAAAATCATTACATAAATGAAAAATGCTGTTCTAAAATCAAATATTTATGTCTTTCAATAATACTGTTGGTTACTGAGTAATTATTTCTCAATGGTTGTGTGTGTGTGTGTGTGTGTGTGTGTGTGTGTGTGTGGCCTTAATGTCTGTTTGTTAATGATTTACAGCTTTTTTTCCATTGATCAGGTCATAATTTGATTCCTGACAAGCTTCAAACAAACCATTAGCTGAGTAATATTTGTTCTGTCTTGAGGTGATCTTATTAATTTTGTTTTGTGTTCCTGTTTCCTGGCAGATGTGGATGAGTGCTCAGAAGGCAACGGCGGATGCCAACAGATTTGTGTCAACATGATGGGCAGCTACGAGTGCCGCTGCAGAGAAGGATTCCTCCTGAGTGACAACCAACATACCTGTATTCAGCGACCTAAAGGTTAATCTCACACTCACTCTCTCACTCACACACACACACACACACACACACACACACACACACACACACACACACACTCTTCCTGTATTAACTTGTACCGCAAAGCGAAATTTTGACGGATTAAAAAAA
>JAPZDV010000002.1:19942124-20070985 GCA_029814665.1 Acanthurus lineatus | reverse complement strand
TATTATCACACACACACACACATTCTCACACACACACTCACAGACACACACACTCACACACACACACACACACACTCAATCACACTCACTCTCTCACTCACACACACACACACACACACACACACACACACACACACGTACACTGATTTATGTAAAATAGTACAACACTTGTTGTTCAGTGGTGATGCATTTGACTTGAGGTTTGCTATTACAGTGTTTGATGAGAGTGTATTCAACTTGTACATGTTGAGGTATGAATAATACGAGCAGTGCAAATTAAAAATGAGAATGGGATCGGCCCTAACAGGCCTAAATGAAAGGGGAGCAAAGGTAAGTGTCTCGAGTCTGAGGGGGGAGAAGAAGAACAGGGATAAATCTTTTTTTCCTACAACTCTTTCAAATTGAACCAATCTAGTGCTTGGCAGCATTTTAAGGTATCGGTGGCATGAGATCGGCCTGGGGGGGACTGTGAGCAGAGAAAACAATTAAAGGTGTAGCCTAGGGCAGACACACCTCTTGTTTATAGAGCATTCCTGTGAGATGGAGACGTGACAGGAGAAAGTACTGAGCCAACCTGCTCTGAGGCTTACTGATCAGACACAGAAGCACTGTAGACATACATATTTCTTAGATAACATCATAGCTGTATTTTAAGTAAACTGTCAGGAAAATATCTTGGTTATGTATATTCTCTTGTAGAAGCAACAACAGCACGGCGGTTGTAGTCTGCAACAGATCCACTTGAATTTGTTAAAGTTACTCAAAACAATACATTTTCTGTCTTTAAAAAAAGACCAGTTTCTAAGCTTTTTGAATATAAAACTATTCATCTTTTTTTTTTTTGGATGTATCACAACTGTGGGAAGGTACGAGCATTTTTGTGCAAGTTTGGATAATTTGTCATAAAACCTGATGAGTTACAGAGTGTGGTGGTTTAAGTCTGTTTCATTTGGGCTTTTGTAAATAATTACACTTTTAGCCTCTCTATTCCCAGAGCCGAAAACATTTTGACCTACAGTACTGCTATTTAATTCTTCTAAACAATGGTGATATTACAGCAACTTTTTCCATTTTTCAAAGGAAGATGAAAACCTTTTGTAGTCATATTTATAGAAACATTTTGGTCAAGAGTCAGGCCTCCAGTTGTGTGTATTTAAAGGCAGCAATGGATTGATAGCAGAGAGCTGGTGTTGCTATGAGACACACTGTATATTCTTATAAATGATGATATCATACCTGCCAACATCAGTTTTAAATCATAGGATTTTTTTGCCAGGGCTGGTCAGGGGTTTGATAAAAAAAATTTTTTTAACGAAAATGCTGTCCTGTCCTGACATATTGAAAATAGCTGAAGCTACGTAAGATGACCCTTCTGAAAGAGAGCAACTGTGCAAAATACCCTTGAATCAGCTTATGGGTTGAAATTCAGGATCGTATGAGACAGTAATTCATAATAGTTTGGGGTTCTCCAGACAATAGAAGAAACAACAATATGGGAACTCACTGAGAGAAACCTGGAAAAAACAGGAGTGTTGTCACTGGTTATGTAATACAAGACATAATTTTTCCTTTTTTTATGAAGCCACATAGCATTAACTGTGAGTTGGCTAAAAATCAGTGATTTAAGGCTTAAATAGAATTCAGAGATAACTTTTTTCATTTCAGTAATTACTATTTTGACAAAATCTGCACAAGTCAAAACAAACACTGCTGATTTCTTGGCATCTGGTAATTTTAATTTCAGCTTGACTTTAAAAGCTGACACATTCTTCTGCAGGATGTTTCGGTCGTTGCAGTTTTGACTCCAGAATATAAATATCTTTTGGTTCTCTTCACTGTGTGGGTCTGTGTTGTGCTCTGCTTGTTGTTTGTCACGTTGCCTCTGTTCTTTGTTCAGTAGATTTATCCATAGCTCAGAAAGGCAACATTAGAGAAAATGAACAGCTGTTATCACTATCACCAAACACATTTATTCAAGGAGTAATTATCCAGCTGTCTACTGTTCTCAGCACTGCCAGTTCAGAGCTACGACTGTGCTGTAGGTCTTCTGGTTCCAGGCATTTGCAGCTCCTCTCATTCAGAAAGCATGTACAGCAGGATTTGAGCGAATCTTCATCTCTGTCCCCCTCGACTCTCCTCTCTCTTTTGTAAGATAACTGTTCATGCTGGGAGTCATTAGACTATGATGTTCATAAGTCTCCTGGACGGTGAACCGAGGATCTTGGAAGTCTGGTTTATGAGATCAGTGTGGCCTAGTGAACTGTCAATGTTTACATTTCATAAACGCAGTGTTATTTGAGTGGAGTGAAAAGCTGGATCATGTGTTTCAAAGCACTACAACTATATCAGATTCAGCGCTTGTCAGAGGCAGACTGGTAGCACCGGTCTTTTTCTCCCCAAACATCCCCTGTCTCACACTTCCTTCCTTTTCTGTCATTCTTGATAAATGTGATCAGTTCCTGATAATATTTCTTTTCTAATATTAATTTTACCATTGCTGCATTCATATGAGTCTCATATAGATCAAGAGATCAAACCTGGAATAACTCTACAAACTTTTTCACTCATCAGATAGCTGCCTTGTCACTGTTTCATTATTTTTGAAAGACAGAACAACTACTCATCTGCTTATTATTACTGCTCTTATTACAACAGTGTGTGTCTAAAAGAAAATGGGAGCAGTATGGAAGTGGCTCGCTGAGTTATTGGACAATAACCCCACTGAATTGTTGCAAATATCACTTTCCTTGCAAACTGAAAAATTATCCACAAGAGGTTCAGGGAAAAAAATCATCCAGAAAATTAAAACTGATCTGATCTTCCAGCCAAGTCCGGTTCAAATGCAACCCTCCATCCATTCTGCCAAGACTCCTCTTAAAGAGCAAAGCCTGGGGTGCAGTTTGCTCATGAGCTTTATTGTTCTCATTAAAAAGACATCAGCTTTCCATTTCTTTCGTTAATGGGTCAGGTGTTCCCTGGGCAACTTCTGTGAGTCTTTCTGGGGACAGTAGAGAGCTGGTCACTGCAGTGTATGGCGCTAACAGTCTGTTTCCCCTGCTGGTAGGAAGCCCTTGTTAGTAGTGAGCCTGTGCCAATTAGGCAGCAGGGGTCTGTCAGCCTCTCAGCTAATGACAAGGCTGCGGCTGGCCTGTCTCTTATTAGACCTGCCCCTGCCCCCCTGAACAGGAATAACTCCGGCCAAATGAAGGCTCCATCGTCTAGCTGGACAAAATGTAACAGTTCATTTATTCTCCCCAAATATTTTTCCCAGTCAAGAAATAAAGCCTTTGAAAGGCCAGCCAAGGTGCTTAGTGGTTGATAGGAATGCCATTTAGGTCAAGAAGGGTTCCACTGCTTTGCGTTTGATTTACCGTCTCTTTTATATAGGAGCATAACAGTGACGTGCTATACTGTATATCCATGAGATGGGATTCAGCACATTTCAGTTCTGGAATTTCAGGCTCAGTCAGCCCACACATCCATAATTTTTGTCCTGCACATTTCTGAATATCCGGTAAGGCAATTCCCTGAAGTGTGCCCCGATAGGCTGTTCTGAAAGTCACATTCAGTAACTTTTGTGTTCAGTCCTATTGTCTTCAGCTCACAGTACACAAAATGAGATTACATGATGAAGTTGGATCATCAGCTCTGCAGAATTCATTGTGAGACAGCACAGCTGAACAAATTAAACTCGCCCAAGTGAAAGGAGAGATCTAACTTTTAATAAGAAGTCGAGTCCTCTGGATCAAACTTCCTGTCACTCTGCCAATCAATATGGCAGAGTGAATGTAGTTCTCATTGTGTGAAAAGATGTGGATAGCAGCAAGGAATCTGAGAGTTCACACCAGCCTGATGATTATATTACAGTGTGTGACGCTCTTTGCAAAGAAAACTCCAATCATTTGAGCCCAGAAGCTTTGCTGTCACCTATCACTGCTAAATATATGCTGTATTACTTCATTTAATTTTTGGAAAAAAAAAAGGGGTTATGAAAAACCTCATCCTGAGCCAATAAAACAAAACATGTTCCATTTGATGTTAAACTTATGGATGCCAAAGCAACCTTTACATATTTTGGCATTTTAGAAAAAACAATAGATTAATCCCCCCATAATTTTGCCTTGTTGTTTTTTATTGGTCACCTGACTGTCAATGTAAGCTACAGTCTAGTTCTCTACAGTAGGCCTTGTCTTTCCAGGAAATGTTTACTTTGTGAACAAGAACCTCTTCCTGTGTTTACAGCTTTCATTAGCTTCCCAAAGGGGTTGTTACCCCTTATACATCCAGCGTCTCCTCTGGCTCTGTCCCTCTCTCTCTCTCTCTCTGTTATGGTAAAATATGAGCACAGTGTTCATGATAGACAAAATCGCACCTACACACTCACACATTCATGCATGCACACACGCAGACAAGCACACAGCTGAGCAATTTTCAATTTAATCCTGCTGGAGGCATATTCAGACACGTTTTGTTATGACATTTAGATGCAGAGCGTGGCATGTTGACTTCAGGATATGTGTTTTCTGTGCTGGCCGGACCTGCCGCAGTGCAAGGAATTTTCCAATAAATGTGATCAAATCCATAATAAATGGACACATCATATTCTCAGTTAGTTTCTTTCCAGCCATGACATTCCTTCTGTATGAAATCAGGCAAAGGATTATTGAACCCTGTTTTATTGTTGTTGTTTCTTATCGTAAATGGATAAACAAACCTCCCTTTTTTTGCTACGTAATATCAATTTAGCAGCCTGTTGTGCATTTTAATTTCATGAAGTAATGCACTGCTAAAGGGCTAGTTTTCACAATTCCAATAACACAATGTTTCAACTGTAAAGTCAAATATATGGCTATTTGTATCAGTGAATTTACATTTTATGGGTTTTTGTGCACCAACTGGCACCCGAGTGGGAAGCACTGCTGTGCACAGGGTATCTTAGACTTTTTTTTTCCAGGGTTTTATGTATGTTCATGTCTTGTGCTACGTGGTTGTCTCTCAGTGTAGCAGCTGACATGGTTCTTACATGTTCCCCCCGTTGGTTCTCAGCAGGCCTGTCAGCCTGTCTGTGAATTGGCCACAGAACTGTTTTTACAAGTGCAGAAGTCACTGCTCCATTGCTCTGCAGCCCAACCATATAACCAGGCTCTTTTCTTATTCTAGCGAAGTGGAGCGAAAGGAACGCCTCGTGCTCCCATTGCTACCTATTAATTCTCTCCCGTTGGTCCAGAAGCAGAGAAGAAGGCAATCAGGACACTTTTTTTGTCCCCCTTGTCTTTTTTTCTGTCCATCCCTCATCTGCTCTCCTTTTTCCCTCCCTCAGTCTCTTTCCTACATCATTATCCTTCATCTTCCATCTTTGTCCAGATTTTACCAAGCCCTGTGCCCCCACCCCCTTCACCCCCATCCTTGAACAAATATACATCAGTGGCTCAGGCTTTAGCAAATGTTGGCTGCCTTGCCACTGAATTCTCCATACCTCATTTGAGACGGGCATCCCGTTTGCTCGTGGGTTTGTTGAAGGCCATCTCTAAGCTGGCCAGCCCAGCATGCTGCTGCGGACTGCCTGAGTGCCAGTGGGGTTTTTCCACTAACACTTGGCTGTCATGGCTTTAACCAAAGGGCCAGACTGAGCTCTGTGGAGACAGATGCCTTCTTCAGCTGCCTCTCCCTTTGATTTTGGAAAGAATGTGGCTCTGTAATAACACACTGTATCTCATATCTTTTGTATCTCTTTATTAAAGAAAGCTCTGCTGTGCTTTGCTGCTGTGTTGTCTGTTCTGTTGGGAGGATGCCTGGCTCCTCTGGGACACTGCACAGCGAGGTGACCTTGATAGAATGAGAGGAGGAGTGAAGGGGAGAGTGGCACGTCCCCAGCAGGTGCTGCACAACTGTCTGTGACACAGATGGGCAGCCACACACAAATGCATGAAACATGCATACATTATGCAAATACACCTGTGTGTCAATTCATACACATGCATTAATGCATGTATGCATACCTGCAAGCGCACACAGTTTCCATAATGCACAAATATGTATATCACTGCAACTGCACTTCTTGCAATTGCTTACTGCAATTCAGTAGAAATCCAAGAGATTCTCAAGAGCTTTTCATAAGCTTATTTTATCATTTTTCGTCAGTGTTAATAGAAGTATTTACTCAGGTTCATCTCAACAGTACGCCAGGACTGATAAGAAATCTCTGCCTAGCTTGTTCTGGAGCATATGGTAACTGTATGTTGTTTGTCTCAATCGCAGGAGCACAATATACTAATAAAAGCTGTACATTAAGCTCTTTGGCAGTGACATGTATCCGTCCAGAAAGCTGCCTAATTTTCCATTCTCCTGTTGTTTACGCTTCCAGTGGCTTTTCTCTGATAGAGGGAGTGAAATGAGCAGCCTCAACAAGGCCTTGGGGAGCTGGAGAAAATCAGTGTACGCACAACAGACCAAACAGTAGCACTTGGATGGATTCTCTCTGCTCTTTATGAACAGAGTCGGCTGGGAAGAGTTACTTCCTTGACCCTTGCTGGCTGCCCCGTTGCTCTGTCTGACCATCTGCGTCCCAGCTCAGCCCAACCCAATCCGGTTCAGCTCCATTTCCCATTCTCCTTTTCATGCGCTGACATTTTTATCCTCCTATTAAAACTTTTAAGGGCCCATTATCTAAGAGGAAGGAATGTTGCTTTAATAGTGTGGTGGCTCCATGCATAGGCCCCTTCTTTTCAGTTTTTAACCAACTAACACTGGCTAGCTGCTTAATGTTCTCCAGCCAGCGTCGAGCAAAGAGGGGACCGTCCCCCCTCTGAGACATATGACAGCAGCTCAGCATGGACCATGAGCCCTCTTTTCACTGCCCCAAGCACTTAGAGCAGACCATAAACCCTTGGCATGCCTTCCACTACTTCAGCCCCATTGTTTCAGTCTCTCTACTATATGGTTCTCAGGTTTAAAAGACCTTGCAGTGCTGTGGTGAAGAACCTGTGGCCTCCTTGGATCTTTTGTTTGAGGATCACAGGAGTCGGCTTCTTTGCTGGAGCACCCATGTTAACTTTTCTTCTTTTGCACAGTTCCTCATGTCATGTTTAAACCCATAACCTGCTGTTGAAAGCCTATTACTGTTTGTGTTCTTGTCAGGTAGGTTGTAGCTGAAAAGGACAGTCATACAGCGCCTGAGGCTTGTGTGCATTGCACAAAGTCCAGTAGAGTACTTTTTTCATGATGCTCACTTGTTTCAGAAAGAATATATTTTTAGTCAACTTTTGCAAGGTAGTAGAAGCTGGTCTGGTTCTGGGAGTTCTGAGAAATAGCTTGTTTGTTTGTCACTAACAAGCTTTTAAGTTGAAAATTGCTTGCCACTGGCTGAGGTAGCGATTTGAGCTTCAGTCAGTATCTACACACAGCCATCCATTTGGACTTACTTGCCCACAGGAACTGCTATCATCGGTAAATCCTTATATACCTTCACTTTTTGTTGTTGTCCTGACCAGTTGGTTTTCGGAAAAGTAGCTGTGTGTTGTGACCTGCACTTAATACCATTTCCTGCAGGCGCTACAGCTCATCTCACATATTAAATTGAAGTTTCATTGCCTCAATTACACTGACAAACTGATTGTGCTTTTGGATTGAAAGATGATTTACTGCCATCGCTTTATCCACAAGATCATACTGTTGTTTCTTAAGATAAGAATAAAAAAAAGTAAGCAATGGATATTTAGCATGCTCAGTCAGGCAAAAGTTGGTCACAAGGAAATAATTCAAGAGATAGTTTAACATTTTGGGAAATAGGCCTATTCTCTTTCTTGCTGAGAGTTATGTGGAAAAATCAATAACACTCTCCTGACTTTATAGTGAATATGATGCTAAAGACAGGACATGTTAGCTTACAACTTAGCTTCAGCATAAGGATTGAAAGTGAAAAGTAACAAAATCTGCTCACCTGCACCTTTTAAACTCAATTATTTAAGTATGAGGTCTTTGGATTTAAATTTGGACCAAGATTTGAAGTAAACATGCCAAATTTTCATGATAAGCTAAGCTAGCCTGATGCTGGCTTTAGCTTTATATTTAGCATACAAGTAGTAGAATTCTTTTTATCAAATCCAAATAAACAAGCTAATTAAAAATTTTTCCTAAAACAATAAACATTACAATATCGTAGGTTACGTGCCATTAACAAGTGTTCAGGATTACAAAAGGGATTTATTGGCCAATGGAAAAAGCACAATCTGTGCTGGGAGGGTAAAGCTGTGGCTCCTCTGCAGTAAGTCTCAATTGTTTACTTGATCAATTGGAGTGTTTCCCCTTTTTTTCTCCACAAGTTCAGTAGTTTTGATAACTCATGTCTGTATTGAGCTCTGTGGAAACCCATATCAATTCTGGTCAGTCCCTTTCTAGCTTTTTGAAATGACTCACAATTCTAAAACTTTGGGCTCTATTTCCTGTCCAGTTCTCTGCCTGCAGTGGACTGTGATAAACTTCCTTCATACAGAGTTATGTTTTATGGGTCAGCAGATTGTTTCAGTGGATCAGTGCACATATGATCTAGCACTTTTTTAAAAAAAAAAGTATTTCTCTTCTTCACTTTCCCATTCACCTCCTCTATGAAAGGATGTTTTCTTTTTCCTTACCATCATTTAGTAATGATAAAAACTAGAGGCCTTTGGCAGTCATTTAGAGGGTAGATGATAGCTTGGCCCAGCCTGCAGAAAAGGTCCATTGTGTCAACACTTTGGCTTTTATTGGTCCTCAGAGAGGTGAAGGCCCAGGATCTGGCCCCAGCACAACATGTTACTGATGGATGGGTCCCTAGTATTCTGGTAGAGGGGCTGCATAAAAATAAAGGGGGAGTGAAGTGAGTTTTCGGATGCAAAATACAATCCTGGTAAGTAATCTTTAGACTTTGGGGGTTGCTTGGTTAGAAACTCAATCCTCTGTTAAGTTCAGAGATGTCTGTTTCTTTCTCTGGCTTCAGATGGACAAAAAGCTAAGGAAAGGGACCACTGAATTCCACATCCTACTTAAATATCCACATGACTCACTGTGAAATATGCAGCACTTTTACAGCAGCTGCTCTGTTGATGCTCATTCATGGTCACTTCACTCAATCCCGCCGAGCCTTTTTCTTTTAGCCTTCAGAGCTAAGGCACTGGCCCAGTGTTTGTTCAGTGCTGAGTCTTTGGGAGGGCTGTCGCTGCAGTTAGTGTCTGCTAGCTCACCCTGTCTGAAGAACGACAAGAGCTCAGGCAGGAAAGTCTGAGAAGATTGGTTGACCTTGTGGCATTTGTTGACAGACTTAAAGTGATGGAAAGTATTTAACCAGGAGGTCAGAATTGTCTGTCACACTCGCATCGTCAGCTACTTGGGGTAAAGAAAGACTCAAAATAGATTTCACTTGTGAGTGGAAATACAAAAGGGCAGGTTTGAGTTCTTGGCAAAATGTGTGGAAAACAAGAGGGAAAAGTTAAAGGGGGTTATGGTGGCAGGAGTTAAAGTACATGCATAAGTAATTAAGAATAGAATTTTGTTTTAAAAAAAAAGTTTCTGTCAGGCTGAGATTGTTATTTTCTCATAGCCCTCAAGGCAGGAATGTAGAAACTGTTTGACAGCACACGGTTGTCAAGACTGACACACTACATTTGGACTTTAGAGGAAGAGTGCACAAGGTTATATGAGCTTTACAAGGTGCTGACACTTCCACAAGCATATGCAAATGCTTAAATTTATAGTAAAAAAAGTTGGCTAATTAAGAAAGTTAGACCTCCAAACACCCTTCATTGCGACAGCAGATTTAATGAGACGTTAATGGAGATGTCTTCTCTCTCACTGCCTCCCTGTTCACCAGAAGAAAAGAGGAAAAGGAGAGAGATCTGTTGTTTTTAATGAGCTAGAGAGCTGGGGTTTGTCACTGCATCTGCACTGGTCGCAGGATTTCTCAAGGTATAAGTCAAATATCTGTCTTCTCCTGCAAGACAGCAGTATTATTACAGTGCAGAGCAAAGCAAAGGGAGCACCCTATTCATTTGTGTAATAATTCATGACATGAGGGCCTAAAGTCATGGAAAAGCAAAGGCATCTGTTGTGCCTCTTCATCAAGCATTTATACATCACACAGAATTTATGCAGCTTTGTGTGCGATGTGTAGTAAAGCTTTGAATTATGAAAGGCCCCTTTTTCAATAATATCTTGCCTTTGTGTTTTTTGAAGTGATTTGGAAGTGTACTGAAGTGCTATAACCTTGATGACTCATAAAAATGTGAATCAACGCCCTTTATTTAACATTATTGCAGTCTTCCATTACATTTACAGAGATAGTAATCAATGTTCAGGCACAGCAAGCACAACAAAAGCAGTGCGTCATTTCTCTTTCTTTTTATTTTGAAAATAATGCAAAAAGCAACCCAAAAATGACTTTGTATTATCTTGCATTACCTGTTTTGGATTGTTTACACCCATCAAGTTTTAGTTTCCTAGATCTAGACCTTTACAATCTGCCCAATCCACTGAGTTTAGTTGACTGATTCTTTAGAGTCTATCAGGAAACATTATATTTATATTTGGATATTTATAATTATATATAGATATTTATATTTATATTAGAATATCAAAATATATGAAGTGTCCTACAGACCCATAACAGAAATGTAGTATTGTAGATTTCTGATACTGATCACAAAAAGGGACAGTGTATTTCTTGATATGGCCAGTTTTGACATTAGGTTGTCACTGGCGATCTTCAAATCAGGATACAAGGAATAAAATCTAGAATGAACACAGAATATGTGTATATGTTAGCACAGTAATTTCCTCCATAGCTAGATACCCCCCTAACAAAGAAAGGTTTCTCCCTGGATCCACACAATTCTTGTCTATAATCAGTTTTCAACTTAAAACAATGAATTTATCTCGAAGGAAAAGATGAGACATTCATTGTACTACAAGTTAAATCTAATTTTATTTTTTCTCCTCATAGTAGGTCAGATTATTAAATGTTATTATAAGAAGTGATAAAATTTTCATTTGGATAGCCCCTTTCCTGGCACATGCCATCAGTTGTACCCTGTTTTCTTTGTCCTTGCAGTGTTCTCACCTTTTTTTTACCCCACATCTGTTTTCATCTTTGCCTTATTTTAGTCCAATTTTTCCTCTGAGGAGTTAACCAAGGAGTTCATTTTTTTCCTCCTTTCTTTTCTTTATGGGGGATTACCTCAATTAAAATTACAGGTCTACGGGATCAGCTCCTGCTGGGAGTTTTATCCTTTCAGTTGGCAGCCTCTTTTTATAGCCTGAGTAGAGAGAGCGTGTTCCAACAAGTGCTTGAATCTTTGTAAAGGGTACTGGGCATGTCAGTCACCAGCAGTAGGCATACATAAGACTGAGGGTCATATGCGTGTCAGACATTTGAACATTTTGACTCCTTTTGTTAACTCTGTGATATCTAATTTAAAACCTGTTTGCTGAAAACAAATTTGTGTGATCTTTGAAACAGTTCAGAGATAAATTGTGTCTCCTGGTCTTTCTATTTTCTTCACAGTGCAACCAGAAGGCACAAAGGAGGGACCCACCTGCATGGACAAGAATCACGGCTGTGCGCACATCTGTAGGGAAACACAGAAGGGTGGCATCTCCTGTGAGTGTCGACCTGGATTCCAGCTCACCCGTAACATGAAGGACTGCAAATGTAAGTCACGTCAACCTCAGGAATAGCTCCCCTCATTGTAAAAGACACACACAGATGCACACACACAGGGAAACACACCAGAGGGAGGATTTATAGGCCCCTCATGAAAAGGTGATCGGGGTTGGAAACCTGCCGATGATGGATAATTGCACTCATTCCCCAAATGCCTTCCAACAGATTTGAAGAAGGCTACTGACATTTACATTGCATTACCAAGCAGTGACTAATCTTCAGAGTAGTCCTCATAAAGAAAAACATGTTTATCAAATACAGAGTGATCATTTACACAACGAGGGCAAGTGTGGAGGTTACTCGAAGGGGACTGCTCTGATGGACAGCGCACACTTCCTGTTGCTGTGCAACGGAGATCATCCTGTCAGAGCTGGGGCCAGGGCTGATGGGGGATTTGTCTGTGTTTGGATAAGGATTGGAGAAGTGTTATTCTATAGTATTTCTGTGACAGCCGGGGAAAAGGGCAAAAGGCGCTCGGATGGTAGGGTGCAGACAGGATGGCGGTAGAAGCCTCAGCTCGCTCGTGCTCTTTTTCACTCTGTCATCACAGGTGAGTTAAGAGTGCCAAGGTTAATGCTTCATTCGCCAGCTAGTGCATAAATGTATTTGCACTTAGAGTCACACACACATGAGCACACATACAGGGTGTGAGGGTGTGGGTCATCATTTATGTGTAACTAACATGAGTCTTTTACTGTTTAATGAAAAAGTGTCATAAATGATAAAAAAATTATTCACTCTCAAGTTTTGCCCATTCTTTAGAATTACTGAAATGCATTTAAATGAAGACAGTCTCTGTATTTTGCAGGCTGATGCTCTTATCCAGGGTGACTTACAGTAAATGAGAAAATTTAACCTCTTGCTTAAGGCTAAAAATGTGACCTCTGTTCCTGCACAACTCAATGGTAGTTTTCTTTAGTTACAAGGATAAAAACATTTTGCTTGGGGAGTAATGAATGAATAAAGCCATGATAGTGATTAACGTAATTAAGGATTCATGATTTGAGGGGGTGAATACGTAAATCAATGCTTGCCCTGCTTCACATTGTGGTTCACAAAGTCTAGTTGTGCACAACTTTTAACAGGGAACAGAAATGTTGAAAGATGTCAGATTTGGAGGATTAAAGCGAGGCTTCAAAGCTTCATTCACTCCAGTGTAGCCAATTGTTTTAATACATTGTGCCCGAGCTTGTGCAAAAGTATGATGTGACTAATAACGTCTAAAAGCTGTTCATTCAGTATAACAGTTTTTAGAGTTTTACAGCCAAATGCTAAGTGTGTTTAAGAAAAAAAATCAGCCAATGAAATGAAAACGTGGGTCGACAGAACAATGGCAAGCACCTGTTAATGTCATAACCTGCTCTACCCTGACTCACTGTCTTTTCTAGAAAGCATTAAATGTTTAAAAATGGTTTAAAAAGAATGTGTATTATCCTGTTTGTACAGTTCATGTTAACTGTGTGCTCTTTGATAGTGACGTGTAACTATGGGAATGGGGGCTGCCAGCACATCTGCGAGGAGACGGACCACGGCCCCAAGTGTTCGTGCCACATGAAGTTCGTCCTGCACAGCGATGGAAAGACTTGTGTAGGTGAGTCATCTCAGGTCGATACAATCACCAAGGGCAAGAAATAATGACTTCTGAATGAGAAAATGAAAAATTGCAACTGTTTAACTAAGCCTTCAATTTCCAACAGCAAATTTAATTACCACTGGAAAGAAGGTTTACATTGATAAAGCACAAGTTGAAATACAGGCCTGTTACAGTAGCAATGTGCCTGAACCCTTTCTCTTGATCTGTGACATACAAGGACAAAAGGCTACCACCCACTGTGCTCTCCCTTCATCCTCTGCTGCTGCTCCAGTAACTTCTCAGTCCCTGCATCTGCTTTTGACTTCTCTTCTTCCTCCTCCTCCTCCTCACTGGACACTTCGCAACAGCTCTCTCTGTTCCTCACGGTCTCTCAGCCATGCAGTCAGACGCACGCCTTCTATTAGCCCTTGGGTCAATTCCTCTCTGTGTCTCATTGGGGATTAACTCACACACCTGACCTAACCTTCCACTGGCATTTATCAGCATTTGCCTCAGTTGACTTAAGTTGAGTAAAAATCATTCAGCTACTCAAGCATATTGAACCGTTCTGAAGGGCAGTTTCTCATCAGATGGGACCTGCAGGTGCAGTAGAGGCAAAGCACGGCAATAATACACATGTATGATTTGCACTCAGAAAACGCAGACATTTCATTGACAAGCATGGAAAATTATCAATAAAGTTGGTCAGGTGTAAACCTAAGACTGACCATTACTGCAGACAGGCCTTTATTTGATTCGCCTTTTTAACCAAAGTGTCATTAATAGTTTCTGTAGAGGGTACAAACCCATTTAAACCAAATTAGTCTGCACTTTGCAGTGTCAGTAACCTGGGTTTGGAGTCTACAGCCAGTTGGATAGGACATATTTTCATTGTCAAGGAGAGAAACTGAGTTACAGATGAAAAGCTACGCCTGCAAAGCAGACTGGTGGGGTGGTTGCTTGGTTTCAGTGGCTGTTAAGTTTGAGAGTTTGGTTTGGGTAGCAGCTGATTAGCTCAGTGCTTCTGGATCCCCTTTATTACCGCAACTGTGATGAGAGCCAGACCTATGTCAAGGTCTGGTCAGCCAACCTGTCATTATTTCTGTACCCTGCTAGGCCAGGGGGACTCCACAAAGTTGACCACAACCAAATTATATGTCTTAGCCTGTCTTGTTCCCAAGGCAGAGCAAACGCACATTTGGTGTGCCAGATTAGGAAGCAGTCAGCCAATTAAAATCTTTGATTTTTCCCCTTAAAGTCTGGGGTTATAGAGGTGGAAAGAGGGCTGCTCTGTGGTTGAGACGGGGGCGCTCCATGTCCCAGACTCTCTATTAGTTAATAAAACCTCAATAAAACAAACAATCTGCCAAATGAACCACTGACGAGAGAGTGAGTGACAAGAACGTTGGAAGACCTTCAGTAAGGCAACACTGCTGTGCACCAGGACTATAACTGTGTCGGGTTTCCACCCTAAGAAAATATTTAGTAGCATTGCATGATGAAACTTCTGATGAATTCTTTAAATCTGCACAAGTGTACAGTAATATTTCAAGTTGGTGTGTCAGGTTTAAATACAATATCATAATAGATCTGGCAAGCATAAATACATGTATTTTAATAAATAAAAATATTATGTATCATAATAATTATCATTATTAAATAAAAGTGATAGTTAAAAAATTTAAATATGACTTGATTGAAGATGCAATAGCTTCTTTGTTGAAAGAATTTTCACATTTATTCTTTATGGCTCATAATGCCTCTTTGAACAAAGAACTCATATTCTAATCCAGAGTTAAGTTTCAAATAGTGTCAAACAAACACGATAAAAATGGCTCACTGAGGACGATTTATTTTTACTCACTGCATGATGCGTAGTGTTAATTACTTCTCAGCCACTACAATCGAAATTAGTCAGTATTTCATAAAGTGTAGAAGGTATCTATGGCAACCATGCACAGTGAAAATACACTCTTGTTAGCCTTATAATTGATTTTGAAATGTTTACGACTCATTGAGTCTCTGCATACTTTATGTAAGTAGAACATGGTACGTGATTACAAAACAGCTTTGACTTGTCAGTGGCTTTGTCGTTAGTCTGGTGGACTCTTTCTGAATGCTGTAGCTTCCCTGTTCAATCCATCTTGTGGGGTGTTTTCATATGCATTCTGCCCTATTTTCATTCATTTTGTGGTGTCTCTCCTCACCCAGGCTTGGTCATACTTTTTGTAATAAAATGCCACATGCTGCTCTGTTTCGAAGCATTGGTTCTAAATCCTTTCCATCTTAACTTTTTGTTACCTTGCATACTATAGATCTGAATTTTTAGTTTCAGTAGAACCTTGAAAGCACACATGATTCTCTTTCAGTCATACACACAAACACACACACACACACACACACATTCATAGAGATATTTGTTTAATTGTCTACTCAGACTTTAAAGTCAGATTATTGACTAAAACAGTCCTAACAAGGTCTGGTTTATTTGTGCATCAAATGTCTGTGTATCAAGTAGGTTCAGATATCATAAAGGAGCAGCCTTCATGTGGAAGCATTCACACTGTTAGCACAGCAAATCATAAACATTCACAAATAGCAGGCAGATGCAGACATGCTCAGGAGTTCAGTCATCTGAAGAGTTGGCCACACTATGCCAGACACACATACACACACACACAGACAGACGAACACACACACTCACACAGACAGAGAGAGAGCAGGAGATGCATTTATAATTCAAACAGAAAGCTATACAAACAACCTCAAAAACATACAGTACATATCCAGCATGCGTGCATCACATGCATGTAAACACATGCAGTCAACATGCATATGCCCATAACATAAACACACTGTGTGCTCATTTCGGGTGGTCTGTGCATTCATGTTGGTGTATTTAGATGTGTCTCACTCAGTTCTGTCCTCTAACGGCTAAGAATTGTTGTCTCTGAAAGCTGCATGTTGGGACTAAACTTGACAGTCAAACTGTGGCATTCGATGTAAACTGTGCATGCTTTGTTGACCTGTTACCATCAGGTTTAAGCACCTGCTTCCTTACCTGACACCTCAAAAAGCTCTGGCCCTGGGAATGTCAGAATGACCAATTCTTAGAGTACACACTTTAACTACAGAGACTAGAGGTGATTTTTACTTTGAAATATAACTGAAATAGTCAAACATGGTAGTTCTTCCTGCAATTTTAAAAAGACCCTCAAAGGCCTTTTACCCTTTTCTATTTGGTCGATGTGCTTAAAGGCCCAATCAGTCACCCCAGCAGTATCATGGGTGAGTGTACATGGCTCGCATACTTAATGCGTGCCCTGTAGGTAATGTGAAGCCAAGCATACACTCAGTGGACTGTAGAAATGTGATTCACTTTTGACTTGTGGAATTTATCGAATTTAAAGCCAATCAATTAAATGATAGAGAAATGAATAATAGGTAAAAACGATAGCCTAATGCTTTCTGAAGTAGTCTGTTAGTTACAGCACATAAATTGTACAGCTGGGCTCCTCACAGTGCTCAGAGACTTGACAGAGCAGCATAACAACATTAATTCTGAAATTATCTGACTATAAAAGACACCGTAAAAGTGAGACATGAATCTGGCTGTCCCTGTCTTCCAGCTTGCAGCACTAACCACCACTCGCTCTGTCTGTCAAGGCTTGCTCATACTTACTAGCATAAGCCTCGTCTCTCACACACAAGCAGCAAAAATACACTTTGTCTGTACTGTTTTTTCATTTGCATGACTGCATGTTGCAAGGTAACACTTTTGCCTTGAGATGTCACCCGTTTCATTTTAGACAAAGACCTGTCCTCCTCAGTTTGTTGTTATGATTTGGAATATTAATCACTGCTGTTTGCTCAGTTGTTACCAGTAAGAGGCTGTCTTTTCTTTTGCAACCACATAATGTCATTATTGCCTCCTGTGGGCATCACAGGAGAGACAATACTCTCATCCATGCAATCCACCTTATTCCTAGCTCCATGAGTAATGGGAGCAAGTTTACTATCTTATTTCTCTTTTTTTCTCTCTGCCGAAATGGTATTTTTTTGCAGGCGTCTTCTTTTTTGTTGCAGCTTTTTGTGAAATAAATGATGTGAGAGCACAACCTGGCAGGTTAGCTCAGCTTTTGCTAAAATGTCACAGAGTTCAGAGACATGTTACACTGTTGGGGGCTGCACCAACAGTCAAGCTGAACTGAAGTTGCAGTAAGTTACAGTGTGTGAAACATAGACCAGAAATGAAATGGGACTGTCCGTGTCAATAATCACTTAGTTTCCATCAAGAAACAACAGACAAATCCAATTAAACAGGCTTGTCTGCTACTTATATGTCTGCTTTTATATACACAATATTGTGTTCTATCTCTTTTAATAAAAATGCATCCAACTTAATTACTATGCCAGTACAAATAAGCCTCTGAGCTTTTCAGATTGCTTATCGATTCATTGTCAACAGAAACAGATTCAATAAAACTGCTGAATATGCTATTGTGCATCATCCAAGGCCCCTTATTCAGATTTACCTCCAATCCCTTGGCAGTAAAAGACAGAGGTCTGATCAAATCATCTCATATCAGGCTTAGGTGCCAGTGTTCCCACATCAGTTATTTTCTAAAAGACTTAAAGAGAAGGAAGACACCTGGAAGTCTATAATTCACACATGTATCACGGAGTTACAGGAATAAGGTGGATACCATATCGAATTAGTTCTGGTCACATGCTCATGATTTAGGTGACACACGAATGCTGCATGATTCAAGTGTACAAAGAACTAAAGTGGTGTTTTTACAATGTGTGCGTGTGTGTGGGTGTGCGTGTGCATGCAGGAGAGAGGAGTGTCCAGTCCCAGGCAGCCCCACAGCTGTTCCCCAATGGTAAATATGTATTCCTCTGACTCCTCTCTCTGGGGGTCTGTGGGTGTGGGAAGTAGAGACAGCTAACCTAGCAGACACTGATCAGGCACTTCCCCTCCCCACAGGGGCATCATCCTTCTGACCCTTGACCTCTGACCCCTCCCTCCCCATCACCACCACCACCACCTTCCTCTTCCTTTCTTTGAATGCCCTCTTAATAACAACCACTGCCTGTGTCAAACCACACCTTTTTAAAACACAGCTGCAAACAGGGAGCCTCTGACCAGCAGCATAAACATTTTATAAAGAGATAGAGATTAACGGTATCGAACATGTCAGTAAGTTTTGACAATGGTGAAACTAAGTACCTGAACTCAAGCAATGCACTTAAGTCCATTTTTTTAAGAACTTAAAGAGAAACTTTGCTGAATTTTGCCCAGATTTGTATCTACCTATTACGTTATAGGTACCTTTTTTTTTTCAAGAGCAACGGCAAAAGGCAACCATGAAGGTTTCCTACATCCAGAGCCCCCTGCTGACTTGTTTGGCTTTGCTGGCTCTGTTTGTTGATTGAATGGAAAATTGTTCAATTTCTCCACATTTTGTATGACTTTCTCTTTCCCATGTGTTTAAGCAGTGCTAAACAGTGTTTAAGCAGTGCTAAACACATGGGATCAAATATTTTGTTACTGCAGTGCCGACTTCTTGTCTAGAATTCTCTTAAAAAACATATTTTAGATTACTGTTGTACTCTTATTCAAGGTATCAAGGAGTCTGCTGCCATATTGCTTCCCTTTTTAAAATGGATGAGCCAAAAGTAAACACTGTGTGGACCGTTTACCAGTGTGGCACAGCACATTTTGGTTATTATTGGTCTTCTGCCCTTTAAGAAAAAAGGAATACCACAGCCTTTTTTCTCTGTTTTCTCTGGTCACGTATCTCCAGTTTAAAAACATTTATGTCCTTCTATTGCATAGACAGCCCAACTTTTATAAAGACCATCTTTCCAGGGATGAAAACCTTAGTATAAAGTATATTCATTTTATGCTACTTGAAACTTTTACTCCACCACAATTCAAGGGCAAATATCTAACGTTTTACTCCTACATTTACCTGATAGCTGTAATTACATTTCAACGATTTTACATAATAATAAAATTAAATATAATAGTTTATTAAAGATTAAACAAATGGTACTCCACCTTTTTGGCTCATGACTCTTTACCAGCGGTGTAGGCCTCAAGTCCAAAGACTTGGACTCAAGTCACTAGTAAAATAACATTTAACTTGACTTGGAGGTGACTTGCGATTTTTATTGGATTTCAGTCTTTTGACTTGAAAATACATGAAACCTTCCCAAAACTTTAAAAAGTGTGTCAATTCATTTCCCTTTATTAACTATATCAGATATGTTCATGCTATTAATTCTCAACGAGTTGACACTTAATTGCACAGATTCACTTTGTTTCAAACAAACCAACATCCAGTTACGTTACAGGAGAGAAACATATAGACCCTACTGTTGCATTACTGGGCTGGGAAAAATTATACCAGTTATCAAGAACAGTATAGATCAACAAAAAACTATTCAAAACATCAGGTGAAGATCAAGATTACAGACAGAGACCTAACAACTTTCAACTTTGTTCAACAATTGAAATTTCACAAAAACTGTAAGTCAAACCTCTGTTAAATGCCATTACATTTGGTAAGGAGTGGATTATGACTTGGTTAGGGTTGAAATACCAAGTTTAGTACCCAAGACTGGACTTGGAACTTGACTCTGAACTTGTCTTTCTTGATTTGAGATTTGAATAAGAACTTAAGTGCAAAGACTTGGGGCCTCCTCGTAACTTACAAAACAATGACTTGATCCTGCATCTGCTCCCTACAATAAAGCAGTTCCTACTTGGAGCCCTTCCACATTATTTCAGATGTCTTTAAGTTGTTAGCACTTCCTCCAAATGATAATAATAATAATAATTTATTTTTAATTGTATATTTATAATAGTAATTTATCTCTGAACTTCTTATGTAGTTTAACTTTAATAATTTTTTGAAGCCTGAATAGGTAGTTTAGATATTAAAATAGTAGAGTGTCATTCACAAGAAGTACAATTGACTTATTTTACCAATGGACTTAAGGGTTGTATTGTGTAATTAAATACTTTTACATTTATCTTCAGCTACATTTACTTAAAGGGGCTAGATGTAACATTTTAGAACCAATAACAGAACAATTTCTATATCGAGTTCAAATTGGATCTGTGTACTTTATGTACAGTAGTGATGTCTAGTTAAAACAATGCTATCCAAATACCACAGTGTCTGTCAGTGAAAAGACTGTCGACATAAACACCAAACTATTCCCGTACTGGGAGTGAAACCCAGGCTGCCTGAGTGAAACCCAGGAATCCAAACCACTAGACCATATAGGAGCTGTGCATTACATGTACACTGTGTTTTATATTGTAACTCATCAGTGAGGATCAGGTCAAATGATTTGAAAAGGATATGACCACATTTTTAAAAAATGTTTAAAAGTTTAGCTTATAGCACTTTAAAGTATTTGAATACTTCCTTCAGCACTGCAGTTTGATTGAGCTACTGAATTAGGCTGATTAGCACAAGTGCAATTAGCCTTTGTCACAAGTCCAAAACACCATCAATTTAACTATGATGACTTTCGATAGGCAGACCAAAGTCGTTGTCTTTATTTGTGTTTTGATACGACTGAAAGGAGAGAAATTAAGCTTGCGCTGTTTCAAACACATGGCCATGATGTTCCTAAACTCCCTCATCACGGGCTATTAGCTTTGGTGTGAGTCAGCACTGCTTCATGCAAAAGATAAAAAACAAGCCCTCAAAACTTGCTATTTCATGCACAATCTTGTGTTCTAAGATGGTGAAATTATATGAATCACAGAGAATCACTACATTTGCGGTAAAATGAGCAATGGAGCACTCTCAAAAGAGAGAGTAAGCAAAGAAACTTTTTGAATTTCGATGGTATCTCTAATGTTATTAGGCCTAGTTTTCTGGATGAACTGTTTTTAATTTATATGGCAAAAATGCCAGGAAATATAAACCAATAAATCTGTGAGGATGTATCAATGCTTGATACATCAAAGAGATTTAATTATACTGTGCAAGAGACTGCGGGAGGAGGCTTGCTCTCAGAGGAGTAGCCTGTTCAAGGTAACAGGCAAAACAATAGTTTTTTAAGTTAGTAGTTGTAACTGCTGTATGTACACTGAGTTTTCCACATGCTACAATATAACAGTCTGACCTATTTTAGGGTTTTGTGTCCTACTTTATGTGTTTTTTTTCTTCAGAAATAGCAACATTAGGAGCAAGATTTTGCATCCTCCTTTGTCACTTTTTCCTTATTTCTTGTGTTAGTGTACCGCACAGAAACCAGCTCTGTGGTTAACTTTCACAGTTGGACCTCCACAGAGCATCAACAAACTGTTCTCACTGGTTTTGTTTTCTTATCGTGTGGTTTAAGTTATTGAGAGCACATTCACCCCAGAGCTTAAGTTAAGTTTTTGTCTAATAATAACTGTACTTTTTGAGTAACTTCACTCCAGCAGCATGTTTGCTGTTTGGTCAAAAGAAAACAGTATAATCTCTTAAAAAACAAAAGATCTTTTCCACCAAAGCTATCTATTACCAACGATCAACACTCTGCCCTCTCCTTGTGAATTCTGCTCACTCACCCATTGACATATTTTGTTTGTGGTCGTCTTAAATGGCTGATGACAAGCAGCACTGAGCTAACTTGTCAACAGTTGTGATGTAAGTCAAAAAGTGCTACAGCCCAAAATCCTGTGGCTTCTGTTAAAAGATTATGTACACTGTCTGAACCTCTCTGTATGAAACATATACTGCAGAGGCTCAGCATCAGACCAAGCGCCCAACACATCACACTGGAGAATATTTACAAAAGTCTGCCCACTGTTACTGTAATTGCGGGTCCCAACTCGGTGCACTGTGGATGTGGCTGGTGTGCACCCAAAACACACAAACCCACACACATACCAGAGCATGTGTCTCTGCCCTGTCTTCTCAAAACCATAATGTCAGAAATATTTCTTTGCTCTCTTAACACATGATCATTACAATTTGATGAGATGGCTGCCTGACTAAGCGTTTTGGAGGCATGTCCTGACACTGTCTTATCGTCTCGTCTGCCAACTGTCTCGGCTCACACTTTGCAATTATGTGAACCCACAGTGCTACACTCTCAAGCCTGGGTTGGGACTGGCATATTAACTGAAAGCTTGCACCCCCCACCCTTCTGCCCAATACTCCATCATATTGTAAATGAGCTATCATCTTCGCGTGAAGGATCAGAGGCAGAGAACAACTGAGTTCTGCCAGCTACAAGGATGAGACAAAATAATGGCAACACCTCACAGAAAAGGATTTCAGCATAATTATGTTATAGTGAGCTTATGTAACTTTCACTTAGTTGCCACAGTGGACACTTGTAGGAATTATGGGGTAACAGTAAATGTCATAATGTTGGGCAGAGGATCAGACAAAGTGCAAAAATCCTAAAGATCTCAGACTGACTCAGTAATGTCAGTTATACAGCAATATTCATCAGAAGTTAGCTAACATTAGGTACATTAGCCACCACAAGTAAACGATTGTCAAAGGTCAAATGTGGTAGTATAAGCATGAGTGTATTGAATCTAGATACATGTGTTTAATAAATTATTAATTCAATTTGTTCAATTGCAAGTGGATAATTATGTCTTCTTTCAAAAGATACATAGTCAAACACATTTTAAACACATGATAATCACTGTTTAGTGTTGCTAAAGGGCAAAATTTTAGGTTCAAGCACAGCGCTTGTCGCATAGCTATAATAGAAGTTAACTTTTAAAACTTTGTAAAACTGCATGAGCGTCTGCCAAAGACAAAAAAATGGCCAAATAATTAGTTAGTTTTTTGTGGAAATCACATATAAAAATCATG
Source organism: Acanthurus lineatus (assembly GCA_029814665.1). Classification (NCBI taxonomy): domain Eukaryota; kingdom Metazoa; phylum Chordata; class Actinopteri; order Acanthuriformes; family Acanthuridae; genus Acanthurus; species Acanthurus lineatus. The sequence goes on along the minus strand of JAPZDV010000002.1, from coordinate 20,047,869 downwards.
ACCACAAATTCTAGACCAAACACATTCAACAGGTACAACAGAGTAAAAAGGGGGTTAAAATGCTCAAATCGGAGACAGTCATCTTTCATATTAGTGTTTAAAACTTGGACTCAGTACTTTCTATGCCCCTTTTCCATTAACAGTTTGCCAAATATTTTATTCATGTGTATATTAATACACTATGTGTATTAATGTACCTAAAATGTATCCAAAAACATTAATGTATCCTTTTCTGCCTTCAGCAACAACATCCACTGAATTGTTTTGAGCTGTTGTCTATGAAACGGCTATAAAACATATATTACATCACTGTAAGCACCTGTTTTGCTTTGATACATAATTCCAGTCTACAATTGAGTTTTTTATTTGGAGAAAGAGCTTTAGAAAGTTTTATTATTGCTGCTGCAGGCATTGCACTCTCAGACTTAAGTGAAGAGGATTAGGTGTTTCCCCAAAGGGATCCTCAGTCTCTATAAAAACCAGTGCGGCTGCATTCTCTCTTTAGTGCCACGTGTGAGCTGCCATCTCTTTGCCAGTGTGAAGTCTTCAACTTGCCCAGCTGTGCTGGCTCCTTTTTTAGAAAAGCTGCCAGCCAGCAACCTTTAGCCCATTAGAGAGAAGTGATGAGCTGTGTGGATGGCCGGTTGCCTTAGAGCAACTTAAAGTGATTGTTCCAGGTCACAAAAGAGTTTTTTATTTGTTTTTGTTCTGAAGTGTGTGAAGTTTTCTATAAAGCTGCCAAAAACTATTAAAGCACACACTGGTCTCCTTTATGTGAGAACAAATTTCTCCTGTACTGTTGCTCAAAATGATAGTCTCTGTGAAATTTGTCGCTGTCTAGAGAAAAGACCTCAGCCATTCTGTCTTGACTGACTTGCCTCCCTTTTTCAAATCAGTCTAGCCAACACAGGGACCAGGCAGCTGAAATTGCTTTTTTATCCCTGAAATGCCTGGAAGGTTTTGTCAAAACCAGGAAAAAGTGGTGGTTTTGTCTGTATCTGTCTGGCGGTCAAACCTCTGCCCATCATGAGGAGGAGAGACAGATGTCTTAAAGTACAAGGACTTTTTGAGGTCACAATTCACCTTGACCAAAGACAAGCAAACATGCACAAGCTAACATACTTTTGCACACACATACACATAGAGAAAATGTGTGAAACACAATATATGGCTGTGTTGATTGTAGTATTTAATAATGACTGTCTCCTTTTATTATTAACAAGCATCATCTTGATTCCCTAACTGTTAATCTCATCCAGCTGCTGTGTTTATGACTCTGTTCTCTTGTTTCCTCTTATTTCTATGTCCTGCTGAGAACCTGAAAGCCTGCTCTGCTTCTTATTTCTTGCCTCTGTTCGACTCAAAATGAATTCTGAATATAATCGTTTCCCCCTCTCATTTTATCTGTAATACCACTATACATATAAGCTGTTTTGAAATAACTGAGTCAAAACAGCATCTATGGTGTATTTTTCCATGGGGTTCGTCTGACTGTGAGTGCTTGTTCCCCTGCAGAGACCTGTGCAGTGAACAATGGCGGCTGTGATAGCACGTGTCATGATTCAGTGACAGGAGTCCGCTGCAGCTGTCCTGTCGGCTTCACTCTGCAGCCGGACCGCAAGACCTGCAAAGGTAAAGCATCACCATTCAAACTGCATCTGTCACAAACTTAATCTCCTGCTCGTTGTATTGCAAGACACACTGGGGCTTTTTCTCCACCCGGAGCTCACAGGAATTGCTATCGAGCTATTTATGCCGCCCCCACCTTTTGTTTTAGCACTAGTTCCTTTCTGCTATTTGAATTTTCTCTTTTTGGATTACATTATATTGTTTTTCACCAACAACTGCATATTTTGTGGTGCCACCAATCTTTCACTACTGTCTGCTTTTCAGCTGCATATTTTGAGCGCTGTTTTGTCATGCCACCAGTTTTATTGACAGTTTTTCCACTACATTACCGTCACCCTCCTTTCCAAGTGTTGGCAGAACATCCTCAACTCAAGCAGCTTGAATAATGCAGCAGGGTTTTTTTTTATATTATTTCTAATAAAATCAGTTTTAAACTTTGGGGAAAAACTGAGAATTATTTTAGAAGAAAACAGACACTACAGACAGTCACTAGACAACTTTGGAGAGAATGAGGAAAATCAGTGTTTCCAGACAAGCGGGAGTAGAAATCTGTCAGCCCTCTATGGCTCATAATGGGAAACTAACAACTCTGATAAAAATACATTGGCTTAAATTCGTTTGGTTTGAGAGGAAACAAGAGGAAAACAAATCCAGGCAGCTCTGGCACAAGAAGACAGGGGCTTGCTGCAGGCCAAGCACTTCTGAGGCACGGAGACAAAGATGGAGCAAGGAAGGGATAATTTTTTTCCATTTGTGATGCATTTATTTCAACCAGATGATGAAGACTCCTTCGAGAGACAGACGCCTCATTTGTGATGATGATTTAGAATCAATCAGAGCTGCTGCCAAAGTTGCCAAGGCAGAGTACCATCAAACACAGGGGTGAGCTCATGATGTATTGATTCAGTATTGGCTACAGAAATAAAAAACAGATTAATCTGAGGGAGAAGGGCAGTTTTGATTTAGAGGCCTTAACTGCCAAGAGGCTTTCCTGTGTGAGAGCTGCATCCCATTACAGCCACACGCAAACTAATTTTAGTCCTTCTGAGGGCCTTTAAGGAAATCCCTGAAGCTCATCTCCAGTTTCTGCAAGACTGTCACAGCAAAACACATTATCATCCCACTTTGAATAGTCCTGCAACGTAAGCCTAGCTGCCTTTGTTCTTATATCTCCACCTCACTGCTCAGATTTAACATCTTTGTATTAACCATTGTTAAAGCTGCTTTAACCATTGTTTTTATGTTTGAAATGGCTCACATGAGTTCTTGATTTAAAACAGGTCACATATAATTATCAACCCTCAGGGAATTATGAACTAACTCTTGCAGTTCCCCTCGGCTCTATACAGCATTTTGGAGTCTTCATTGTTCTGGTTCAGTCCTCATTGCTCCCATCAGTGTCTACAGCTACCACTGGAACAATTTTCAAGCCAAAAAGCTCTATTCAGCCACTGTTCTTTTCTTAATAGCTGGTGGAGACCAAAGAAAGGGCTGAAAAAGAGTGCATATTAGCATTTTTACCATGTTGTCATATACACAACACTAGATCAACTTTGATGTTGCTCCATAACCGCTGAATATGTCTGTTATGTTCAAAACTTGCAGCTCCAGGTTTAACTTTTCCTCCCTTTTTCTTTTGTAATGGGTGATTAATGATTTTCTGTTCACAGATATTGATGAGTGCCGTCTTAACAATGGAGGATGTGATCATGTGTGTCGAAACACAGTGGGCAGCTTTGAGTGCAGCTGCAAGAAAGGCTACAAGCTGCTGACCAATGAGAGAACTTGTCAAGGTAGGAAGCCCTTTTGACTACCTTTTTCAACTTAGAGAAAACAAATTATCCTGTGGAGAACCACTTCAAAGGATGTCCGTAACACTTTCTTTCCTTTAGGAAGAGATTTTTTGCATTGTTCAGCAAGAATAGTAAACAAAGAATGTCCTCCTAGTGGCACATAAATATGCAGCCTGCAGAGAAGCCAAACTAGGCCTCTCTGGCTTGTTTGTCTGTTATATTTGATGGTAGTTGTTGCTCAGCAGGAGCTGGGAAGACTAGCTGCAGAACAAATAAAGAATTTGCCGTGGCCGAACACAGGTGTGGGGAATTAGAGCTCAAAACTCTGAAACCTCGGCTTCTTGGATGAATTAAGCCACTACAGAAACATGTGGTGAAAGAAGACAGGCAGGCTAGAACTGTGGAGCCAAACTCAGCGTTTCTCCGAGTGGAAAAACAGATGACATGCTATTTTTTAATTCTCTTTTCTTTATTGATGTGGTCAATCAATATCCAGTCTGGTACGTGTCAGTGTCATGCAGTGGGTTTAGGATTGCTGCACTGAGTCACACCATTCTGTACACTGTACATAAACATCTTATGTGGTCATTTAAAATACACTGTTTCATTGTGCTTTTCAGCCAGTTTCTTGCCACTTTAAATCTATGTTGCCTTTTTCCTATTATTTGTAGCAAACAATGCAAAGTGTTTTTTACCCAAATAACACAGATAACTGAGAAAACGTGGTCTTTGCATGTAGGAATGTAAATCACAGCTTGTTGTCCGTGGCACCATGCCTTAACCAACTCAGCCATGTGCTGTTTGGGTGCACAGGGGCAACTTAGGAACACTGTTGTCCTTGTTTGGTGCTGTGTGTTTTGTCTGGAGAGAAGCGGTTGTGATAAAGCTCACCTCCTGTTGAGTGAGGTGTTGCCTGGCTCACACACACTCAACACTACTGAGTCACCTGTCTGCTCCTTATCCTCCATTCTCATTCCTTTCATTTTTCTCACCCATGGAACAAGAACTGGGCAAATGAGAGCAAAAATGCCTCTCAGTGAAAGCTAAACTTTATCTTAATGGGCCTAATCCTGGCCATTTTCTTTCTGATGTAAGTTGTTTTGCCCCCTGGTGTTATTAAGCAAATCTGTGATTAAAGGAGCACTTAAGGGAGTTGGAACTGTGCCTTTTTTAAGTTTTGTAACTTACAAGACACAAACTGAAAAAAGCAGTCAAAATCAAAGCTTCACAGGCCAAGATATCTTAACTTTTAGTCTCTAGAATAAGACAAGCTCCACAAACAGGGGATCATATGTATTTCCCATAATGTGGCTTGAATCTTGTCTTTATGTCTTTTTATTGAGTAATTAACTTTTTTGGACAAAGCAAGATAATCTCTCACTTTATTGCTTTATTATAATAAATTCAAGTTGTGCTGTAAATCCACTTCAAAATAACTGCTAACATGCGTAAAACTGCACAATTGAATAACCGTGATGACATCATCAGGGTTATATCTTGAAGTTGAGTAAACTCCCTTAGAGCCATGAATGATGTGACACAAGTATTATTATTGGCTGATCTTCACATGTATTTTAACATGAGGAATGCCCCTTGCATTTCAGTAGGGTAACAGTGCCCCGGAGGCAGTTTTTAATATAATAATCCCATCATGCATCTCTCTCATGAGCATAAATCCGATGGGTAGCAGATTAAGGAGATTAAGAGTGATCTGAAGCAAATGCTGGATTGTACAGTACTACAGTTTTGTTATTAAGTGCCTGGTGGTGGGTCACGGTGTTCAGTAACACTCAAATAGATGTTTGCTGTCCCCAAGAGGTGTTGAGATGTGTAAACTGAACTCTGGGTTTATCTTGGTTTAAATAGTCACGGTGTTTCCCGGCTGTCAGTGGACCATGGCCCATATGTCAGGATGAGGCATGTCTGCTGAGCTCCTGTCAGCATTCCTCCACCCTCAACACCCTCCAAAATCTTCTTCTCATCTCCTTCACACTCCTAATCCACATGAGGGCACTCAACGAGATGTTCATCAGATGCCATGTTTTCTCCACAGGGAACAACTATGACAGCCTTATCTGTGTAAAAATGAATTATATTCTCCTAGTTTTAGTTAACCTTGTTTGCCTGCCTGCAATTTTAAATTGAGCACAGGACAGACTGAAGCTAGCCGGTTAGCATGCTCATTTAGTAGATACGTCTGTGAAACAATACATCGATGACTTTGACGTTTTGTCAGAGCTAATGTTCTTCACATTCTGCTGATAATTTAACTACATTTTAGAAGCTTTAAACTAAAATGTGTACATGTTTGCATCTTTAAAGTAACAATGTAACAACAAGATCAGTCAGATGCAGTGAGCGGGCAGATTAAGAAAAAAAAGGGAGAAGAAATAACTGATGAAAACTATGATTGGTTATTTCCAACGTAAGCGATATCACTTTTCTTACTTTATCTTTCCATGGTTCCCTGCACGTACATCATCTCATGATGCAGTCTTGTCCACCCACCGCATACTTTGCCTTATCTGCCTGGTAAATAAGGGTTGTGCTATCTGGAGTCCCAGAAGTCTTCACACATCCACTCTGTTGCGTGGCACATCACAAAACTATATAATGATAAGTTGCAGATCAACTGCTGGCGTCACTTGTTGCAACATTTTTTGAGGGTAAACACAGTCACCACGCCCTATTCCAAGAGGTTTTAGACTCTTTGCTTAAAAGTGTGCTGAGCAAAGTTTATCCTAAATATGCCGAAAACAATCACTTTTGCAGTTCCTCATTCAGCATGTGCAAGCCATGCTGCTTTCATCCACCATTGCTGTTATGACTCCACTGGGGCCACTAAAAGAGACAAACAACATTTTTTAATTCATTTATTTGTTGCGAAAGTAGATATATCTAAAACTTTTGACATTTCTTAATCTCAGCACATTTTTATCATCTTCAATCTCTCATAACAAGCCGGAGAAATATTGTCCTCAATAACTGTCTTTATTGAGTGCAGCTGTATTGTATGAGAAAGATTAGGACCCGTATGTATATATAATATGTGAATACTTTGTGCTTTTGCTGTAGAACTATGAAAGATTTGTGCAGACACTATATCAGTCTGTTTTCTTGGTTTGTTCAAGGTAACCCATTATTTAACTGAACTCCTGTAATTGCTGTGAAATACCTGCGTCATCTGTTTGATGGTGGCTGGCACTGCCTCATAACCCAGAGGAGGTGCAGATATGGTGGATGAAAGTATGATATTCCTGGGAAAATCCTAGGAACCTTTATTGAATTAGCCAATTAGAAATCCAGCAAAGTTAAAGCGCAACCACATTTTCTCCCAGCATGTGCTGCCTGGGCTTGACACAGATATTTGCTGACATTAAAGAATACCTTGATTGTAATAAAACCAAATGCCACTGATCTCCTGTAGCTTCATGTATCAATCCTTATAGTCTCGAAGCCTGTGACATTTATGGAACTTATCAGGATGCACATGTAAAAGAGCAGAAAAGTTCCAAGATAACACAGAGAGACGACTGACAGGCAGGAAGGAGCCGTGTGGATTTACAGGTGTGATAAGGTTGACGAGGTCAGAGGGGCCAAAGAAGACAAGAGAAGGCTCCCTACATCTGACATATTTATCTTAATGTTACTTGATTGTTGATTTTCACTGAAGTGGAACATTTATGGTATGGTTAAGAGGACAAAAGGGAAGGTGATTGGCAGGTTTTATGTGAAGGGGAAAAATTGACACTTCTGTTATCAGGTGAAGTGCAGACTTTCTTTTGACTCCTGCTGTGGCCACTTGTTATTTCAAAAATACTTTGAAAATTCCATTTCAGCGCATCGAAATGGAAAACTGCAGACTCCAGGGGGTCAACCACTATAGCGAGTAACAAACAGAAGACGTCTTCCTTTCAAAATACCCTTTTTTTTTGTTATGACATGTGACTTGACCCACTTCAATTCGTGGCAAACAGTGAATACAATACAGCACAAAAGACGAAAACAGGAAAATGTGCCATGACAGGTGGATGGAGGTGTCCTGTTTTAAAAAAATCGATCTCTTTTTTGTAATTTGTTGAACTGTTTGAGAAGTTTACAACAGCTTGTCTTTCTCCCTATACAGACATTGACGAGTGCTCTTTTGACCGAGCCTGTGACCACTTTTGTGTCAACTCTGCTGGCAGTTTCCAGTGCCTTTGTCATAAAGGCTACGTCCTCTATGGCCTCGCACACTGTGGAGGTAAGCCAGCATGTCCGTCTCCTTGAACACCTTGTTGCCTGCCCATCACTCTTCTACTGCATCCAGCACCTCTTTGCTAACCCTCTGTTAGTTGCTGTTATGCTTCACATAAATAAAATGATTCTACTTAAAAGGCTTATGAAAAAAGGAAAGAAACAAATGAAAGAAATTTTAATTTAAGAGCTTTGTATCACTCACCATCACATTTGGTGCACACATTCATTATCCCTCAAAATGATGCTTTTACATTTCTTTCAGCACTATCAGGTCAGTGTACATTGCATTGGTTTACTTTGGTATACATTCAGTTAACACAGCAGCTATTAATGTTGTTCATGTTACAGATGGTTAATAGAGAAAATTCTACAGTAGTTAGACTACAAATTTACAGATATACCTAGTGACTACTGCAAAGTCAGTCCAATGTAAAGCTGATGTACATTCAAACATAATAAACAGACATAACTTATATAGTTATTTTAGCTTAAAAGTGCAAACAAAAAAAGATTCACATTCAAACTGTTGAAAAAATAAATCTTTAAAACATAGATAAAATTTTATAGATAATATCCACATTGCAACAGTATGCCCTTCACTGGTCTTTTAAACTTGGCAGCCTTCGCTACATGACATCTAAAAAGCTAAGTGGTCATGGAAACTTGCAGCACACATACTTTCATACCTGGTACAGTCTTTAAGTGCAGTCTCTAAGTGAGGAGGAGTGGATGCAGTGACATGTGACATTGAACAGCAATAGACTGCAGGGCTGAAGCTTTGCCTCAATACTGATTTTTCAATACAGTGTGAGAACAGATTGCACAAGTGCAAATCTATAAAAAACATTGGCCTTTGTGCAGAGATATATGTATTCCTGAGACAAATTATGAAAAATGAAACTTTAAATGAAGACAGTCAGACAGTTATGAAATATAAATATGAAGAAATAATCAATCAGTGCCACTACATGATCTCAACATTTCTGTTTAGCTGTGATGAGAAGCAGCCTCCCTTAAACACACATCACTGGCTTATGAAGTCTCCCTCTGTTGACCATTAGAAAGAATACACGTATAAGCTACTCCTGCGTTAGCTTCCCTTTTCAGACCCAGAAACTGTGGTGTTGCCCTCTCAAGATTAAACTGATTAAAGTGACTGTTTTCACAGTGTCAGCGTGTTACTGTTTATCTTCTCTCCTGTTGACTTGTAAATGTGGATGTCAAAGCATGCTTTTAAAAATCAAGGCATGGAAAAGTCCCCACACGCATCTGCATTCTTATATAACAACTAAATGTAGCTAAATGACTCTGATGGATTACCTTTCTCAAGCAACTTTTAAGTCTCTGCAAGTTGATGCTCAAATGGACTGAAATGAGCTGAAACAGGTAGCTGCCTGGAAGGCAGGAAATCAATCAAAGAACTTACACTGCAGTTGGCAGTAATGTAAAGTGTAGACTATTTGTGCCGCAGTTAATGAACTAAAACATGAAAAATCTCAGTCGTGGTCCTCAAAGGTGAAGTATGAGCGTGTCCATCAAACATTAGCAGGTACCTAATGTACTCTGGTTTGGAACAGATAGTAGAAACAGCCTTTGGTGTCAGGAGGAGGTGTGTGGGGGTGCATCAGATCTGCCTGGCAGGCAGCAAGAGGCCCGCCAGAGCACGTCAGGGTGTTGCAGCGTCCCTTTGATGGAGTGTGTATCACCAGTTAAAATCTGCTGCTGTCTCCAGCGCCTCAGGGCCAAGCAGTAGTTCTGGGAGAGACAGAGAGAGACAGCATATGTACTTGAAATACATAGCTTCGCAGTGATTTGTTCTGTGGTATTTTGTCTGTAGTTTGACAGGTCTACTGATCAAGAATGTTGCAACAGAATGTAGAATGAGTAATGTTACTGAGACTAGAGAAGTAATGTGTAGTTATATGCATCCACAGGTTCAGCAGAAAACACAACAGTATGGTTGGTTACACTGTGAAAAAGTAAAAATGGGATGCACGCTGTAATATGATGTGCATCTGAGGACCTTTTTTTGCATGCTATGTCCTCTTTCTCCCTTGGTGTCCTGTCTAACAATCTAATACAGGTAAAAATGCAAAAATGCAAAAGTCCTACATGCTGAAGATGGGCAAAATAAAATTTTTATTTCTTTTATGATGCAGTCATTGTATGTGACCGGCATCAAATTCTACCTTTTTGAGGCGCGTAAGCATTAAGCTGAAAATGTATCTGACAAATGGTCACAGTGCTAGGTGGCTAGATTGAATTATATTTTGACGAGATGCTTTTACTCTATTCACCCCCTGTATGAATAGTTGGAGTTACGCAGACTGTGTTTTGAATGGGTCTGAGAGGTTCATGGGATCCATTCCCTTCAGAGGCAGCTGTATTAGCTGTCAGTCCAGGTAATAAAAGCACCAGAATTGGATTTGTAAGGCTTTTACTCACATGATGGACTGTGATCAGGCCACACTGAGCTGCTGTGAGGAGAGAAGATGGTCAGGCCTAAATGACTCTCTATAGCATTGTTGAGAGAGCCGGTGATGAATGATTTCCCCCCGCCTTTCATCGGTGCTGTCAGAACTGTTAGATAACCCCAAAGATTTACAGCGCTCCCAGTTGTACTTTCTCACTCCCGGCCATAACCAAGGTTACGTTATTCCCTGTGTGGTTTATCAGCCAAAATATAGCTGCCAAACAATCCAGAAAGCTGTGCTCAGTGTTTAACAATAGACTCACCCTAAACAAACCCAATTAGGTCAGTGACCTGCTGTCAAGCATTGTGCAGAGGCCTGTCAACATTCCTCCCCAGTGAGCATATATCCAGCCATTCTCCCCCTCAGCTAGCAAAACAATGTACACTTTTTTGCTTATCTGGTAGGAAATAAGACCCAGAACAGTCGTTATTAAATACATTGCAAGTATTTCTGCCTTTGCTCCATCCGATCCAGTCAGCATAGATGCTTTTTTTCTGGCACTGTATGCAGAGATTCAAGAAAGTTTACCCCTGATAATCATAAAGACTTCAGGGTGGTCTTTGTCCAGTTATGATGTTGTTTGGAGTTGGAGTCACTGAAGTCAATGAAAAGCACAAAAAAATGAGTCAAAATATAACAAAACATTTCCATGAACTTCCCTAACCCATCCTGAAATTCCTTTCCATTACACAAAACAATTGTTGAGTCTAAATGTCAATTTGTATCTTCTCCTCTGTCCTTTTCTTACTTGACTCATCTCTGCTCTCTTCTCCTCACTAAGAAAAAAAAATGATCTGAAGAAGGGTCGTAATACATCTGTTTGGTTACAGTTCAAGTATGAGAGGAACAAAGAAGTCAAAACAACAGTTGTTGGCAGATGTGCTCTGCTACCATCAGAGATTCATTAGGATTCTTTGTCCTTGAAATTGAGTGCTTTGATCCAGAGGATAGGCAGCACATCTCTCCCAACATTTCCAAGCGGCTTCGGCTGCACGTCAACAGAGCGCTGTTGATGAAGTCATCATCTTCTTCAGAGAGCGCCGAGGCACACAGACTGTTTTTATTCAGGGTGAATAATTGAATGAGACAAGGAAGAGCATTTCATATCAGCAGGCTAGATCATCAATCACTGTCATTATCTGCGTCTCCGGCACTTGTCCGCATCCTCAGCCGTATTCACTAAACTGATTTTCTGTCTGGCCTCAATGGCAGCCAGCCTGCATCTGGATCCCGGATGCTTTTAGTGGTTTTAGCTCAGCATGTGTTTGAAAAGGTGATTATAATTTACTGCTCGCCACAATTCTTCCTCGCTCCGGAGCAAAGAAGTTTTAACCATGAAATTGAATGTGGCGACATCAAAATGAGAAATCACCTCTGTTTACATGCCAACACATTAATCTTCCTGGGATGTGACTCACTAAAGTGAACTGACCTCTCAGGAACTCCTCATTCACAGCTGTGCCCTGTCTTAATACACCAGTTCCTTTTTCATTTTATTCAACAAAATTAACTCCAGATCTTTTTGAACTGACCACATTGTTTGTCAGTGTTTCTGATTTTGTCATCATCAATAAAAATCCTTTTCCCCTCTTTTCAATTTATTTGATTTCCTTTTTTTCCCTTTTAAGTTTTTATGTCCCAGAGTCAGGGTAAGTTTGTGCAATCAATCCTTTTATTGAAACTTTCCCCACTAAATTCTGTCAACATGTTTATCCACAGATATTGATGAATGCAGTATAAATCGAGGAGGTTGTAAATATGGCTGCATTAACACTCTGGGGAGCTACGAGTGTACCTGTCCACCAGGGTACAAGCTGCACTGGAACAAGAAAGATTGTGTTGGTATGTAACTGCACTGCCCCCCTGTGGTCGACTCACTGACTCACACTCTGTGTTCTTATGCCTGTGACTGAGTGATTCCTGTCAGTTTCTGTCAGCTTTCTTTGTTGTAGGAACATTACCACTCGTTTAGGGTGATGTAATCAATCATGAACAGCTCAACCAGCAGACCAAAAGTAGCAACAAACATAGCGGAACAAAAGGATCATTTATTTGCACAAAGGTAGAATTTATTTAGTGCATAACATATGCTGAATTTACAGTCCTAAATATTTAAGATTTTGTCATAAACAGCATTTCAAAAAGTTTGTAAGGTTTATCTTAATGCAAAACACACACAAAATTGTCCTAATGTCTATATTTGTTTTTCCTCATGGAGTCAGAAAGTAGCTTTTTTTGTTTTAATTGATTTTTCTCTAAAATCTATCAAGTTTAAAGGGTTATTTCAGTTGAACTTGTGTGCTCAAACAGCCATTAAATTTTGGCAAATAAAATGCACTTTGACATGGAGTAATCTCCCATAGCCAGACAAACACTCTCCTCAGCAACGCATAACATGGCTGAAAGGCCAGTTCAGCAACAAACTGATTGTTTTTTTACAAGGAGAGAAACAGCATAATGCACTACATTTAATACTGAATTTACAAGGAGGCATGACAGGTTAAGAAATTGCCTTCATTGTTTCCTAAAGTCTATTAAGTTTCTTCTCACTGAACAACTCAATAAACTGCACAGTTTTTAAAGGGAGTTCGGGGTTATTATTAAATCAGTTGAAACAGACTTTGCAATCAAACCATAAAACAGTGATCCTAGTGTGAAGTTGCAGAAGACATCGGTTGAGTAGACAATCCTTGAATGTGGCCCAGGAGAACATATGTACATACACATTGCTGAAAGAATGGACATATCTTTCCCAGACCATCTCTGAATGTGGTCTGAGTGATCAGATCTCATGAAGCTTCAAGGTTACACCGGATACATTCATACCTGTACTAAGAGCTGTTTGCTTGTGATCGGATCACCCAGGATGGACAATAATACCAGGTTTACTAAGCATTAGTGTGAGCTTATGTGTGTGTTCTGTTGTCTTTCAGAGCTGGTGAAATGTCCTCCTGGACTTGTAGCACCAAAGGCCACTCTGACTTGCAGCAAGACGGGCAAGAAAGAGAGCTGCTCGCTTACCTGTGCCTCAAAGGCTCACTATCTGGCAGGTATGTCACCCACAGTCTGAGTGCAATCACAAAATGCCGAACTGAAGCCCTTTTTTAAATCAAAATGTTAAACAGTGACTTTGTGTGTGACCTTTTGCAGAGTCTGACAACAGCTACTCGGTCAGTTGTGGTATCCCCATCCTCAGAGGGAAGTCCCCTGCCCGGCTGAACTCCAGCAGTAGTCAGAGCTGCATAGGTTCGCTGCCCTCCGGACTCCTATAACCAAACACTTTTCAAATATCCTGTCACTCACAGATGTGACAGCAGTGTGATGTTTCAGTGTGCTCCTACCCACTGTGCTGTGTTTGTCTGTAGAGACTCTGGCCCCTCCAGTGAAGCAGACGGCTTCTTTCAAGATTAAAAATGCCAAATGTCACCTGCACCCGAAGCTGACCGGCAGGACGGAGGACAGAGGACGGACGCTTGGACCGGGTCAGTTGGTCCATGTGTGAAGCTTTTATAAATGGAAGTGTCTACAGACAATCTAGCAGAAACTTTTTGTGGTTTATTACTTCAGGCTGTGAAAACTACTCAACTCGACAGTCTAAGATGAAAAAAAAATATAAATATCATTTTTACAACTTTTTTATGTATCTATGAAAAGAATCTCTGTTTTTATAAGCCGCACAAAGGGAATTCAAACTTGATCTCATTATACAACTTAAAAAGAAACTAAACAAAATAAATTAACCTCGCATTATTTTTTATCTTCCAAACCTCCCAGGAAATTATAGACCTTATCTCTGAAACATTCTAGTTTCCATCAGTCTTTAACTGAAGTTCACTGATGTATCTTATATAGTATTTTCCTCACAGACAGTGTGATGTTTTCCACAGGAGGCGGGCAGCCTTGCAGCAACTGCCTGGTGACGTTCGTTAACCTCAAATGCGACTCTTCTAAGAAAGCTAAAGGGCGACGTGCTCGCAACCCCTCTAACAAAGAGGTGACACGCATCACTTTGGAGCTGGAGGCTGAGGTCAAACCTGGAGACACTACTGGTGAAACAACACTTTGATATACATAAAAGTCATTTTGAAGCTGTTAATTTAAGGACGAATAGGTCCATATTTTTCTTCAGTTCTAAATATGTTAGTTCTTACAATAGAAACATGCTGTTTAGATCTTCCATGTGCCTGCTTTATTTATCCAGGGAGTTGCAACCTCAGCTGCCTCAGACAGCGCATGGAGAAGCAGGTGAAGACGTATATCAAGGCTCTGAAGAAGTCCATCAACCAGGAACGCTTCCTGATCCGAGTTGCTGGTTTGGAGTACGAGGTGGCCCAGAAGCTACCCCAGGCTGCTCCAGTTCAGGAGAACTGTGGACCGGGCTGGGAGAGGGACAGTGGCCGATGTGGTAAGACAGGAGAGCTGGACAGGAAGACTCCACTTTATTGGGCACACCTGTACAGTCTTATACAATCCAATGCAACTGTTCTGCCATAAAATGTACTTGTACGATGCCTTTAATGTTCAGTTTTTGCTGACACTCTTAATTGGATTATATGTTTTAGCACTGAGGTGTAGTTAGATGATCTGTTGCACTGGCTGCGTTCTACTGAGAGGTATTTCTAGTCTTCTTCTCACCACCTTTATAAGAATTTGAAGGACAAACAGTGCAAAGATATAAACAAACAGTACAACATCAACTTTATGACCTCAGTTATGAACAATGAATTTACACGTCCAATAACTTAAATAAAAACTGAACATTATGAGCTTCGTAAAGATAACATACGGCAGGACTGTGATATTGGTTTGTGAAGGTGGAGCTAATAAAATGGCTATTAAGTGTTTATTCAGGTCAGCAGGGTCACCTGTGCTTAGAACAATTCGACACTGACCTAGAAAGTTATAAAAAAAAAAATAAACAGAATTCAAGGTCAACATTTATGTGTTGTAGCTTTTTTTTTGTTTGTTTTGTTTTTAATAAGATTATAAAATTATACAGCTGTGTAAAACGACGTTTGTCATCTCTGACCGGAGCCGTTGTGGGTCTTCTCTCAGTCAGATGTTTGCCGGGGTCGTACTACCACGGCGAGCAGGAGCGCTGTGTCCAGTGTCCACCTGGCACTTTCCAGGAGAAGGAGGGGCAGCTGGCCTGCGACCTCTGCCCCGGCAGTGACGGCCACGGGCCTGTCGGGGCACGAAACATCTCCTCCTGCGCAGGTAGCTTTAAGTCCAAAAAACAATGTTAAACATGTATTTCTGATCCTGTGAAGCATCCTTAAGCATCCTGTGTTCTACAAATCCCACCCAGGCCAGTGTCCGACGGGGTACTTCTCCAGCGATGGGTTCAAACCTTGTCAGCCGTGCCCTCAGGGCGCCTACCAACCAGACCTGGGACGAACCCTGTGCTTCCCCTGTGGGGGAGGACTGAGCACCAAACGGGAGGGTGCCAGCTCCTTCCATGATTGTGAAGTCAAAGGTCAGCCTGTGCTCTTTTTATGCAGCCAAAGCAAGAGAATTAAGTGGAATTATTTGCAAAACTTTCCCATTTAATGTGCGTCTTCTCTCCCACCCTGCAGTTCAGTGTTCTCCGGGTCATTACTACAACACCACAGTGCATCGGTGTATCCGCTGCCCAGTGGGGACGTATCAGACAGAGTTTAGACAGAATTACTGTATTTCCTGCCCCGGGAACACCACCACTGATTTCGATGGTGCCACAAGTGTCTCACAGTGCAAGAGTGAGTATGAAAATTACTGTTTTGCGTTTTCAGATTTCTTAAGCATGAGCTGGAAACTAATTTGTTTTGTTTGTGTGTGTCTAGACAGGCAATGTGGTGGTGAGATGGGCGAATTTATGGGTTACATTGAGTCACCTAACTATCCCGGTAATTATCCTGCTAATGTGGAGTGTATCTGGAACATCAATCCACCCAGCAAGCGCAAGATCCTAATTGTGGTGCCAGAGATTTTTCTGCCCTCAGAGGACGAGTGTGGAGATGTGCTGGTTATGAGGAAGAACTGTGAGTGTTTCTCTCTCTTCTGTTAACTGGAATTGACTGTTTATGGTTTAATAACTGCACAGCACACGCAGCAGTTCTGGAAATCTGATGAGTCACCGTTGTCTTTCTGTGCCCCCACAAGGGTCAGCCACATCCATCACCACATACGAGACATGTCAGACGTACGAGCGGCCTATCGCCTTCACAGCTCGCTCCAGACGTCTCTGGATTAACTTCAAGTCCAATGAGGCCAACAGTGCCCGAGGCTTTCAGATCCCGTATGTTACTTATGATGGTATGTAGCCCATTTATCACAACAGCTGGTTTTTGCTTTCAGCTGTCAAGTCTGAAATGATAGTTTGCAAACTGAAAAATTCTGTGACAACTCAATTTATTATCAAGCTAAGATGTAAATGCACCAAGAAAAATACATGCACTCATGAATGAAACTATATTTATGCTGAATATATTCACTCTGCATGTATACTCTGCACATCAACATATTGTTTTTCTTTCATAAACTTAAAAAATGAACGTTTTTTTCTCTCTAAAATTAGTTTAAAAGCAGTAATCAAGGCATTTAGGAAAAACTCTATGTACAAAGCAAAAATGCCACTTGGAAAAACAAAGAGATGAAAAAAGATGAAGTGAAGTACAAGCACATTTAAGAAAATGCTTTTCTAAAATATAGTGTTCTTAGCAGAGGTTTAAATGAAGATAAAGAGCCAGCTTGCCTGATCTCTGGCAAGTCGTCACAGAGTCAAACAGTCCTGACTGAAAAGTCTTGCTCTCTCTGGTTTTTATTCTCAGCTTGAGAGATGAATAACAAAGTCCCACCAGAAGAGCTCAGGCTGCTGCTCTGGGGTCAGCACTACTCCTAGTTGTTACTGCTCTCTGGTGGACAGACTATGTTACTGCAGCAGTTTCTAAGTGATTTCGAATACATCTGTCTTACAGTATCAATGCTGGTTACATATCTGCCTACATATACACTAACATGATAAATCTGACATCTGCCTGGCTGACACATCTGTGTGGCTCTGCTCACCTGGAACAGTTCTGTTTACACTGAATCTCTTAGCCTGCTTTCCTAGAAACTAGTTTCTAACAAAGAATTTGTTCCTCTGATGATTGCTGACAGATTGTTCTGTGGTTGACCAACTACTAAATAACAATGACACTATTTCTGGAAAAAAGGTGTTGCAGTTTAACTCTTTTAGAAATTCGTCCCTAAATACTTTAAGCACCAACCAATAAAAAAGATATCCACCTCCATCTAATTAGGATGGAGGTAGAGGTGTCAGAATTAGCTTTCAAAACCTTTAATGTCCTCCTTTAATGTCATTGTTTCACTTTAACACTGGCCTGAAAAATCACATAAATCAGAGGAGTTTCTTGTGTATTTCTGTTAATTCACCACTTTTGATGTGTAATATGTGTCTTGTGTTTTTTTTTCTTAATTTAGAGGACTATGAGCAGCTGGTAGAGGACATAGTGCGAGATGGGAGACTCTATGCCTCAGAAAACCATCAAGAAATCCTCAAGGTTAGCAATTTTACTTCTTCTTACTGCATTTATTTCAGGTTTAATTTGACCACCTGGTAGAAATGATTCAGTGAATGAAAAAGCAGCACACTCAAAAAGTGTTGTTGTGCTAAACAAAAGGTGTTACTTACAAACAAAGTACTCGTATGAGTCAGATGAAATATTAATATTGAAAAGTTTGTTAATGTCGTCATTTGCAAGGTGAGTAATTTGTTTTCCATGGTTGTGCAAGAGCTTCAAACATAACATGCAAAAAATGTGTTTCCGTGTAGAGTTTACACCTGTGTCCTCTCCCCCTCAGGATAAAAAACTGATTAAGACTCTTTTTGACGTGCTGGCTCACCCAAACAACTACTTTAAGTACACCACTCGGGAGTCCAACGAGATGCTTCCTCGCTCCTTCATACGTCTCATAAGCAGCAAAGTGTCCGCTTTCCTGCGACCTTACAAGTAACAAGCCACACAGCTGCTGAAGCACCGGATCGTGACCCCACCCCCACCCCCCTTCTCCCCCTCCCTCCCTGACATCCCCCCCTTCCAACTTTAAAGGCCACATCCCGCAACTTTAACAGGACTTTAAAAAAAAAAAAAACACAATACAAACTAGTGTTTTTTTACCCTCTTATTTTCCATAGGCTTCGACAATAAACACTATGCAGACCTGAGAAATACTGAAAAATCATTTGTGTTTTAGGGTTTTTTTTGTTTTTTTTTGTCAGTTTCCATTCAGCACAGGTCTGCAGTCCCGAGCTCAAGCATTTAGTGGGGATGTAGAGTATGTGAGTGGGTTATGGTTTCTATTGAATTGTGCAATGAAACCACCAAAAAAAAAAAAAAAAAAAATTACAAACACCCATTACAGACAGTAGGAGTGATGTTATTTTTGTGTGCGCGGTTTGAGCTTGATGGAGCTTGTTGTTGTTGTATCGGGTCTGAGTCTCAGCTCAAAGTCCTTACCATTAAGTATGACTGTTAAGTGTTGTGTAAGTGTTGTGTAACCCTGGTTCCATCTTCAGCGTCTGTGTGCTGTCCTCGAGGAGGAGCAGTTGTTAAACTCATGTCGCAGCTGCGTTCCGCATCATTCAAAGCCTTACTATATTTGAGCTCTTAGAGCGGTTTCCAAGGGTTTTACTGTTAAAACAGTTAATCTATGTTTCGTTCCGTCTCGTCTAGACTGTACCGACATTTTCCAATCTTCAGATAACTTCTGTTGCTCTTTTTCTTTTTTTTTTTTTCTTTTTCAAGCCAACTACAAACAGCAAATACAAAAATAAAAGATGGTTTATCATTCCAGGAACATAGTGGACATTTGGGAGATGAGTAACAAACTAATAATTGTGAGAGCCACAGAAATGAGATAATGTGATGTCTGGTGGAACATGTCTCTGAGAGAGAGAGAGAGAAATGTCTTTGAGGGACATTATGTTTGCTGCTTCTTTTTTTTTAAAAAAAGGTCACTTTAATTCTTCAATCTCATATTGTCTTTCTGATGTACTCCACACACTAATAGTCCATAGGTGTAAAAGAAAAAGAAGCTCTACATCCGATAAACTTCAGTTCTTAAACGCAGTAAGTTGATAATCTCACATTGCCTGTCTGTGGATTACCATTTATATTGTTTTTAATTTCAATCTTGTAAATAATGAACATAAATTAGACGAGGGTTGAATTCTTTGATCCTAATTTTCTTACGCAGCCCCCCCACACACATTTAAAAAAAAAAAAATTAAAGTTAAAAAGTATATATATTGCTTTCTGCCCTTGATGTCCTGCCCGTCTCAAGTCCAAAGACACCCAGTTCCCCCTTCAAAACACCCCACTCACATTTTGTTCTGTCCCCATGAAGACAGCTCTTCCAAAGACCGCCCGGAAACTGGGCGGGTCACTTTGTTTTGTGCACTAAGTTTTAAACACGTCATCCTACCTTTGTAGTATAAAGTGCAATGAGAGAAAACACACCTTAAAGTTTGGATACACCCTATTGTGATCCCCAGCAAAGCCTGTGAAATATGTTTGAAAATTCAGGCTTGTTGAAACACGTATTAAATGTTAATCAGTCACTATGGGCAGAGGATGTTTCTCTTCTTGAGAGAAATAATAAAAAATATTAAGTCTGTCAAAAAAAAGTAAAAAAAGTGAGTATTTGGTGTGTAGAAAATATTCTTTGAATTCAAAACAGGGTAAAAAAATAAAAATCTAACACTTTGCTTCATGTTAGATCTGCTAGATAGTTTAAAGGAATAGTTTAACATTTATGGAAAATGCACCTGCCTACTTTCTTGCCAAGACTTAAACATGTAAATTGATACCACTTATGCATTTACAATTAACATGAAACCACAGCCAGGAGACAGTTAGCTTAGCTTAGCTTAGCTTAGCACAGAGACTGGAAATGGGGGGAAACAGCTAGCACAGCCTCATCCAAAGGTAAAGCTGACTAATCAACATGTAACATCCACATTTGTAAAATCAGTATATAACTCAAAAGGTACAACATGCAGTTGACAGCGTGTTGTGTGTTGTACACTTTCTTCAGGAAGAACTCTGTGCAAGAAAGTGAGCAAGTAATTCCCAAAATTTTGAACTATTCCTTTTGTCTTTATTACCACCACTGCAGTTAAATTGGTACAATTAAAATCCCAAACCCTTGATCTGTATATTTAACCCTCTAAAGAAATGTAAAATTGCATTAATGCCTGCTCTCTGATATCTAATGAACTTTTTGGGGACTGTGTGTTCGCCCCCTTTCAATGTAAATATAGCTGAGATGGTAAACTTCATTTAAAGTTCCCACACTTTAGGATGACACAAAGGGATTTTGACCACATTGTCAAATCTAAGGGCAACACTGGGCCAAGCGTGATGAACTAATGCCAGTTTAAAGTTCCTCCGTACACATCTCACAAACTTCACTCACAGATTGTGAGCATATCGTCTCCGATTATCTATTTATAGTTAGTATTGTAAATTTTGTTGCTATTTGGCCTTTCATGCAAATGAAAGCAGCATATTTGGCAGCCTGTAACTCACGCAGCACACTGTGGGAGTGTTTGTACACAGGTGTAGTGTTGATCGATAGTTACACTGCCACCTACTGGCCGGCCACTACAGCATTTTCAATCAATTGGCAGACTTTTTTTTTTTTTTTTAAAGCAGAAAAGTTTCTTTGTGTTTTTAAACTGTCATCATGTAAACGGGGCCTAAGACGCCACTAGGCAGCATCCCAGCATGCTCCCTGGGCCCATGTGCGCCCATTACCCAGAATTCCCCTTCAGACCAGAATCAGCTTCTTTCCTGCCACCTAAGTTTTTGTTTTGTTTTTGTTTTTAACTGTTGCCTTTTAAACGAGAGTTTGCTATGATGTATCATAGAGTCGATGATATTTGCACTTGAATTGTTTTTGCTCATGTAAAGAAATGTCTGGATTTTGTAATGTCTTTTTAAATGAATGGAAATCGGTGTTCTTATTTTCTTGTTAGCTTGTTTCTTCATGAAATGCTCACTCACCATTTAGTCTATAGAGATGATACACATAACATTATCAACTGTAAAAATGAGAAAAAAATGTACAGGTGAATGAAACAAGTTTGTACTTGTTACTGCCAAACACTTATTGAAATAAACATACTGTACTTCAGCTTCATTTCAAACATATTTTACTGTCTTTATAATGAATTTACAAGTTTTATTAGCAAGTAAGAAAATATAAATCACTATGTGCGTCATTAAAGTGGATTTTAAAAAGAAATTATTTCTTTTAGCAGGAAGACATTGCGTAGTTTTGCTCGAGAAAACATGATTTCCATCCTCTACTGACTGCTGTCGATGGTTTAAACAAGCTGACTTGACCATTGTAGTTTTACGTTGCAGATAGCATATTAGTGCCTCCGGTGGTGGTGGTGGCGGCGATAACTTGCTAAAAAAAGAAAAAAAACAAACGGTGAATCATGGTTTTAGAGTGCTGCTAAACTAATATTAAGTAACTCATATACAGCAAAGCATTGATTACTTACGAACACATCTGGGGAGGCTTGGAGACCATTGGCCATCCCTTTCACAGGCAACGTAGCTCGGGCCATTCCTCATGTAACCCGGATAACACTCGATCGCTAAAGTGTCCCTGTATTGATACAGCGCCTTAGGAGCTCCTGCCCAGTAGCCAGCGAACACTTCTGGTTTCTTACATGTTATTTCTGTGAAGAAATAGAACTCAGATTTAAATCTATTCATGTCAAAAAAAAGGGAAAATAAATTTGTTTAAATGATTTCAAAGAGTGCTGTGTCACTAATAGGATGGAGGACCTCCGCATGTTGGAGGAGGAGAACTCCATGTCCCATCGCTCGTGCACCAAATCTCCCTTGGTCCCTCCAGGTGTCCCACACTACAGCTGTAGAGCACAACACTCCTGTATGTGTAAGGCGGCTCCTCACGGCCTCTCATCTCTGCATTAGACGCAGGAGGCTCTCCACAAACCACAGCTGGAAGAGAAACAAAGCTGTTAGCACATCGAACAGAGGGCAGGGAGGTAAACAAGGGACGCCACCGTGGTTTACTTCACCTTCACAGGCAGGAGCATGTCCATCCCAGCCTACACTCAGGCAGTTTCTGATTTCCTGTCCAACAAGACGATATCTGATGGAAGGATGAGCGCAGAGTCACGTACTCAGAAATCTTTAAAAGTGTAAAGAATAAATGTAAAACAGCATTGCAGTGTACGTTTGCTCACCCCTCGTCGCAGACGGCTGTCGCCGTGTCGCCAAACTCAACTCCAGTGTACACATACTGTCCATTGTCAATCTCTCCTGCAGAGCCACACATCTTCACTATTTTGAGGATGATAAAGGAGAAAAAGGTGTGAGTTAGTCCTTTTATAACGTTATTTCTCATTTACTGCAGACCAAGTATACGAAATATTTTAAAAAAAAGAAACTTGTACTTAAGTTTTATCACTTCATGCCACTTTTTTCTTTTACTTCTGTTCCACCAAGTTTTAGGAAGAAATTAATGTTTTTTTTTTTTACTCCGTTACATTTTAATAGCTTTAGTTACTTGTTAATTTAGAAATTCAGAGTTCTTAAATCATATTCTTTTTCAATGGGAGCAGTCCAAAGACCCAGCTGGGTTGCAGCAGAGAAGCTGAAGCAGGGTGAGCTTTTTCAGAAATACGACCGAACGTCCTGCTGCAATGACTAACTGGCTGATCGGCGGCTGATCCAGACCAGAGCTGAACAACATCGCTGCGAGCAAAAACAAAGGCAGGTAGAAACCACCAGCTGACAAACATTGATCGGAAACTATTCTAATAGTGTGGTGGGAAATTCCTGTGGATAAACATACTTCAAAATAATTGTGTAAAGTGGTTATACTTTTATTATAATCTTCCTCATGTGTCAGTTTGTTTTATGCCTTTGCTAGTTTACAGTGAAATCCCCTTGTTATTGCCAAGAAAAGACCTAAATGGCTTGCCAAAAAAAAAAAAAAAAAAAATAACAGCCAGTCAGCCAAAAAATGCTTATCTGTGATTAAATAAAATCAGGAATCATCAACAGTGGTTTCTTCCTCATCTCTGGATTGAGAGTCAGGGGAATTCACATAGTGTGTTTTTCTAAATTTGATGATTTAATTGTTGTTCAGTTTCTATGCAGATTAACTGTTTCGTCTTCTGAAGTTTACTTTCACTAACAATAGTTTCAGCTTCTCAAAGGGTTCAAGATTTGCTGCTTTCCCTTTTGTTTTCTTCATAGTTAATATATTTTTAAATAACTTTGAGGACTGGACTACTGGTTGAACAAAATATTAAGGTGTCACTTTGAGCCCTGATTAATCGAGGTGGCATTTCTCATCATTTACAGAACTTTTACAAACCTAGAAACTGAGTCATGAGGAAAATACAACTGCAAAGTTTTAGTTCCTATAATTCTACTTCTTGAACCACATATTTTTAAATTGTGGTATTAGCACTTCTAATCAAGTAAATCTATTTCATTTGTCCACTATTGAGACTATAAACATGCTTGAATCAATCTGAACAGCCTTTTTTTTTACAATAGTTTTTTAAGTTATGGTAACGTTAGTAATGCAGCTTGAAGAGTATATTCATTCAAAAACTCTGCAGTGCATTATCATTCCTCAAGAAAGTAACTTTGACAAAATAAAGCTGACATGCTGTATAAGTGATCACCTGGGATGAAATGTCAAGCAAAGTATCAAGAAAGTGTTTTTGGGTTATTTTGAAAATTGTCTGCATGGAAGGAAGCAAACATTTAAAACAACTCATTAAAAAGCCAAATAACTGCAGAGTTCTATGAAACGAATTAGCATCATTGAAACATACAAAATTATAAAAATTCATCCTTTAAAAAGTAATAAATTTAATCCACAAATGCTCTTCAGATAAACACACATTTGGGACAGAATTACAAGTTGTAATACAGGAAACTGTCAGTGATGTGGAGAAGCATTTACAAACTTTTTAAAATACTTAAACTGAGGAGAATTATAAAACCTCTTACGTTCACATCTTAGCATCAGCGGCTTCCATTTTCCGTTAAAACACCTGCGAAACTTGCTGCCGCCTGCTTGAACGTATCCGACGTCACACGAGTAATGGACTTTGTCACCAGAAGCAAAAGACGTCATTGTGGCGTACATGTCATCAAGGTGGGAGTTGGAGGCGCTGAAGATTTCTGGCAAACCACATCGACCTTCTGAAGGTTGCAGAGTGGAAAGTGTCAGGTAAGAAACAACTTTTTACAATTTTTCATAAACTGAGAAAACAACTGTGTACATGATCTCACTTGGTTTAGCAGGCTGCTGAGTTTTGTCGGGCAGTCGGGTTCTGTCGGGTGTAGGTGAAGGTAAAGGCAGGCAGCGAGGGGGCGAAGTCTGCCACTGGCCATCAGGACCACATGTGATCTGCTGAGCTCCGTCCAGCTTGAAACCTGGACTGCAGGTGATCATCAGGTTGTCTCCTGGTCGGTACACAGGAGCATCTCCACCGCTGCTCACAGAGTTCAGCACAGCAGGAGCCGAGCAGGTGACTTCTGCTTCTGCAGAGACTGAAAACGAAAGCTCTTTAATTTCTTTGAAAAGTTTGAGACATCTGTGAGTAGACAGATTCAACCCAAGACACCTGATGCACAAAAGTGAAACCAGGATGAAGTTACTGAATTGCTCAAAATATTTGTCATTGACTGTAATAAATTATTCAGTTTATACTAAAAGAAATTAAAAATGCTAATAAAAATTACATTTAATTTCACTGAAAAATGATTTGATTTGATTTTTTTGGTATTAGAGTAAGAAAAAAACTTTACTAATAAATTATTATAATTAAAAAAATGTTTAAATGAATGAAAGGGATTAAACTTGGACTACAGAATATGAATGGTTTCAGATCAGACCTTCACATGACGGGAAATCACCGCTCCAGCCTGAACTCTTGCATATCATGTAGTTGAGTCCTTTCAGAGTGAATCTGTAAACGTGGACGGATGCTGCATGAATTCACAGGCTTTTTACTGAACAAGTCTGACTGAGTTTCCTTTAAGCTTTAACTTACCCCTCATTGCAAACAGCATAAACTTTTTCCCCAATGAATGAGCCCCCTTCATACTCAAACTGTCCATTGGGAAGTTCTCCGGCATTTCCACATGATTTCTCTGGTGGAAATAAAGTTCAGAAAGCAAATCAGAAAAGGAATTGAAATGCGATTTGCCAGATTAAACAAAAACAACGACACAGAGGCGTCTTTGTTTTAGCTACCAAACAGCTCAGATTCAGAGAGCTGCTGCAAAGTCGAGCTACCAACCCGAGTGTGTTTTAAAAATGGAGGTGCCTTTTATGAAGTTATTAAAAACAGTAAAATATGTCGATTGAACTGTAAGATTCAAATGTAACATACTTCCAGTTGGAGGCTCAAACTGAGACATAATCACAACAGAAATGGTCTAACACTTGACGTACAGCTGTGTCGGACCCTGAGCCCTTATATCTAGAAGTGTTCCCACTGATTTGTCCAACATAAAAATATTTAATGCAGTAGTATTTGTAGAAGTCTACAGGGCTGAGCAGTGGAGCAGTCACGCAGGTCACATTAGAGAGCAGGAGTAATTAGGTCAGAGATTAGCCTGCTGGTGATAACATTTAGACACAAGACTAACAGACTGATGACTTAATTTACCAAACTCCATAAAAACATTCAAATGAAAAACAAATAGGGGTTCAACTCCAAAAAAAGAGAAAAAACAAGAGACAATTTCTGCAGTCTACTTCCTCAAAGACAGGACTTCTCCAATTCATCAAGTCCAGAAAAAAAGCAAATTTACATTTTGACATGTCAATTGAAGCTCATTATTTTATGACACCACAGTGTGTTAGTTATATAATATGAAAAGCAATAACAATTTTCCTGTTTGTCTTTCTGACTCTAAATGTCAGGGTTATATAATAGTTTACATTTAAAAAGGGTTTGTCTCTTCATGGATTGTATAAACGCATGGAACAAATAAAGCAGCCAGTGGTTCTTCTGAGCATGTAGGAGTCTTAATGAACAGCATGCAGAAGAACCAAAGGCCTCTCAGATGTCTGTACGACAGGCTTCCTACTTTAGGATCTCCGGCAATGTGTTGTTTTAAAGTTATTTTTTTCTGCATAATGAATGGAGCTGACTGAAGGTTTTAAGGGTTCTGCTTGTATAAGTATGTTTTATTTCTGTTTGTATCTATTTAAGTGATGTTTTTATGTTTGGGGACTCCTGGAAGAACAATTTATTTGAGACTAAAAGAGATTCACAGAACAAACCCAAACAGCTCGATGACAGTAAACTTCCAAGAGGAAAAAAAATGTACTTTTGGGGGGAAGATTAACTCGGATAAATACACTGTAGGTAGAAACTTGGGTCTGTTTTCAGTATTAAAAAGGCTGAAAATTCGTCAGGCTTGAGAAAAATTTAAATTTATGCTTTAATCGAGTACTTGCTATGATGTATGTAAATAAAATATGAATTAATCCACGGTGTCCTTGTTTGTGTGTTAGTTTTAAATACAGTTTTGTTGGCTCTTTGACATCAAGTGCTGGAATAACATTAATGTATCAGAAGGAACCGCTAGGGGGCGACAGGCTGCTTCTGGGCTTTTAAATACATTTAAAAATCATGAAAGATCTGCGGAACCCACTGAAATCAGACACGTAGTAGGAAAAACGACATTTAGCCTATCCTTTACTTCTTTTCTTCATGAATTAAAGAGCCAAAACATGTGTCAAATAATACTTACTTTCGCATTTCAGACTCAGTTTGGTCCAAACTCCGTCAGTACACACCACAGCTCGGATGCCTTTGGATGGAGTGAAATCCTCCTCACAGTTATAATAAACCTTTTCCCCGCTGCTGAACTTGTGTTTGTTCGCGTATTTGCTGACCAGTATGGTGTTCAGGTATTTAGGTGGAGCAGAACAGTCCTTTTGTACCTGAGCTGTTCAATTAAAACATCAACAACCATGAGATCAAATATCAAAACAATCACAATCCGACAAATCTGACAAATGGATCATCCTGTAATTTACCTGAAGCAAATAAGGCGAACGATAAAACAAGAACATTCCGCCCGACGTTCATCATCACGGTCGTCTGCGTGTCTCGGTGCGTGAACAAACCCTCAAAGGCAGAAAACAAAGTGGCAACAGGAGGGACCAATGAAGCAATTTATAGAGGAGGAGGCAGCTGCGACACACAGGCAGGGAAACACAGCAGAGCACAAAGACGTGAAATAGATACAAAAACAAACAAAAAAACGTGTTTATTGCGACATTATTGCACGGCACTTCTCTGAAGTATCTGCAGGAATAACTTTAAAGCCTAAACCAATTAAATTTAATCCTCAATAAGCCAAACCAAGCACATAAGCTGGGTCCAATATAAGATGTAGAGGCGTCCCAGATCTGTACATCATTTAAAGCCATGTTCGACTTACAAACAGGAATGAGACTGGTTATTTTAAAAAAGATTAAAAATTTGATATAGAGTAAATAGTCAACCAACCCTCAAAAAATACAATCTAAAACAATGTGAAATATACCTTAAAAATGTTAAAAATAATAAATACATAAATAAATAAACAATAATAATACTAATAATACTAATAATAATAATAATAATAATAATAATAATAATAATAATAAATATAATAATAGTAATGAAAGGTGTGATAAAAAGATTATATTTAGAAATCTAATTTTACTTTTAAGTAAAAACCAGATTTCACTTTACTGTAGTTTTACTGAAAGTAGCCAAGAATAACATATTATTGTTTAAATGTTAAAATTATGAGTAAAAAGTAGTGAAATATTGTTGGTCTAGAAAAAGAAACCATCTTGCTGATCATTCTCACATTTATATATATTTTTTTCTCTATTCTTTATCACTATTTTCTAATATTTATGGGTTATTATTTTGTTTTTATTTACTGAATTTTGTGCTTATGCTCAGGAACAACAGACCAAAGTGAGCTTCTAGTTATATCTGGCTCAGTTTATCTATTTTAATCTGTCCCTGTCAAATAAACAAAATAAAAGATAAACAATCAATTAATTCAATCAATCAACAATTAATAATCAAAATGGTTTGTTCATTTGGACTTTCAGTGCTCTACATCTAAAGCTCGTCTAATGAATGCCATTAATAAGCCTGTGGAAAATACACTTTGTGTCCTGTTTATTAGGAACACCTGACTGCAATTAATGCAGTTTAATACAACAGTCTCACAATAAAACCTTAATGAAGGCTTTAATCTTTAGTTTACGATTGAACTGTTTTATTGATGTGTTAATTCCAACATTTTGATCGTTTTAGAGGTTCATTTTGTCGACCTTTTGAAAACCCCCCTTTCAGTCTAAAACAATAAAGGTCAACACAGGTTAAACTGAATCCTCCAAAATTATGTTCAAGTTGAATCAAAAAACTATCACAGTCTCAACCAAAACTGAACATTAACCTTCATGACAGCTGAGTTTTTATGCTTTTTTATGCAAATCTTTTGTATTAGACTGACAAATCCTATTAACCTGACCAAAAAAAAGTTTGTCTGAGCATTGATGCTTTTAAGAATTTCATCCCATATTTGCATTTTCTCTCTTTTTATCATTGTTTTCATTCAGTGTGCATGACTTTGCTTTGAACAGTTTGAGGCTCTCTGCCCAGTTACAGGAACTTTTTAGCCTCTTTTGTTCTGGTTATTTTAATCCACACAAAAAACTGGTAAGTTTTCCTGCCGCGTCACAAACAGGCTTTGCCAACATGATTTTGAGTCACAGTGGCAGTGATGACACACGTCAGCAGCAGCAGCAGCAGTCACATCCTTTATTCAAGACAATGCCACAAGTCAAAAAAACACAAATTACAAGTTAAAATTCTGCATTACATTGTATATTAGCAGCTAAATGTTTATACTTTCAGAGCTCTAGATTATGCATTGCATAAAAATGTACAGGAAGTGTGTTTTATGTATTTTTAGGGAAACTCCTGGGTATTTTAATTTGTATTTTACACTAGTGATTCCTGTCAAGGGTAGGATTATGAAATCATTTACTGGTTTAAACTTCTCTCAGTTCATTTTCTTTTAATAGTTAATATTTAATCTCCCACTGCCTCTAATACCTCATATATTAAACTTAGGGGGGAACATTATTCACTTAATGATACATAACATGCAATAAAAAGTCAAATATAGACATTGCTTCCTCTTCCAGAGGCCAGAACGCTTAGATAGTGTTTAAAGGGCATATTAATGTTGTTAACTTGCATGATATCTGCTGTCATTACAACAATCAGAGGAAGTTAAAAAAAGAGGGAAATTCATATTTTCATCTCAAACAAAGTGCAGTATAAATATCAAATTGCTCTTTGTTTGAGAGGAAATGCAACTACCTAAAAAATTTACGGTTAACAAGTACATTTATGTAAATTCTGCCTCCAGTTCAGCGTCAATTTGGTTTCTGCACGTTTTTCAACAGGTGGGAAGATGGTGAAGATGTTTGGACTCCTCATATTTATGTTGCTGCAGTTTAGTCTGAAAATATTAAAACTCAATATCAGCTCACTGTCACTTCAACCTTCATGGCCTCATGGATGCTAAATGTAAAAGTAATCCAGCTGAAACTTTGTCAATTAAAGGAAGCAATTCCCTAAAATGTCCATATTTCTGTGTTTATGCCACAATATTTTTTATTAAAACAAACTATGACAAACACATGAACATTCATCATCTCTTTCCAAATATAATTGCCTGATTTTTTTCTTTTTTTTCTATTTTTTGTTTAAAATCTTAAATCAGTGTGGAATTAATCAGAGCTTTTTATCAGGATCCATTCAGTCAAGGATCCTGTGAGGCGTCACAGTGACTTGCAGATTAAATTCTCTGAAATGCGACTGATTATGTGATGCCTTCCTCCTCCATTTCCTCGATGACTCACCCTGCAGCTTATGAGAGAAAATCAGTTTTTTCATGGAATATAATTCTTAAACTGAGCGGAGCAAAAACTTTCTTGTGTTTTGTGAAGAAGTCAGGAACTCACTGATGATGTTGACGACAAAACCGTAAGTGAGAAATCTCATCTCACATCAGCATTCCAGACATTACAGACTGTTGCTCAATGTGCATAATTTGTTTGGATACAAAAATGAAACAAGGTACAAAAATATGTAAAAGTTAACGGCTATATGATGTTTATAATGCCACATAATTTGTAGGTGTGACAACATAATTTAACCAGACGTTTACATCATCAAATCATAACCATCCAACTCCCAAAGTCCAGATTTGCCTTTTGAAGATGTGTGAAATATATTCACTGTGAATTCTCTCACGTTGTGTTTGGCCCATGAGGGACATGAAGTTTAGGGAACAGGAAGGACACTCCCAATGAGCTCACATGCATGTCTTCGCCAATAAAAATCTTAGATAATCAGGAAAAACAGAATACAATGTAAAAACTGCTTAAAATTAACTTTATTAAATGAAACATACACGGCAGTGTGAAACAATAATAAAGTTTAAGACAACCAGATTTAGTGCCAATCAGTTAATTATGGTGAAAGATGCGTTTGCAAATCATGTTTAGGATAATAAATGTAAATAGTTTTGATTACATCTGTCACAGCCTCCTTTATTTAAAGGCACTTTTTACTACAATCAATTTATTCCTGATACTAAAATTTAAGTAATGTCAATTGATGTTTTCCGTGTGGATAATAAGGTAATATTTAACATACAGTAACTTTTTTTCAATCAGTAGCACGATTAATTTTAAACTAAAATGCATTAAACCTTCACTGCTGTCGAACACTTCAGCATTTTGTGTTTGAAACATTTGCATTGATTCAGTGGAGTTTAAATAAAGTTAGCTTCACATGTTCACAGTAGGCAGCTGAATATATTAAAGCTGTTATTTGAGTAGAAGACAAAACAAACAGGTGGGCATCACTGAAGAGAAACAGGGGGAATAAAATTCACAGAGTAGCACTTTTTATAAGACTACAGCTTCTGTCTGCTTAAGCTAACCTGCAATTTCTTATACCTTAGCTCATCCCTCAAATTACCACATCTTGTGAAGAACATGAGGAAGGGTGTACGTTAAACAGGAATGTTTTGACAGGTAACTTAGAAAAAGATCTGAGGAAAAATTAAAGCTGTGCATGGCTTCCTTCAATTGAGGCACAGTGTTACACTAAAACCGAAGGCATGAACTTCTGATGAGGTATAAAATTTACAATCAACATGTTCTACATCTAATACAGCATCAAAATGCCTGGGTTACAGTAGGTGGGGTGTGCTAGGAACTAATGGATGTTAACTCTTTGAACTTACAGATTTTACAACTGTACATTTGAGGTGGGTTGCAGCTTAGATTTTAAGGCTTCTGTGCAAAGGCATTGAGTTCATGTAAGCATGTGCACATTCACACTAACATGCACACAACCTTTCCAACCAAAGCTGACGAGACAACACACACAGATGTGGTGCATCTGTGGCTCTTGGCTGAAGCTGGTGGGGATTTAAGTGCTGGTCCTCAGAACTGGTGGTGCATCCATGTGGAGAAAAGCCTGGGATAAACAGCAAAACAAGTATGTTAGATATGTGAGATGGAAAGTTATGGTCAGTGATGGATGAGAGAAAAAGGCTAAAAATACCTCTTTAACTGTGAACGCAGTCATCTGAGTTTGCCGCACTGAAGCCGTTCACAGTGTCCTGCATAACGAGGTGAGGAAAAGCAGAAAGAAAGAGGAGACAGCTTAAAAGAAAACACCAAACCAGGGCAGGAATTAGGTGTTTGTTTTGACTGGCACAGGCTGTGCTGGAGCTAATATTAAATTCTGAGGTCACCAGCCAGAGCGAAGCACTCCCTTTATTTCCCTTTAAAGTCCTCCAAGTACAGTGAATTCAGTAAAAGGTCACTTTGTGGGCAACAACCTCAACAAAAACAACCCAAAGAACGATCCAGACACATCAGATATGCTTATGAAAGGCATGTGTGTTTGTTGTAAACAGCTGAAAACATGAAATTACATCATTAGGATTTTTTATCAAAGCTCTGATCTCTGGACTAATAACTCTGAATGCACAGAGCACAGAAACTGACAAAAGGCAAAAAAATGCTTATGGGACAAGTAAAAATAAAGCTTAATACATAATAAAACAACACAGGTAAAGAATTTAAAGCTTGAAACTGAATTAAAAATACATTTTTTTACTCTTTTATTTATTTTTCACACCCTTTAGCTTTGTTTGCTCTTTCTTTTGTTCTTTTACAGCAGATCTCAGCACCTAATTGCTTTTAAGCAACGTTTCCCATCCTACCCCTCATATTAACCTTTATGCTAATGAGATGGGTGTGTCCTCGTAGTCCAGAGCAGTAATTGGTCAAAGGTTTGTGTGTGTCTGCATCTTGTTAAAATAAAGCAAAAAAAGCCATATAATGTTGTGTGAGAACAATAGGGAATAAATAAAAGAACAGATAAAAATGGACACATATAAATCTGTTAAAAGGTTGAAAAGAGTTCAGCCTTTATTTGTATCCATTTTTATTATTTAAATTATATTAAATTTAACTACTGATGCATTCACTTTTGTTATTTTTGATATTTTGTGCTGGCATTTGCTGATTTTGCAGTTTTTGTGAATAAACAGTTAATCATCGAGTAACAAATATAATTATTATGACTTGGAATTAAATTTTTAAACATTATTTTTACAAATTAACTTATAACCATCTCAATGTTCTCTATATTCCCTTTAATTTTTTTCTTCATCTTGTTGTGCTACAGTTTCACAGCACTGACCTCACTTTGTAGCTCTGCACCCTCAGATGCTTCATAAAACTGCATGCTGGGTAATGTGGGGGCCTGGGACATGCGGGGGTGCGGAGGGTTGCCCACGCTGTAGAGTCGAGGTCGTTTAATCTGGTCCTGGCTGGACAGCGGAGTGAAGCTGTTCCGTCGCAGGAAAGCCGGCGGCACGGCATCGGCTCTGGCTTTATCCTGGTTAATGAAGAGGAAGAACGAAGGTGGATTAACACGAGTATATTAATGTTTGACCTCCACAACAGCAGGTCTGACATCTCAGTGCTCTGTGTAAGTGACTTGTGACAAAGCAAAGGAAGAAAAACAGGCAACAAGATAAACAGATGTAAATAAAAAAAGCCTTTGTTATGTTGTTTCCAGCAGACAGGATATTTCTCATCCCATTTTAAAAGCGGTGCCTCAGTAAATGTGGTTATGTGGTCAAACACCCACTCTGTCTTGATTTCAACACGAGAAATTCATTAGGACAAACTCTACAAAAGGGGAACAGCTACAGATCCGTCTGATTAGGAAATGAAGGCAAAGTCATTGTGTGTGTCATGATCCTGATTTATGAACAGAGTGGGATTTCTCTGCTCACTAATTAAAATTTAGTCTTTAAATAACAGATGACGATCCCCGTGTTGTTTTTTTTTATGACTGAAGAGCTGCACCGATGATGGTTAATAGACTCGTGGGATGAATTTAGGATAATACAGGTGCTTTAAATTTCCAGAGCTGTGTACAATAGCTGCTCATTATAAGAGTTACTCTTTGAAAAGACTTGAATTGAAACACAAATCAGTGAAATTCTCTCAGCTGCTCATTTCAGGGACAGATGGAGCCAGATGATGAATTAATGTGCAAATAGGTGATAAGGAACTTTGTTTATTTGCTGTCTTGTAGAGAATTAAATGAGGAGATGGATAAGATTCTCATATCTGTCTCTCTAATATAAAGCAGGTGATTAGCTTAACTTAAACACTGGAAACTGTCTAAAGCTAACAAAATCTGTCTGTCCATGTTTAATGAACATGTTTGTTTGTTTGTCTAATGTAGCTTTCTCTTGCTTTTTTTAAGGGGGGGGTTATGCGTGGGACTCTGTGCTTATCATTAGAGCTACTATAGGGAGAATTTGTTATAATCAGGAGTAAGTCTTTCTGTTTCCTCTTTTTTTAATCTTCATGCTAAGCTAAGCTAACTAGCTGCTGGCTGTAGCCTTATTTAAGGATCTTCTTGTGCAACTCGCTGCAAGATAGCATGCTTCCAAAGAAGTTTATCTGTCTCTTTAAAAGGTGGGTCGGCTCTGTGTGGCAGTGATTTGCTGTGAAAATGCACAGTACAAACTTGTCCTTACATATCTGAGCAAATTAAAAACAAACAAACATGCATATTTCTCTGGTCATGACCCTCAGAGATTTTATGCTTCTGTTGCCAGTAGGTTAACTGGATATCTGGTTTCTGAGAGCTGAAACAGCGGTGCATTATTTTGGTTAGATTTTTTTTTTAAAAACAGTCCTGATCTGACCGATTTGTCCAATCATGACCGTAAAGGGTCAAAGCTGATGTTTCAGACTCCTCGGACACGAACACTGGCAGAGAGGGTGACAGCATGTTTACAAAACAAAATAATAAGAGGTCTTACTAAAGGTCTGTCCCTGTGGGTGTTGACAGCCTCCACCTTCAAGTCAAACATGTCCACCTTACAGCCTAGAAGAGGTTGACAGGAGAAAAATACGTCATGACACAACAGAGAGAAAAGTTCGGTTCGGTTGATTTATTAATAGTGAAGTGTCTTACCATAAGCCACAGGGGTGAGTTTCAGGACAGTGTGCAGGGGACACTTCAAGTACGGCAGATCGTCTGTGCCAACAAACATAAAACAACTTGTCACGTTCTGTGCTGTGGTTATATTCACTCATTTCTGTGTTTCCTCCTTAGTGTGAGTGTGTATTTTTGTGTTTGTGCTGGCAAACGCTCAGTATGGACAGTTGTAAAACTTCTGTTTGGCCTCATAAAGGTTCAGTTTAGCTGTGTTAAGACGTGTCCCACAAGGAGATGTAGTGGGATTAAATGCCAGTCAGAGATGCACCCACTTGCTGCGGTCTGGGCTTCTAACAGATGTTGCAGCAGTGACCACTTCCTCTTTGGCCCGACTACACCCTTCTTCTGCCCATGCCTAATTAAGGATTTGTTTTTGAGCAGCCTTTTCCACTCCATCCACCCAGTTTAACCATTCAAGTTTGCCAACAAATGTTCTATTTAAAAGTACAATATGTAATTTCTATCAATCATGGTCCTTCTATAAAAAAATAAAAACAATAGTTTGACAATGCTGTGAAGTATCAGGGATCATAAGATTTGCTTGTTTCTTTGTCAAACAGCCACCAAAGCAGATGAAAATCTATTTAACTGACTTACGCAGAAATATACACGGACCAGGTGATGCATTTAAGTTTTAATCATGTTATGTTATGTCATGTAAATGTTTGTACACTAGTGAACAAAATATACAAGATACGATCATTTTTAGACAATTTAACATAGAAAGGTTCCATATCGTAAAGTAAATGTGTTTAAATACTAGTAGTTTTTTCAAACCATTGATGAGATTCAAAAACCTGAGTCCACTTATGTTTTACTATTTTTCACAATAAAAGCACTGTAGTTTTTGGACAGCACCATTAAATTCTTATTCTAAATGGTTTCTCACTCACACAGAGCTGCAATGATCGGTGAACTGAAAAAGCTCACAGAAAAGTCTAAATATGGTAGCGTTTCATGTAATTTTCTAAACATGCCTACAAAAACAGAGTCCTAGTCTTTGTTTCGTAAACAGTGTGTGAAATACAAACTGCTACTCGCCCTCTCAAGCTGCACTTTGCCAGTAGTCTTTTATTGTAAACCTGCTAACTGGAGTGGAACATTTTAAGTTTGGTTAGCTTTGTATTATGAATGCACAAGCTTCTCTGTCTCATTGAAGTTTTAACTTGATGTAATCTCTCTTCAGGTGGTATTTAATTGCGCTCCAGTGTGTATTTAACAGCCACCTCAGAAAGGTTTAACTTCAGCTGCAACTTGATGCTATTTCTCAACACTCAGGGCAGCAATAAGGCCTTAAATTACTCCACTGAGCTGTTTTAAGCACCATTTAATAAGTATCCCTCAAGTGACATTATCATAAGTTTCAGATAAGAGATAAAAGCAGCAGTTGGCAGTGACTCCATAGTTTACTGTAAATAGGTCTCTGTAAAGCAGGGCACCATTCAGGCCATGGATCAGGTTTCTGTTGGTGCAGTTTACCTGCGCTCTTGTCCAGGAAGTAGGCGAGCAAGCAGCGCATGACGGCCTGATGACAGATGACCAGCACGTTGCCCTGTCGCTCCAGCTCCATGATCACAGGCTCCAGCCGCTGAACCAGGTCCTGGTACGACTGCAGAGAAAAGAAACCCTCGTATAATTAAATGTTGCAGAGCTTGGTTTTGCTCTGTTTGAGGCACTTTTGTAGACGATAATTTTAAGTTTGTTCTAAATAAAAAAAAAAACACAACAGGCCTTGTTGTGTCAGCACATTTCAGACAGCTGACTGAAAGGGTCAGTAATACATAAGAGGTCAAACATCACTGTGAAGGAAAGAGAGGGCTCTTACCTCTCCTCCAGGGTAGCGGTAATGGTACTTGTCCTGCCCCCTCATGGCGAACTCCTCTGGGTAAGTTTCCTCAATCATCTTGTACGTCATCTCTTCACACACACCCTGGAACACAAAGTAATAAAAACACTCAAAAGTTATGTCACACCCTTGTTATGTGTGTGTGTATGTGTGTCTGTCTCTTCTATGACATATCAGAGCACATTACAGCGTCTATTTCATTGAGGATCTTCCACTGCTCGTAGGGAACTCCCAGCTCCTCTGCCGTCTGAATGGTGCGTCTCAGCTGGCTCGTCCAAACTTTCAGGTCTGACAGCCGGTGCTCTTTAACAAAACCCTTCAGTTCTGCAGCAAACTGACAAAGAGAAAATACAAAAGAGAGTAAATCTGACACCTGATTGCTAGAAGTTACAAAATGTATTAAATACACAATTATTCTAATGATGTTCGTTGATTTGTAACAATCATTTGTAACATGCTGATTTGAAACTTATGGATTTTACAACTTTCTAAATAATTTGTAAAGTTTGTTTGCGCTGTTTATCATATATACAGACTAATTTGACATTTTGACAAACTTTATTTACTTTTTTGTGGCCCAGAGACAGCTAAGAACGACCCTATTTTCATATGTCTATCAAATATAAAGCTAAAGCCAGCACACAGTTAGCTTAGCTTAGCTTAGCTAAACACAAAAACAGCCAGTGACATATTAAATCTTTTTTTATCTGTTAAAATAGGAAAGCAAAATAAGATAAGAGCAGCTGTTTCCTTCTGTCTCCAGTCTTCATGCTGAGCTAAACTTATTTTAAGGACAGATATTTCATGAAGACCCGCTCCCTCTTTAGATACAATACCTATCTAACTTATTCTACAAATAGATCCCTGTGAATCTGACACACTTGACTATTAAGACTTTTGTGCTATGTTTATTAAGGAATGAATGACTGAGATGAATTGTGAAAGCACCTGTCTCCCTCTCTCTGACAGTTCAGAGTCCCCTCCGATGCGCCCCTCCTCGTTGTGATGGCTCTCTCCGTGTCGACAGAGGTAGATGGAGTGGGAGTGTACGTGGATGTTCATGAGGTAGTACACGATCTTACTTTGGATGTAGTCCTGCACCCTGTTGACCAGGAAACGACGGCCGACGTTGATGACCTGGATGAAGGACAGATTCCTGCAGTTCAGGGCAACAAGATGAAGACAAAAAGTGAGTTAATCATACGAACATAAAAGAAATATGACCAAACAGTCAGGAAATGATATCGTGTACTTTTGATGTAGTCAAAATATCCTGATATTACATCCAGCATTCATGGCAGGAAATTAGACAAGGTTCAAGAAAATCAATTACTGATTCATGAAGTGAAAAGGGAAAAGGAGGGAAAATTTCTCCATTAGGTTATGCATTCAGCGTGGTTTTCTGAAAATATCACTTAATTATTAAAAACTCAAACAAACAGTCGAGCCAGTTAGCTGGATTTAAAGAAAAAAACTCTTAATCGGTAGTTTTCCTGGAACCATTTGGCATAAATTTCTGACTAAAAACACTAATTATATCCCATCCAGAATTTACCGGCTCTACCAACAAGACCATTTAAGATGATATCCATCTGTATTAAAATAAGCTTGTGTCCCCACCTGCTGGACAGCTTTTAAAAGTACATGTTCACTACAATGTTAACATTAAAGCAATCCGATAGGAGGGCCTGGAAACTGTTAGTTTGATAAAACTTGCAACTGATAACTGCAAGGGCAAAATGCATGTATGACTTCAGGGATTGGTACCTGAATAGTCAAACTAATTCAACAATTTATGGCAAGGAAAAAAAAGGGCAAATGCATAGAAATGGAACTTGTAGCATCCTTGACTAAATGAATTCTTACTTGTCATGTTCGTCCGGGTCTAAAGGTTGGTACGTGACTTTATAACACTCTATTCTCTTCAGAAAATCCTCCATCACACTTTCTCTGTCCCTCTCAGGATAATCTGGACTGGACACCTTCACATCCTTTGTGATGAAGACATTTAAAGAGATTATTTACTGACAAATCAAAGACACAAGTCTGCTCATAATGAAGCTTAAAGGCATAAATGCATCATTTACCAGGATATTCGTAGCGATGACATCTGGATCGTCACATATTGATTCTACAAAAAACACCTAACAAAGGCATTAATCATTAGAAATTCATAATTCATGGGTGAATATAACACTGATGTATATTAATGTATCTCTCACCTTGTATGCATTATCTTTTGCAAAATTAAGGATTAGTTCCCTCCTCTCTCTGGTGGTGTTGGTGGCATCAAAAACCTGACAGACAACACAGAATATTCAGGCCAAATTAAATTAATTAAAAAAAAAACTATTAAGTACAGATATTCACATTCGTGTCCTTACAGCGATCTGGCCTCCCTCCTCATTAAGATAGGCCTTGACATCCTGCAGAGCCACCAGAGCACACTGTCTGCAGAGACATAATGAGAAAATTGAACAGGAAATCAAAGCAATTAGCTTTTGAATGCATCTGCAGACATACTGTGATGTAATAATTGAGGCTTTATTTGTTAAACAAACAGTGTGCAGTCAAAAAAGGACATTTGCTTATATAAGCTAGTATGGAAAGTAACAGGTGTTATCACCGGGCTGAGTAGTAACACGTGCACATGGATGAATGTAGGAGAGGACTCAATCTACCACTCCAAAGGAGATTAATATGAAGTGCAACTCATACTCACTTTCTAATTTCCATTGCTTCTTTGTTGTCATGTCTGAAGAAGTCATAGGACTTGTATGACTTAACTGCTTCTCTCCTATAGACTCCAAGGTTAAATACTGCATGGGGGGGGGGTCAAAGGAGGGACATGTTAATGCCATGAAAAGGTTTACAGTATGTATTCTGCAGAGGTAGGGGCCGTTCAACAAATGAAATCTGCTCAACCAGTTCCTCTGGTTCTGCATTCCTTTTTAATGACTACATGAGCTTTCACTACAAACTGAGCCAAAAGATCACAAGCGCTGACTAAAATACAACTAAATTAAGACAGCATAGCCTTGAGCACAGAGTTTCAGTGGAGTACTATCTCTTAATGCTATCAAAAGGGATAAAATATCATATCACCACCCCGACTTAAAGCCACCTGAGGACACACATCGTAAAATACATTTGTTTTTCTCAAAACTCAAAACACCACTGAATCCAATTTTAACTGGTTTCCTTTTGTATTTTTTCCTTGATGGATCAAAGGTTACAGCGTCCATTTAAGTCAAACATCAACTGCTTCTGTACCCACCCTTAGTTGGCACTCCAATCCAGTTGAGGTAGCGTGTCAGCTTCTTGGACATGTAGGTTTTCCCTCTTGCAGGCAACCCAATCATCACTATCACAGTTGGTGAGTTGGTCATGTAAGAGGCCCAAGCTGCAGTATGCACACACAACATTCATTAATAAACACACATACACAAGAACACAAGCAGGGATTTTAGGTATAAAGCATGCAGTGTCATTTTTATAACTATATAACACATATATAACACATAATTATATTTAGCATTACCCTCAATTTTACTTTTAACTTGCCGCTAAAGTGTCCTATTTGTAGTTAAAGGGCAGACATGCATATTGTGTATACACAAAGCAAAGACAGGAAGGGTTGTGAAATAATCCAGAGTCACCTCTGAGGCATCCATTCACCAGCTGGTTAACTTTCAAGTTTAACATTTCTGTCATGCCATTATCATCTCCTGACTGCTGGTTAATGTTTCTCAAGGTCCTGCTACTTTACAACACAGGCTATTAATCCATTGTAACCTCATTTGGGACATTAAAATGGAAAGTATTTCAGCGGCAATCTTGCTCCTATTCTTTCAGTGTCCATGAAAGACCATCCTCAGCTCGGGGAAAAAAAATCTGTCAAAACAAAGAGCTGGCAGGACAAGACTTGACTGGAGATTTCACAAACAGATGTCTGCAGGTTTGGGGCGCCAGCTGGCTGGAAAAGTTCTGAGTTCAAGATATATTTTGATGGAATCGTCCTGATGTCAAAAGGTTGTTTAAAGTCTGAATACAAAGTGAAAGTCGAGCTCATAGACATTTTTACTGGCTGAACAGTAACATTGCTCACTGCAGTGTTAGTATATTATACAAGTAGGTTATGTAGTACCTGACTTTACAAATATACCAACACAGTAAACACATACTGATAATGATGAAAGGAGTGTCGAAGTTGACATTTAACATTCAACACCAGCTGAGACCTTATCACCTTTCTTTACCCGTCGCAAACAGAGTAGAAAATGTGATTAAAATAACCAATTACAGCACAATGTCATTGCACTGTATGAAATAGTGTCATAGTTTAAGTGTAGAGGGTTCAATTATTAATAGACATTAGTGCGTCAGAAAAGGGGTCAAGATTTCACCATCAGGCCACACAGAGGAAAAAAAAAAACTTACAGCACTTCTTCTCATTGGTTCTGAAGTCCGTTCTTTTGGCCTCTGCTGGGCTGTCTGAAGCAGCTGCAGGTTTCTGCTGTTTGGCAGCCATGATGGATCTGATGTGACCTCTGCTGTCCTGTCTCTGCTGGTCTGAGGACGGCAGGATCTGGTTACTGGTAAGATGAGATCAGCATCTTTCTGTTGAGGACAGGAATATGCTGTATAATGTCATCTTCATCATCAACATAAGCATCATGTCATCTGAAGATACAGCAGGCTGCAATCACAAGAGTGTGCCCACAATGCAATGATGCTAACTGATGTTTAGATTAATGTAAGATATCAATCCAGTATTATCCTTTAAAATGCTGAAGACTATAAACACAACAATGTGTCCATCATCAGTAAATTATTCAGTTAGTTAATTTACAGAAAATAAAAGCTAATTTCTACTAGTTATGATACTCTGTCATTATTTTACATCTATGTCAAAACATTTGCTGACAACAGCTTTGCAAATGTGAAGAATCTCTTGCTCACTTGTTTAAAGGTCACAATTAAATATTTTTTCCAATACTGAGTATGAGTACTATGAATTATTCTGTAGCCTCGCTAATTAACTGTTTGACCCCTATCATGCCAGTGAAAAAGGTGGAAATTCCCATCCAAATTTCCCAAAGCTCACGCTGATATGTTCAAGTTCTTCTTTCATATGACCAAAATTTCCAAAACACAGTTTTCAGTTCAACTTCGTAGTTGACAAAGAAATATAATGTAACTTTTGTAGGCTGTAACTCGAGAACATGGAGTTGGATAGAGTTGTTTGGCACAATTTCTCATTTATTACTCTATTTAATTTAAAGTTATTACAAATACACTCCCTCATACTATTTGAGGTAAGATTGATGCTTTGTTAGACAGCAAGCCACAAATATCAAGTTAAACAAGAAGGGATGTAATTGGGTCAAAGCCATAAATTAATATTTAATCACAAGTTCAACAGTTTAGCCTGGACGGCATCTCTCTGTAGAGTAAAGGTAGTATCACGGTGTGACATCCCGTCAAACAGCAAATCGCTGCTTCACACCTCTACAGTACATTATTGCTATAGCGTTAGCCTTCAAAGTTCATCACTTCTGCTTTTAAAAGGCCAGGAAGTGCCGTTAAAAAAGACAAACAAAAGCTGAAGAGCGTTACATGGTGGCGGAGATGAAAATTCAAATGTTGGTAACTTGCCATAAATCAGCAGGTGCCCGCAGATACTCTTCTTTTCTTTGTTTCGATGCTGCCATCAGAATATTCAACCGCTACAGTTAGGCTACTCCTTCTTCTTCTCGGATGTTTTAGCTCCTCCTCTCCAGTGTTTGCGCCGCCGGAAGCTCAACACTAGAGCTTCCGGTTGTACTCTACAAAATAAAATAATTTAAAGCGCTCAGAATATAATTAAGTAAACAATAAATATGACGCAAAATTTAGAGTAACTATGTTATGGTAACACTATATTTTAACCAAACCAAATTTGGCAGTCATAATCATAATGACGTTGCAATAGAAAAATACAAATATAAATAACTAATAATTCCGCATTTGAAGTAAAAATCCTGCATGATTTTTTTTTGCATACAGTACTAATCTTGCAGCAAAATATAGATATTATCAAAATGCTTCATAAAACACTAGTCATGTGTTTTTATCACTCAAGTTCAACAGAAAAACACGTTTAGTATACTTTTTTATTAAAATCTTGAGAGACCGTGTATGTAGTTGTGAATACTAATTAAAAGCAGTTGTTGACAAACAAGCAAAATGGCTTTAAAACTACATAGAAATAGAGCATAGATAAATGAAATATAAGAAAGTAAGTGGTTATGTACCTCTTATAAACGCGTAATATTCATTGTGAATAACTTTTGCCTCCTAATTAAAAACTATTGTAGAATTTTATTTTGAAGGCAGTCTCATTTTATATTATCTTCAGGTGACTTGACGCATCTGCTTTATTGTTTGTCGCTCATTCATTGTGAACCCTGCAAGAGGCGCTATTGCCGCTGGCTGTGACCCAAGGAAATACTCGTGACAGCTTCCTACTTGACTTTAATTAAGAGAGAATGCCACTAAATTTAGAGAGCTTATGCTATGTTAGTCTTACAGAGCCAGTGTTTTCAAATATTATCAGAAGTAGAAAGGAAACTTTAAACTTTCTAGGACATTTTGTGACAGCAGAGTCTGTTTATACTCCAATACCTGTAATAAAAGGATTTATTAATTAATTTTCTTGTTTTGCTTACCTTGTTATTAAGCACTGCTCTGTGAATCACGTGCTCACTCACTAAGGAAACCTTGCAGTGAGCTGGTTTCACATATTTTACTCAACAAAAATACTATCACTATTTCTACTTTTGCCCTTATGCTGAGCTGGTGTTACATTTCATGAAAATTGTCAAAAGGTCACAGAACACTTCCACAAAAAAACAATTCAAAAACAAAACAAACAAACAAAAAAATGCCCTCAAATGTCTCTTTGCTGCAAGAACACATGATGTCAAGCCTCAACAATTCTGGGATGCTGCAGAAAAGATGCATATCAGATCTTATGCGATATCACCATGAGGGATCCTTCTAGTTGAAATGTGGAGCAATGCAATGTTCAATGGGGGAAGGTTTCCCTCAAAATAATGGTGCACTTTTGTCTAAAATATGTAGCATTATTATTTCCCTTCACTGGAGCGAAGAAACCTAGAATATGATTTTTTACTAAGTTGGACCAATTAAAAACTTTTTGCTGACCCTTGTTTTATTTTAAGTTATAAAACAATAAAAACAACTGAGCACAAAAAAGAAACAAATGTAGCTTCTGGATCACAAAGAGCGGTGTTCTAAACACATTTTTTTTTAGTCCAGATCCATGTACAACACTTAAAAGAATTGAGGTAATTTGTTTAAAATATATATCCAAGGGAAATCATACATGCATTCCAAAATTGAGTGGCATTCCCCTTTAATTCTACAGCTTATTTCATACAGAAAATATGCCACATAACTCATTGCAATCACAATTCTTTTATTTTCTTAAAAGAAGCTAGCCTCACAGTGTCTAACTATTACACCATAACATTAAACAACCCTTCGTCCGTAAGATATGTGCTTATTTTGTAAAATAATGTTCATCAGTACAAGATTATCTGGAACTACATAGTTTTTGCTCATTTTCCTAGCTGGACCTCTGAGAGGACAGAGTGGATGTGTAGCCAGAGAGAAGGAGGTGGCCACGAGGGCGGGTACTGAAGTCAGAATGGGCTCATGATTCTCAGTGTGTTTTCTGTCCATCAAGCATACACAATGACCCAATTTTTACCCCCAAAGGTGTTTGTGATAACTGCCATCGACCGCATCTCAGACAATTCTGTAAATTCTAGAAATCACTTAACCAGAGAATATTGCCTCATCCACATGGTGGTTGAATAGCACATCCACATCATCTGCCTCCAGAGTTGCACCTTCTGGTCATCGTTTGTCCATTTTGTAGCCCTTTAAAACTCAGGAAGTACTGGTAAACAAACTGTCTGAAGATCCCTGATCAGGTCATGCTCCCTTAGAGTTCAGTGTGTGGGCAAATAAAGGTATCCAGCTCTCAAATGATAAGAAATAAAAGAAGAGGACTTTC
The DNA here is from genome assembly GCA_029814665.1 of Acanthurus lineatus. Taxonomy (NCBI): domain Eukaryota; kingdom Metazoa; phylum Chordata; class Actinopteri; order Acanthuriformes; family Acanthuridae; genus Acanthurus; species Acanthurus lineatus. The sequence goes on along the minus strand of JAPZDV010000002.1, from coordinate 20,003,099 downwards.
CACTGTTTATCACAGTTATAAACTCTTAAGTACAGTACATACCCTGAATGCCTTACACAGACTGAATGGTTTCAGATCATTTGCAAGACCCATTTAAAGGAGTACTGAAAATTCACTGGCAAGGATCTTTGTATATTTTTATATGTAAGAAGGCCATGCTTTTAGAGAATACACAGCAACAATAAAATGTCTAATCTAACGCTAATGATTTTTGTGTAATATTAACTTAGCAGCTAATATTACCATTGTATTATGGATGAGTTCAATAAAAAGACATCAAGAATGATGACCAGGACATGTAGCAAAGGGATGTTTAATGATTTCTTTGGACAATGAAATGCACATGTCCATTGTTGATGTAATACAAATAAGAGAATAAGAAAACCAACAACTTGGTGTTGTGTCAGCATTCCCAGTTCAACTTCATTTCTTGTTTGATGTTAACTTAAGATTCAAATTGGAGTAGAACAAGATGTCTGGAGTGTCACACAAGGACTGACCAGTAGGGGGAGAGCCAGCTCTTACAAAAAAACCAAACCAAAACAAAAAACAAACAAATAAACTGCCAAAATATAAACAAAAACTAGTGAGTCAACCTACGCTTGTGCATGAGTATCTGCTATGCCCGTTTCCACTCATGTACCCTTGGCACTTGTGTTTCCATTTGAGAAAACTGAGACGTGGAAAATATTCCAGCCTCATAATTAAGTGTCATGAGTTTGGACAGAGACAAGGCATAGCGCATCTGGAGTGAGCTGATGCGAACACAAACTTTAGCTGAGCAGATTAAATTAAAAAAAAAAAAAAAAAACAACTTTAAATAAAAGCTTTATCAAATGACACTGAAATGTTGATGATCATTGCCATGTTGGCACAATATGAAGTCCCTCGCAGCACCATTAATTATCATAATTACAGAAGTCACGACATGTTTAGGCTGATCTCATTTTGGATGACGGTCGCAAAACTTGTCGAATGACATTTAATTTAAATTTTTTTTAAAAAGTACCACAGTTTTTAATTATCAACAAATGGGTGGGAGCTCATGCTGCTAGAAAGGGGAGCGAAGTAAACTTCTGATTAAAGCAGACAAATTAATCTTACTTCACTACAACAAACCTTACTAAAACCTATTTTTTCTTATTGAAGAACACAGAGTCTGGTGCGGTGCTGAATTATCTGGCAACGGCTCTGTGCATTAGGTCAGTTCATTTTATGGTAATATAATAAATAATCCATCCATAGTGGTTTTAACTGCTGAGTGTTCGACCTGAGATGTTAGTCATTCCAAGGGCAGTCAGTTCGTAAAAGAAATAAACAATCATCCTTCATGCTAACAAATATTACAAATGCTGATTTAAATAATTTAAGACCTGGTACCTACTGCATTGCGTGCTCTAAAATGATTTTTATTATTGCTATGCTATTCCATTTCCTTTCCAGTAGCAAGTATACCCCCACCCTAACATAACATAGTCTGGTTGAATGGGAATGCCATATCAATAGGTGAATGTCTTGGTCCCCTACATCACATGAGGTGCAGTGAAAAGTCAGAATGATCAGGCGAACAAAAGGAGGGCTAACTTGATCCGAGGTGAATGGAAAGTGCAGTGATCAAGTTGACATGAGCTGTAAATGCATACATTTCATACATTCCTCTGTAGCTCACTGGCTGGGCAGTCATTCCTCACATCCCTTCACAAAAAAAAAAACAAACAAAAGTAAGACTTTAACAATGGGCATTCACAGACACAGACTGTGTAGTGTGCGTTTGTGAAAAAGAAGATGAGATAGAGAGAGAGAGAGGCGGAGTGAATGATTGCATCAAGTGCTAATATATCATGACAGTACATGTACTCGATCTATAAAAAACTACCTTGATACTGAACACTGACCTCTTTCTAACAAATAATCTGGTATACAACATTTACAAAATGAACATTGTAATAGTGTGATATTTCTAATATATATGCTACTGCCTTCCTCTGGTTCTCTGCATTTAAAACCTCTGGATACATTAACACCTTCTTAGAATTCTTACACAGTAAAGCGTACACACCACACCCAATGAGTGGCAGCCTAATACAAATAGAGAACAGGAAGACTCTGTGGACAGCGAGTACACCTGCTTGTGTGTCCTGAGTGTGTGTGGATGGTAGCTCAGCTCGTAAACCAGGCAGCCACGACTTGCCGGTAGACTCAGCAGTGAAGGGAGTTGTAAGTAAACTTCTGTGATACCAAGATTCTTCAGCTCACAAGGTACAGGATGTCCTTATCCAAGATACTTGTACATATAAGACAGTCCTGCTATACTTTAGGAGATAATAATTATTATAATGTCAATAATAACAATAACAATAGTATTAAACATCTGTCAAGGTTATTTCAGTCCCATGGCAGCAGGGTGATGATCTGCATTATTCTGGATTGTTTCTGTGCCCTGTGATCCCCACGTGTCTCCTGTCATCAGCTGTGCTGCTATGAGGGATCGGCCTCTGTGCATCCGTTGTACATCGGTGTGTTTGTGTCAGATCAGTCTGTGTGTTTTGTGTCAATGAATGTCTGAAGTGAGTCAGGATTGTTCCTCGATGATCGGTGCTGGTTTGCTCTCAGAGGCGGGTCTGGGCCTCGGGGACGTAGATTTCGATGCTGTCGGCGCTTTCCGTGGCCGAGTTCTGTCGTACTGATGCCGCGCGCTTTGCTGCCATCAACCGTTTCCTGGCTTCTTGCCGCTGCTTGTCCACAGCTGAGTCCACGCTCCTGTCCTTCCCCGCTGACAGCTTGGGCTTAGACTGCTTCTTTGGCACAGATGATGGAAGCTGCTTGTTTTCATCCTGAGGAAATCATGTCAACAAGGTACAGTGAGGTGCAAGCTGAAAGCACAGCCTCATGTCATTTCTAGGGCAGTTAGCATTTATCAAGTTATCGTGTTTGTTGAACCCTAAGATTTGTGTTAAGGACAACTTAATTTTTTTTACTACTCGTTAATCAGTCAATTATTTTCTCCATTAACGGACTAGTTATCTTGTCTATAAAATGTAAGAAAATTGTAAAAGAAATAAAAAAGTTTATAGTCTTCCAGAGTTGAAGCCGACATCTTCATATTGTGTTCAGATCATATTAAAACATAATTACATAAAGGGAAATAGCAAATCCTCTCTCTAGAAAAGCTGGTACCAGCAAATGTTTGGCTTTCATACATGAAAATGACTAAAACACTTGTGTTTTGATTAAAATAGCAGCAGATTGAATTTCAGTTGAACAAATAATTGATCAATTAAAACAACTCTTCTTGAGTTACTTTAGTACTCTAATAAAATGCAATTAAAAACACTGGTGCCAAACATCACCTTCTTCTCTGGTTTTTCAGGAAGCTGCCAGTTGTTGGCTTTCAGCTGGTAGAGCTCATCAAACTTCATGCTGATGTCTTCTATTGAGAGTTGTAGCAGATCCCAGAACCCTGCCAGGTCCTGTGCTGTTGGTCGTGGGTTGGCGTTCATGTTCTACAGAGAAGGAGATAAGACGATGTAAAGAAGTGACAGATGAATAGCTTCAGTCATATCAGAGAGAACCGATCAGATCTTTCCTCACTCATATTTTCAAGGCAACTCGGAAATATGTGAGAGGCAAGCACATGACAAAAGAGAAGGAGCATTGACAGCTTTCATCTTACAAAGATGATTTAATTTCAGCAAAACTGGACTTTTGCAGAGAAAATCTGACAGGAAGAAACAGCGGGATAACTGAGTCAAGTGAACCAAATGTACAAAAATCTATCACAGTATAACAGACTAGACAAATTCTCAAAGACATCATGTTTCTGCAGGATCATCTCTTTAGATGTAATGTAACAGGAAGACTTCTGCATGTCAGTGCATGTAAGACAAATGATGTTGGCAAGAGAATAAAGAAAACTGGGTCACTTAGAGGTTGACAGGCAAACAAAAACAAGTAGTTAGAGGGGCAGTGCATGAAGAGAGAGAGAGATTCAATAGGATGCAATGAAGCCACTTACCAAGTTCTCATTACAGAGACCTCTGAACTGCTCAAACTTCTGTGACATGAGAAGCTGAGCGCTGCCTACTGCACTGCGGATCGTCCCCAACACTACAAAAGAGATGGAGGATAAATCAAAAAGCTGTCGGGAATTCAAAAACAACAGACAGTTGAGCTAAAAAAAAAAAAAAAAAAGATACATCACAACAAAATGTTATAAAAAAAAAAAATCCCACTTCTAGTTTCAGAGAGTACATGCAAAATAGAGCATGGCAAGAGAGCTACATCAAGCCATTGATGGGGTGACTATGTGGAGTTTATCCCTGATGTGCAGTGATAAAATATTTATGTTAACATTTAGCATTTAACATTCTGGGACAGCAAATGATTTCCTTAGAAGTAATATATCAACTCAGTCTTAGGGAGGATAACAAATTACTCTTTATTCAGCTATTTTCCACCTAATATTTGCATGTAAATGGAATTTCATAATTCAGGTCCACAGAGAGTAGGAGGAATGATAATCTGATCGAGCCTCTTCGGCTGGTCTGCTCCTTGCTCATTCATATTTAAAGACACTGCAGAGATAGATGTGCCTAAAAGCCTGAGTGGTATTCTGGGAGATGAACAAGTGAAATGACTCTGCAGTGGTTCTATTACAGCTCATACTCCCACCCTAATGAGTAGCATTACTGTGACGTAAATGGCAGTAATGAGTGTGTTGCACTGTGTCTCGTTGTACAACATGGATGAAGCATGACCTTATCTTTACATCTGTAAACCTCAGTAACCGGAACATCAACTCAGTTCTTCCAAGTTACAGCCTAGACATGCTATTCATCAGACTTTATTTATTACTTTTATATAGCGTTTCTGTTTTATATCTTTGTGTCGATTATAGTGAAGCACTTTGTGATGTCTCATCTAGAAAAGGGCTTTATAAATACATCTAACTTGCTTTTTAAGACTAGAGCATTAAGCTCAAAAGACTTTACATCGAAATCAAGTCATATGAGAAGACTATTTATGCTGGGCACTAATACAACTTTCCTAAGTATCATTTACACATATCCAAATACATGCATCTGTTGGCCAGATAGAATATCTGATACAAATCTGTGTTTTTCCGGGCTACATGCAAATCAGGGTCGGCCTTCTACCGGCCCAACAGGAGGCCATGAAGCACCTACAGCTGTTTGGTAACTGCCAAAAACGTATCCTCTGTCCTGTATCAGTTTAATGTGCACAACAGTTTAGCTAGTGCCAGCTAACAACTAGCTACAAACACATGAATTAATTATATTTATCAAGTTTTATCATCTTCACAGGCTCTAACTCATGCAGCCCCTTCATCCACACAGATCACTGCTCTCTCAACTACAGATCATTTGGTGGTAGAACTGATTAGAGATCAGGTAAATGCCACTCCATGCACCTTTAATTTGATCATATGTGCAGAAATAGGAGCTGTTTTTTATGCTTTAATGAGTCAGGAAAACAGCTTATTTCAGCTTCATTTAAGTGTGACTTCAGCAGCTGTTATCACAAGGAAAATACAGTAAGTGGCTATTACCACATATTTCCTACTGTCATTAAACACAGCCTGAGAGGAGTGAAGTTCACATATGCACCTTGGATAGACAGACGCATGCGCACCTCTTCAACATCAACTTCAGCTATGAGGGGGTTTTAAGCCATCATGTCTTAGTTTGTCTTGAATCCATTTTGGAAACATTTACACTTGACTTTCTTGACTTTTTCGAAGATGTGTGTAAATCATCTTTACTCCTTCAGTAAGTGAGCAGTATGTGGAAACAGCCACTCACAGGGGGTGTCCACTGTGATAACAGCAGCTCAAATAACAATGAAATTAGCTGTCTTTCTACCTGTCTCATTGAAAGTGACAGGAAACAGTGTCTTCAGTGACTTGAACAAATGAGTCTCAAATCTCATCTGACATTATAGGAATACAAGAGTTTTGGGAGTATAATTGGGGACTTAATGTTTTGACACCCAGTTCATGCAGTTCTGTCACTTACCCTCTTCTGACAGCTTGTTGTCTTTGGTCTCCTGCTCCATCTGTTGACACCAGCCCTCCATGCGGCCTGTTTCCGCCTGCAGCAGCTTCAGAAACCAGTTGCCGTCTCGGAGGCAAGCTGGCGTGCTGGTCTGAACGGCATCTCCTGGAACGCTGCAGTTTCCGGTCTCCAGGCTGGGATCAGGCGGTGGCAGCGAGGAGGGATCTAAAGCCGGGTCCAGAGTCTCAGGGGGTGAGCTTGATATCCTGGATGGGGCCAAGGTGTGTTTATTGGGCTGCTGTTCCATGGCTTTGTCCTGTCTGTTGGGAACAGTGGTATTCGCTGTTTGACTGTTGGTGCAGTTAGCTGTGTTGTTCTCGGTGGGTGTGGCGTCCTGCGGCTCATGAGGCTCAGTCTCTGTATTCTGTCTGGAGGCCATGCTGCTGTCCCGGCTGAGACTGTAGAAAACATGCATACACATCAAGTTCTGACTGACAAATAAATAAACAAGACAGTTGTTTATTTATTGTTGTGTAAAACACATTTTTCAGTAAGTTTGGGGGTGAATGAGTTCAACTGACAGGACATAATAGCAGCTGACTGTGCAGTGACATCTATTAAAAAAGGAGCACAAAGCGTCAGAAAATACATTGTTCTGAGGATGGTAACCAGGAGGGAATTAGCAACAAATCAGGTATAAAACATAAACTCTTTGCAGACTGCTGGCTTCAGAGATAATGAGCAGGAGAAAAGGAAGCAGGCTGTCAAACAAATGTGATTAAAGAAAATTACAGTGCACCGGAAAAGTTTAAATGGCGAGTTTCTCCCCATGTTCACTTCACTACAGTCAAAACACGAGTAAAAGGACATCAGTCAAAGTCCTGGGCTGCTGTGAGGCTGCCAGGCTGACTGCTGAATGACCTTAGCAACACCGGGCCGCACAGACTGCAGATTTGCCATCCAGGCAGAGAAAGAGGGACACTGAGTGCGTTCAGTCATGAAGGGAAAAGCAGGAGAAAAGCTACAGTGCAGAACAGACAGGAGTTTCTCTCCTCCGGGGCTCAGCATTAGCAGTGAAATCACTGTCACAATATCAAAGGCACCCTGTGGAGTTTTCTTGTAAACAAACGAAAGATGTGTTTACATTCAGTGTTGCTCACTAAAAACATATTGTGTTTATCCTAAAGGTCTAACAAACACGCTGAATGCAACTCGTGTAAACTAACAGACAATTTGTGAATACCTTTCAACACAGCATCAAACGTAAGTGTTTACTTACGGCCTGCCGTTCTCCACTTGAACTCCAATTGACTGAAACTTAAGGGGCGCGGTCAGGGATAGTGGCTCCTCCCTTAAAACTGGCAGAACGCAATCCACCTGAGCAAAAATGTAAATAAATAAATGAGAAAAACAGTTCAATACAAGAACTAAAGTACCAAGTCTTCTTCCAGTAAAAGGATCAATACATATGACGCACGGACAATTCTTACCTGAATTCCAATAGAGGACAGTTTTCTCTTGGGTGCAGTCGGGGGCTGCTCTAGGGTGACAGAGATGCTCAGCGTGTCATTTTGGGGCTGAGTAGATGTGGAAGTGGTGGTAGTGGCGGAGGTGGCAAAGGTGGCAAAGGAGGCAGAAGTGGCAGAAGTGGCAGAAGTGGAGATGGTTGCGGTGTTGGTAGTGGTTATGGTGGGTGGGAGGTCACGAGGGGCTGGAACAGGAGGTACAGAGCCTGCAGCGGGTGCAGGGATCACAGCGGGGACAGGGACTGGTGGAGGGTAGGTCCCCTTAGCCAGACTGCCCGTGCGGATGCTACAGAGACTGTCAGAGGAGTTGCTGCGTCCTGACTGGCTGTTGGCCTCACTGCCACGGTCCTGCTGGTCAAGGTATGTGTCCTGGGCTGACTCGGTGCTGCTTTGCACCGTCACTGAGATGAGGGGCTTGGATGTGGTGCGGGGTGGGACTGGGGGAGGTGCCTTCCTATTGCTGACTGCACATTGAAGAAGGAGAAAGAGGAAAAAAACAAAGAAAACAAGGAGTTTAGATTGAGAAACCTGTTATTTACCACCTCAGACTTCAGAAAATAATGAGGAAAATAACACTGTAGTACTAGATATGATCCAGCTGGTGTCGGACAAGTGCCAACACACAAAACCATAAACACAGTCCATCTGAGAAAACAAACCTGCCCTTTGCCCTTATTGCTGCCTCTATTAAGCTGTACTTAAAGCTACCTTTTTGTTTCCTGTAAACCTGCTGGTGGTTGTGTTCCATTGACGTCAGGCGGTCTCTGGGGATTGTCCTTTACATGCCACACATTCACTGTGCTTTTGCTCTGGGGACTGTCAGACAGGACAACTCTGCCTTATACAAACTATGAAGCCATATAAACTAAAAACTCCACTCTGGATCAGCAAGAAGCAGAGTTATCCTGCTGTTTCTTTGTATTTACTGTCAGATGACATGTTTCAGTGGATGTAGAGCTGTATACAAAAAAGAATTTTCCAACTCAACTTAGAGAATAAATACTCAACTTTTAGGGATTTGGAGTATCTGTATCATGTCTCATGTTTTAACCATAAGACTCATTTGCTTATTTATTTATTTAGTAATCTATGATGTAAAAACATCACATTTCAACCCGGTCAAAAAAGTTAAAAGTGTGCCTCCTGTGGAATCCTCACAGTTTAGTTAAAAGATCTTTTGGATATGTTCACTGTCACCACTGACAGCATTGGATGCAGCTATTTTCAATGAAAAAAAGAAGGCTGAAGAAAGCCACTGCATACTATCTGCTATTGTACAGACAATGGTTAATCATTAGCGTGTGAACATGATGAGGCATTTAGCAGCTATGTCAGATGGTATCTTCTCAAGTTTGTGAACTAAAAACAGACTCAAAGAAGCGTTGCTCACATTCAACAGGTGGACAGAAACATATCTTGGAGTGGATAATAATGCAGCTCTGTGACTGCTTGTTGTGTAAATAGCAACTGATTGCAATATGAACTACACGGGTGAAGATATTTAAATGTGATAATCAAGGCTTGTTTCTGTTGCTTCCTAGTAGCAAGAAAAATTAAAATAATTATTTTTAAAAAAGTTATTGCAGGTCTAAATACAGTAATGCACACACAATGTATACTACTTAACATACAGTTATGTCCCATGTTTTGATGCCTACAGACTTCACAAATTCTCTCACAGAAACTGAAATGAGGCCTGAATGTGGATTACCAGTGGGCAGAAACAATCTGACTCAGGGGCAAGGAACGGGACTGTAGTCTCTTTTTTTGTAATGTCTGACTGCAGGGTTGTGGTGAATGATACAGAGTTAACTACATTACAACAACATGAGAAACAAGGAAAAACCACAAGCTTTCTCCAAGAACAGAGGGGACGTTAAGGTGGTTTTGTGTAGATCGTGTTTAAACAGCTGGCTTTCTGTCGACATATGACTGAATGAGTTGTAAAACAAACGAAAGACAAATACCTCTGCCCAATTACAGCATTCACTGACACATATGATGGATGAAATTTATCTTTAAAAATTAGCTGACCGAGAAAGTGATTTAAGGCTCAGCGCTTTGGTTCAATAATGAAAATGTAGCATTCATTCTCTCCAGTAGTGGTTTCAATCTAAATAGCTTCACAACACCCTGTAATTGAGAGGGCGCTGCACTTCCGTCATCAGTCAGTGACTCAGAGCACCAGTAAAGCCCTCATTAAATCCCACCAACATACACAAACATGGCTGTGGAATCCACTCCATGTATTCCTCGAGTTGCTCATGCAACCCTGACTTGCAGTGACAATCTGGTCTTAGAGAGCACATCCAACCCACCACTGAACATTTATTCCCAAAGAATGAGACACTTCTTGTGGTGCTCATAGCACACATGCATGACATTCCCCAAGTTAATTAATGTGTGCTGCTACACCGTGAGTCTCAACACATGCCTCTGTCGCATTTGTTGTGTCTACAAGGCTGCACTGCCTCTCCTGCTCGCACAGTTATAAAATTGAGAATACACGGCAATAGATCATCTCTTTTATGCCAAACATCCATCAACAGTCGACCACATGCACAATTCTTACTCAGCTCTACGATAATTTGATTTATTAAAAACTACAACAAATAGAATGAATGTTGTTTAGAACAATGCAGTCATTGTAAAGTGGGCTAATTGCAGATTATTCACACCCTAAGCAAACAACACAATCCATTCTTCAGCCCTGGTGCAATATGTGGTGTGATGGCTGGCTCCATATCCTCCACCTAAGGGCACAGGGCCAAGAGGTGGTTCAGGGATGGATAAGCTGCCCAGACCCTGGACCTCTGGGGCAGTGCCAGCTAATAGCCTTCAGCTTAACCCTTTATTTTACTTATTTAAAACCCTGAAGGTAATCCCACTTTCAATCATCACAAATTTCTTTATTACAGTCAATTCATAATCAATGAATGCACTCAAGAGCGTCAGTCTAAACTACAGATGTTAATTCAAGTTTTAAAGTTCTTACGACAAGTTTTAAACAAAAAAAACAGGACTATGGCCGCTTAGTGTTCTGGTTTGGGAGTCTTGATTACAGCTGAGCTCATTCTTGAGAGATTTTAAGTTACAGTTAAGTGTGTTAATTAGGGCTGCAGAGTGAATTTCTTTGCTAGGGGAGAGAATTCATTATTAATTTCCACTGAGGCACCACACCAAATATACACAAAGGCAAAGTAAACACAAAGCCTTACAACAGTAATGTACTGTGGATAAACCTTTACAAAACTCTGGATCATGAAAAAGAGGTGGTAGCAGAAGCTCTGTACAAGATTAGCAGTCTTATTGTAAGTCAGTTTGGCAGGCAAACTGGCTGTGGGAGTAACAGACTGAAAGATTAGACCAGGACACATGGTTGAGCATGACTTATGACACACAGATTAAGGATACAAGGGGCACCATTCAGAAAAAAACTCTGCATTTTTAAAATCCTACCAGAGAGCTTCCTTACTGATTATACAACTGCAAAAGTTGGCACTTCATTGGTTCTTTGTCTAAACCCCAAATATCAATCTCACATCAGTTGGAAAGCTATATATATTTGCATTTTGTGTGGAAAGACTACTGAAAAGACAAATACACTATTGAAACTTAGGGGATTATGCATTATTAGCATGGAATCTAAATACAAGAACAGATGACTGGTGAGGCAAGTTAACAACAGTAGATCTTTTGCTGAGCCCCAAACTTGCATTCAGAGATTTCATGAAAAATTGAGTCAATATTCTGGTTTAAATGTGCAACAACCTATTTTTTTCTGTGGATTTTGAAGAACTGTGTTAGAAAAATCAAGACATCTTAATTTGAAAACAAACAAACAAACGAAGAAACTTCATTTCAGCTATGGCTTACTTAAGGAAGTTTTTGGCTTTTTTGGAGTAAGAGTTGACACACACCTAAACAGGAGATGGAAACACCTTTTCTGAAAAGTTCTCATAAAATTAAATTCTATTCACATGACCGATTAACTGTTTCTACTCCAAGTTAAGAAGCTTTTTTCATTTCATTCATTCAATTCAATTCATTCAGTTCATTACCCTCCATTTTTCTCTCATGTGCTCCTTATTGGTGGCTGGCAAAACATCTGGTTTTGCAAAAACATAGCCCATGCCACCACCTCCACTTCACCTTTTGCACTGCCAGAGCCTTGGTTTGTGCATTTTTATCTGCTGTATAGTCTGATATCCTTAAGACCTCCCATGGTTCTTAGTCTGACCTGCTGGACTTAGGCAACAGCCTCGTTTATAGCCTTATCAGCTGATATAAAGACACGTGGCAAATGCTACCGTAATCAAGCCTTTTACGATGTGAAACTAGGTAAAGGTACAGTAATTAACTGAGCAACCTTTACCTCATTTTAAAACTACACAGCTTTTCAAATGGTGTCATTACTAGTTCGTAGCATACAGCTTTCAACAAGTTAAGGAATCTTTCCTTAGAAGCCACTAAATAGCCAGCACTAGTCTGAATTTTACTTTTGGGAACTACAGTTCTGCCTATAATACTCTAAGCCAGAATCATGCCAATGATAAAGACTTTGCTAATATCAATGCAATGATATGTGTATGATGAATCTACCAATCATCGTCTCATAGCTTTACAGGCATAAGTTGAAAGCAGAGTTCAAATTACACTGAGCTCCACTCTGAGCATGACTGTAAGTGAAAAGAAACCTAATTTACATTGACAAAAAAAGCCTGTTTTTTTTTTTTTTTTTTAAATAGTTGCTGTCAAATCCTATACAGGAAAAACAGACGTTCCCATTTATGTTAAAGCAGCAGTTCCCTAATCAGCACATGACAGGGATGGGCCTTGACTACACTGTTTAACCATGTTAACTAAGCTCCACACACATCATTAGGAAGCCTGTCAGCTGTTGACCTTACAGTGTAACTATAGTTGCTTCGCCCATTCAGTCAAGAGATTACCTCATCAATGAGAGTGAGAGGAAGAATAGGTGGAGGATGACTCACAGTCTGTCCATGGTAATACACAGACACACCAAGTCTTCTTGTGTAACATGGTGGCGGATACAATGAGCACGCCTTGCCGTGACAATGAAGCTCCAAAGGCAGCATTTTGGTGATACCAAGAAGCTTGTTAAAATGTCAAAAGACAATTATAAAAGTAATACCCGACACAGTGGTTAAACTAATTGCATAGGCTGAATTCTTTCAACTAATATAAACAGTAGTGCCTGTAACCACAGAAAACTGGCACTGGTTATGTTGTTGTAAGCTTTTCTCTCTGATGTTACATTCCTTTTGTGTGCACATCTTTCTCTTGTCAGGTGGCTCAGTAACGTGCCACAACTGCTGAACTGCAAAAGAATACATAGGGCAGGAAGCTGATAAATCATTAAATGTCTCCTAAGGTCTTAACACATTATGGCCAGCTACTGTATAAAAATGGCAAATGAAATTGTGGACCTAAAAAAAAGCCACTGCAGTTGTAGCAGCAGAGGTGAAATCTGTTCAGAAGGTAGGTTTCCTGACACTGAAGTTTCTCAGGCTATGGCCTCAGCTTAAGTCTATGTGACATTATCTTCAATAGATAATACGTGTTAAGAGTTCAAAAGGTACTTTGATAAAGAAAAAGCCATGTGAGGAGATAAATCTTAACCTACAATAGATAGGACTGTCAGTTTTTGACAATATACTTTTGATGAACTCTTAAGTTAAGCTAAATGTGATTCATTGCTTCCTCAATGTCTGAGCTCATATCACTGTCACATGTCGAGTTGATCCGTTTTATTTCTGCTTTCCTTTATTTGACAGGTAACATTAATGTTGATCAAGTCACCGGTTACATAAATTAAAAAGTCTATCATCTCAAACTGAATCAAATGACTTTACAGAAATACACGCTTAGTCCAGTTTTATGAATGATCCGCGGCAGCAAGTTACGATTTCAACATCACACATCATCGAAGTGGCAAAGTCAGATCGCCAATATTACACGCTACTTAAACCGACGTTAGCCATCTGCTGTAACAGACGTGAACGGTGTGGTTAGCTGAACTAATCATATAACGTTACCGAGTAGTCCACACCAGGCTGTTAACGCCTCGGCTACTGTTAGCTCGAGCTACTAGCCAGCTACGGCTGAATACGGTATGATACCGCACAGGGCATTTAACGTTAAGTAACGTTAGCCGGAGGCATCGTATCGTAGAGATATTCGCCAGTCAACAAAGAGACGCTGCCATCGGTGGCTTATTGTCTCGTTATCATCAGTCAGCAGCAACCACATTACTCCCGACCAGCCTCGGCTGCTTGCTAACAACTAGTATTAGGGATTCATCCCCTTTCTTCATCCACGTTAGCTTTTAGCTAACCTAACACACCGTTAACGTTAGCTGACGTTAGCTCGCCGTTGCCAGCGAACCGACAACAACTGACAGTCTGGACATTTACCATAAGTCAGGAAAAAGCATCAAAGCCTTACTGTGTGATGGTTCACTCGAAAATCCTTATTTTCTGGTCATTCATGAAAGGCAGACAGGATGCAGACGGGCTACGATGTCCTGCCGTCAGATACACAGCGACGCTGTGAAGAAAAGATTTGTAGTACACGCCCTTGACGACGAGGATTGGAGTCCACGTTTTCCCCGTAACTGCTTTTCGCAAACGATTGGACGGTTCTGGTCATCGATGTAATCGAACGCGAACGTGATTGGTTGAATTCTCCTTGTTGCGTTGTTTGTGAATGCCTTCTCGATAGGTGCGTTTCATTTGGCCCCTGCTGCCGCGGGAAACAGACTCAAGTCTTGACCTGAACCTCAGAAATATTCGATCCATTATGTCTGAAAGGCACCTGAACAATGGAGCAGTACTTAAAATAGAGATGTTCATCTCCACCCTTTTTGGTTGCGGGCAAGCATCTTCCTAAAGTAATGTTTGTGACCATAAAGACACAAAAAATCATCCTGAGCCTCACATAATCATAACCTTATTATTTTTTTTTTTTTTACAAAGACTATATTAAATATATGGTAAAAAAAATAAGAACAGTCATTTGATTGAAAATTTGGGATGCATTTGTAATTGTTAAACTGGTCAAAATTAAAAGTGTTTTTTGTGTGATCAGATTGAGTGTAATTGTTAAACCTTTCGAATAATAACACAGGAGATTATTAACTATTAAACCATTAAGATGCATTTAGAAGCACACTAAATTTTTAGCATGTGGGATAGTCTGGCTCTGCATCAAGCAACCAAAAAATAACCTTTTCAACTCCACTGATCACTATGTATGATTGTTCTTAAATATGATTACCTTTAAACTTGTCATGTTGCAGTGCCTGCCTGACTCTAACTGATCACAACATTTATATAATACTTAATACAGAAGTGCTAAATGGGGACTTTTCATTTCTGTTGTTTACAGTAGCTATGATCACATGGAACATATCTTTCCTCTCTCATTTATTAATTTACTTTTGAATTCAACAGTGTTGCTCTGTATCTCTGTATCTCTGTTCCTGTATTAATATTTTGCCAAGGATCGACTGCTACAGCCAAAAGTCCTTTTTAATGAAATATAACTATTCTTATCAACACTGAGCAAAGTTTAACTATATCTTCTTGTGTGGTACATGTATTTTTGATGGTTTTTACTCAACTGTCTGACCTAATATAAAGGACAATTTTCATTTTCCTATGAAATAATCATCATGTTATATGCATGCAGAGTAAACAGAGTAATGAATGGTATTCTTTTCATCCCCTGCAGCTGATAATTTATCAAATAAAAGACTATCTTTTTGCAACTATGCCCCACCTTGTCCTCACTTGTACTCACTTGTGTTGGAGTTGTAACTGAAGCCTGTAGTGGTGGGTGGTGGTGAGTCGGAGTCCACAGAGGCCGTATCTTCATCCTGGGAGCAGCCCGCCTGGATGGCTCGCAGGTAGCTGTGGCTGCGCGACCGGAAGCACGTAGGCGCAGGCAGATCCAGAGCCTCCACTGCCTGCGATTCCCCCTCACAGTACGGTGCTGCGTGCCCGAAGCCCTGCCCGCATACCTGAAAGAACGTGTGCAGACTCACACGCTGAGGGCAGAGGGCAGACTGTGAAACATGCATTCACTGGGTCTGTACCCAGTGGTGGAAAAAGCAGTACTCAGAAGCAAACGTGTCAATAAAATTACGTTAAAAACAAATCAGTTACAAGTAAATATTATTAGCAAATTACACTTAAAGTGTTTATAGTAAAAAAAGTTATTCCTTATAAAAATACTATTGTTGTAGCTGGTGAAGCTAGTTTAAATATGTAACATGACTTAGGTAGTTAAGTCCACTTACTCCTAGCCTAACACCCTAGCAAAGAGTCACATGATTGGGGTCTTGAGATGATTATTGAGGTAGCAAAGAACAAAAACAAGTTGTTTTGCAATAAAAATGTATAGTATTTTTAAAAATTCTTTAATCTTTGTTTACATTGTGAAATATTCAATAATTTCAGCTCACTGAATGTGTCTTTGTTGGACCTGGAAATATCTACTATCTACTACAAGAGGCCCCAAAAGACTCAGCTTTTGGAACGGCCCCTTTATGTAATCTTTGATAACGCAACATATTTTATAAGCTAATTAACTGTTCTTTATTTAAAATCTTATTCTAAAAAGAAACTGGTAACTATTGCTGCAAGATAATGTGGTTGAGTATGAAGTTCAGTACAATATTCCCCTCTGAATTTCTGAAAATACTCAGGTAATTCAAGTAACTTAAACTTAACTGAGTTAATGTACTTGATCACATCCTACCATACCTGTGACCTGAGATACATGCTCAAATCTAATGGGAAAATGGTGTAATCACTTTTTGCTTTTCAGTGTTAACTGGTGTAACTAATTCAACTCATATAAAAGCGAATTCGAGGACAACTCAATTTTGTTTTTATCACAGAGACAGTAGGAAAAATATATTTGCTGCCTTTCATGAGTTATTGAAAATAACCTGGCTTCAGTATGTCTTTGCTGCAAGGATTTGTGTTGTCATTGCATGATGGGAGTTAACGGTGACACCCTGCACCATCTGAAATGTTTGATCAGGCGACATAAAAAGAAGAAGAAAAAAACAGTATTTGTATTTTTGTGTTTGGCATTTAAGTAGCAAATATAAATGTGACATGAATGGCACATAAACATGAATAATAATCTCAAGGTAAACTCACTGAAATGTTGTTCGAGTGTCGTTCTGATATCCCTGAGAGAAACTGAATCTCTCGGTTATGAACGAGAGGAGGCTGATACTATTGCTTCTTTATAAAAAGATGTTTGCATTTGTCTAGTGTGTGATTCTGCATCTCAGTCCAATCCTGCTGATGAAGATATACAACAAGGCTCCCTCAGGCTTATGCTGAGGCATACGTCTCACTTTGACATTCTGCAAACAACTGAAGCACCGCTCGGTACAGGCTGGCTTTTTCATACTCTGTCTCAGGAGTGTCAGCAGACGTTATGTACACTTAAATATTCTCTCACAGTAGCTTCAAACACTGAGATTTGTTTATCTTTTTCATTCCCTGGAGATTTTTGCATTGATTGTTTTTCTCCTGTTTTTAGGTCAGAAGAGTCGACTCAAAATGATCCAATTAGCCGCTTTATTTCTTTAGGTATTAATATTTATAGTTTATCTAAAAAAGTAAATGAAATTCTGCTGTCATGGAAATGTTGCTGCACTCTTATCTACAACTGAGTCGAGCAGACACACACAGGAGGAAATGTCAGCTGTGTAAAAATATTGTGACAAGCTACAGTTTTAGCAACACATTTGATAAGATAATAGACGTACCTGAGTGCTCGAGCCTCTGCCCAGTGTGCTAGAGCACTGGCTGAAATCATTGCTCCTGTGGCGCGGGGGGGCCTCCAACGGGCTCACCAGGCAGTCCAAGTTATCAAGGCTCCGATTGGTCGTCAGCTCTTTCAGGGACGGCAGGGAGCTGCGGAGGCGAACAAAATAATCAGCCTCTCGGAAGTCAAATACCGGAATAAGTGAGGGCTGTGTTTAATTGATGAACTCCAGGAGAAACTTTAACTCACACTCTGAAAAGTTCCCCCGGGTGTTTTTAAGTTAAATATTATTGAGTTGTGTGAACAGTTGGTTAAAAAAAACAGCACAGAGGAAACTGGAATTCATGAGTGAAAGGGGTCATTTGCAAAAACGGACATCTCTGTTTCCATTTATTTTACTAAATCAAGATTTTTTTTTGTGAGCTCCAGGGAACATTAATCAAACTAATGCTGGCTTGATTCAATAAAATGTCTTGCTCTTTGTTTAAATATTCCGATGACATGTTTTTTAAAATGTTCAGTAAAGGGAATATCATATTGGTTTTATCTGTTTTTTAAAAAATGAACTATTATGCTTGGCCTTCAGATTAAGTTGTGTCATTTTTTTAGAGGTTTCCTCTGTTCTGGTTTGTGCTTTTTTGCACCCAGTGTTAGTGAAAATGTGTGTGCATTACTAAGCAGCAGGGTGGGACAGAGTGATTTTCATGGAAGATTTGCATGTTATGAAACCAGGGCTTTAGGAAGAAGATAAGAGTTAAATACGAGGACACCATTCAGGGTACCTGCAAGGTAAGAGATGGAACAGAGGGAAGGAAGGAAAAGTACCAGGAGGGTTAGGCAAAAAAAAAAACACAACATAAAAAGGTGGTGGGTTGTGGCTGCAGGGCGAGTGAGGGTGGGTGACGGGCCACACTGCCTGCCTAAAGGATGACACTGACCTCAGATGCTGCATAGAGCATGCACTCTGTAGTGGCGACCACAGATAATCCTCCCGCATGAGAGCGTAGCAACGAGGCCTGTCCGTGTGGATGTAGGGGGGTGAAACACATGGCAAAATTTCATCTCCTACTGCTTCTATACAAAGTAAAGATGATCATTTGTGCTTCGACTAAGCGCTGCTGCACATCCAGATAACTATTTGTGACAAGATGCTGCCACCTGCTGACTGCCTTCAGGGACATGCCATACATGTTTCTTCCTATACACTCTCACCATTTCAGGACCTATTTCTATTTTAATGAACGTAAAATAAGAGAGCAGTCACACAACTAGAGTGAAACAAATAAGCAGGATAATCAGAATTTCATTAGGATGAATTGGATTGTCTGTGCTGTTGGACTCACTTGCGTGGCGGGGGAGGTGGCTGCTGCTCGCTCAGAGAGTGCTGGGTGGCCTTCAGGTAGCTGTGGCGACGAGCGGCGGACTTCGGGGAAGGTTTGGGGCTTCCCTCCGAGTCCTCACTGTCCTCTAAATCTCCCATTGCTTTCACATAGCTGCCACTGCGCATCCTTCGACAGGGGATCTCAGTCCCTCTTGCCCGGCCACGTCCCAGAGTTCCTGCCCAGTCCCCCAGTGGGACCTGATTTATGACAACACATAAATACTCTTACACCCAGTAATACATATATTACTGCTGTAACCTCTAGACAGTGTATCTATTTTATAGTCTGTTTAATTTTGGTCACATTGTTAAAAAACAAATATTCTTAGTTTGATTCTGAGCATGTGCAGCAATCGTGCCTTAAAAAAATAAATATGACTGAGGAGAAAATCATAATTTATAGGGAAAAATCTATAACTGAATAAGAACAATGAAGATAAAGTCTACACTATGAACAAAATATGGGTTAATCTACTAATATCAAGCAAAGAAGAAACTTTCCAGTCTTCCAGTGCTCAAAAGTGATTAATAAAACCAACAAACCTCTAAGAAATTATAAAAAATATACATGCAAACTTACAAAGAATGGTGATGGAGGTGAATACTCACTGGCCCTCCTACCTGAAGGAACTGTTGTGCCAGGTCTTGATGGCATGACTTTGATTTAAGAAGGGTCCTGTTGACTGTAGCAGAGCCCTTCTGCAACACTTGCCTGGCCTGGCTGAGGGTGAGGGTGGACCAGGAGCCCCTCTTCACCAGTGTGTCATCCTTGCTTCCTCTGGTTCTCGTCTCCTCTTCTTTGGACCCTACCTGTGTCGCCGGGCATGCCAGAAACTTGAGGTCACTGCTGCTTTTCGAGGTCTTGAGAGTGTGTGCAGAAATGGTGTTGTAGCCCTGTGGGATGTGTCTGGCCTGGCTGTCTGACACCGCTCTGCCCAGAGTCATCATGGTCAGTGGGTTGCGGTAACCTACAGCGATTGTGCCAGCTTTGGTGGTGTCAGTGTCTAGGGCATCGTCTGAGCTCCAGAGACCCAGCGCGTTGGGCCTCGGCCTCTGCTTTGGCCCCTCGGTTTTAGCCCTGTCTTTGCTCTTGCTCCTGCGGGACGGTCTACCACCATCCTCTCCAGCTCCTGTGCTACCAGCTGAACGCCCGTTTATGCTGCCTTTGATTGCAGAGTTTTCAAGGGACTGGGACTTGGCGAACAGCTTCTGCACAGAATGCATCAGGTGTCGTATGCGTCCTGGACTCTCACTGCGTTGCTTGGACATACGTCCTCGATGAAACTGCAGCGTACTGAAGCCATCACGCTGCAGTGGCAGGTGCCTCTCTAGCTGGTCCAAAAGATTGGAGGGTAACCTGTTCATCTTAGCTGCTGCAGCAGAGGAGATGGTAGCTGATCCACTGGTGATCATAGGAGCACCACTAAGGCCTAGACCCAAGCCTATGCCCATAGACAAGGAGTTGGGTAGTGTACCAGCCCTGCTGCCCTGCCCAGCTCCTCCACCACCACCAGCCATGCAGGCCTGAGAGCAGTCCACCTGGTCGGTCTGGGAGGTGAAGTGCAGACGGGGGAAGGTGCTGCTGTTGGACAACTGGCTGAAAGGCAGCAGGCAGTCAGGAGTGAGGGCGGTGGGGCTGGTTGGAGGGCACTGGTGGAGATGAGGGTCTAGGGTACCATAGTGGTTTATGGTGGGGCTCAACAGAAAGGTGCTGTGAGGGTCTGAGGACAAAGGACAGAGAGGCTTCTGGTGGCATCCCGCTGGTTCACACGAGTCGGACAGATGACGACTGCGGTTGGCTCCTAACCCTTTCATGGTGGCTGAGATGTCGTCCTTAAAACATGTCTCCAATCAGATCTACTGACCTGAAGGGCTCATCCTGCAGTGTGGAAAGACACAGAGAGGATTCACTACACAGAGAATTTATGTAATTTTTAGGAAAGATTTCTTGGTCATGCTGCTTTTTAATGATGCATTCTGATAGTTGTGTTGAAGTGTATTAAAAATAAAACTGTTACAACACTTTAGGGCATATTCCTGTCACAATTTGGTTATTTCCTGTGATTACCCACAATTTTAATCTAGTTTAGTGGTCAGTTTCCTCAGGAATGTTTCATAAAAATGTACCGGTGGCCATCCCTTTATAGAGATTGAAGTTAACAGAGCATAACGGTGAAAGAGCTATTTGTGTACAATAAAAAGGCTCATAGGGAGATTTCTGCACATCAGTACTTAAAGTTAATGAAAACATTAGAGTTGCAGCTCATTTCAAAGTGTTTCTC
The DNA here is from genome assembly GCA_029814665.1 of Acanthurus lineatus. Lineage (NCBI taxonomy): Eukaryota > Metazoa > Chordata > Actinopteri > Acanthuriformes > Acanthuridae > Acanthurus > Acanthurus lineatus. The sequence continues at coordinate 19,982,080 of JAPZDV010000002.1, read as the reverse complement.
TTATTGTGTCCTTGAATTTCCTGATTAGTAATTGAGCTAAAAAAGACGACTGTCTCTGCTGTGTGGCGAATTTTCAGAGTGGCAGCATTACACGGCCTGTCATGAGGAGAAGAGCAGTCGAGCTCCACAGTTCATTCCCATGTAGGGTGTTTAATTCAACCAACCACCAGGTGGAGCACCAGTAGCAAGTGCTCAGTGAATACTCTTTGGGTTTTAGGGAAAACACACACATAAAATTGTACTGAGGTTTTAATTTCCAAAAATAATTATGTCTAGATTTAATAAAACACGAGTGTGTAACATTAAAACAATCCCTCTGCATTGTTTGGTGAAATAATGATTTATGATTGAAGTGGTTTGATTTTTAAAAGGCAAATGCTTTAACAATATAAATTTTACTCTTTTTTTTCTTCTGATTCTTTGTCTCCGTCATGCTGCCATGAAACAGATGAGAACAATGGAGAGAGTGAGAGAAAAGGACTGACAAAGAACAAGTCACACATTATTCTGACTGAAAAGGACAGCTTATTCAGTTTACTGCATGAACTGTTCCACCATAGCAGGAAGCCAGATAGCCAGGGGCTCAATCTTAACACCACAGTGATGTATGGCCTGGAGCTACTCGGCTGACAATGCATAGGAGAGGGATATTGTGCCTCATTCATGTAAATGAGCTTGATGCTGAGGGAGCGATATTTATTCCAAAGCAGGAAATGAACCCCCATTTTCTATAAATCATTTTTGGTACTTTGGCATCCTCTCAAATCCACTTACTGTGGGATAAATTGGGAACAATAATTCTTCCCTTATGCTCACTGAAAACTTCAGGGTCTGAAGCAAATGTCTCATAAAAGCAGTCACACGAATATAGTGCCAACTGTACTGATACAAGAGGAAATAGATGCTAAATTTACTCAGATAAAACCGATAACTTAAGTGTTATTATGTCTAAAATGTGTTTTCATTTTATTTAGAGGAGGAGCTTCTTGTTTAAGATGAGGTTTTCGTAAGAGGAAATCACCATATACCTGTCAGGAGGTGACAGCTGTGATTTATAGCTGATTGTAATTTTCTCACCTCTGAGATTGAGCTTGATCTCATATGGACTCCTTGTCAAAATGTCTGATAATTAATCTTAACAAAGCCCTTTATCACACTTAATTTGCTTTTGTCACATACCAGATATGATATATATATATATATGACTCATGGTGGTGCCCTGGCTGGTGTAATTATATGCATAGAAAAACATACACAATGCAGAGCCAATGAGAGAAACAATGAGAGATATAATTCAGGGGCGACTGTCTTGTCTTTTCTTTCACAGTTCTCCTCAATCTCAAAGCTCACTATGAAAAGACAGTAATATTCCATCAAGGTTATGAAAACTCACAATTCACACAGCAGAAATCCATGCTGCATTAAATTCACTCTAACAGATGCTGTCTGTATCACAGTGGAGTGACTCACTGATCAGTCAATGGTAAGAGCGCTCGCTCCCACAGCAAGCATGAAATCTGGCCTGGGAGCTGAATCTGGAATGTTAACTGCACACATTTTCAATCCACAGCGTTGGCTTGCCACTTCTTACGTCTCTCTGACCTCCCATACACTCTCTACAGTGTGAGAGCAGCCACTTATCTAAGTCCCGGACAGGCACAGCGGTGTGCTGACAAATACACCAGCATTTTACAACGGCGCAGGCTGCTGTAATTCATCCACCCGGGCTGACTGTAGCCCCCACGTGTTCAGGTCCTGTAGGCGCCACTGCTGACAAACTGACACACACCTACACACTGACAAAACCAACACACACACCGACACACACACACACACACACACACATAAACGTGCTAACCGCCCACCCACACGTCCACAGCACCAATGAAACGCTGTCAAGTGTTGAGCATCGCAGGGGCAAGATGAGATAGAAATAATGTTCACAGTTCATGTGATTCTGTCACAGGTTCAGTGCATCTGTCTGTCTGTGTGATGGTGGCCAGCAGGCTCCTGCATAATTACAAGGTGAATGAATCCTTGGGCTGTGTGTGATGTTAGCAAATATGTCTCAGCGCGCACACACACACACACACACACAGAGCGTAGCGAAGCAATAATTGGCTGTGGGAATTATCTCAGAGAATCTTGCACATTCACTGAGTGACAGGAGTGTTACGTCTCTATCACCAGCCACTACATGTGAACAGCACCTGCATCATCAAGAGCGTCAAGCCTCAAATAATCTCCTAAGTACCATATTGGTTCCAGTTGTAGTCCACTTATGTAATGGGCCGGGCGATCTGACAGTTGATTGTGTATTCTGGGCCTGTGAGGGTCATTTGGAGGGCAAAACTCAAGCCAGCATTTGGTTGATTGGAAACCGCAATCACCATTAAACATTGTGGAAAATGAGATTTGACAAGAGTAACCTTGTTGTGGTTGGAAGTCTCTACAGTGGGGATTTGTACAGCATGTGACCAAACACTCCTTACTTGAAGACCTTACAAGACAGGCAAAGGTTAAGACGTAAAACATAAACAAAAAAATACTGAATTAAAATGCTGCAAAAGAAAACAATTTGCCATTAAAAGTCTTTAATCTCTGCTTCAAACAAAAAAGGCTCATTATAATGTATCTCACTTGTCATGTCTTGTACCTCTCTTATATATTTCTTAAAAAAACTTAAAAGCTATATCCTGCAATTTAATTTACAGTTCTATAAATTTGGCTTTCTAATGTTTTGTCTATCTTCTGCCTGCAGCCAAAATTTTCCCAGTGTCAAAACACATAAGGAATAATGTCTTTTAAAGCTAGAGCAGATCAAAGAAGCATTGTCTATTCCCCCTACGCTACATTACAGTGCTAATAAAGTCTGAAGAACAAATCTGGCTGGCTGATCCACTTGGGCCTTTAAAAAGCGCAGTGATGTCTCCAGCTTTAACATAAGCAACAAGAAAAACTTCCATTTCCATGGAGAGTAAGAACGGGAGAAGAGAAAGAGTGTGTTGTAGCCAAGGCTGCACACATGAATTAAACCTGGCAACTGTGCATGTATTGCTGGGAAAATACATTTTTGTAATTATTTCTAATTATAATTAACTGCAATTCAGTGCTTATTGGACATGTGCCTCCATATTTTACTTTATACATCACTGACTGATGAATAATTTACCATCAAACATAATAGATTCTCTTTGTTGTCCATCAGAGGCCCATTGGCCAAATGCTTGCAGACTAAAATTTAAATTCCTGATCTGCTTTAAATTTAGAGAAACGCTTGTTTATTTTTTTTTAACCCCAACATGCAATAACAAATTCTCTGGCTAGGGGGCAGCAGGAAACACAATACTGTTAAGTATACAAGTTGACTAATTAAAAATTCAGCAGAAGTATGGCAAAATTAGCATCATATGCATTATTTTGTAGTCATGCTTCCGGCCACCTTAAATCCAAAACTCACTCTCCTTTCAGCTCTGTTGCCTCCACAAACTCTTGAGGGAAAATTTCTAACTCTTTAAAATCTCAATGCTTCACTTTGTTTACCAGCTAGTTGTTAACTTTACCAGTCTGTCATAAGGTGTTGGAAAGGTAGTGTTTATTTAGTTCATGTGAGCTTTTTTGTTGAAAAAAGCTTCATCTTTTTTACAATACATGCATTAATTTGATCAATTGCTAACATAAAATATTGACTATAGCTTCTTCAAAATGTATCCATCACATTTATAAAGCCACACCATAGGAACTGCTAGTAAGTTTCAGGTCAAAGGCGGCAGATAAAGTTAGATAAAGCTGACTATTCTTTTAATTTTACCTTTCCTGCTTTTTAACTGGTCCTTTTTTGCAGTAAGTCTCATTATCATGAAGGTTGATAATACTGCATATTTGCCCCTGAACACGCAGAATCTATTGAGTCATATGTCTGCCAGGAAAACTATTTATATGTCTGCCAGGAAACTATTTAATGCCTCAAAACTGAAATTTTAATCATACAGGAGGTCTTCTGACGGTCAAACCTCCCACTCATTGATTGCAGTAATGTAGTCCTATTATACTCACTATTACTCTGTAGCCCACTGTGTATATGTGCCAAAGTATCCGCCTGAGATCTGGGACTTCTAAGTTGGCTCTTATACAGTGTTGCCTTCCAGTGTAATTTCATATAAAAATCAAAGCCAGATGAAAAACACTGAAAGAAAATGTTATCAAGGCTGCAGCTTTGCAAGTGGAATCATTTTGATTGTTGGAAGAGGTTTGAGACTTTTCAAGTGCTTTGTAGTTATGTGATAATGTTACCAAAACGTGCTGTGAAAACAAATTGCCAAGTGGAACTACCATACCCCCCTCAATAAATAAATAAATAAATAAGTAAACAAACCAACAAACAAACCATCAAACAAATAAATAGTAATATCTTTAAAAGCTATTCTTCAAATTTCTTGCTGTCAAGATAGAGATGTTTTTAATAATTATGGTGCACCAGCTGATATGATGATAAAAACATAATTGACAGGCTTGTTTATTGTTTTTGGGTGTAAAATTAGTTGTATTTTAATGCCTACCTACTGCAATAGTCTGTGATTTTTTTTTGTGATTTCACTTTATTAAAAAGTTAAATGTTCTGGTAAAAGTAATAAAGCTGAAATCAATTAAACATGAGCCGCAGAGCATGAATCCATTTGTCACTTATATCTTTTTTAAAGATTATTGGGATTAACGGCCATGAAATTATCTTTCACTTAAAAACATGAATTTAATATCAATACATTAAAGTATCTAAAAAATTTGGGTACATTAATGCAGGCTTGTTCAAACTAGCTGGTAAATATTCCCTAACTGCAGAGTTAAAAAAGAGAAAACAGACATTTTTGCAACATTATACTGTAGCTAGACTTCATTATCAGGCTGTGGAATCACCAATGAGGTCCTGCAAGCACTGACTTCATTAAGTCAAATTAAAATAAGGCTGTTTAAAGCCTCTTTAACGATGCTATGTGCGTTTGTTGTGGTGAAATACAAACTGAAACCACATACCGAACACATAAAATTACAAGTGATGAATACAGCTTTGAATGATTTTAACACAGGGTGTAAAATGTGACAAACGGGGACGTAACTCTGAACATAAACGTTCTTTGACAAAACAATCATCCTCACAGGGCCGGCGAAATCGCTGCTACTTTGTAAAACACCCCCCATCATTGGCCCATCGGGAGGTGATGTCACGTAGCCCAATGCTGACATACAGCTGCGGTTAGATCTACACAAGACCTGCTAACAAGCAGAACCGGGAGTTGCTGTGCTGTGTCCCACAGAGCCACCAAAGCAGGCCTGTAATAAATGTCTCCTGTAGCTGTGCACTTCCCCTCCAGCCTCCGGTGATGAGCAGAGGGAGGGGAGGGACGGTGAAAAATGAGAGAGGTATCGATCTGGGTCTCGCTCCTTGTTCTAAGGGTGAATATACAGCTGCTGGGTATTGGCTTTCACAGTCTCCTTCAATAATTTTTTTTTCATTGCTTCTCCCGGTCATCTACTCTCTTTCAGCCACATGTACAGTACATTTACACTACAGTCCACTATAATCAATGATTGCATATACTGTGCATCTAAACTCTGCATTTTCTCAGACTGTGGTTTATCTCTGCTTCTATCTTTTTTAATATATGAACATTTTTTTGATAACCAGTGAAAATCTCTCTCTCTCTCTTCCTCCAAGCAACAAGTACAAGGTCTGTGTTTCCAGTATTAACACCTCAGATGAGTCCAACGCCATCCGTTATCCCCACTGTCTGGTGAGAATCCACTAATAGCTTGTTTCAGTCACAAAGTTATGTCATCGGGGCTTCCTGTGGATAAAGCAAGTGTTGTTCTCTATGATTACAAATGATCTTCTGTTCCGCCTGAGCAAAGCAAGAGCAGGAAGGATCATTTAGATTTTTTAAGAATTAAAATATCTCCATAAGCATCTTTACTGACCGATCATGTAATATGTGATTTATTGAAGCGTCGACACCATTCAAATAACAGTAAAGGTATAAATCAACATTTTGAGGGATTCACTTCTTTGTTTTGTAGTGAAGAAATAGTCAAGATGACAAGATTAATACAACTCTGTCATATATAAGTATACAGGCAACAGTTGGTTAGCTTAGCTTAGCTTAGCACAAAGTCTGGAACGAGACATATGCTGGCTCTGTAAAAACACCACAAACCCACCTAACAGCATGTCTGAGCTCACTGAGGAGGTATGTTTTATTTTGTTTGTTTAATTTGTCAAAAAACTGGAGTGTAAATACAACAGTCTGATGTTTTTTGTGTACTTGATAATTTCTTGGCTGGGACCTGTCAAATTTAGATACAGCAAATCCTCCCCTGAAACAATAAGCTGTTATCTCGTGTCAGTACACACTAAACAAAGTAAAATGTATTTATTTCGGGGTGATAGATGCTATTAATGGCGGGTGAAATTTGCTGTCTCTAACAGAGCCAGATAAGTCAAAAGGATGCTGGATGTAACCCTTACACAAGAGATGTAAACGTAGTTTTGATCTTCTCATCTAATATTCTGCCAAAAAATTCGCGTGGATGTTGATTGAATGCTGTTGACCCTTAACTAAATTAGATCCTACTTAATCAGCTATTGCAAAGGTTTATTGAGGTTTTATAATTGCAGGTAAATAAGTCAAATCCTTTAAAAAATCCTAAGTAAAAAAATATTATTCTGACACTCCTTTTGTTTTTAGACATAAATGGAGGAGTATTGTGTTTTTAGCCCTGTTGCTAAGCTAACCGGCTGTTACACCAGCTGTTTACATCTTTATTTACCTTAGAGACATATAAGTAGCATCAATCTTTTACTCAAACTCTCTGCCAACAAGTGAATAAACATATTTCTCAAAATATCAAACAAGTCCTTTAATGTGACCAAAAACTGCAAGGCTGATAGATGCACTCCTATTACATTAAAATACAAAAACACTCTCTTCCCTCTCTTCCCTTTCTGTGTTGCTGAAAAGGCCAAATCCATGACCAGGAGGGATGAACACCACGTGTACAAATATGAGTTACAAAATTAGACTTATTTCTGTTTGAGCATTCCTTAAATGCCAGATGCTTTTTATTTTTTTTTTTAATTTTTGAAAGATTATTAGACCCACTGAGTGTCTAACAGGCTGTAAGCTACAGATGCTAAGTTAAAACAAAGTGATTCTGACGGTGTGGCTGTATGTATCCAACAAACCGTTCATTCATACATCATTTATTCAGCCAAGAGGCTTTATCAAAAAGACATTTTCCTCTGTGGAGAGGATATAGCTGCCAAATGTTGGTCAATCATAGTAAAAGAAGAGGCAAAGCTTCTTAAAAAGAATCAGCTACACCCAGGAAAAGTGTACCACTTATGCAATGGGTACTAAAATGAACCTAAAGACTTTCACAGTGTGTTTTTTGGCATTTGTAGACTCATATTTTGTCTTTCAGAAAAGTGTTATACTCATTTATATAATCAGTTCAAGATGGACATTGAGCTGGCAAAATATTTTTTTTCCCTTCAAAATCCACTTTTTGCTTTTGCTCAAAGGTTTAATGTTCCTTTTTCATCCACAATTTTCTATCCCTATAAAAACACAGAATCTGAACTTGTTAGTACATAGACATTTAATTTTAGGCTTCTTGCCGCCTTGCTGATGTTGCTGTATTTCCAAGCAGCCAATGAGCTAGTGATTAATGTGACTAAAATGTGACTCTGATTGCCGTGAACTAGCATATTTCTCAGAATGTCACACTATTCCTTTAAAATGACCAAAAACACAGTCAATAAATGCGCTCCAATTATTCCTTATCCGTCAAATGCTGCCAAATTTCCTATTTGCTTTTAGGCCAGATGTTACAGACGTGACCTGCAGACCACACTGTTAATAACATGGGCCTTCTGGGTGTTTTGAGTTTATTTTGATTATGTTGTAGTTAGTATTGTAAGACTATGGGGAAAACAGACAGTCAAACAGATGGGGGACTTCACATTACAGCACAAGCTAGAGCAGCTGACAGCTTTCATCCTGCTCCCCCTGTATTTACTGTAGGTAGAAGCTTTCCAAAACACCTGCTTATCTCAGTCACTGACTCACTTGTAAGGGAACTAAGGGAACTCGGTTGACGGCGTGCAAAGAACGCCTTACAAAATCTGAAAAGCATCTTCCTTTTACATTGTTGAACATGGAGGATGCTGTTCTCTCAAAATGTGACGGCTGCTGAAATATTCAGAGCAAGGAGCGTTTGGGCGTTCATGGGATTCTCATCAGTGCTTTGCCCATTAAAGCGATCCCAGCGCGCCGCTCTCCCTGGTTCACCACTGCACGCACTGAAGTGTAATTAGAGAGAGAGGTTGCACATTTCCCCTGGGCCATTTACCATCCTCACTGTACTGCTGCTGGTTCCTTTCAGTGTGTTTTCACTTGGTAACATCTTGTGCCAGAGCTTCGGCACTGCCCGACCACAGCGATCCACTTCAGTGACTCTGCATGATTGAAGGCATGAAGGCTGGCAAGGTGCTGAACAGAAGGGTTAACCGTTTTTTTTGTTTAATTACAAAAAAAGAAAATGGCTTTTTAGTTAGCTAGGACATCAGATATGAATGTAGAGATGTGTAAATCACTAGTATCACTTGGGAATAAGATTAAGCTATTAATAAAAAATAGGCCTGAGGGTAAAATACAATTTCTGGGTTGAAAAAGAAATAAATGTTTTTGAATGTATGCATCTCTTTATTTCTATTCTCATACAGAAGAGCTATGGCAGAAGCTGCAGGGGGGGTGGTGTGAGCTGTGAACTTCCCTCCCTGACAAAATGACTTTGACACTGTATTGGTCTCAGGCAAAGCAAGACATACCCCCCCACCACAATGGGCTGTGTGTTATGCATTAACCTCTACAGTCATGTGCTGTTGTGTCATGCATCCTAAGCATGCACAGCCCAGTGTCTGCCCTGTTGTAACACGCTACAGACATACATAAACCCATACATTCAGCACAATCCATGAATTATTGCATGTTATTGGTTAGTAGCTGCCAGGGAGAATCCACCAGTGCTCATTTAAAGTACTGTCAAAGCTTTAATAGTCCCGGGGGCTCGGGCTTAGAGAGGAAACGCTTCAGTCTACTCTGGGAAAAAAAAAAAAGGAAAACATATTATGCCACAGGAAGTAGTAGGATTGCTTTGTTTGAGCTTTGTTAGAGGTTTCAACTAATCTGCTGTCTGGTTTCACACTCTGCGGTCCGCACAACTGTATCTTTCATTTCTAACTCATTATCAGACTGTTGGGGTTAATTCTTTGCAGGCTGGATTAAATCTGACCATCTGACTGTGAGCTGTGTGTGGTTTATCTCTTTTATTGCTTTCTGACCCCCAGAACGGGACTGGACTTTCTCCAACATGGCAGCAGGACACTGACCTTACATCATTTAATTACGTGCACACACATTGACTAATGATTCTTGTTGAATGTCTGCACACAGTTCATGCTTTTTCTGCAAGATTTCAGATAATATTTAATTTGATACCAACTGTACAACATTAGTTCTAAAAATAAGGTTTATCTTCAAAAAAATATGCCCTGAAAGTTGACCTACTGTGTAATTATTCAAATATAGAGAGCAACATATTGCTGCACTGGGGGTTGCAGTTGCATTACCATAAACCACAACAGCTTCAGCTGCATCATATTCCAGCCCAGGGTGTCGTATTAACCGGATTTCTCAGAGATGGTCCCACATAAATCCTATGGGAGGCGAGATCAGGCCAGCCGCACAGCAGCTGTCTCCAGCTACTCAAATTGGCCCCAGCACTAAAAACAAAATGAAATTAATATGCTGTTTTGCTCGCTGTAATGTGAAGGGATTAGAGCATCCAACGGTATCAGGATTTAGGATTCAGTGTGTACTGCACATGTACTGGGAACTGCTGCAGCAGCTGTGGTCAGGCCGGGTAAAGCGGAGGACTGGAGGAGGAGAATATCTGTCCATTAAGAGCTACACTTAAACAGAAGAAGAGGCTGTTGTGAGGATTACACCAAGGTCATATTAACTATGTGCAGATATTCTTTTTTTTCTAAAAAGCGCTGCAAAGTGGTCTAATTAGTGTGAACATCAAAGCTTGTTCAGCCAGCAGTGAAAATAATTGGATGAGAAGAAGTCGCAGGATCATATTTGTAAATGTTAGTACTGACTTTATTGCGGCGGTACACGTTAGCATCGTGAGATGGTATTGACAGCGCTTCACAAAGACCAAATCCAAAAGGGTAAAAGATATAATGAACCTGTTTTAAGCACTAAAACACAGATAAAATTGAAAATAAGTCGAGTTAACTTTTTTTTTTCAGGACATAACCACAAGCACAACCTTGTGTTATAGTACCTGTTTCCTAACCGAGGCCTTGTTACAGGTAATGAATGATTCCTCCATCGCCTCCCAACAGCAGGACAGCAGGTCTGTACTGAAACTCCCAGACTTTGCATCACTTTAAATTGTAAAGCTTTATCAATGAATTAAAGGCACATCAGCCTCTTTAATGTTGGTGGGGTCACACGAGAAAAATGGCTTCTCTCTCTACTGATATATCTTACTGAATATTTCCACATGCTGTATGTTTGAAAGGTAAAACTAATCAATTCCAAATGTATCTCATGTATCTCCTGTCTCCTGTATGTGTCACTGAGAAGCCTGACCGTAAATCTTTTAAGTGAATCTAGGTGTTGTTTACCCAATCAAGAAGTTAGATTGTATCTCTCTCTCTTTGGTGGATGTTTGATTCTTTAAAGCCAAAAGTAAGGAAATAAAATAAGAAAAATCCACTATACACACACACCATCCAAAACAGAAACTGATGAGAACATTTCCTGGGCATCACAGACAAAAATATTTTTACTGTCACTGGTGGGCAAAGCAGCCCCCTCTTTTCTCTTTTCCACCGGCTGTGAGAGCAGGCTGAAGATACTGTTGGGATCCTTCAACAATAGAGATTCAGCAGGGGAATCATTAGTCATCAAGCTGTAACCTCCAACTCTGAAGTGCCAAAAACTGCAATTCTTTAACTAGCCACTTGAGGCTGGCCCTAGAAGTGAGGCAAACCCCACTGACACTTTTTCAAAATTCTGGTACAAAAAACCCCCACATCCTTATGCACAATTATGTTTATCATTCCTCATTTATTTATTGAAATGTGTATCATTCACAGCTCCTCAGTCTCACCCAGATATGGTCACTTGTTTCTCAAAAAAACCCAAGATGGCAACAACCATAATGCCAAACATAGGCTTTAAATTAGTGAACCACATACTGAGTCCACAGCTCTGCACTTTCTTTTAGCCATTAGTACTATTTCCTGTCATCTGGACTCAAAAGAAAAGGTCTGGAGGAGGCATCTGTCAAAGGAATATGGTATATTTAATCCTTCTATTCTTTAAGATGCTGAATCTTTAGTGTTAAGGTAGAAAGATTCTCTGAAATCTGTCTTGTCCTCCTGTTGAAGGGTGATCATGTGCAGCCAAACAATGACTAAGATCAGCAACACACTTGGTCATATTATTGATCTGTCCTCACTATGAAGAACACCAGGTCCAGCTTGTTGGCTGTTGTGTCACACTGAACATTTGGTTAAGATATTCCACCAGCTCCTTGTCATTGGTCAGAGGTGTGATGAGCTTCTTAGTCTCCAGGCATCTCAAACACCCAGGTTTAAAGTCTTGCTGGCACATTACTGTCTTTGCAGACAGTTTAGCCTGGACTTTGTCTAATAAAATGCGACAAACTGGCAGCAGCTCCTGCTCACATGTACCAGAAATCCTCATTATGATTAAGAATGCCATAGATACTCTTTAGCACCCATTAGCATGTGCAGTGTTTCTGGATTGGAGGTAAACACTGAACACTCTGCCTTTGCCAACATGGGCAGTGCATGTCTCGCAGATGACGCACTCTAGCTCCGTCTTGGGAGAGTGCTGGAAGTATTTCCTTTGCTGCTGCTGCTGCTGCTGCTGCCATCTCAGTGCTGAAAAAGCTCATCAGTCAGTGCTCTCCAGCTGGTCTGTGATCCAATACGTGCTTGACACCACGGGACATGAAGCAGAGTAAATGTGGATCAACGGCGGCAATCAAGACGACGCATGATGGGCAGCGTTTAGCCAGTGCAGTGTCAGACTAATTTATCCTTGACTATGCTGTCATCTTGCAACTGAGATGAGTGGCTAAGCCTATGCAGAGGGTGAAGTGAAAATAGAAAATCTTTCTGTGGGTTTAGAGGCTATTTTTTTTAAAGCATCTACAAGCTGGAGGAGAAATGTATGATACACTGATTTTTTTTTTTTTTTTACTTATCTTCTTTCTTTCCTGCCCCGAGCAAATAGCAGGTATGTTATCCAACATATAAATGTAACCAGGGTGATGCTATTTTTCATTAACAATTTAAATTTCAGTGGGTAAACATGGTGCATTGGCAAGAGCAGAAGAGCAAGCCTGCATATGTAATCCAAACTGTGTCACAGACCAGCTTGACTCATCTTCATTCTCAGTTATATTTATATAAATGTATAAATATATGTATTTACAGCTCATGGTGCTCCATCCAAAACACTGGTATTATAGTACAGTAGAATCTGTACATATTTAACTTTCTCAGTAATAAAGTAAAGAGCTGTTTCACTGTGAATAAAATAAATTATTATCAGAGCTAAAAGAGCAGAAGAAAATAGAAGAGAATAGAATAAAATGAATGTATGAAATTATGGCGATATCTTAAATCCACAGTCAACAGTATGCAGGACACATGGGGACTGCTTGCATGCAGGAATCTTCTAATGAGCTTGTTATGTTGTAATCACCTGCTGTACACATGTACTGTACATGTTCTGACTCTGTTTCTGTAAAATTGATTTTCTTGTGAGTGTAAACATGTCAAACACTACATTAGCTATAAGCCCACTGGCTGTTACTATGGCAACGGCACTGTCCAGAGATCCAAAATTCCTCCTGGCTAAAAAATTCAATAGTCAAGCGACCACTTTCAGCAACCTTAGCCAATTAAAGAGTGTAGCCTGGCTGATATGACTAAAGATGGAGAAATTCACTTTGGATCAGTAAATGTGTAGCAGTGCAGTTTTAACTGACGGTCGGCTCAGAGACGCCGTCAGGGTGAACAACAAGAGATACAAAGAGAAATCAGATTAGCATTGAAAGCATTTAGATTAATGACTTAATTTTATTACTAATTTATATGAGACTTAAGTCTAACTTATATTTTTTTCCACTAAAAGTTAAAGTACCACTGAAATCTTTTATAGACATCGTTTATTTGACTGCAAACATACTTTTTAATTTGTTTTTAATAATTTTGCATGAGTAAAGGGAAGAAAAAGGGTCTTTAAGGAAATATTAGAAATGTCCCTTTTTCGTGCGAGCCAGCTGGAGGGGCGTGTTTGATTGACAGCAGATGGCAGGCGGTGCTAGCAGGGGAACAACAGAAGAAGAAGTAAGAAGTAGAAGAAGTAAACAAACAGACAGTGACAGTGTGTTGTTAGCGGTGGTGTTGAGGAGTTAAGTCCACACCAGCATGTAAACGGACAGAAGTGACATTTGCAAGATAAGTTTAGAATCTGTTTAGCTATTAAGTTTGGAAACCGATAGCAGGGCACTTTTCCCCTGTGACTGTTTGTTTCCGTCTCTTGTTCAACGAGCTGAAGGGCGAGATGCGTTAGATCAAGAGGAAGGAGGGTGTGTTAGTGTGTGTCTTCATTCAATGTTTGTCTCTTGTATTGTGTAGTAGGTTGATGTCAGTCTATGATGGGACGATGACATTATTATTAAAAATATTACTATATAAACTCCAACAGTATTGGTACACATTAATGCAAAAAACACAGGCTGCCATCATTAAACCAAGAAATATAAAGTACAAAGAACGGAAAGCTGAGGGATTATAGAGATGACAGCTGTGGCAGACAAATAAAAAATCAATTTAGCTTCACCTGGATGTAAAGCTGTGACTACAGCTGATGGGACTACAGAGCACAGCAGAGGACACATTTGTTTTACTTCACCTGCAGTCAAAAGGCTTCGGTACAGCAGCTTTTCACAGAAAAGCAGAAGGCAAGTTAAAGTCCATCCCTGTGGGACTGTTTGGCGCTGTAGGACAGAGCGTTGAGCTGAGCCCGTCTCCTGGGTGCTCTTGTCTCCCTGAGCCTGCTGAAGCTTCTGCTGCTGCTGCCGCCGGGCAGATACAGAGCTGTGTGTGCTGTGCTGCAGATGGGTGTGTGTGGGCCACGGGATCACAGCAGTTATTAACACCAATCACAGCATCGAGTAAATTACTGTTATCAGTGACACATTTTTGAATGAACCCAGACATCTGGATGAGCTGACGTCACCGACTGACTGAAGAAGTTTTGTTTGATCCTCGTTGAACGAGTCTGAACGAGCCATCAGAGTAACTTTGTAGGTCAGCGTCAAGTCTGCAGAGGTGGGAAGCAATGCATTACAAGTAACGTACACAAGTATAGAAGTAGTTTTATAAAGAAATGAGCACTTTTCATGCTTCTTTTTCAAAGGTATCCTTCTACTATTTACTCTAGTTTAGTCTTGAGTTAGTAAGCTACTTTTTACTAAACCTAATTTGCCATTTTCACCTTTATTACAACTTGTCTGCTCGACGTGTTTGGACCTCAACCGCCTGACAGAGAGAGAGAAGCTCCACTCGTCCTTTTGACAAGGATACAATAATGACGGAGCAAAATCCAGAATAAGAGGCAGCTTAAAGCAACATATTCTGCTGCATTATTCATACATCAACTAAAATCTGCCATGGTAATTTTCATATGTAACATATTCTTTGATATTGTGATTATATGCTATGATTGGCTAACTTACTTTAGTTCATTAAGAAAAAGTTTTATCAACAAATGCTTTTTTATTTTCTTCTGCATCGTCACTAAAAATGAGGTGAGTAGATTTTTTCAAATTGTAATTTTCTCTTTTATTAAAGACATGTTTATGTGGGTAATTATACTTTTAATTGAGTACATATTTTCAGTACTCTACCCACCGCTGAAGGTCGGAAAGTTGCTGCAGCCATTTTTTTCAGTTGCAATTTCACATTTTCTCAAGTTAAAGCAGCTGGTACCTCAAGTCCCCGATGATTAGAGTGTTAACTGTTTACAACAACACAGACTCATTTAATATAATGAGCCTTGATTGATTAGGCCTTGATTAGTGTGTGTATAGAGTGAGCTTTTGTTGGTTTGATTTTTTATTGTTATATTTTTCCCTTAAGATGCTCACTGTTAAGCGATCAACTAATTTTCACTTGTTTAACAGCCTTTTGTTTGATTATTAAAATATCTGTTGTTAATTAAACAGTCAAATAATTATTCTTATTCGTAATTATTCCCATTGTTAAATCTTCATTTCATTGTTTGGGGAGAGTTAAGCTTATTCTTGGACAGAAAAAAAACATCAAATCATGTTTGTGTAAAAAGAACTCATAACAAATCTCTCACAAATCACTGGACTTCTCCGAGGGACATTCATCAAGAGAGAATTCGCTCCAGACGGCGGAAAATTAGATTAGATTTTTTCACTATTTGTGCACTGCTGATTACACCTCATCACTTCTTTTTTGTAAGATCCAAAAGGAAAGAAGGGACACCAAATATATAGCGGTTGAAATTGTCAACACTGAGCACAATAACTAAAACCACACAACAGCAACTTCCAGAGTGTGTGTGTCGACACTGTAAACGTGCAAAGAGCTGATATTAGAACACAAAACACGCAAACCATGAACAGCCACATCCCTCATTCATTAAACTGTAATCTGTGTATGGTTTCTTTCTCCATGACTTTATGACTGACACTGATATTAAACATTCCCATCGTTGTGTGGGAGCAGAATAGAGTCTCAACATTCATCTCAGAAGTGTATTACTGATTCTCACATTGTTACCGCCACTAACAGCCCTGGGATTGTGTGGTCGAGTCACAATACTCGTGACAACAATGACAAATGCTTGGCTCGCTGCGCGCTCCGAGCATCATATCATCACAAAGCAATTCCACCAACAAAGCTCGGCCCTGACAACGGCAAAAATAAATTACAAAAGCTTCCAAATATGCAGAACATTTTATTTAGCAAAGAATGCTACTAAAAACTCCCCAAACGTGCGTCTGAAGCTCCTCTGGGATTTCACATTTTCATAGAAGTTATTTATCTGCAGCTACATCTGTGTGCCTTCTGCTTCAATTCCAGCTTACTTATGTAGATACTGTATTGTTTCTACTGTAATTCTATTTTTTCCACCTTATAGTGGCTGCAATCATTGGATTTATACTGACAGTAGATCACATGACTACATGAATGAGAAATACATTCCCAAAGCCCTAACTGTGATCCATTCTGGCCTCATCAGGAAGCAGTTTGGACCAAAAAGCTTTAAAAACTTACTGCTCGCTATCTGCTTTGCACTGAACAGAAGATACATTTCGTAATAAACCCCCAAACATGGGGAGGAATTAAGCAGCTAAAGGGTCGAGGGAATATCAGACCTACACACTTAAGGAGGACAGAAACACTCCTACAGATGATGAAAATGTTGCTTCATGTGTAAATAAGTAACTGTGTGCCAACAAGTTCACAATTTCAGCATAAAAGGAGACACTATTTCAATGGTGTAATGACCTTTTTGGAGGCAATGAAAGTTAGTTACTGCAGATTAAAGTAATAATATTCTATTCTCACATTTCTAACTGTTACATTTGTGGGCAGGTTGTTACAAGAGGACACAGTAATATTCTGTTATTTGATTAATTCATTGGTATAAATGCAGAGTGTTGAAAGTTAAACCTGCATTAATTCAATCTTAATTAAAGAACTGATTGAAGAGGGCAAAAAGACTGAATCAAAACAGTTAAATCTCTGACTTTAAAACCAAAACAATGAGCTAAAAGAAACTAAAACAGATACAGAGTCTGGTGATAATTCTCTGATTATTCATAACATGCAGCTTTTTTATGAGTTTGACCAAAATGAGACTTTTACCAAGAAATCAGTTGTTCCTCTGTAGCTTATATTTGACAGAGACACTAAAAAAAAGGACTGATAAACTTCTATATTTCATTGAAGTTTACGCCATACTAACACACAGAGAAAATGTAAACTACCATTTCTAAAACTGGCAACAAAACAAATTGCTTCTTGAGCGATCGATGCATACATAACAAACTTTAGAGGACTGTTGTTGCTTCTCGTTCAGACCGAGTTCGACAGGAGCCACAATGCACCTACGTTTTTATTATGAAGACACACAGAAGGTGTCAGTTTCACGGGGTGATAATTAAAGCACAAACCTCACTAAAGCTGCCGGGGTCCTTCGAAGCAGCACATGGAAAAGTTCATACTGTAAGTAAATGGGGTCTAATTGGCAGAGTGACCCGCAGACCGAGCATTTGTTCAATTGCTACTTTCTCGGATAAGAAAGTGTCGGAGCAGAGGGTGAGATAGTGCTAAACCTGTGAATGATGAACACGGAGCAGGCTGCATTTTCTGCGAGTACCCTCTGCTGGAAGGACACTCATTTACCAGATTG
Source organism: Acanthurus lineatus (assembly GCA_029814665.1). Taxonomy (NCBI): domain Eukaryota; kingdom Metazoa; phylum Chordata; class Actinopteri; order Acanthuriformes; family Acanthuridae; genus Acanthurus; species Acanthurus lineatus. The sequence continues at coordinate 19,964,456 of JAPZDV010000002.1, read as the reverse complement.
ATGGGGCGCTTTATTGCCTGCCACCTCTCTTCCTTCTTTCTCACCATCCCCTCATCTCCTCCCTCTCTCTTATACCTATTTCTCTCTTTATCTCCTCCTCCCTCTCCATCCCCAGCTCTCTCTCTCTTTGTAATACACACACACACACAAACACACACATACTGTAAATTCACACACCCTCTCCACCACTCCTCTGTCTGTTCTCTCACACACAATCTTCTTCTGGCCCTGTGATTGCTTTGCGAATGGACAATGAGACTCTCTCATAACCTCTTTTGACGCCTCCACCGGCACCTCGTTGGTGTTCAGCCACACAGTTTTGTTCATGGACGGAACAACGAGCAGGAAAGAAAACACGCACAGATGCTATGTGCTGTTTGGGCCGCAACTTAAACATCACACTTATGCTTTTTTTTTAACAGAAAGGCAGCTAACAATGTTTTTTCATTTTTTTTTTGTCTACTTTTCAATTTTTTTTTTCTAGCAGTGCATTCAAGTTCAACGAGAGAAAATCGGGAGAAATTCATCAACTCTGACCCAAAAATCCAAGATGGCTGCTCCATGCATCAGCAGGTAATATGGTGTTATCAAAAATCTGTCTTGTTTGTTTCTCATTGAATTAGTCAAACACATGGTACCATCCAACTTCTGTCTGTGGACATTTGCTCTGCTGTTTGAATGTGAAACATATCATGTAAAGTGTAATTAACGACAATAGCTAACCTGACGAGAGCAAACCTGCAGTCCAGTTTTTCTGACATGTTGTATTTTATTATTTTGAGCTCCAACGTCCAACTTCTGAGGTTAAATGAAAAGCAGCTTAAGTGAAAAGATGCTATAAAGTTTTTTTTTTTTCCACTTACAGCGTGAAGAGGTGTTTTGTTTGTCTCTTGCAAGGGCGTGTGGGTGATGTGATACACAGTCCTGCCAATGCTTTCATATTATTTCACTGACACAGGTGGCACTTGTGCCAAGAACTGCAACAATGAGCCGAGCAAAGGCAGGTAAGAAAAAAGCTACTAGCAGGTTAAATGATTATGTAAACAATGCAGGTTTTTGAGAAAGGAATAAATGAATTCAACACAAATGTTAAATGTTCAAGGAAACACACACAATGCTCTGATGAGTAGTACTGGAATTTAACCAGAAACTTAGTTTACTAGAAAACAGCACAGGGCAACTTTACTCATTTAGTTTCAGAGAATAGTGGTGAAAAATAGTGGTGATGTCCACTCTGTCTTAAAGAAAACACAAAAACCAAAGATAGATGCTGGAGAAAGAGAACAATAAACATCTTGGCTTAAATTAGAGCTCTAAAACTGGCTATAATCAATCATTTTTACATCAAAAATCATTTAGCTGTGTGTGATACAATAGAATTTGTTCAAAGATTCTTTTTTTGAATCTTTTTTCATCCTATGGCCCTTTTATGTCTAGTAACTCTTTTCTCCAAAAAGATTCTGTAATTGTCAAACTTGTGATGGCAACATTTTAATTAATTCACTTATCACTAATTGACCAATAATTTCAATACTAGTTTAAATATTTACAAAGAAAGCAGAGAATACATTACAAAAAGCCATCCACTTATTTTAAAGAATAATAGAAGAAGTCCCAGTGGTCACACAGGTTGGTTTTCACAATCAGCAACAGCAGATAAATCAAATGGAATTTAAAGCAAAGAAACAAACATTCTGGGGCAAGAAAACAACATATTTAAGTGTGAAAAATGCTCAGCGATAAAGAGGCAAATATGTTCTGATGAACAAAACACAGAGGCAGTAATGTTTTCACAGTGAGGGACATTTTTTTATCCAGCGTGACTTCTGCAGTCACACAGATCTCAGGAGCGATCACACACGGCAAATCAAATCAGTGATCAGCTGGAAAACTGCTGCCTCATGCATAAATAAAGGCCACCCTCTGGCCCTTGTGCGCACTACACACCTGATGTTACACACACACACACACACACATTCACACATGCACACAAACATTAAAACTCTTATCTAAGCAACCCTGAAGTGCAACGAGTCACTCTCACATGTTGACTTATTCATACGTCGGAACATGCAAGAAGCCGACCATAAATTGCAGGTGACATATGGATTTTTATCCCCTGAAGAGAAGTGACGAGGAGACGAACACATGGCTGCACAGACGTGCCAGTCAATGCCACGGAGCTCATTTCCCTCCGCTGACCTGAGAGAGGCCAAGGGCAAGAAGAGATGAGTGAGTATGTTTTTGACCCTGAAGAAACTCACAACAACACAGCATCCATACATATCAAGTATGTCACTCCCCTCATCTTTCTCTCTCTCTTCGTATCTGCAATTCAATACTACACAGTCTGACTCACCAGCTGCTCTCACAGGCCACTGTATTCACTGGACAAGACAATGCAGCTTTTGTTTTCTTACTGTTTTGTCTGTTTGATGTCAAAAGAGGCATGAGGTCACAAATGCAGGTCTTTTTTTTTGTTTGTTTTTTTTCTCAAACTCTGGTGATTAAATGCATCACCTGACACAAAGCTAGTTCTAAATTAGAGCTCCTTCGCCGGTGAATCTTGCCAGAATTGCACGTCGATGGATGCTGTTCCTGCAGAGGGACCATTAATAGTGTGGTGATCATCATCGATTTCCCCCAGGTAATCATCATTTGTCACATTTTAGACATTCCAGGGTTTAATGCAGCATCACAAATGGCTTTCTGATTAATAGGAACAATGCTCCGAGGAGGCAGGAACACAGAGGCCGCTCTCACAAGATTTGTGGCGTTGCTACTCTGCCAGGAATACCCCTTTTTTTCTTGCCTGTTTCGCAAATTCAAATATACAGTGTCTTGTTCGATACAAAAATTACCAAAATTCAAAATGCAAACAGGTAGGAACCTGCAAGCAAGTGCATAAGGCCCGAAACACACAGCACAAATATAAGCAATAACACACACTTTCAGGTATCCTGCCTTCATTAAGTCAGCGTCTTCTATTCGTGGTTTTCTTAAGCACAATTATTTAATCAGTAATGTAACTGATAGATACCAAATATACAAAACAATATCATATAAAAAAAACAAAAACAAAGAGTCTATAGAGTCTATAACCATGCTGGCAGGTCTGGGAGGCTGTAAGAACATAAAGCAAAGCTAAATGTCATGTCAGCCTGCTAACACGTTTTAAATGACAATGCAACTTTAATGTCAAGTGAAGGATTTAATGTCATCTACCAAATTATGTTAAGTAATTCTCCTTAATCCTTCATGCTGAACCTTTAAGCATCTATAATGTTTACTATGTATGCCATCTTAGTTTAGCATGTTTGTATGTTAGCATTTCCCATTTGGTACTACACGCAAATTACAGCTGAAGGTGGTGTAAAAATGATTAGTTTAGGGAGTACTGGACATAAAGCAAAGTATTGGACATTGAAATCTTGTGATGACACTTAATGAAAAGGCAAAGGACCATGAAAGTGATTAAAGTTCATCCATAGTTAAACATAAATATTTGTACAATACTTTGCTTCATATTTCCCTCAGGAAAGGATCAGAATCAATGCAACAGAACCAGAGACACCATCTCTCTATCCCATGCATTTTTCTCTCTTTCTGTCTTCCTTTTTTTTGTCAGAAACATTATTAAACAATGCCCACAATGCAACTTGGCCCATTTAGATGAGGATTCAGGATGCCAGCAACGGCTAACGTAGCCTCAAGCCACTCGCCTCAGACATCAACCCGAGAAGACAAGATGGCTGAAAACAAAGAGCACCATGTTCTGGAGAAAAAGTTGCTTTAAGTTTAATGAATTTTTGGGATCACAACATTGACCTAAATCCAACTTCTCATATTAAATCATTCAAAGAGCTGCATGCTTTCTGCCTCTGAGCTTATAAAGACTTTGAGGAGCTCAGAGATGCTCCACTCCTCACAGCTCCAAAGGTCAGGACCCCGGACAGCTCCATCAACCCCGACCTCTCTGCCACCAGCTCATGGAAAACCATCCGTCCGTCAGCTTGGCAGAAGGCGACTTTGGAGTTGAGCATTAAATAATTACGGATCTTTAAGTCTCTGTGGAGCCTAAACCTCAGCTTATAAGCAGCTACATCACATGTCACATGCTTTCAAACCGCATCTCATTTGTGCCTTTGGGCAGAAGGGTCAAAGGTCACACTCTTTTGTCTCTTCATCACACTGAGGATGACATTGAGATCCACAGATAGCATCCTTCGCTTTGATCCCCCCTGGGATGAATTTAATCTGAGTTAAGGCCGGCACATGCGTCATTACTTTTTATACACTGGACTTCAACGGAGGTCGATCGACTTTTAAGCGGAATCAGAAAAAAAAAAGCTGAGCGAACACAGTCAGCAGTTAAAAGTTTGTTCAGGATGTGATTAAAGGAAGTACATTTTGTCCACTTAACAGTCCATTATCTATTCAAACAGATCCACTGATAAATAATTAAGTTTTTATTGATTCTGCTGAATTAAATAATGGATCCATCTGCAGCAGGGACACATCATCTGGACTCCACACCACAGCTTCCTGTACTGAAGTTTCTGGTCTCATTAAATTGTATTAACTGAGGTTTATTGTCCACAATTCAAAACCACATTTTACATTTTACTCTCATAATAATCACTTTATCTTTCTGGAAATGCTGAAGGTCCCTTTAGGCTGTAACCGTATAAATTTTTAATTCTTGCAGTGTCCCAGTTACTCATTGTAACACACTGACCATTTTCAGAGGAAAATAATTTCTGCTAATCAAATCTATAACAGTGGGTTTAAGTATTAGTTTGCTTCAGATTTGAAAGTTGTTTTGGTCATTCTCTTTAGTTTTGCAAATCTTAAGGAAAAATTCAACACTATGGCAAATACCCTTATGTATTTTCTCACTGAGAGTCAGAAAAGAAAATTGTTTCTGCTCACATGCTGTTACAGACAGCTTCATACATATAAAGCTGCCAGCAGCAGCGAATGTAGCAAAAAGACTTGAAACAAAGGGGAAACAGACGGTCTGTCTCTGTCCAAAAGTAACAGAATTCACCAGCTGACATCTGCTAAAATACTTAACTTTTTCTTCAAGCAATTATATTATTTGAAACTGGATATAAAAACCACTTAATGAAACAAAACTGGGCACAATGATTCACAAATCTCACAACACTTAGCAGAGTTTCTGCACCCAATGTGGCTCTTTTGGTAAACATATAAAAACATTTATACTTTAAGAATTTACATTTATAAAACAGTTTAAATCCACTGTAAATTCCTAACAGGAACTTCGCTTTCTGTATTTATTTGTTGCAAAAAAGCAGCTGTTTTTGAACTGAAACTGTTTGATATAAACTAGTCATTTTCCATTGAATTAAATCCAGCACAGGATGTAAGACTCTAATCAGATGCTGTAAAAATTTCATTAGAAATATTAAAATTCAAACGCACCAGAGCACAAAAATAAAAAGCCATTTAAATAAGAAACAGATCAAGGTTTTCACTCATGAACTAGATCCATTATAGATATTAAATTACCAGTTGAACTAAGCTGACTTAAATGTTATTTGAAAGTGTAAAAGCTTCCCACATACGACACATGAAGCAGAGATCAATGAGCCGTCACTGAATTAATGAAACTGATAGAAATGAACAAGAAGTTTTAATGACCGAGATTGTGATTTGAGTTAAAGTTTCACATTTAAGACACCTTTCAGTGCTCATCCAGGATTTTCTGAAACAACAGAACAGTTGCTGATTTTATCTCATGCATGTTTGTAACACCTGTGCTCTCTGCTGTTAGAAAAGTTTTCACCCTGCTGAGTTTTACCTGCATGACTTCAGTTTCTGAGCAAATAATAAACGAATCCATCGAATCCCCAATGAGAATAAAAAGCTTTTTTTTCTCTTTTTTTCCATTATTGAACTCAGAAGATAGGTGGATTTCAAAATACTGAGATTTATGAAGCTGCAAACTGGATTTACAGTGTTTAACTATGACAAACAGATATAAATGTCAAGTGTGGCAAATGCGACATCGAGTCGGTCCCATTTAAAAAAAAAAATGTTGTTTTTCTGGCCTGAGTTAAAAGCTGAACCAGGAGCATTAGGCAAGCATTTTGTATGTCTTTAATAGCACAAAACCCAAATTGCAAACAACAGGCACGATAAACAGTTTACTTTGAAAGCTGTTCATGGTCTGCATAAATTGAGGGGATTAAAAACAAACACATTAAACCCAGGAGACCTCAGCAAACCCTCTGTCATTGTATATGTATGAATAGGCCCTCAAGGTCTCCACCAACCCTTCATGTCTTTTTCTTTTTTCTTTTTTTTTTTTGCAGAGACATTTTCTCTGGTAGATGGCTGAATCAATGACTTTCAAGGCAGGAGAGAAATGGGGGAAAGGAAAATAAAGCAGGCAGAGAAAAGAGAGGCAGGCCAGCAGAAAGAGAGAGAGAGAGAGAGAGAGAGAGAGAGAGAGAAAAGGACTTTGTGTGAAAGATTTAGAGGTTGAGATTGAAAAATGCATAAAGGCAAAAGAAGGCTTAGCTCCAACCGAAAATCATTTGGCTATTTTTCTGACAGCCAGGACTTTGAATTGATTTCAAAGTCAAAAAAAAGGAAAAAAAAAAGCTTTCACCAAAACTCATTTGAATACGCAAAGTAAGTAAGTAAGCATATTTGAACCAGAGTGGCTCAGGAGACACCAGACCACCTCTGTAACAGGACGCAAGTTCATGTGACAGATTTATGAGTTTACCCAGGAGACAAAAGCAACTCTGTCAACTGCACTTTAATCCCATCAGTTCATTTCTGAGTCACACTCTACATTTATAGAAGGTTCAGTCTTTATGCATTAAAACAGCAGTCTGACAAAAAAAAAAGTCTCAACTCAAGGTCAACTGAGGCTATTCTCCTCTGTTTTCAGCTGCTTCTCAGATATTTGTGACTGCACTTTAGAAACAGAGCCAAGAGGAAGTTTTTAACATCATCTGCAGCAACTGTACGCAACGTTACAGGAGAGAAACACAGAAAAACATCAGCTGTCTGTGAACACCGGACCAAATCGGACCATGAGATACATTTGAAAGCTGAAGAAAACACACTAAAACTAAAACTCTAAATTTTTCACATACGAACACTTGGTCAAGACCCCTTGGTGTCACTTTTTAACACGCTGTTACCTTTTAAATGTATATAAAACACACATCGCCTTTGTGTCAGAGAGTCTCTTGTACATGTGGTTAACCTTGTGAAACAGTCACAGTTTTTAATGTATAGTTGAAGTTGTGAAACGGTTAAGTTTGGTTAGATTTTAGCAACAAACTGCTTAGTTAGATCATCTACTTTTGGTTCAACTTTTGATTTCACACAAGACACAAACCCCAGTTTTTTAGGTGAAAGCTAAGTCCAGTTTAACGCAGTTTGCAAAATTTGACAAAAAAAAATCTAAGTATAGTGGCACAAATCACCTATAATTTTTGCAACAGTCAGCACAACTTCCAAATCGAGAATTTGTATGTGTGCACATACATTTTGTGGAATATCTTTCTTGATTATTTCATAAACACAAGATTTATTTGACTATCAATATGACAGTTTTGACCTCACCATAAGCAAAAAGGTCTATCCAGACCTCGTTCTCTCCATCATACAAAGGTGGTGAAGGCATGAATGCTGCTGTTAAAAAAAAGCATGCAAAATTTGTTACCATGTACACCAAATTTATAGTTTAAATTACATTTATTATTTCATTAAATGCTGTAGGACTATACTAGAGAGTTGTTGGGCTTCGTCGCCCTTTACAACGTCAGTTAGCAGTGGCTATGAGATTTTTATATCAATGCAGATTGGTTCACATGAAAAGGAAGTGAAAGAGTCCCTGAAAACAGGAACATTAATGAGTAATTTCTGGGTAATTTAAACATACCATTAAAGTATGTAATTGGTGACCATTATTTTGAGCTTGATTACACAAATGAATTAATCAAAGTAATCTGGGTACTAAACTACTACGAGTTAGCATTTAATCAATGATATAAATTATTTAACACACACACTGAAGTCCCCATGATTAAATTTTGAGACTGAACTAGACTTGTTTTTTTCTTGTTTTTTTTTTTTTTTGAAGAGAGGTCTAATTATAAACTCAGTATTTACTTCAGGTCACAAACTTGCGACAAAGACAAGGCAACATGTCCTCGCTCATCTCTCAGCCCTCTCAAGCACAATGTCTTCTCACTTCTCCAGTTTCTCCTGAATTATTCATAGCAGCAGAGATAAGGAATTATGTAAAAGAAGCAGCACAAATCTCTGTGGTTAGGAATAGTTAATCAGAGCATCCCAAGGGGAGGTGATAATGCCACCGAGTACGCAGTTGAGACGGCTTCTCAAAGTTACTTTTGCAGCTTTGCAGCTCTATGTGTGTGTGTGTGTGTGTGTGTGTGTGGTCCAGGTGTGGACGTGTGAGTTGGCAAAAGGTATAAAGTCGCTGCAGCTTATCTTTAAGATGATTATTTTAAGATTCTTACGTATACAAGATAGTTTGTTTATGGAAGGAAATGGATGCTGGAGAAAAAGATGACTTGTTGTAAGAGAAACTAACTAAAGGATGAGTTGATAATGAGAGGAAAAAGATGACACAAACTTTATATCATGAATGATGCATGAATTAAATGCATGTATTTTGAATTTTTCTTACATTTGAGAGCCTTTTGCTAAGAGGTGTGACTTCAGCCAAGAACCAAAAGTTGCTGCCTGTGCATCTTTGGTCCAGAAAATAAAGACACCAGCTGCACATCAACCTCTATCATCTTTATCTGCTCTGGGAAATATCTCACTGCAGAAATGGGGTGGATTATGTTGACCTAGTGTGACACAGGTTACTGGAGCAAAGCGAGTGTCAAAATGTGACAAATCTTGCTGAGCCTTCAGTTTGTGGATCCCCTTTTGTCCATTCCCACCTCCATAGTAAGGAGACTCACTGTGACAAGAGGCGTTGCAGTGCTGGAGGACATGGCTGATTTAACAACAACATGGTGGTTTTCTGCCCGGAACAACAATGAGACACGCTAACGGAGGCGTGTGGTCCACTAAGGGCGCTGCCCCTCATGCAATTCGAATAATGAAATATGAAAAACCAGTTGTGTCACTGGTGCTTTTTGTGTGTGTGTGTGTCCATTTAAATTTTAGTTAATGCCCTCACATAAATCACACATTACTGCAGAAATGTGCATCAGTAACAAAAAGAGCACTGCCTGCAGTCTTTGTCTGAACTCATTCTTTTCTGTGCACGATGGCGGTGTGCACCTATTATCTTCAGCTCATCCAGTGGCCTCTGATTGGTTGACATTTCATGGCAAAAATATATGAATCTAGAGCAGAAATTTTACACCCAAGAAAAGTTTCTAAATTGGACAATTTTACACTTAATTAGGCAACTTTGGAATGAATTATTTGGGTAAAAAATGAGCTTGGATTGGCTAAAAAATTTTGGCCTGTTTTGTCATAATGCAGATATTTCCCCCCCTCTTTAAAAAAAGAATTATTGTGCTCTTTTCAGGCTAATAGCTATGTTTTAAACAAAGCCGGCAACACTTCAATGGCTATTTACCTGGCCAACCATCAGGGGTGCACCTGACAGGTCAGACCAGCAACTAGCAACACTGGCAAATATGGACGAAAACTTTGCTGAAAAGCAAATTGATGACATTTAATATAAGTTATTCGCAGTTCATGCTAACAATGTAACCATAACTGTCAAAAAAACTTTGAAACTGAAGAAAACATTATAATGTGGTGAATCTCACAAAGACCTAGAGCATCTATTTTTCTCTGATTTCTAAACAAATGCACGGATTAACATCAAAGTTGTTTCCTTTGCAAATTTAATTACACTTTAAAAAGCACTGTGAATTTAAATTTGACATTAGATTGTATGTACTGTTGAATATATTTCAGATTGTGAAACCAAAGAGCTGATGTTCATGGTTAAAATACACAGAGCCATCGCTACAGAAAATGCCACCTTATGCTCAGTGAAATTTATTGTATCTGTATTTTGCTCTGCAAATGATCCCACTGTCAATAAAAACATGTTATGTCAACACATTATGGGAAATTGATACTGATGGTCACGGTGTTGATCTAATGGTTCACGAAACCTGGTGGAAACCATACGTCTGGCAACACCCAGGGGAGCTCGGGCAGGCTGGACAGAGAGACGAGACTCATAAAGACAGAAATGGGTGTGAATGGAGATCTGCTCTGACACACCGGCCCTGATGTGTGAGGCCACTGCGGGCACAGGCCTGTCAGGTCGCAGGCAAAAATGGCTCCTCGTTGAACTGGTGTTAATTATGGGGCCAAAGGCTTTGCTGAGACTATTTGTCATGATGAGAGCTCTGGCAGACAGAGGACACGGTTTTTCTAATAATATTATTTTTATTTGGGAATTTGGGAATGTATCATGAAGAAAATGAAAAAAAAATTTAAGCTCTTTTACATAAATAGATTGAAATTGCTCACTGATGCACCGCATAAACTGTCCTGACCACTTTTTTCTGCACAAAACATGACAAATGTGCCCTACACTGTCATGTAAAGACATCCAGTAAGTTAGTTGTGTTATCCTCAAAGCAAAATATAGACTGCCCAATCTCCGGTTAGTTATTAATTATTCAGACAACAAGCTTTTTCTTTATGTTCCCCAAAATAATGACAGTCGAAAATAATCTCTGATAAAAGAGGTGATTCAGAATAGGGAAAGAACACATCCTAACCCTTTTAACTTTTAAGTGCAAACAGTCTCCACATGAGTCATCTCGGCTTTCTTTAGACCTGCTGAAAATGAAACTGGACAGTTTTTACATGTACAAACGTTCACTGAGGATACAAGGCAACGAAAAAAAAAAAGGGGCCGCAGCGTCCCCTTGTCCCATCAGCCTTTACCGGCCGATCATTTTTGACATGGGAGCCATGTTGAGAGGTGAGTGGTGGGTTAGTGCTGCGTGTTTTCTGGATCACCTGCGTCTACCCTGTATTTCCGTCACCTGTCTCCTGCTTCGAGCCTGATGGGCAGCAAAGCCATCTTTCTGGATAATTAAAGCTGTGAGCGCAGACTGACATGTCCTGCGGTGAGAGGCGAATGCTCACAGAAGCAGAAGTCCTTCTGTATCCAACTTTGCCTGCTACAATCTCTGACAGCAGACCTCGTTCATCCCAAACAGCTCCGCTTTAATGTTTCTTGCCCTCTGCATGTGCGAGGGAAGCTGAGAAATAATTACAGATAACTTGGCTCCAAACCCTTTTGTCGACATTTTGTTTTGTAGACCAACAATAATGTGTGCTTCTTCCATTGTACAGTATAGTAAATACTATCATCATGGTAATTTGTAGGTTGAGTTTTACACACAAAATATCGCCTTTAACCCCCTGGAGTTAGACGGCTCCAAACAGAACAGCAGGTATAATTACAATTCCAACCGGAGGCAGGACTATCACTTCTAGCGTCCAACAGTGAAAGCCAGATGATATGCTACAGTGATGCCGCGGATTGCATGAGCAGTGTGAATGCTAACACCCTGGCTGTTTCCCTGTTTGTTTCATTAGGTCACTGTGACATCAGAGCAGCAGATGTTCAGGCGAAGCATCTCAGGAACAATCTACCTGAGAGCTGCAGCGCCCGAGCGTTCACTCGCATACGGAGGCACCACTCTTATCTGTGCTGCTGCATAAATGCTTCCTCATGTTCTCCTCCTCTTTCATCTCATTGTCTTCCTCTCACCCTCCCCTCGCTGAAAGCATAACACAAAATGGGAAAAAAAAAACTGCTGACTGTGAAGGGGGGATGACGCAGTAAACATAGCTGCTCTGAATATCTAAATTAAAAGTGGCCTTGTGTATCATTTGAATTATTCATAATGTTAAACTGGATGCAGCTGCTACTACAGGGTGAGAGAATATCACTGAGTTACAGTTACAGTCGCATATATTTCTCCTTTCAACTTGCCAAAGTGTTGCATTATGGTTAATGAACTACAGTCTTGTAAAACTATTAGGAGATATGGATAAAATCAGTTTTGTGAGCGCCATCAGGCCTACAAAACCTCTCCAGTACTTACGATAACAGTATCAGTAAATATGAAAACAAGCAGTAACCTAACGCAGCACACTTAACAGATTATAGCAGACTCAATAATCATTAACCACGTGTAATTATTTTAAACACAACATTATTACTCCAGATAGAACCAGCAAAGTAAAATACGGCAATACACACACAGTACATACACAATACTGCTTATACTGTAATGTGTATTCACAATATATGACAATTACTTTCTTCAGTACTTCATCAATAGTTTAATTAGTAACATCATGTGACTCTCACCTACCTATAAATCAATTCATTACTGTCAATAGAAGTCGATACTAATATATATGATGACATATGTGAAAAAATGACTTGATGATGCACTTGTATTCTAATGTTGTATTTAAATGTGCACTAATATTCTGCACCTTGTTGTTCTGGTTTAATAAGAAATATACGATAGCTTGTTTTCTTTCATTTAAATTTTGCATCCACAAACTTGGTCCCCAGATAATGAACCTAGTGGACTCTGGTGATTCTCTGACCTTCATTCAGCACTAAATGAGTCAAAGTTTTAACTTCTCCGGTGAAGCATCTCAACACCAACAGGACTGGCACAAAATTTTCTAATTTCCTTCTTGGTTCTCAGATGATGCATCTTCTACCAGGAAGTTTACGTTTGTAGTTTCAGTAGAAGATCCTCACAACTATTGAATGGATTACCCTGTAATTTGGTACAGACATTCACGCTAGTGTTTTCACTGTGAGCATGGTAGCATACTGACATTGTGGTGCAGTACATTTGAACTGGGAAGTAAGATTTCCAAATCGGAAAGTCAGGAGAACCTAACAAACCCTGACCACAAAATCCAAGATGGCTGCTCCATGCAACAACAGCAGTGAAAGCTGTAGTAACATACTCTTTACTTGAACTCTGTCTTATTTGTGTTTCATTAAATGAGTCATACATTCTGTTCAAATGAAACCTGGGACTTAGAGTTTTTGAATGTGCCAGAAAACGTAAAAAAAAATCCACAACATTTAATGCTAACACTAGCTAGTCTGGCTAAAGCTACCTCACTTTCCACAACCTTTAAGATCACAGTTTTTCGGACTTCTTGTGCTAGAACAAATCAACTTGAGAGGACGCCATTTACAGCTCTGACTTTCAACTTCAGACATAAATAAATTAGTTACAGTATTAGGATTTAGCTCAAAACATCACCTTGCCAAAGTACAGAGCGGCTCACAGGGCTGTTAGCTTGGCTGTGCACTCTTGTTATGCAATGAGACGGATAACAGCTTCAGTGTCTTGTTTTTAGGATACATTCTAGCATTATAGTACTAAGAAAATCAAGAAAAAACATATTAATTTTATTATTTTCCTTGATGAATGCAAATAAAAAACAACATTTGACCTGTGCATGTCTCTTTTACTTTACACTGTACTGCTTATATTAGACATATCACCTATGGCACGGTGTCAAACAGTGCAAATTAAAAGCTTTTAAGTGCTTCCTCGTGCTCATTAGCATAAGTACTGAGTGGCAGGGATGTGGCAGCTCTTTGGAAGACAGAGATAACCTCCTGGAATGACAAGCCTTGAACTTCACCTCTTGAAGGGATACGGGAGAGACAGAGGGAGTGATCTCAGCTGCCGTTTGAATGGGGGCACCTGGTGCGGGGCCGTTGTTCTATCAACCCCTCCCACTGAGCCTTTAAATCTCATCCACTTCATGAGAGTCACGTCTTCACTTAGATAATGAATTATGGATCCCAGCCAGGGTGATATTCAATTTTAGATGAACTGCATATCTTCATTTGGTGACAGTGCCACCGCTGCCATAAGGGACAATCCCTTCTGAGCAGCATGAACCCAGATACAGAGGAAAAGCTCATTACTATCTATATTCATGATGGGGACTTATGCACTGTGCGCGTGCTGTGTGCATGCATCCTTGTATTATACTCCTGCTGAGTGCCATAAACGTGTGTGTGTACGCTGTTTATATAGTGTTGTTGCTTTGCATGGGAATGAGAGAGCTGAAGATTTGCTTGTCTCCGGAGCAGGCAGGTTAATTCTGCATGGTATTTCTAAATGGGGGAGAGAGGAAGATAGAAGTCACTGTAGTCACTACAGAATGCACCCGGCTGTTGTTCCTTCTGCCTGAATACACATGAGTGGCCAGACTGATCTCTCCCTTGCTCTTTCTGCGCTGGAAAAGACTAAGATGCTGAACACAGACATGTATAGTACATTTATGAAAACATGGGCCAATAGTCTGTCTGAAGGTTTAGTGAAGCGTTAGCAAATGCAGAAAAAACAGTGACGAGTGGCCTTCCACTGCTGAGCCAGCGCTATGCTCGATGTGAGTCCAGGTTCATAGAAATATGCCTCTTGTAATGGCGCTTGTTTTTGTTGCTACATTCGGGCCATTATTTCGCCAAAGTGATTGACTAAAAATAGGCAAGCGTTTCAAAGATTAAAAGGGTATTGCGTAACACAACTGTATACAACTTGAGCTGAGCGAAATCGGACGACAACAACGTCACAAACTTGAAAATAAATGTGAATAAAAGGGGAAAAAGACAACCAATGCCACAAAAAACAAAAAAAGATAAATTTTATTAGCTATAAAAAATGGCATTAAAACTTAAAAAACACCTTCTTTTGGATGTTGTTAGTCTTAATGCATCTATGTATGAATGAATTCTTCCATGAAAGACAATTTAGAATATGTTACTTTTTGAATGTAAAATGTGTCATTCATCCACATTAAGATTAACAAATACATTAAAAAACTAGTGCTGCATTCAAATTTAAGTCTTCCTCCAAACTTGCAACAAAATGTCCATTTTTACTAAACGTACATTTCTGTATAATCTGATTGGAGCTAAAATACAATATAGTCAATTTTAATTGGTGCTCAATGTGGAAAGTTTACATTTATCATCATTATTAACATTATCAACGGTCCTTGACAACTGCAGAAATTGAAATCATTATAACAACACAAACATGCAAAATTCCAACTCCTCCAATATTGTCTTCTTGTCATTTTTCTTTTCTTTTTTTTGTTTTGCTGTAAATCCTGCTGTTATATCTCTTTCCCTCTCTCCTGCTGTTTTACAGACGTGTATGAGACCACAGCCTGCTGATTTACTCATGACAGTGACATCGGGCCCATAAAGGCCTGGAGCTCTCACAAGAGATGTGTTTGTTATAGGAATCTGAATGACTTGTGTTTGTATTTGTATGATTTATGAATGATGCTATCTGATTGTTTTTGAACTTCCTTTCCTACACATATAAAGTAAGCCACACGTGTAACAGCTGAGAAAGGCGAGATTTTAGTTGAGTGTTGTTACAAATGTCACAGCGGAGTTTTCCTGCTTCCGGGACAAAACTTGTTCTTTTCTTTGGCTCCTCATGAAAGAAAACATGTGCTGCAAACTTGAAGTACGAGGTTTGAAAGACTAGGTGGGTTTGTCAGGCAGGGAACACCTGCTGAGTTGCATTATGGGAGACGTAGGATTCCAGGAAGTTTTGAGCTTGACCCACATTAAAAGTCAGTATATTTCACAGTTTGCTGCATCTGCTCTGACTGTTTTTTTTTTTTGTTTCTTTTTTTTAAAATTTTTGCTTGAGTCACTCAAATTTATGGGTAAGCTAATCAGAAATTTGTTTAACCAAAGAACCTCTCTGTTAATGCACAACTTCCTGTGTCATTTGTTGCCAGCTCAGGAAAGAAGTCATACGATGCATAACCTAGAATGGCAACCACAATTATATAAAATACTTAAGAGAAGGGGCTAAACTGTTTCAGTTTTCGATAAAACAGTCTGCAAAAGCCAATGATAATCCACTGGGGACGAACTTTGATGCCACAGTCATCCGTCAGAGAAGAACTCAGCACAACACATCACACAGTGCACTCAGCTTAAAAGGAAATGAGATGTTTTAAACAACACATGGCGTACATCTGGCAGCTCTGCTCCTAATTTTGGATCCAGTTAGGGAGCTAATTATGCTTAGCGTGCAATTGCATTCTCTTCTCATTCTAACAATGTCTGGGGTGTGTGTGGATCAAACAAAGTAAAAAACTGCATCCAACTTGGATTGCATATGGATGTAGGACACAAACTCTCAAGTTGTAGCTGCATCGACTGGTCCTCTTGGCACTGTATTAAAGTGCATTATGTATGAAGGACAGGGTTTACTTTCTTATAAGACGTATGCACACACTCTCATGCTTGCTTACACACATGCATGTAAATACAGGTGCTCATATGCACTGTATACATTAGTTCAAACATTCAAACACACACAAACATATACAATGAGACATATGCATACAGCAGTTTTAAATGACAAAGCATTGTCCTTGGATGCTCAGACGCACTTTGCCGCAATGTATCTGAGCAGACCTCCATGCTGTCATGCTGCAGTAGTGCGGTCTACTCATTATCTTGTGTCATGTGACAGCATCTCTGAATCATTTGGCTTTGGGAGCTGAACCAAAAGGGGGAAAAAACTCACAGCCGCCACTAAACTCAGATGACAGAGAAAGCGAGCAAAAAAAAAACAATGTCCTTGTCCCTCCACGGATTACATAAGAAATTCCACCAATGTCAATCACGCACTAATAGGCACTGTCCTCCAGAGACTTCTCCTCTGTTGAAAATAGGTACAGAGTGTTTAAGCAGCACACAGACTTTTGCTTGACAGATGAAAGCGTGCATGTGTGTATGTGTATGCATATGCCATAACTCAATTTAGAGTCTCTTCATTATAATTTTAGATATGTTAACCCTGTCAGCACAATGAAGTCTATTCTTATCTTCTCTGTGCGCGACGGATCCTTTAAGCAAACATCTTTAAATGCTGAGCTAAAAAGTCTGATGTGTCAAAATAATCCTAGAATAAAACATTTCTTACATGTTGTGGATATGAGGCTTTTTATTAAGGGTTAAAGACAAAAAAAAATATGCAGAAGTATTTCTAGGAAAACATAAAGAAAAACAAGTTAAGGCAGGTGAAATCTAAGAATCAGCATCTCAAAAAAAAAGCAGTTTAAAAGTAACTTTGGAGATAGAGAATTTTTCTAAAGGACACAAACCTAATTATGGTAATTTATGGTAAGTCTGGAGCAGAGAGGTGATTTTTACACAAACATCAAACTGAAAATTTGAATTCTTTTTGTGAAAATAAATATAAACTAAAATGATATTACCACAATTGTGCAGCAGTTGACTGACATTTAAGAGGCAGTGCTGCAAGGACATATGCTGTCAGGCTCTGTGATGCACTGCTGACTGGAGCAATTCTTAGCCCTGTATTATCTGTGAGTGTTGATAACAAACTTTTTGATCCCCCTTTATCAACCAAGTCCACATAGCCTTTCGCTATCAGTCGTGAATGATTGAAGACGTCGGGATTCACAACATTAAAGGGACTGTTCACCCCAAAATCATAAATAAATATTTTTCCTCTGACCCCTGGTGCTATTTATCCGTCTTTGATGTGAGTCGCCATGTTTTTGAGATATCTGTTTTTTCTTGATTATAATGGAAAGCCGTGGCACTAAGCTTGTGGTGCTCAAAGTGCCAAAGAAAAAAAAACACTGAAATAATTCAACCAAAATGTGTCTTTTCAGACATCAAGACCTGGTTCCCGAAGATAATCCACAGACCTTGTTGTAAGCAGTTTCATGTGGGAAATATTTTCTTTCTACAAAACTACATCTGCCGAATGCATCACAGTGCAGAAAAAGTGTGCATCCACCCGTTATTAGCAGTTTGTAACTGTAACTGAGTGGTATTTAAGCATCAGTGGCATCCTACCCAGTTGAGCTGTAATATACGGTAACTAAGTAAGCTAGCCTTTCATCCCTCCAAACTTTCCTCCGTGCATGGATACAGGTGTAGTAAAGAAAACAGTCCCTTCACAAAACTGATCAAAATAAGGTATGTTGATTATTTTAAGTTAAAATTTCTCACTTATGTTGTTTCAAAACTTCCTGAGTCATCAGCAGTTCCTGCACACTTACTTTTTGTTCATACCCCACTATAAAAAGGAAGGAGTCTGGGAAGTTTCTGTTTTATAGCTTTAGTCAGTGGAGGCAAAAAATACAAAAAGGACACTAGTTGCACAGGGTTGAGCACCAACAAGCCAAAATTTGAGATGCTATTATGTTATAAATAGTTCTAAATTCCTTAAGCATGTAGGAAAGCTTATATGATATTATATCTGATTTACTGGAACTTAGAAAGCACTGCATCGCACTCTCTCCACTGCAAGGGCAACCAAAGGGCACTCATATTTTCTTGCACACTGGGCCACTATGGTGGGCAGTTAATCATGTTTTATCTTCAATAGGGGCATACTTATGGACAATACAGCCCAGCCTCAAAACAGAGACCAAAGAGATTAAAGACATTTTAATTTCATTTTACTGCAGCATGTGTTGGATCTGCAGGTTTCATGCAGTTATATTGTACACTAGTGAATAATACTGGATAATTAAAAGTAAAAGGCCAAAAAAACTGCACAAATGCTCACAATCATACAGGTAGAAATACAGGTAGTGTAGAATTATCAACAGAAGGCTTAGTAGCCCATAGTTTGATACTCTGCAATTTAAAATTCGACTCCTATTACAATAAAATTACTTTATTCTCATGAGACCGTTAAGAGGCACTCTGGGAAAGGAGTTCAGTAATTTTAGTGAATGTAAATACAATTGTTTGAGTGAAAGTGGATAAACCAGAAGAAAGTGACAAACATATAACTCCAAAAAATGTCTTCTGGATTGTAGTGATTTTCCATCAGCATGATGTCAAATTTCCTTTATTCCACATATAAATTCTAGAAGGACAAAAAAAAGAAAAACCCCAGAGAAACCATATGGACAAAAGCAATCGTCTAACCATCTGGTCTTAGTGTCTCCCTTTATGAAAGCCATCTATAAGCAGGGCTGGGTGATGTCAGTGACAGCAGACTCAGTGAGCCGCCATCTGAGGGAGACTGCAATGACAAGGCTCATGACACCGGAGGACTTGACAGCAAACTGCAAACAGCTTTGCAACATCAAGGCCACTGCACGCACACCATGCTGGTCAGTTACATCATCTGTGGCACCATCTTCCATGGTTCAGCACGAAAGCAAGAAAGCAAGAAAGCAGGAAGTGGCAACACAAACCGGTAAGCCAGACATGAGCAGAAATGAAAGAACGTTGTTGAGGTAAGTATTTATTGCAGAAAGAGCGTCCAGCTTTTACTTCAAGTAAACTCCAGCATGAGCCCTTTGGGGTCTGCACCGGATCTTCGCCCATTAATATTGCATAACACTTACAGGTCTATGTGTGACATTAATGTCATGCATCAGTACGAGTGTGAGGATCAGTACATAAATAATGAATCAAAACACACAGCAATTTGGCTGTTGTTGTCTGCAGGTGAGACAGGAAACACAAATGACAACATCCTGTAGTAAGTGACGGGCTAAATGTGCTACAAAGCACAGCTAAGCTAGTTAAGCTGTGTCTCATTCATTTGGATGAGGAAATGATTCAGATGGACTGCGCCACTCCGCCAAGCCACTTCTATATTTATCAAGCTGTCTTTAA
The DNA here is from genome assembly GCA_029814665.1 of Acanthurus lineatus. Taxonomy (NCBI): domain Eukaryota; kingdom Metazoa; phylum Chordata; class Actinopteri; order Acanthuriformes; family Acanthuridae; genus Acanthurus; species Acanthurus lineatus. The sequence continues at coordinate 19,944,733 of JAPZDV010000002.1, read as the reverse complement.
GTCTGTTGTTCCTAAAAATGGCCATTTGTGATTCTGGCTGTGCTGTCACATGTCACGTGCAGTGTACAGACTATTAATGGAACAAGACCATCTTCTTGCAAAAATGTCCATTTGGGAGAGAAATCCAATAAGATCAAATTAAACAAATGTGGTTTCTCTGTCATCCATCCATCCTGTGAAGCTGGTTCAGTCTATGACTTCATTTAATGAAAAACGCTGGCATTATTGAGTCTTTTTGCTGCTCATAACATTCCCCTTAATGAAAACGAAACCTTATACCATATTAATTTTTATCAAAGTGATGAAATATGGCACCTAATATGACTGTACGACTATGTTTGGACAACAATAGTATGTAGACAAAAGTAAAATCAGGCTGCTGCTTTGAGGCAAGACAACACTTGTTACCAAGATGAATTAATCATTGTTTTTGGTCTGCACAGTGTGAATTCCTGTAATAATAAGAGTAAATGAGAGCAGGACTCATTCTGTTCCTCACTTTAGACCAACTATTAGATGGATTTTCATAAAATTTGTAGGTTTTCTTGGTCTCCAGAAAACAAAGCCTACTGACTTTGATGATCCTTTAACTTTTCATCCAGCTGCACTGCTCAAATATGCATATAAACTGCATTTATAAATGCTTTTCTAGTCTTTTGATCACTCAGAGCGCTTTACTAAACAGGTCAGCATTCACATTTCAATGGCAGAAGCTCCTATACAAAGTATCTTACAAAAGGAAACTTTGACATGCAGAGGACCTGAGCATTGAACCACCATAAGGGGACAAACTACTTAACTTTAGTTCCTTTGGTTTGCTTTAGTTTACTTTGCCCAGTAGGATAACAAAAAAATGCATCATCAACTTTCAAATCAGCCTCAGCTGTACTTTGTATCTGGTGCAAATAAGAAAATGTCAGCATGCAAACTTAAATAGGAGGGTGAGAGTTATAGATGCTAAACAACAGCATGTCAACACTGTCATTGTGAGCATATTGATAAAAAAAAAAATACTTATGTTAACATGACTGTAAATCCTTAGTTAGTTTGTTGATATAGCAGGAGCACAAACATGCTCCGATTAACAAAGAAAAAAAAACTGAACCTGGCCACATTGCTGGTAGATTATTTATTGTAATGATACTAAGGTGTATCGCTGTATTTCTACTGTTTAATTGGTGGTCACTGTAAAGAATTTAAACTGACAGCCTTATATAATATTTCACTGGTTTCCGAAGCAAAACAACCACACTTTCACAGCACTTGTATTTTTATTTTTTGCAGGACTGTTTCCATTTGTTTGAACAGGACAAGTAACATTTGGTACAGGCTGCATTTTAGTTAAAAGAAGTCTCCACTCACTGGACAAAATCTCTCATAACATGGTCACTCTTCCAGGCTAACAGCTCTCGCTATCCGTCCTTGAACCCAAAGACAAACCCCCTCTGATCAAACGTCTGCAAGGAGGCTTCTAGAGGACAAAACCCAGGAGACAGCTCCCAAACGCCGTATTGATCTGACAGTGAGATCAAGCCTGAGCGGCCGGCCTAAAGCCTGAAACACCGCGTCCATGACCGCAGGAACAACACGCAGGCTTTGACACGGCAACAGACATGATTAACAGAGGAGAATTCGTCTCCTTGGGGTGCAATCCTCTTAAACTGGTCAATTTTTTCCACAGAAACATTTATGAAACCTCAGTCAATATCTCTGACAAAGTGAAGAAGGGCTTGTGCCATTCAAGCCTGAATAGCGTCGCACATAAATCTTATTCACAGTGGCAAGGTGGTCAAAAAAAAAAAAAAAAAAGCTTGATAAATGAAGTGTTATGAGTGTCCTCTAAAGTGCTTTAAGTTTATTGTATCAGGGCGAGGTTGTGGCTGCGTGGGTGAGTGCGTGAGTGGGTATCCATTTCAGGTGAGCGAGGCCCCGGAGTATCAGCTACAGCCATGCACTTCTCATTACTCCGGTCAGCCTGCTGCGAGCACTTCATCACACACGGCCATCATACTGCTGTCAGGCCAGCTGCACCAAAACACACACACACACACACACACACACACAGAGGAGGAGCGTTCAGTAACACAGCGTATCAGCAAGCCTTTCACGCCGATGGCGACTGTCAGGACCAAGATCAACTGCATCGGCGGCGTTCATATACGTCATGAGAGAAATCTTAATCGCTAAATTGATGCATGGTTGCTGCACTTCCACTCGTTTTTTCGCTCCCTGGATTGCTGTCTGCACTGCTGAGTTATAGCTTGAGGAAGGAATAGTAAACACTGACTGGACAGTGACCGATGCCGTAATCAATATAAATCATCTGTAGATCATGGCCAGTGTTATAATTATTCCACAGAAGTATTCATCACAGGGTTTTTAATTGGCATACTCTCTTCAAAGGATCAATTGACTTTGACCTACTGACTCATTGGATATAATTTTCTTTAAAACAAGTAAAAAGAAAATCTTAAAGCCTGATTGTTCAGTTTCTCTCTGTTTTGCAAAAGCGCTTTAGTGTCTTTCACCTCATTGTTATGGTTTTATGGCTCCTAAATTTACTGTTATGGTCCAATTGCCCTGCTGTCTCATTACTACTCAGTCACACC
>JAPZDV010000002.1:19923406-19942024 GCA_029814665.1 Acanthurus lineatus | reverse complement strand
ATTACTACTCAGTCACACCCTGCAGCTATTTTTAGAGAAAAAGCTCTGACTGATCAATAAGCAAATAATCAATATCAAGTTAATGTAGTGGAGCATATATCATCTAAAAAGACATACATAATATTTTGGACAGAGCTAAAATCAGAGTAAATATTGGACTCACTGCACATTCACATTCTCTATGTCGACTTTACAAGGTGATATTATGTTAATAATTTGCTTACAGTTTGTTTATGTTGCCCCAAAGAGGACAAATATGTCTTTCAATCCAAATTTTTGAAGCAACTGTTTGATAATGATTCATTGTAACTAAGGCATGATGAAAGAACTCTCATTCAATATTTTGCTTTTGTTTAACGATTTAATGAACTTACAAATTGAATTTATACTAAATATTTGCTAAACAGTCTGTTAACATTAAAAACAAGCTTTCCAAATAAACGTGTTTTTTTTAAAAGATTAATTAAAGAGATCAAACAATAATAAAACATACTGCTAGCAAAAAGCACGGATTCAGTATATTATGAAGCAAAGTATATGAGTGTGTTAATCCTATGATTTTGCATGACTCAAATGTATTGAATTGCTTACAGAAACTTGGTGAGGTGACTGATAAGATCCATATTTGTATCAAACAGACCTAAAGCAAGAGATATCCTAGAAGAACTAAATTAACTTTGCTGTTTTTGACATTAAGACCCCTCAGCACCACCGCTGCCCTTTCATGAGCTTAAAGTAAGATTTGATATTGAGGAGATTACAAAGTGAAGAATAGTGAGAAACCTTTTTTATTGCTTTAATACCAATAATCAAAGAAAAGGAAACAGCTGTGTGCTGAAAACTCAAACTGGCATTGGCTTGAACTGATAATCTGACAGCTATTGTTATTGCAGTTATTACACACTTGGGTTTCAACCAGGTTTACAGCCCCCTTGCACAAAAATACAGAGAGCAGGCCAATTTTTTTTGCTTCCAGTCGCCGAATGTGCCTTTCTTTGATTATTAATTAATGTTTTTTCATTGCATGTTGTCTGTTATGTAGAGGATTTAAATCTTGAAACATGCATTTGCAAAAACACTTAACAAATAAAAAATGAATGGTGCTGTGTGCATTCAGATAAACTATTAAACACTGTAGCTGATGATGGACCCTTTTGTGTTCATCTACATTTTACATCAAGAATATGTATGACAGATATGCAGCGGAATAAAAGCTTTTCATCTTCTTTTAGTTAACCCCTTATACGGGTAATTGTGTAGATTTTTGACCAAAGTGCTCGTGCAACTGATCACATCTAAATTTAACTTGGCTTTTAAGAAACACATTAGCATTTAAGCTTAAGACAGCAAGAAAAAAAAAGTGTTTTGTGATTCAGTAACTGTCAGTTTCAATCTGGCCGCAAGGAATAATTCCTGACATCAGCGCTACCGGTTGATCACATCAAATAACATGCTGTGAGTCAGCTAGTTGGCTGGCTAGTTAGTTAGAGGGTAATGATTCAGATTCACTTCACAAGCAAACTTTAATGTCCTGCGTGTCTAACAGTGGTTTCTGCTGCTGAGTGGATTCATTGAAAACAGAAGGTGATGCATTACAGCTGATTGCACCAACAAAAATTGGAGTTTTAATCAGGATTTAAATCTGGTTTAACTTGAAATTATGTTGCACCAAACTTTCAGACTGTCTTATATTTAAGCCTCTCTTTAAACCTCAAATTAGGTTTTACTTTGACGCAAGATTCACTTAAGTTCTGTTGCACTAAAACCTTCAGCTACAACTCGAAATGCCATGTAGAGGATAAACTTTTGAAGCTGAATCCCTTTTTGAAGTTATTATGGAGCTGAACAGGAAGACTGGACCAACTCTAAACATGATGGTAAAATAAATTCAATAATTCTCTCCAACTCCTGCTGGCATATTTTACTCCTGAGGGAATAGATGGAGACCTGTTTGCCCTGAACAACTCCAGAATGCAAATAAATGATTATTTACTGGTTTACTTATTTGGGTTTGGGTTTGGGTAAACAAACATTTCATGATGAATTCTAATAAGATCTGAACTCCTAAACTTAGATTTGCTAAATTGAAATTCATTTTTTAATTGTTGCTTCAAGCTCTGCTTAAACTTTAATCTGGATTAACTCTTTTTAAACCAACTTTTGCTCAGTAAATGACTGTTGAAACAAACCCTGACAGAGAGGCTTTGACAGACCCTCAGAGTCAGTGTCACAGATTTCCAACAAGACGACCACACATTCCCCACAGATTAAAAAAAAAAGACAAAAATGTTGCTTTAAGGCCTTAATTAAATATTTCAGTATCATGTTTTTTCTTTGCCATTTAAAAAGGTTCTCGAAAGATATAAGTGAAGTTACCGTATTTTAGAGTAGTAATTGTTGAGAGATGAGAAATTAATAGTTAACGTTTTTTTGAAAGTTAGCAGTTCTCTCTGCTCCACAATGTACCTTAATAAGAGCTGAATTAGATTGAAAATCCTCTGCAAAACTTTAAAAAATTAAAATAGTCCTTTTGATCCTGGTGATAAGTGGCTGGTTAGAAAATAAGAGGGATTTTTTTTTATCTGTGTTATCTGTAATATGTTGGCAGGTGCTGGTAAGATAAAGGTGTTTCTTAGTTTAGCAGATAGAAATTTTACAAAGGGAAGGAAAAGTCCTAAAAGTTTTATTATTTTTACAAGGTGACTCCTAAATATTTTAATAAATTTAAAAAAAAGCACTCATAAAAAGTATTTACTATTAAAGTACAAAATTAAAGTTGTCCTTTTTCACTTGTCACCGATGGTCTCGGTCAGCTGGGTTCATGTACCGCAGGGATGAGAGCAGCCATATGTCATGGGGGAAAAAATAATAATGTTCACTATTAGCATACCAAACACCAAGCGCATAAATAATGCAGAAGTAACAGTTTCTTTGTTCAAGGATACATCACTCAGAACCAGGGATCAGCAGTTTGGGTGCCAGCATGCTGAAAAGTCTTTGATAATGAAATGCTGAATGCAAATCCTGACCACATGTTGAGCCGGGGGGGGGAGGCCTTGATCTCAAAACAAAGCGAACTAAGTCAATAGAGGAGGTGTCCCATGAATCAAACCCGGCCAGAACAGACGCTGATGAGTCTGGGAGATTCGATTTTTCCTGTGCATTCTCCTAAAGGTGCAGCCTCTACACACTTCAGTGTATTAAAAAGACCTACAAGCAGAAAATCAACGTGTTGAGACCAAGCTGTTAATGACAAGAGGGGGAGTTTTTATGTAATTTATTCGTTTAAAGGGATCATATGCTAAATACACTCTTTTTAAATGTCTAAAGGATGACTTTTTTTTGGTTATATATATATTGTGCTGAGTTGTGTATCCTCTCCAGCTCTGCTCTCTTATTCAAATATGGTCACTTTAGTCTCCAAATAACTAATATGAGAGTGGCCATGATGCTAATTTATGAATTCAGAGTGGTGTTTCATGACCAATTGATGACCAACTTATGGTTTCTTTCAGTGGTACTTACATGCTAAAAGAGGCTGAGGCTGCATGATCCATGGCTTTATTTGAGTAATTCTTTTTAAAGTATGATTTCACTTTGAACATTGCAAGTCAAAGTACTTCTAGGATGCAGACTAATGTGTGTTTGGCATAAAGCTCTAATGCTGACATTGCTGGAGTTGCTGGAGTGTAAACTTTCCCTTAAATCCAACAAAGAGCAGGACGGAGCTAGCTGACGTTAGCCTAAACTCTGACACCCAGGACTCCCTTCAACATAGTGAGCGAGCAGACAGTGGATGTGCTGCAGTGGAAGTCATGCACAGGGATTTTTTTTTGATGTAAATCCCACAAGCTATTGTAGTTGGTTAATGATGTGCAAATGCTTGACCCTGGAAAAAAAAATGCAAGGTTATCACTGAAGGTAGGAAGCTGGTTTGCTGGTCAAACATGCTAATGATTGCAGCTTACATTGAGCCGACAAAATGTTTCTCACATTTTTCATTAATGTGTATCCTGGTTTTTGGATAAGTTTTCATGTTGCCCCTTTATATACGTGGAGAAATCCAAAGCTTGGCAGGTTTCTCTGCTGACTGCTGTTCAGGAGACAGGCTTAGCTAACGCTCAAATAAGAGATTAATTGGTGCATTTCACCACCATGTTTATTTTCATTAGCCCCAGGAATGGCAGCATCATTATGATGATGAAAGATATCAATAGAAATAAATCACTAACACCACCAAGGACCCCCTCGCTTTATACCGCAACCATCATTACTTTAGCTGACATTTCCTCTGTGGTCCACACCTGTTCGGCTGAGTCTGCTCTGCGTTTAGGGCTTCAGCTTGTGATAAATGAGCCTGTCCCGCCCTGTTTACCCTCAGGAGCAGCTACAGTAACACCGCTAATTTCAAACCCAGGCCTCCCTAATCTTTAAATACATTTTCAGTCTGCTGTTTGCTTTTTCAATTTCTTCCAGGCCGTTACTACATACCGGCACGGTAAGACAGAGAGGAGCATTGCACCTATTGTTTATCCGAGAGCTACGTTATAAAGTCCTTAATGAAATGAGAAAGAGGGAGAAGAGGAAGTCTTAATCAAAGTGAAATTTTGAGATGAGGCAGAGTCTCAGTGCGACAGACTCAGTGCCAGGATGGCGAAACCGTTAAAAATGAAGGAACAGACAGTAACAAGGGCAGAGACAAGGAGAAACACTTGAGAGAAAAAAGAAAAAAAAAGAAGAGGGAGAGAAAATAAATGAAGAAGGAGCATTTCAGATAGAAAACTGCCAGCAGAGTGTGAAAAATAAAAGTAGGTAAACAGAAATGCGTGGGAGTACCATAGACAAAACGATTGTACAGGATGAATGAGGGAAAAATAAGTGATGAGGTGAGGATGCTGCTCGACAGACCTGTCAGGCTTGATGTATGGGCTTCTTATCTTACCGGGACCAAAGGCATTATCAAAAACACTGAGACAACATGTCATTATGTCTCACTGTGAGCACACGAGGAACATAACTGGCGGGTGTCGGTGTCTCCGAGTCATGCCTGGAAACACTCTCCCTCCTGTGGTGTGCGTTACATGGAGCGGGTGGGAGGGGGGTCTGAGAAACCATGACGACTGAAATGTGATGTCTTAAAGTTAGATTTAGTGGAAAAAAAAAAATAAAAAGGCAAACCACACAGCAGGGCCCTGGTGCAATCACAGCACAACAAAGCCGAGCATTGTCTACCAGTTTATGTAATGTTACATCAATGAACCTCAAAGTAAAGCTCTAATAATAATGACTTTGAGCTGTGAGGTTTTTTTTGTGCGGTGCAGGGTTTTGAAGCGCGGCGATACATGAATAGATGAGCTGATGCTGTGAAGGCTAAAAACAGAATATTGCGTTATCGGGTGACTTTGCAAAGTCAGTGCAGTTTCATCTTATTGTCGCACTGATTGAATGAAGGCCAGGAGCGATGACAGAGCAGCAGGGAGTGAGAGGAGGTTTATCCACTGGCCTCCAGGAGGGACAAAGGAGGAATATATGGCTAAACATCTCTGCACTCAGCTCTTTTCTGCCCTTATACAATCATCCTTTCTTTCTATTCAATACCACTATATACCATGCTTTAATGCCTCGAACACTGGAATAAGGAGAAGGGAGATCTGTAAGTCCGTCAGGTTGAGTTTGAGGTTTCAATTCGGCTCCTGACGAATGTTTCCTGAATGTTTGAGAGTAAATCACAATGAGGCTCCTCAGTAAATAGTGTGTCAGTGAAAAAAAGATTGTGTGCTTTTGAGCTGCTTTTTGCTTGATAGACTCGACAAACAGTTTATTAACTGGAAGTCCTTAAATTCACAGCTCTAAAAGTTTTGTACTTAAGGTGCCTGACACTGTCTAATATACTGATTATTGTTCTGGAAAAACTTGGGACTTGAATTTTTGCAGAAAACATGCCTTAATGCATCTTGATGAAAGTTAAAGCTTCTAATTTACTGCAGCACTCTTTGCATTTAACTCTCGTCAAGGAATAAGTTTATCTCCCAAAATATTTCCAAAATACTCCTTTAAAGTCCTTTAAAGTTTTGTTTAGCATTGTATTTCTACACAAAAGGTGAAAAAACCTGTGCAAAACACGCTGGAAGCACATCTATTCTTTCTTCTTCATTGAAAAATAACAGATATATAAGAATAGAAGACCTCGTGCTCCGACCACCACTAGTGATTGTGTTGAGTTGACCTGTGGGACATGTGCACATCAACGTGATCAGCTGGAGGAAACATTAAAATTTAGCCACGGGTGCCGTGTTTGAAACTCAGACTTGTGCACCAAAATTGGTGACTAGCAAACATATCAGAATGTTAAGTGTTAGTTTGCATGTTTTACTCATTTGTGACGTTTTTTGGCTTCTTTGCTTGTAACTGTCAGTGACTGACACAGCGTCAGTGGTCCGACAATTTAGGGGTCATAAATAAGTTCTCCTTCTTTGATTTAAGTCTGTTGTGTCCTAGTTTCAAGTCTCAGGTCAACAGCTCAGGTAAATCACTTTTGTCAGATGCTTCACGTGATGTGCAACATGAGCCGACATCATATGTCTCCTCCTTTATCTGGGCCAGTTTGCACATTTCAATGGCTTCTGTAATCCACCAGTGTTACTTTATGACAAGACAGCTCTGGTATCCTCCCAATCCACAATGTGTGTTTTCTTTTTTTGGAGTGTTTGCTTTTCACACCCTTTCATGTTTGTCTTCTCCCGTTTCCAAAAGCTTAGCCTGTCTCAAAAACATGTGTTTCGTTCCAAAAGAGGTATTGGGTCTTACCAGTGATGTCGGTTTGTTTCTCACTGTCAGTTTTGTCCTTAGATTGTACTGCACTTCAACACCTGTGATGCATCTAAGAAACACTGCAGAGCTACAGCCAAAACTGTCAGGGTAAACAAACAAATACGCTAGGCTGTCAGTTTCGTACATCTGAGACAAGTTGAACATTTTCCAACTCAGATCATATCAGAAATTGCTGCAAAAATACACACTGCAGTTACATCTACAGTGATAGCCATGTTTCAAAATTACACTACAGCTGCTATTTGGCATTTTATTTTTAATTTGACAGTCAAACAGGAACCACTGGACGCCCTTTAGACCAACTATTTGAGGAGAGAGCATATATATATTTGCTCTGAGACTATATTATAACATACAATGCAGTTATACATTGAGTCAATTTAACTAAAGGAATGATCTTTGCACCTTCACATGCAGTTTGCACATCGTTTTTCACGGCACCTCAGTCGAAACCATTCATTCTAACACAGGCTTCATGTTTGCATATGTTAGCGGTGATGATGATAATGGGCTCCTTTACGTTCCCTGTTCCTTATACATCAAAATAAAGCACGCTTTACTGTGCTGCACAATACACACACACACACACACACACACACACACACACACATACACACTTGGACACACACATATCCTTTGCTTGAATCATGACATTCAGCTTCTGACGCTCGCCCACATTTCAGTCATCCTTGGGAGGAGACAGAGCTGGCAGCCTCACATCGGCCATCCAGGGACAATGCGGCAGGCAGGCAGGCAAGCAGGCAGGCAGGCAGCTCTACTACAGTAGTGGCATGGCAGGTTCAGCTGAAGGAGAGGCGCTGACACCCATACTAATGAGACTCTACGCAGCGCAGTGACCAAGCGTATGAAGGAGGATCAGACGGAAACAATCACACAGCTACCAGAGAGCATATTGCCTCGTGGAAACCTCTCTTCTCTCTGCCATTCAGAAAAAAAAGAGAAAGTTATTTGCTCTCTTCTTTTTCCATTTCAATCCTCTTAACTTTAAAAACATTTCGACAAATCTGCTGCACTGAGCATTCACAGCAATGCAGCTGCAAAAAAAAAAAAAAAGACCACACATCAATCTTGTTACTGCAGGAACAACAACATCTGTTGGTCAGTTAGTTCAAGAATATCCTGCAGGCCGAGCGCTGACTGTTCGCGAGAGGATCTGAAAACAAATGATTAAAATCAAATAATCCACAGCTTTTTCTTGACAGCTCACAAACTGCCTTGTTAGAGACAAAGAGATGTATCTTTATTTAGTGAAATTAGGCTCCAGAGGCACCAGAGAATCCCAAGCATCAAGTCAGAAAGACATAATAATGTTTCATTTAGTTTTATCAATATTCCAGGAACTACAAGCCCATAATACGTCAAATACAGCAGTTTGTCGAACCACTGCAGTGTGTGCACATTTCAATATTTTATCTGGTGTGTTGGCAAGGAGGCAAAAAACAGTTTGAAAGAGAGAGAGAGAGGCATCTGCACACTGAGGCGATGTTTCAAAGAGACTCTATTAGTGAAGCTACAACATATTGATCCCATCGCAATCAATAACTGGGTGTCCAAAGCTTTTGGGTTACAGGTTTTTCTGAGTTAATATCTTGTATTCAATTAACTGTAAGGTTAATTTTTGTTTCAAATTCAAACCCTCAGTTTTTTTTTATCACTCTTGAAGCTGTTGTAAGTATTGTTAATATTTTTGATGAGTCATCCAAATTAAAGAACAAACTACGTTGTTCGTTCAGTGCAGTTTTGAGGTGTTTTATGATCTGATGCTGTCAATGTCATCATCATTTTTGCACCTTTTTTAAATGTTACAAGTTACTTTTGGAACATTAAATGTTATAATGTGACATCTCTATAGTTAAGTTTGGTTCAGGGAAAAGATTATAGAGGATTGTTATGATTAAAACAATAGTTATGGTCTTAGTGTAAGACACCTTCTTTATCAAATCTATGGGATGATCATATATCATAAATGGCTTTAAAAAACAACAATATTGACATTTGGTCCAACCCAAACAGTGATCTCCTGTGTTAGAGTCCATCCACTTAGACCTCCATGGAGTTTGTTTGTCCAGAACAGCATAATCTAACTGTCTCCTGCCAAAAAAGAGCTTTCTTATTTCCAGGCGCTTGCTTAAATGACTGACTGTTATTTCTCTTGGGAGGACAATCTCTAATTGATGGTGCTGCAAATCAGGTAAATATGGATCTCCTGTGTCATAGCTGAGATGTGATGTCAAAACATTGAAGCTGTACTAAACAATACTCTTAGAAGCATCAATTTGAAAACGCCTGCGGAGAGAAATGCAGCAATTTGAAATTTTATCTTGATAAAGCATCACATGTGCTTTTCTTTTGACCCAAATATTTGGTGTAAAATGGTTGTAACCCATAAAAACGGGGCTGAACCTCGAGGATTTCTCTGCTTGCATGACCAAAAATAAATCTAATAACAACAGAACAATGGTGTTATTTCCTGTATGTTTAAGCTTCTGTGTGATACACAAATTAAAATGGAGGAGAGGAGGATTAGGAGTAGAGATAAAGCGATAGAGGAAGCAAAAGTGCAAACAGTGACCTTTAGGAGTCCTTGCAATTCTCAGGATGAAATTCATTACAACCCCCAACAGATTAATAAAGAGTGAGATTGCCTCATGATGACAGACGCTCTCCATGCAGGTGGCAAATCAGAGACTAACGTTACATCTGTCATGAGTCAGCTCCTAATACTCAGCTGCGTTTGTTACTGTAAATGTATATCATTCCAGAGGAGGGCGGCTGCTTTATCACAGACCTGCAGTCATGCTTCCAGACAGGATTCCTTCGGGACAGGCTGGAATCTCTTAGTCATGCAGGATTTTGCCCTCCAGCCTCCTGCGAGGCTCAGCAGCATCTTGCTGCCCCATTACCTGCCAGTCTTCAGGAACAGCTGCCTCCCTCCTGCTGTGAATTATGCAACAGTGGTGTTTACAATGAAGGCACATTGCCTGTAGAAACACAAACAAGGACGTATAACCTCGGCAGAGTGAGGATGGAGGCTGGGCGAGAGTCTGTTCCTGCTGTCTTACAGTAAACACCAGAGGAAGTTACAACGGAAAAGCTCAGGGTGACCTGCTATCGACTGACGCTCCACGTGAGAGGATGACAATGAGACCAGAGGTCAAGTCTTGTTGAAGAAATCTGAGCCATATAGACAGTCTGCTGTGACAGCTGTGAGGTTCAGGTGCACAAAAACAAGGAAGCAGAGGAAATGCAGGAGTCAGTTCTCTGCCTGCGTTGCTAATCCTGCCGCAGTGACAGAGCAACACAAGTTTCTCTATTACATCACACATCTTTTCTCTAAAGCCAGTGAAAACACACAGCACTGACGTCCATTAGCCCACGTTAATGAACAGGGAACAAACCAATGTGCAGTGGTTGGTTTCTGATAATAATCTGTTTGTCCTCTAAATATGGATTTTGTTACACTCCATGCAACATAAGACAAGCTAGTCTTTACACAATAAATGAATAGGGCTAATATAACAACATCTAACTTATCAATGTTAGCAGTTATTCAAGCAACTTTGAGGATTATCTCAACACAAGCCCAACTTTCTGCATGGAGTGTGGATGCACTTGAATGCACCATGAATAATATATAGATAGCATGCTGAAGCATCAAAACAGAGGCAGCAAGCTTATGTGCTAACGCCATTAAAAGTAAGACTGTGAACGCATCGTCCTGCAAATCTCCTGCATATTTATCTATTCATCTATCTGTGTACACACATACTTTATTAGAGCCTCACTAATATTAAAATCTCTTTCTGGAGTCATCAGGCCGAGCAGATTGTTTAGCGAATTAAACATCCCTTAAGTGACAGACAGACTGTACAACTAAGAAAATACAGTCATCTCTGTGTGTAAGCTGTATAGTAATGCTAAAGGCAAAGGTTTGTATAGAAGTTAATGCAGCGACAGCATGCAGGCTGAGAGCACTGAGGACAAAAACCCTAATAAGGCACAAATATAGCAGCGCACCTTGTGTCATGTGGTAAACTGTTCTGTTTAGCTTCAAGGTTATAGTGAAGCTGAGTGATCATGAGAGTGTTTGTGTTTAGCAGTCCTGAGGGACGTGTTGCATCTATCTGTGAAAAGGGGAGACAGGCTTCAAATTGCCTCACTGCTGAGGATGACACAGTGCACCATCACTCCTTCCAGCTACAGTCAAAGTTTCTGTGTGTGTGCGTGTGTGTGGGAAGAGGGGATGCGGGTGTGTAATGTCATAAGGTTGAATGTTGTTCTTGACTCTTTGTGGCCCTGACAGTGAAAGGGCTGTGTGGGTGCGTTCGAGAGTCTCTCCTGACCAAACGTGGTTGCGAGTTAGTAAAGTAGTAAACAAGACACGGGGGCAGCAAAACAGGCAGAAACCAACCAAGAAAATGCAATAAAACTAGATAGCATCAAACCATCAAACACGAAACACGAATTAAAGGTCCAACACGCTCAAACACTATGAAGGTTATGTAATTTACTGTAAATAAAAGGTAAATATGTGCTTTAAAACTTGAATCACAGTTTCATCAACATAATGCAGAATCAAACATTTTCTCATCATGATAAGATGGCTGTTAAAAGGGCTATGATAAAAATTTTTGTACCTGTAATGAATAAAATGACCACACGAATGTTAAATGGAATGAAGTGGCCATTAAATTATCACCGTTATACCTGACTCAGCAGCAGTTCCCTTCAACCCTTAAGCTTTATGGCACCTCTTAGCTTATTGTTTGGGTTTTCCAGCCCATAACTTCACTCTTGTGGTCCACTTTCACAAAAGTCCCACCTCTCAGCAGCCAATGTCAACGGCAATGTCACCGACATATTTCAGGCTTTACAGAATAGCAGTTAAATTTTATAAAAAACACTTAAAAAGTTTATTGACTTTTCCCAAAATGAGGTTTTCCCTGCAGCTTACACCTCCACTACTCATGAGCAAAGCTTCATGACATCGGTGTCTTTTATTGCTCGACAATTGGCTGGATACATTTCCTAGCTGTTATGAAGTAGATGATTGTTTTTATGGGGAGGCAAGGTGGGTTATGTGTCATACATCCAGCACCTCTGTCAATGCAAAATTTTCTATCCAAAATGCTTTAAGTCATTAGTCTCCTGTCATATTACATCAGCTATTTTCTGGGAAAAATCTCACAAAATCCCCTTGTATGCTACCTGTACTTATACCAGCAGACAGACACAGGTAGAAACTAAAGTAGCTAATCAACATAGTTGAGTATTTACTATGCAAATAGCCCAATGTTTCCACCAGAAGGTGGTGGAGACCAAAATAAAGCTAAAAGGGAGTAAATGCTTGTGCTTATTGTCTGTACTGATGTGTAAATGAGCAGTTGCTAACATGATCATCATATCAGTTTAATAAGGCCGTGATATGTCTGTACTGTGGTCACAGCTTGTTCCTAAGAGGACGGAAATTAGTTGTAAAGTTATCATAAAGTTGGGTAATATTCACAATATGGTACAAAAATCTGGAACAAACTGAGAAACAAACGAGTAGCAAATCAGAAACAATGTGAGAGAGCGCTGATCTCTCTGATATTTGTTGCCTTAATGGAACCACGATGGTCTCTAGTGTCAGAGTCCCACACATGGCACCCCCACCACCCCCACCATGCAACAATGATGTGTGTGGTGCAAAAACATGCAGTTTCCTTCATTTATAAAACACTGTCACAACACATAATCCTGGCTGCAATAATGTTACACTGAAAACATTTTAGTCATAAATTATTAGCAGCCTGACGTAATTTTTTTTAGGAGACAGATTCGTTATGAGCTTCATGTATTGTTGATGGTTTAGCACTTAGCGCAAGATACAACAGAAAGTTATGATATCTCTGCAGTTTCCCGAGTTCCTGTTATCTCAAGCTACGGCAGCGGCACCACGTTATTATGCAAGATCTTGACACCGTGCACAGGCAGGATTAAGTCAAAGCAAAGCCATGGTGTGATTTCCCAGTCTCCAACCCAAGCTTACTTTAATCTGCAGCTCACAAAGGGCCGCAGTATTCCTTCCTGAAATCCTCAGCTCAAACGAATGTGTGTGTGTGTGTGTGTCGCACCGTAAGTGTGAGTGCATGTGTCAGCGGAAGTGCACGTCAACCTGCTGCAGCTTGAATCATTACTTTTACCAGTTAACCTAAAGAGTATATGCTTAGCGAAGTGACGCAAAGTTTTCTCTCAGGGTTGAGTTCATTGCTGCCTGCACACTGATGAGTAACTTCAGCACTTTTTTTTAGTGTGTTTTTCATAAATAGTTAATGGGAGTCGGACACTGACTGCCAGGTTACAGCTGTTGCTGTAGAGACATATTTACATATTAAAGGTCTGTGTCCTCCTTGAGAAATAGGTTCTTTAAAATTAAAGGCCTTATAATGAGAGGGGGGGGCATTTTTTTTAGCACATGAAGATCATCCACTGTAGATGTTTTTGTAGATTTCCTCCACACTCTCTCCTGGATAATGTGGGCTGAAGCGGCTAATCAAAAAGGCGTGAGGAACTCTAACAGTCCAGCTGTTATCTTTTGGATACCATATGTCCAATTCAGGCAAAAACTGTTACCTCAAGTTTAAAATTCACCAGCACTATATAGAGACTCTCAGTTTTATATTTTAAAAGGTACCATGTGGAACATTTTAACACCAATTGCAGTAAAATTTCTTGGACGAAGTCATAAGAGTTAAGTCACTTTATCTCAATCTTTACTGATGAGTCACCAAAATAAAGTGTAGTGTTTTTAACGTACAGGTCCCATATGGTCGAGCAGTTATGATTCCTGGCTTTCACCCAGCTTGCCTGTTAGAGGAACGGTTTCATATCTTACAGTAAATATTTTTATGCTGCCCGACAGTCTTGTGCTTCCACTGCATTATTTAAGCTGAACATTAACTGTAATTATGCAAACAGTACACAGCACTAATTAGACCTTTACGTAGGACTTTTACTGTTACTGATGCCAAAATGTTTCATGTTCCACCTTTAAAAAGTTAAATTTGAGCTGTAATTATGATAGTAGTTTCCTTTTTTTTCTCCAAAAGTTATATATGTGTATTTTTAAACAGGTTAGTATCTCTCTTATTTCAATGTCACAACCTACACATGGTGACTATGTTCAGTAGTACCAATGCAGGAGCAATTTGTGTAAAGGATGCTAAAAGTGATGGTGTGGAGGATGATTATGTAGCATGTTTGGCTATTATGCTGGAGACCAAACTTTGTGCCTCTGATCTGTAACCATGAGCTTTCCCTGAACTCAACCAAGTGTTTTAACTACCCAACCTCATCCATTCCTCAAATCCTCCTCTGTCATCATAAAGCCAAGCAAGGATGTTGCGAATCAAAATGGAAAAGTTGTGAACAAAACCTTATTTTTCAAAGGATTTCTGGTTTGCATGTTCCCTGAAACAGCCATACATGAGGTGATCTGTCCACATGGTGGTTTTTTATTGTTAAAGGCTGAGTCCATCATTTCCAGCTCTGGAATCAGATCGCCCGCCTTAGCACAAGGGGAGAACAGGACAATGAGTCATTCATGTAACTCTGTGCACTTTTATCTAATTAATAATGTTTCCTCTCAGTGGAGGAAAAATACAGCGTCCTACTGTGTTCAATTGGTGTGTTGAAATCCGCTCGTGCTGCGTGTGGCATGAAATTAAAACGCGGTCTTTGACTGACTCTAGTAAAACAACATAGTTTGTTTGGTTGCACTGTAAACAGATCCATGAGCTGCTCCTTATGTGGTTTTCTTGGTAGACGCTCGAAGAAAAGGTTGCTGTAACATTAAACCACTATTGCTGTTACCACGGCAACCACGGGTGTAATCTAATCAATGAGGAATCAAATCCTGGAATTACTCAGAAACTTTGAACAAGTTGGCATTGAAAGTTTAAAAAAAAAAAAGCTTTGCAGAAGAAAAGTCCAACATTGATTTTCTTGCCTGGCAATGAGGTTAATTAAAGCTAAACTTCTTATCTTCACTGAAGAAAGACTAGAAAAACTTTGTCTTTCTAATAAACATTAAATGATGTCAAATGAAAGAGATGGTGCATTTTCTCTTTAGTAATAGTTTTGTACCTTTCAGATCAAATATATTTTGGTTTAGTAATATTGTATTTTTGCAAACAGGCTTAGTTATTGCAAAAAATTGCAACCTTGCACACATATCTACATCATTCTCGGTCAAATGTGTTACTTATCTCTGTTGACACGAGAGGCCCTTTTCCTTGTGACTGTGCAGGAAATAATGTGAATCCTTGTATGTCGAAAAGGTGAAAA
This sequence comes from Acanthurus lineatus, assembly GCA_029814665.1. Classification (NCBI taxonomy): domain Eukaryota; kingdom Metazoa; phylum Chordata; class Actinopteri; order Acanthuriformes; family Acanthuridae; genus Acanthurus; species Acanthurus lineatus. Next base: position 19,926,844 of record JAPZDV010000002.1, on the reverse strand, counting down.
TAATCTTCTGGTGTGGTGAGTGAGACGTGGAGACGGCGGAGGACGTGATAACACGAGATGCCGTGTCCATATGGCGCTCAGGGGCCGAGGCGGTGACACAGGCACACCCGGGGTCAGATCTCACTTCCAGTGAATGTAATCGATGGCAGAAGCCAGAAGGCAGACGTCCCATTGAGTTAATCTTCAGAGGGCTCAGATCTGCTCTCTGACTCCCTATCAAGGCCGCTGTCTCTGCATGCTGATGCCCTCATAGTGAAGCAACACCAGCTGAGATCGCCAATCACTCGTCAGCAAGTGAAATACATGAAATTAATGAAGAGGCAATCAATTAAAATTGGCATTAATGAGAGGGAAACTTGCTGCAGGGTGTTTGAGGCAGAAATTGATCTTTTTTGGACTGCAGAAAGCACACTTTTCCTTCTATATTGTCTGGACGCTTGTGTTTATCCTACAAGCTTGACCGTCAGCACATTCAAGTCGATATGAGAACATTTCTCCGCCGTCCTGCAGAGCTCTCTGGAATATGTATGTGAATTTATGCATTTGGTTTCCCAGCCAGAGGGGAAGCATCTTTCCAAAAGGCATAATCTGTTGCCAACAATGGTTTTCTTATATTTACACAGAAGTAATTAAAGCCAACTTGTGATTCAGGGGCAGCGGATATTACAACGAAACCCTGTGAGCTCTGTCCCTGTCCAAAAGAGACTTTTCATACACACACACACACACACACACATACACACATGCACACAAACACAATCAACCAACAACTGCCCCAGAAATTCAAGCGAAGGTTATAGAAATTCTCCTAGACGCAAAACAAAATATCCCAGAGCTTTAAATACCCCTCTGCATTATTTCCACAGCATCCTTGGCGCCGTTCTGAATTGCTTCTCCTTTAACACAACAAATGCCTCTCAGCCATGTTGGGCAGCTTTTCGATCAAGGCTGCTTAATTTCTAGTCCATAACAATTACTCCTCAGCTGCGTTTGATTGTAAACTGCAAGAAAAGCAAATAAACCGAATCTTCATTAACTGTTAAATCAAAATTATATTTCATTTAAACCCAATTTTTAATGCTTTAAACCCAAAGAAAAAATACTATTCTTCTGACGTTGAATAAAAAATATGGATTACCAAAAAAAAAAACCAAAAAAAAAAAAACAACTGACATGAACAAACAGCTGTTGCAGGGATCTTCCACACACTGGACACATGAGACACGATTAATCATCGGGGGACACAGACTCATTAATTGCTGTGTGCTGATTAATTGTCCCTGGTGAGGAACATTCAGCTTAACATGCAAATTTGTGTCAGAGGATCTATTCAGCGATGCAGCCCAGGCAGGGACTTATTGTAAAATGACACATGCAGGGAGATAACAAGACGCTTGTCAGGGGCCTACTGTAAAACAGTTGTTTCTATTTCGAGCTCTTAGAGAAGAAGTGAGGAAACGTTAGATGTTACAACTTTGACGAATACTGAGAGACGGCTGAGGAACGAGGAAGGAGCAGAGTTCTTTGGTGCGACGTTAAAAAGACTGTTTATCTTTTGATTTGCTTCGTCCTTGTGTTTTTTTGGCTGCGTTTTAAAAAAATCTGCTAAACAGGAGAGGAGAGGAGAGGAGAGAAGGGAGGAGAGGACAAAAAGGACAGGGGATGACAAGAGAGGAGACTATAGGGGGGAAAGACAAGAGGAGAGAGGAGAGGGCGAAAGAAGAGGAGACAGCAAAAGAGGATAATGAAGAATGAGAGGAGAAGCAAAGAGAGGAGTGGATTCTGAAGGACGAGGAGAAGAGGAGGGATGACAAGAGAGGAGATGAAAGGATGAGAGGAGAGGAGGAGGAGGAGGAGGAGAAATGGTGATAAGTAATGAGAAGTGAGGAGGGGAGAGGAGCTGAGTGGAGAGGTGAGGAGAAGAGGAGCAGTGAAGAAAGGAGAAGAAAAGATGAGAGGAAAGCAGAGAAGGAGTGAAGAGAGAGTTGGAGAAAAAACTGAGGAAAAAAACAGATGAGAGGAAGTAGAGAGGAGGAGAAAAGATAGAGAGGAGAGGCCAGAGAGGAGAGGAGAGGAGAGGAGAGGTGTTTTTGAGCAGAGTGACCTGATGACAGGAAAGGTTACTGACTCTGCAGCACAAAGCAGCATCAGAGGACACAGACTTTAATCACCTCCAAACTCTTCATCAGCTCCAGCATGTTAAGGCCTGAGAGCATCATCACCAAAGTCATAAAACATCTCTGTGCTGAAGTAACGCAGAGGGAAGATGAAACCAACCACTCTGCTTTCTATTCAAGTCCTCTTTATCCAGAAGGTTGAGAAGGCGACAGACAACAGCCGATCAGATGGAGCACCGAGGCACTTGGTGGTAAGGAGGAAGTGTACACACAGAGCGCCATTCTTCCGCCTGAACTGAAGTCACCATGACGCCACGTTGATGATGGCAAATATAGAGCGACAACAGCTTGAAGTTATCTACTGTATTTAAAATTATTGCATCAAAGTCAAAGCAGGAAGTAAACACACTGTCTTCTTTTTTTCTCCCTTTGAAACTGCAAATCCAGAGTTTTTCACTGCAGCAGATAACGTGGAAAACCACACGATCCGCCTCGACTTGTTCGTAGCAGCACATCATTCAATATAACGCGGCTTGACGAGTGACACGAAAGGCTGGTGAATCAACTATACTGTAATTACCTTGTTGTGTTTGTCGACTGACCTTCCACCCACTGCATATGGCTGATAATGAGACTGGCAGAGGAAAGCCGGCAAGTTGTTAAAGGAGATGGAGAGAACAGCAGAGTCAGGGAGGAAGAGAAGGAAGAGAGAACGGGGCGATAGAGACTGTTCTCCATGTTCATTGAAATGCCAATTAGGCCAATACCTTGTGACATTTCTGCTCTTTCTCCGCTCATGATACGGCTAATGCGCCCCAGCATGGGCAGTCGTACTTCAAGAAGCCTTAAATTAGGGAGACTCTAATACAGTGGGTCAGAAACACAAGATTTTAACACAACCTCTGCTGCCATTTCTGAAGCAGAAGACGAGAAACTTACGCTTATGCAAGATTTTAACAGTACGAGTAAAAGTGCTGCATCCACAGTCTTACTCAAGTAAAGTACATGCAAGTTTTATCAGTAATCAAAACATTTAACAGTCAGTTACGTAATATGTGGAACAAGTGTTGTTGTACATATGCACATACTCATGTTTATGTAAATATCTGCAACTCAAGTATATTTTCAGCCTAATAGTACCAATAGTACATAGTAATAGTATCCGGCCCTTGTGATGCTCATATTGCCACTGACGCATTTATGTGAAAGTGAATTTTCAAGCCAAGGATTATTTTAACTCTATTATGTTTTGTAATTTAATCTAAAATATATCATTCTTCAGTCTATGCTTCCTATATAAAATCATATTAAGGAAAGTAAC
>JAPZDV010000002.1:19891921-19910924 GCA_029814665.1 Acanthurus lineatus | reverse complement strand
ATCATATTCTTTGAATAAAAAAAAAACAAAAACAAACAATGAAGCTGAAGTTCATTATTTTCAGGTCAAGAGGTGAATTCCCAGAGTCCATCCTTTTGCAATATAGATACTTAACCAGCAATTTTCAAATATCATCTGAAATTAAAGCCTGCAGGTATAAACATCCAACCTATATTTAGTTTGCAATTAAAATACTTCAGTTGATGTGTACCTGGATCTCTCTGTAAAAAAAAATCAATTTACTATTAACAGAAGAAGCCAATTTAACATCCATGTGAAGCAGCTCTTCAGTCAGGCCAATTACTGACCGAGTGCAGTAAGATAACTCATATTACAGTCCAGCTCTGTTATTGAATCAGAGCACTGACGATTTTTCAGCCACTGTTTGAAAATGCAGAGTTAGAGATGCTGACTTGTGCAACATAAATTTTCTTAACTGGGTTGAGTTATGGCTTAACAGGCTGAAATGCTCTCAGTAAGGCTGGGCTTTATTTTACTTCTTTAACATGTTTCTCTGTTCAATAATTAGGGTTGAGACACTTCAATCAACAGGTGCAAAAATAGAGATGATTTTGTGTGGGGGGGTTTTTTGGAGCAATGGTAGAGATGTAGTAGGATTTAAAAAAGAACTGCAACAAGCTCCTTCCAGAGGCCTGACTCAAAGAGACTCATAGAGTTCCTGCGCCATCTGTTGGACAGACAGATAACTGCAGCAGTAAGTTACAAGGAAGGGAGCAGAGCTTCATGAAACTCATCTAACTAAATGGTTTTTACTTACCCTCATTTATCACAATCTAATGAGTAAGTGGCAAATTAATACTTGGTCAATAATAAAAAATAGTAATAAATGTATGTTTTGTTTTTGCTCGTTTTTGCTTCTACATTTTAATAATTAAACAATGCTGTAAAATATTCAAATGCAATATTTGCAGATAAACATTTTTATACCTTCGAACCACAACATGATTTGGACAGATAATGCTTTTCAACTTTATTAAGCTCATACAAAAGTACTCATACTCCACTTGACTGTATGTGCACGAAGTAACTAAAACACGATCACATGTACACATTAATAAATTGGTGTAGATGGTCATAAAGGTCATTGAGTAAAAAATACTATATCTTCCTTCAAGATGTAGTGGAGCAGAAGTTTATAGTTGCATAAAATGAAAATACACAAGTAAAGTTGAAATATCTCAAATGTAAACTACACTTTTTTTAGCATAGGCCTGCTAGAATTAAAATACAACACTGATCCTCCGAAAACATCGCAAATACTGAAAATATAACAATGAATGTAATTATTTAGAGTTTTATATTTTTTATTTCGTGCATCACTAATTAAAGAGCCATAGGCGACCTTTAAATTCAACAATACTATGACAGTGAGATTTGAAACTGATTTTTATATGAATTTTACGCAAAGTGATCAGCTTTACGATGAAGGAAAAACTCACTTACACCCAACATCACCATCACCCGAACAACATCGATCTGCACGTCGTTTCCATTCATAAAACTCGGCCTACAATAAGGGTAATAAAAGTGGTAGATTGATGTTACAGCAGCAGCCATGGCAGCGCTGCGGGTGGGCGGGGCTGACCCGGTTAGAGGGGCGGGGCATTCGAGAGGTCAAAGTTGAATTTATTTTGTCTTTTGTGCCAAGCGGAAGAGTGGAGTCCGATCGAACAGCGGTGTCTCTTCCCTCTTCCCCGGATCCTTTCAAAACTCCCTCCCGAACCTCTCCCCTTCCACCCTTGCCACCCTACCCACCCCCTGAACTCACTTCAAGGGACGGTTCGGGTAAGACCTCCAGAAATATGTCTTTGTTTTTCATGCATTCGCTTCCCTTTCAAAGTGAAGGACGGGGATAACTCGGCGTGCCTCGGTGCGCTCCGTAGGCCGCGGGATCAGGCTATTTCCTGGATTACACGATGCTAACGCTCGCGACCGGATGAAATTTTTTCCCGGATGGCATTTGACTTTACGATCGAGCTTGTCGCTAGCCGGTGTTTTTAAAATTTATTTTATAGATCGGACGACTTAAGTGAGCAGAAGTGAAGTTATTTTTATTTATCGGTGGCTGTAGGAAGTTAACTTAGATCAACGTTAGATGTGTTGTGGTGCTCGCTTAGCCTTTAAATCTTGCTTGCGTGACTAGCTGTGATGCTCTCTCTCAAATAGGATTTGGGATGTTAACGTTTACTTGTGACTCTTAAATTGTTTTTATTAATGCACACTGAACATATATTTGCTAATATATTAAAAAACGCGTCTTATCAGCTTGCATTTAGGCCTGCAAAATTTAGCGACAAGCTATGTCGCCATAGCTGCTCGATGCCAGGGAATAGTCCTTGCCTCAGGGAGACAGTGGGTCATTGTGCTAACGTGAATGAGTGGACTCGGGCCAGTCTAATGTGAATTACTGGACTGAAACGTCCCATTCTTTCGGAGGGCCCAGTTAACGTTATTAAAGTACAGTACAAGCTCAAGTGTGAAAGATGTTAGCTGCCAGCATCACCTCATTGAGCTGCACCGACAGCAGCTTTTTTAGTAAACAAGGCTTTCTACCAACACATCGTCATAGTTTCCAGTAACTGTATTTGCCCCTGATGGTCACATTTTCCACTTCATTGCAGACAGTCATCCAGTGACCAAAGACTCACTACGTTGGCCAGTTTAGCGTGTGAATTCAGCTGCAGCAATGGAATCAAGTTTGGTTGAAGGAGGACTTAATGTCACCTTAACCATCAGGCTACTCATGCATGGGAAGGTGAGTGTGGCTGCATGCAATGTTTGCAAAGTTTCAAATCTCAGCTCTGAAGTCCCTCTTCAGTTTAATTAGGAAAATCACCCCTGTAGTCAGAATTAAATGAAAACATACCACTTCAGTGGTTTCACTGCCTGTGACTATGAAGAATTATTGCTTTAACATGCATTTTTGTTCTCTTTTGTAGGAGGTTGGAAGCATCATTGGCAAGGTGAGTTGTTTTTGCTGCCAGAATGATGCTATCTTCACCTTGCCCCCATGATGTGTTTGGTAAATATTGTGTATTTGTGTTTTCTTTGCAGAAAGGAGAGTCAGTTAAAAAGATGAGAGAGGAGGTAAGTTAATTTTCCTAAAATATGTGGGTTGACATGAAGATACATGCTCATGATTCCAGTGACATTGACTCATGCATCTTATGATAAGGCGTGACTGATGTGATATTTCCTGTTTTGTCCATTTGTCTGTGCAGAGTGGTGCTCGCATCAACATTTCAGAGGGGAACTGTCCGGAAAGGATCATAACCCTCGCGGGACCCACCACCTCCATTTTTAAAGCCTTTTCCATGATCATTGAGAAACTGGAGGAGGTTAGATTTGCCAGCTGCATCTTATATTTGACATGTTATAGCAATAGAACAGCACATTTTGATGCAAAACTTTTTCTTTTTGTGCTCTGTTTCGCTCCAGGACATTAGCACCTCAATGACTAACAGTACGGCCACCAGCAAACCGCCGGTCACCATGCGCCTTGTTGTGCCTGCTAGCCAGTGTGGCTCGCTAATTGGCAAAGGTGGCTGCAAGATAAAGGAAATCAGAGAGGTTTGTCACATCATAGTTTTTCTTTTTGTAAAATTTTCAATTGTGATTTATCCCGACGGCTCTCTAATTCTTCTTTGTTGGTGTCTTTATAGTCAGCAGGAGCTCAGGTACAAGTAGCAGGGGACATGTTGCCCAACTCAACAGAGCGTGCCATCACCGTTGCAGGGACCCCACAGTCCATTATTGAGTGTGTCAAGCAGATCTGTGTTGTCATGCTTGAGGTACAGACACTGTTTATTGAAAATCTGCTTTTACTATTTTTGAAATTTGCGAGGATTTTTATTGAAACACATAATAGTTTATTATTTTCTTTTACTGGTAATGTTACTGTAATGGATAATCATGGATATTTCTGTTTCTAGTCTCCACCAAAGGGAGTGACCATCCCGTACAGACCCAAACCCTCAGGCTCCCCTGTCATCTTTGCAGGTGGTCAGGTAAACAACAAAAGCATTTGTTTGTTTATTCCTTTTATATTTGTCACTGGTGCCGTTTTGCTCAGCAGTGTCCACTGTTTCTCCACAGTGTACTGAAGCAATTCTGGCTAAAAGAATTTAATTATACACAGGCTATCATTGTCGTTGCGGGTGTGCATGCCTAGCTCTGTTCTTGTGGCACAGCAAGGACGGAGGACTGATGGATATTGGAGTACACTGCGTGTGACACTGCCACACCCTCCTAAGTGCTATTCTCTCCTTGCAGGCATATGCTGTCCAAGGGCAGCACGCCATTCCACAGCCTGATGTAAGTGAAGGGCCCTCTGTAAGTGATCCAATATATTTGTAACTTCGGTCCTGGGAAGCCATGCCACCTTCTAATTTCATCCCTCTGACTCCTTTTTTCCAACCACCACTGCCTGATGCACATCCATTCAATAATACCAAAAGATTTTACTTGTTTAAAGTGTTAGCATAAATATTAGTTTACCCTTAAGACTAAATCATGAGTACCATGATCCATTTCACAATTTTTCTCTCATTGTCACTATTACCACCTACAAAAGGGAAATAATTACAAAATTACAACTTTTAAAATGTCGTGTAGATTTTTCCTCACTCATAATTTCTGTTTGTGTTTGTTTTGCTTTCCACTTTCTTTCCTCCATTTTTTTTTCCCCAACAGCTCACCAAACTTCACCAGCTGGCCATGCAGCAGAACCCCTTCTCCATTGCACACAGCAACCAGGGCTTCCAGGGTAGGTGGACAGATTGAAAGAGGGAAGGGGATTGTTGTAGATTTGTAATAATCCACCTAGTCAACACACTCATGGGGTTTCTTTGCATTTCTTAAGCTGAGATGGATGCCTCTGCACAAACTGCCTCTCATGAGCTGACCATTCCAAACGATGTAAGTCGCATTTATCTCATTTTTGCTTATGTACTGTGATACTGAAAAAGATAGTGATACTTTTTTAACTAGCTTATTTTTTTCTTGCTGCATGTGATTTTCCTGGTGCTGATGTGTTCTTTTTCTATCTTTCCTCCTCAGCTTATTGGCTGCATCATTGGCCGTCAGGGGGCAAAGATCAATGAGATTCGGCAGATGTCAGGGGCTCAGATCAAGATTGCCAACCCTGTGGAGGGCTCGACTGACAGACAGGTCACCATCACTGGCTCCCATGCCAGTATTAACCTGGCTCAGTACCTGATCAATGCCCGGTAAGTGACCTTATGCTGTGCATCACATTTATTACAGAGCAGCGAGTTGACAAGAACACAGCAGTGTTTTAAATTTGACTGTACGCTTCATTTCTCTATTGATAAAAATCTCTGGTGAGGAGTTTTTCAGTGTCAATGTGATGGCAGGAAGCATTTATAGGGGTTCAGCATTCACATGTAAATAAACTGATAATAGATAAGCTATGAAAGCTAATAAATTAAATCAATCAGTATTTAATAAAAAAGATTTTTGCATTGGAATATTATTAAAGCTTGAAGCTGTTATTATTGATCATTTGTTGTGAGGTAAAAGAAAGCAGCATCTGTCAGTCTGGTGCTGAAAATCATAAAGTGTAGAAACCGACCTGGCTGGTTATAATTACATCAACCTGCTTCCAACCATGAAATTTACCTGAAGGAAACGTCAAGTCCCATTTGGATAAGTAAATTGGTTTTTCATCAACATATTTTATGACTTTTAGTTATTTAATTCAGTAATTAATTTGCTTTATTCAGGTTTCAAAGACCTTTTTATTCCCCTTTATCTTTTTTTACATGGTCTTTAATCGATACAAACTAAGTGTGATTGGAAGGGAAGGTGTTCAGTGTCTTTATTATATACAAAAGAGGGGCCAAGTTAGTTTTCACAAACAATAGGTCCCAGAGGATAAGTTGCAGGAGGATGTAAATATTTTTCCATTTCTCAACTATTTGACTTCAACCTTTGGTGGATAATTTTTAATAATGCTAAAATGCGGAATGTGGTTAGTAATAATCTTGGATATTTAACAGGTAGATCATTTGCTAGAGAACTTAAAGGTTGCACTGAGCTAACGAAACTTTGTAACAAGAAGCTCTTCGCCTGGTGAAGCTTAGATGCATAATTGTTGTCTGATGCATCATTTCATTCACTCATCAAGCTGTATGTCTCGGTCTAACATCTAAACTTACTTCCTGGTTTTCATCATGCTCCTCAGGCTGTCTTCTGAAGCTACTGGACTTGCAGCCAACTGACATGGAGGATCTTCATCAGCACCTAATGTAACCCCTCCCCCTACTTTTTACCAAGAGGTCCCTTATTGAACTTAATGCAAAAACCAAGTACTATAAACTCACTGTTTTCTCCTCTGCTTTGGTTACAAACCTACTCGGTTGTAATTACACCATCGTCATGATATTGGTATTTTATTTATTTATTATGTTTTTAAATTCCCTTTGCATATAGTTTTTAAAGACTTCTTTCTGTTGTATTTCCTTTTTCTCTTATTTTACTGTATATCTGTATGATCTTGATATAGGTAAAAAGTTTTAGAAAAATCTGAAAAGGCATAATGTTTTTCTTATGTCAGATTTTTCTTAGAAAATGTAAAAATTAAGAAAAAAAGACACAATAACATAATAGATGGACTGTTCTTTCCCTTCCTTTTTAAATATCTATTTATTTTTATTTAATACACAGCTCCTTGTAAGAGTAGGATTCATTGATATTTGCTCTCTTTTTTTTGAAGCTGTACTTCCTGAATGAGGCATTGTGGGTTTAACGGGTTTCAGTGGGTGTAAATGATCTCCAGTTGAAGTTGTATGCAGGAAAAACCTTTTTAGAAGGTGTTTTATCCCTCGTCGAGTGCAGGTTCAGAGGAGAATTTTAAGCTACATTTTGTCTCACCTCTAATTTGCTGAGTAATTGTTTTGTGTCATTCCTGTGTTTCCATCCGTTTTATTTCTCGATCAGGACTTTTGAGCATTGTTGTGTATTGGATTCTGATAAGGGTGGGTGGGCCTTGGTCACAAGGAATGGGCCTGAATGAGAGGAAAATATTTTCTTTTCTCTGAAATTACTAAGACCATAGTAATGAAGATGATGATGATGATAATAACATTGAAATGTTTGTTTTACATAGAGAAAATATTTTTTTTAACTGCAGGGCTGGGGAATGCTGCAAGGGGCAAAACTACAAGACTTATTGGTCTTTATAAGTATATTATGCTGAGGTATTAAATTATGATTAACTAGAAGGAGAATTATAGAATTAACACTAGTTTCCTGCTATCCTTTTTTGCCTGGGTCAGATTTTATTTTTTATTATTCTTTGCAGGATGAAGAAACTCACGTTTTGTGCACGTTTTCAAACTATTGTAGATCTGGGTGCAATTAAATTGTTGAAGAATTGAAATGCAGAAATAAAAAAGATGTGAAATGCTTAAACTACCGTTTGTCTTTCTTATGTTATAAAGTCTGAAATGTAGCTGAAAAAGCAAATTGATTACCTCTTTATTAAAGTAAGATTTAATTAAAAGCAAACCCAAACAGGAGCTGTGACCCATGACCTAACGCTTCTTTTCAAATAAAAATCACACTTTTTTTTTTTTAACCAATACAGTATTTATTGTTGCTCATAATATTTTGCTTTTGATATAATTCCTATGTTACAGGTACAATGTGCAATGCTGTATAAAAACAAAACATTTCTATTCAAACCCAAAGGATACTTAATGTTCTACTAGCAACCACCACTGAGAAGTGCTCTATTCCTTATCTGGCTACTTCTGCAGTTATTGAAGGGTAAAGGGGATATTTGAGGTTCGTATGAAGCATATCGACATCGTGAACTACATGAGTTTGGTTTATGACCTCGCCAGGAACTCTACTGTTTTTTTACAATAACATTTAATCGACTATTGATTTTACTGATCTTGGGAAGCGCTACTAATGTTAAAGTAAAACATGTTGCATTCGCCCTAACAGCCTCAAGTGATGCAAGTTAAGCCTGCATCACTGAAGCCACATCAAATAGTGGACAGAACCACTGTGAAGTCACACACAGGTTTAAGGACTACCATTTAACGGCATTCAATTTGGCATCCTTTGTCACCACCTTGTTATTATAAAGCCAGAAACAACCACATTTTGTCCACTGACAATGACTCGGTGACCAACTCAGCTAGCAGCTGTTATCACTCCAAGCAGCCACACCCTTAATTTTGCATGGATCTAAGCTTAATTAATTTAAATTTTTTAAATCAAAACTCCCCCCAACACAGCTGTTATGAGCGAATCAGCTAACTAGACTTAAACCTTTTTTCTTAACAGACTGTAAACATTTTTATTTCTGCTCTTTGTTGTTGGTCATTTAGTATGGCGCTCTATGGGGATTGACTCACTGAGCCAGCCTCAAGTGGCCATTGGAGGAACTGCAGTTTTTTTTGGCACTTCCATGTTGGCTGAGTATTTTCCCTGCATGTTGCCACTTGGTTAAAGCTCAGACGATAAGTTTGAAAATTGAACAAATATCTTGGCGTTTGGCTGAGAAGAAGTCAGTTAAACAGAGAACTGCTCCTCATCTCTGCGTGAGGCTAACGGCTCAAAGCTACACTAGCCACCTCTAACATAACATTTGATTATATGTCAAGATGTGGGTAAAGTTAGGCAGCAAGCTTTGAAAATGAAGAAAAATGTGAGGAATAAAGAACGTACTGTCTCTGGTTCTGCATCATTATAACTTAAGCCTTTTTAAAAAATTCCCATCACGAGCATGACATGTCACAGTAGTGCAACTTTTGCACCTGCACCAATGTTTGTTAGTGAGATATTTTCCTTTGTTAAGAAAGGAAGTGCATGTCAGCAGTCAACTCTATGAACACGCATGAACTACCTTTCAATTGCACATCCAACTAAAAAAAGACAAAGAAAATGTCAATTTCGAAAAACCTCTTGAACAATGTGGGTTACAATGGCAGAATCACAGATCTGATAAGCTTAATAAAAACCTCAAACATGTCTTATGTGTATTTGAAACTCAGTAGTAGTGGTAGGGTTAAAAAAAATATATTACCTACTGAGAATCCTAATTATGCATCATGATTGATGACTTGGTGAGATTTTCATTCCATTTAAACTTTTTTTTTTTTCTTGAGTGCTGACATTTATTAACAAAAAACAAAATAACGGAAGTAATACTTTCAGGATTAAAAAAGTGTAAACTTTCACAAAATATAAAACCGACACATTCGAACCATAAATTATAAACATGTAGTCATGCATTTGTTCACAGGGCTGCATACCGTTTAGTCTTACATTTTTTTTTTTTATCTTACAAATAAAATAAAGTTAGATATTTCTCATGTGGTATGTAATGGATATTTACATTATTATTCATTAGTATTTGATGCATTAGTGTGTGGAGCATCACGGAAGATGCTCCCAGAGTGAGGATTAGAGTGTTTAAAGGACAACAAGTGTGGTATCTTGTGCGTGCGTGTGCATCTGTGGAAGGGTTTTTGCTGAACTGGAGCAGTGGCTAAGGTTACCTTGGTAACTATCTTGCCTAAAAAGAACCCTACTAAACTTAAATGACATTTTATCTGATGTCACAAGCTGCCAAAATATCTGATGTCAGGTTATGACAAATGTCCTGTGTCGTCTGATGTAAGTTTGCCAGCCAACAAACTTATGAGACACTTGTCATAGTCTGAGTGGTGTAGTAGGTGTGATCCCCCATGGCTACAGTCATGTACTGCACTGACAGATTGGTGTACGCCTGTGATGGTTGTTCACTGTATTGTAGCCGGAGGTCTTTGCTTGCTACTTGTCCAGTGATCTACGGAGGTCCTGTTTGAGGGGCCTGTGGAGACCCCTGATAGAGCTGAGACGGCGGCGCCCACGCTCCAGCGCTGGGAGGACGGCTGGGTTCCCCGCTACCTGACTGATCCAGCTCAGCGCTGTCGCAGTCGGAATCATCACACAGGGCTCGACTCTGTGGAGAAGGAGAGAGGAAAACAAAGTCATAGATGTCAGACATCAGATATCAAAGCTAGAGTAGGTGAGGTATTTTAGAAGTGTTCTTGTTATATTTGTTGTGTCAGCTGAAGGAAAAAAGTCCTGTATTTTCAGACACTTGGTTCACAAATCTGTGCGCACAGTTTATAAATTGTGCTTTTAGATTAATTAGATTATAAAACTGCGGGCAAAGATTGTGAAACTGTGGGTAGGGATATGGAGGATGTCTATATGACCCTTTTTTCAGCTGATACCAGGAGGGCCATATAAAATTCACCTTTCTGACAACAATCAATAAAATAAATGCTCTGACTGAAAAAAGGAAAAACAATCTGATATCTGTGGCTGCTGCAGGTCTGATTGAAATAAATGGATGGTCTGTCCACCAACACACCTGTCTGCATGCATGCACTCTGCCAATTGAGCATGATCTATTACAAGGCTGTGCAGATGCATTGCTAAAGCTAAAGGGAGCTACAAGAATGCCAGAGACAGTGCTCCCAAAATTTCTCAAAACTAACAAGCTAGCTCAGCAGCTGTGAATACTCCTACTTGTTTGTCTTTTGATAATGGTATGTGTTTTCTTTCATGTTAATGAGGCATAACGTAGCTGTCTTTGATTACTTGTTTCTCCTGCGTTACCAACCCTAGTGTTTTTGGCAATAGTCACAAGTATTTACATCATTAAGTTACATCATTAATTTACATCAAGTTACATTAACTTGCTTAAGTTACATTTCTACAATGTAAAAATACTCCATTCATACTCCAAAATGCTGCATTTATCAGTATCAATTTTTAGCAATATCTCATGTGATCTATAGGTTGTTTTATATCCTGTAAGGTATATTGGTTTTTTATTCTATTATAACATGTAAGCAGCATTGTGCTGTTGTAACAAGTGAAGGTGCAGCTAGTTAATCTACTTTAGATCAAGTTTGGTAGTTTAGTCCAAACAAACTTTCAAACAAAGAGGCAGGATCTCAAGTAACCTTCATATTACAAATCAGGAACTCATAGACCTTTAAAAATGTGGCAGAGGTCCCAACCAGACATGAGTTTTTGTGAGGGGTCAAAGGTCAAAAAATTGTTTCTTTTACAATCCATTTTATTTTTAGGGTATTCATATGTTTTTATGTTAAATCTTAAAAGTCGCTACTTTCTATATTTGTCAAATAAATGTAATGGAGTAAAAGGTAAAATGTTTCCCTGAAATAAAGGGGAAAAAATGTAAGCTAAAATGGTTTTATGTAAACAAAGTAAAAGTACCTCAACAGCCCTCCCTAAAGGATGACACAAACTGACACATGCGATCCTCTGAGAAGCCGCTTTACCTCATTGGCATTCTGTCCGGCGTCCATCTGAGCTTTGGCCTGGCAGAGGGCTCCGTCTTTCTCTGACAGGCCATCAGAAGCCTGCGCAGGATCAGTGTTGTCCGCCGGGATCTCCGACCCTTGAGAGAGGAGGTCATCGCTGCGGTCGTCCAACCTGTCGTCCGTGTTAGTGCTGACCACGTCGGGGGTGCCGCTGTGGGAGTGGTCGGTGGTGTGGCCCTCCTCGCCGTCTGACACCGACAGGTTCTCTGAGCTGAAGGTTGACACCGACTGGCACTTGGTGATGCTGGTCGGACGCCTGGAGATGTTGAATAAGATAACAACCGGGATTTAAAATCACAAGATAGATGATGAGACAGGATGATGCAAATTAGAAAAAAACATTTAATGTTCTCGGAGTAAATCAGCAGTTTGTCAGAAAGGGAAGATGGCTTGAGGGAATTTTCCAGTGACGAAGGACAGCAAGTTACTCACCGTCTCCGTGGTAACTCAACCTCACTGTCAACTTCACCCTCCTCCTCTTCTGATGACACCCCACGCCTCTGTAGACGAAAAAAGGAAAAATGCACAAGTGGGATTGATCAGAGTGTTAGCAGAGGAATCCTGAGGAGCAGGATGGGATGTCTGAGGCTGTACCTGTTTGCGGGTGATAGCTGCCCTGTAGAGGATGGCTGAAGGAGTGAGGTGCTGACTCCCGATCCCCCCTGATGCCCCACGGGGCAACCTCACGGCACCAGCCCCGTACTCTGTAACCTCCCCGTCAAGAGGCAGACGTGGAGATCCGAGAGACCCCCTCCCTGCTGCTGCTCCCCTCCCACATGGTGAGTCTGGGCTGCTGGAGAACGGAAACGATGCCGCATCCTCGCTCGGTGTGTCGCTGCGAGGAGGAGTTTCTGTGAGATCATCTAGACCGGCTGCACCCACCTCTGATCCCCCCAACCCTGCAGAGGCACTGAGGCTCCCCCCTCTCTCCAAACCGCCCACAGACGACTCCCCTTTCCCCTGACCTTCTGCCTCTAGCGTGGTGCAGATGAGGTCAGGGCTGGAGGAGGATAGCTGCCTCTGCTGCTGCTCGTGACTGAGGCCCCGCAGGGCTGCAGAAGGCTCCAGGAGCTGCTTGGAGGTGTTGGTACTGTTAGCCTGGGAAGTTGTGTCCCTATTGGGGGAGGACTGATTCGCCTTAAGTCCAGCCAGGTCCCCACTGCTGCCCTTTCCGGGCTTGCGATGGCGGGTCTTTACCCTCCGAGACCGGCTGGGAGAAGTGGAGTTTCTGTTTGGGCAGGTGGGGATAGTGACTTGCATCACAGTGGAATCCATTTTGGGAATGATTACCTCAGACTTGAGGATGTCTGGCCTGAAGGAGTAGGAGGAATTAGTCAACATCTACAATCCACAAGCCTAATGAATATTCATTAATCCACTTCGGTATCAATCTTTTATGAAATAATGACTGAAATGAGATCTCATACCTCTTTCCTGAAGGGAGTTTCTGTGGGACATTTCTCTTTTTGATGAGTTTGTCCATGGAGTTGGACGAGCTGCTCTGTCTGGAGCTGTGGTGCTTGAACAAACCTGGATATTTCTTATCCAGAGACTGCTCTCTCCTAGAAAAAAAAGCACCAAAAAACATGAAAAGTGTAAATCCACCAGGGCTTCTTTAAATGTAAAGACTTGGAAATGTGCAGACGTATAGCCTGATTTCATGGATTTATCCGAACCTCTGCAACTCTTTCTCTTTGAGCTCCAGCTGCAGCATGACAGCGCTGAGCTCCATGTAAAGGTTGTTAGCCCTCTCCAGCTTCCTCTCATAATGCTCGCGAATGTCCAAAGCATGCCTGAGAAGAAAGGAGGCTGCTGAAGTCATTGTGCATCTGCATGAGAGATTCTGAATCCTCCACAATAGACGTGCACTCAAGGCACTTATTTTATCCACAGGGGCGGACAAAGGAATGACATCGAGAAATGGGACAGACTGAAAGTGGCCTCATGCATATAAGCCGATGTAGTAAAAGTACTATCATCTGCTGGTTGTGCCTAATCTGGTGAAGTGAGTTACCATGTGAGATCTAACAGTGAAAAACAGACCTGAGCTCCTCTCTGCGTCGGTTGATCAGTTCCTCGTCGAGCCGGTGGAGACAAGTACCCTCAGATTTAATCTTCTCAAAGTGCTGTTTCACCTCTTCTCGCCATTCAGCCTTTTGAGAGCACATTTCTGTTAACCAGTTCTGTCTAGCTTATTTTTAAAAAATCAGTCCTCTTTTGTATTGTAGATAATGTGTGATTACTATGCCAGCACATGCATCTGTGTCTATTTGTGTTCCTTCAAATGTATGATTAGTGTCTTTCTGTGTATCTGTAGACACCCCCCCCCATACTCAGACTCTAAGAAGCAGCCATACCTGAGACTTGAAGTACGTCTCTTGTGGAGTGGAGAGTACATCAGCTGACGCAATATCCAAATGAAGGAGAATCTGACGGAAAGAGGGCCTATTCCGGGGCTTACAGTTCCTGAAAAATCCAAGATGGGAAAGACAGCTGTGTACACTTACAATGCACTGTAAAATCAATAAAGTCCTTAAACCACAGACAATCGCCTCTGCACGCATCCACTCTCAACCAGTGCTTCTACTACTCTAATCTGCTTATTTTCTGCCTCTCTTGTTGTTATCGTGACTGGCCATTTTCAGGCAGATACTCACCAGCACTGTCTGAGGAGGATCTTGAAGCCATCAGGGCAGCTCTCGGGTACAGGCAACTGAAGGCTGTTGTTTCCCACACCCCAGATGATGGCTGATGAGTCCACATCTTTATAAGGGATCTCTCCAGTTAGCATCTCCCACAGCACCACACCAAAGGACCTTAATGTAAAGTGGAGCTTTAGTTATTCAAGCGGTGTCAATGAGGTTGAGATCTCTTTAAGCAAAAGAGACTAGAGAAAAAATTTAAATAACAACAAGACTGATCAGACACAGAGAGTCATTGCATATACGTGTATCTTTACAATGTTTATAAAAACATAATCTGTATGTATGAGATTTATCAGACTTACCAGATGTCCACTTTTTCTGACACTGGCTCATTCCGAATGACTTCGGGTGCCATCCAAGCTACAGTGCCAGCAAACGACATCTTGGTGCTCTTGTCGCTGAGCTCCTTTGAGGTGCCAAAGTCAGAGATCTTCACCAGGTCATCATGTGTAATCAACATGCTGCAAAGGGGAGATCACTTGTAATTTCACAAAAGGAAAGTCATAATTATGTCGGCTGAACTTCTCAGCCAGCTAGCCGTGTCGAGTGAGTCGACTTACTTTGGGGACTTGAGGTCTCGATGGATGATTTTGTGAAGGTGGAGGTAGTTCATGCCACCTGCAATGCCCATGGACCAGTCGACTAGTAGGGAGGGGGTGATTTTACGGCCCGCCCTCAGCACCTCGTACAGCTGGCCTTGAGCACAGTATTCCATCAAGATACAGTAGCATGGAGCCTGGGTGCAAACGCCCCTGGAAGGAAGCACGTCAGTCAGGTAACAGCACGGGGAAACAGGAAGATATCAAAGTGTGATTTATGCAAATAAATAATGTGTGACCCTGCTGGATTTCATGAGTTCCCTCACTTGAAAGTGATGATGTTGGGGTGCTTGAGTTTGCGGAGGTGTTTGATCTCTGTCTCTTTGATGTCACGCACTTTCTTTACAGCCACGTCCTCTCCGTGGAACTTGCCGAGGAAGACGGCCCCCTGCGCCCCGCTGCCCACCCACTGCAGGTCAGAGATTTCCTCAAAAGGAACCTCCCAGGACTCTGAATACAGACCAACAAGTCAAAAAAACAAACCCTGTAAGTAAATTTGAAATTATGGAGCTTTAAAGAGAGTAAACAGACCTTGCAATGCAACCTTTAAGTAACTACTTAAACCATATCCATCAAACAGTGCAAAGCCTTCCAGTGTCAATATGTGCCCTTGCTAGTTTACAGGAAGGAGTCAGGGGGGTTTGCAAAACAAATGCTGGGTCCATGGGATTAGAATAGACTGTCAGGACACAGTTACATCATACAAAGGCGCCTGCCATGTTCAAACAAATGGTATATTGACAACTTATCCTGCAGACCATTACATATCTATCCAGAGATAAGATAAAAAAAAAAAAATCGAGGGAAAAGCAACAATCCACTCAAAGTCTAATGTGTCTGCTGTCTGTCACGCTGGCTCTACTTAAACGACTGTGAGAGCATGGTCACTAAAGAGAGACGAGCTGGGGCAGAATAAAAGAGACAGGCCCGATCAATTCTTCATGAGGTCCACTGAAGTGTCGAGATCTCAAGAGTGCTGCTGCAGCAGAGGCGGATGCACATGATGCCACCCCTGGCCAGCTGTGAAAACTCACTGATGGACCCATGAACTCTGTCACGCTGCCAGCAGGACATGGAGGCAGTCAGGGAGCAATGAAAAATAATCAAGTTATTATTAGTGCTGGAAAATAAACAAAAGTTGTTTACTCAAGTTCTGTGCTGAGTATTTTCATTTCCTGCCACTTTCCATGTGTACTGCACTGCTTCTCAGGCGGTAATATTCCACTGCATTTATCTGACAGCTGCAGTTACACAGGTTTCAGATTGAGATTTCACATAATAACATGTGATAAGCTTATTAATTACAATGCATCTGTAAAGATTAAACCAGTGGTCAGCTTTAACTCTTGACACCTTGCAAACAAGCAGTGAGTAGCTGTGGCCCTTTGTCAAGACATCAAGCATCGCAACATTTGACAAAACAAAAGAGCAAAGGTTGAAAGAAAAGTTAAAAATTATGTAAACAAATTAGTGAAGCACAAGTTTCTTTTTTTGTCATCTTGGAAAGGGCCCAGACCTTATGTTGGGAACCACTGGACTAACTACCTATCATAATAAAGAAGACAGAGGATCTAAACCTTTACCAGCCACTCAAGCACTGATGCATCCCAAATAATCTAACAATGCACTTTATGATAAAATGCCTCTCACAGGCGCAAATGTTCTGCAGAATGAGCACTTTTACTTTTGATACTTCAAGTAAAATTGCTGATAAGATTTTTGTACTTTCACTGATGTAGAATTTAAATGCTGGACCTCTACTTGTGATGAAGTGTTTTTTGGGATTGATGTATCAGTACTTTTGCTTTAATAAAATTCTGAGTATTTCTTCCATCTCTGTGGAGTCCAAGCTTCAAGCATGAGCTCAGATATGTCTTTTATTATGGTGTGTCTCCATAATAAAAGTTTACAAGGCCACCTCAATATTTTCACGTACTGAACGGCTGACATGCCTAAGTTACAGCTTAGTCTGACCTTCCTTTGTTCTATAACATTTAAATACACTTTCCAAACCACAGCAGAGGCTAAGAGAAGTGGAACATCTACTTTTATCTCCACATACCTTCATTGCTGTGTTTGTGTTCAGTGGAGTAGGCCTTTCCAATCATGGTCCAGACTGGTTTTAGGCAGCCAAACAGTCCTTCCAAAAAACCTCCACTTCCTGATTGTAGCCGGATATTCTCCGACTGGCTCCGAACAGCACCAGCCTCGGGGCTGTTCCCTGCCTCGGCCCCGCCGCCGCCGCACTGGCAGGCCTCATGTTCATGTAGTTTTAGCACGCTGTTGTCAAAGTGGGCTGAGGGTCCATCACTGGGAGTGGGGCTGCTGCCGCCCGGCACCACCTGCCCACCGGTGTCAATGGACAGAACGTTGCGGAGGACACACTGTGTTGGGGTCAGGTCCGTTTCCGGGGTGCAGGCAGGGGTGTCTCCATCGAGTCGTCGATAGGGGGGCTCTGAGATGGGG
The DNA here is from genome assembly GCA_029814665.1 of Acanthurus lineatus. Lineage (NCBI taxonomy): Eukaryota > Metazoa > Chordata > Actinopteri > Acanthuriformes > Acanthuridae > Acanthurus > Acanthurus lineatus. The sequence continues at coordinate 19,893,752 of JAPZDV010000002.1, read as the reverse complement.
GTGCTGAAGCCTGACAGGGAAGGGGAAGGGGCACGGGGCTCATGGATACAGGTCCCACTCATCAGGGGTTTCCCCAACACAGCAGGTTAGGGTGGATGAAGGATGGAGAGATGAGACGTAAGCCTGCAGGAGGAGATTCATGATAATAAAAATGATTAATCATTGTTAGTTTAGCCTCACATCATCTTTATGGTGATATTTGAGCAGCATGTCTACTTCTTTTCTGGTTGAAAAGAAGTGTAGGTACATTTCAGCACTAGACAGCTCCATGATTAAAGTGGACATCTCCATTTTCAGTAAGGAGCTGTCCAGTTCTGAAGCTCCTGATATCCTCATTCTGCTGTCTCTTGTGGTTCCTCTTAGGAAAATTACTAGAGTTTGCACTAACTTTTTCTCTTACTTAAGCAATGCAAAACATTAAAACAGTGAAGTCGTGCTGTGAGTTGGGCATCAAGCCAGTCTACCAGTTCAAACACTCCATTTCCACAACCCAAATTCTGTCTGAATCATGCACTGAAGCCTCGTGTGTCTGTGAATGGGAGAACCAGCATGCCCAGTGGAGCCATCATCCAGAGTGGAGATGGGCTTTATGAATGAATCAACCAGAGGAGGTTGTGCAGTCCACAACCCGGGCTTGTCACCTGTTCTTTACGTGTCCCTCTGAGGCGCATCAGTGTCGGACAGGATCACAGCGAGGCTACTCAACAACTCACATATGTCGTCCGTCATGCATCAGGAGTATCGTACGCATCTGAAGAATATGACGAATTGCATAACCAACTCAGTGTGGTTGTGTGCGTAAGTCGATGCGTGCGTGCGTGCGTGCGTGCGTGCCTGAATGTGTGTGTGAGTGAGAGAGAGAGAGTCAAGCAGAGAGAGAGAGAGAGAGAGAGAGAGAGAGAGAGAGAGAGAGCACATGTATCCAATTCACATATTCTACACCAGCTCCATTTCTTGTACTGCACCACTGCATGAGAAGAGCCACGGCGACTGAGATGAGAAATGAGAGCGTGAAAAAACGGGCAATAAACAACCACCGGGCCTGAGCGAGGGAGCAGTGTGCACACACGCACACAAACGCAGGAAGATCAATCTTTAAATAACCGAGGATGTGATGATGACACTCAGCAGCATCACAGCCGACGTGCATGAATTGCAAGCCCGATGCCTACTATGGTCCATGCCAAGTGAAACTGCCGCAGCGTCTGTACATTTACTCAACGCTGGCATCAACACTAATGTTTCGTAATGTGGGCTTTCTCGCTGCACAAATATGATTTTCTAGCATTCATCGACGCTGATACGTTTCTTGGCAGCATCGGTCCATTGGTGCAGTGTGAGCGGCATGAACGCTACCGCACCGACCGACGGCATCATGCCTTACCGTCCTGTGTTACCTGATTTCTTATTCAAACAGCATTTAAACCGGATAGTATGACATTCCCATACCTTTCTGCCTGGTTGATGTCGCGTTGTCAAGTGTAGGGGTGGGCTCGGCTTTCTATTTGTCGGTGATAACGAGCAAATCGTTGTTTTTCTTCGGTCCGGGCTGTCCGTTGTATTCCCAGTCCCTATATCCACGAGTTTCACGTTACTGGGATGGATCCCAGCGGGCAAATTGTGTTATCAATAACCGGGGACCCATGCAACGTGAGGCGCGCTGGGTTTTTTGGGGGAGGGAGCTGTCTCCTTCCCAGTGCTGAATTGACGTCACGGAAATGCGAGTTGCACCGCAAGGGGGCGCTGCCACCACTCTCTGCAATCACATAGACACACACAGAAATTGCTATCAGTTTTTTTCATCCTCACATCCATTATTTCCTTTCCCAAA
>JAPZDV010000002.1:19873531-19891821 GCA_029814665.1 Acanthurus lineatus | reverse complement strand
CCGAAAGGGGGGGTTTCCACAAATCTCGTAAATAAAATTTAAAAAACAATTAATTTTTTTCATTTTTTTTAATATTACAATCCAATATTTCCTTTCCCAAAAAAAAAAAAAAAAAAAAAAAAAAATGTCGTTGTGGTCGCTTTTCATTCATGTTTTAGCCGTGCGTCAACCAGATGGTACCGGATCAACATCAGCCAGCATCTGTATCTACTGCTGCTGATGTGTCCTTGAGCAAGACACACTGACTCCCCGCCGGATCCAAGGGTACTGGTATCCAACTCACCACGCGCTTTGCCCTCCCTACTGTGAAAAGGAAAAGACATTGTCTTTATTTGCATCATTGTCACCATTCAGATGTCTGTTTGGGCTTATCATGTGGTCAATAACATGATAATGACCTCACTATATGGAGAGTTGTGTTATATAAATAAAATGATTCATTTATTTCAAGTGTATCAACTCTAACAACAAGCAGTTTGTACTTGTTTGGCTCATTATGGATGCAGAGACTCTCTTTGGCCTGAAGAGGGCAGCACTCCGCTCTGTCCGGTTTGTGTTTTGAAGTTGAGCTCCGCACTGTTTGTCCGTTCGGGTTGCCGTAAGATCCACACGGCGGGACTGACTTGAAGAAAGAAAGTGTAACTAAGCGGCATGTAGCTTACTTTTATTTTCTTATACAGGAGCGCAGTCTGCGACATTTAGCTACGAAACACAGGATACACTTCAAGGTAATTTACACGAAAAATAAAACGAAGAGCAACCGTTCCTTTTGCCAAACAAGGCCGACATAAAAGTAGTTAGCTAGAACAAGCTAGCTAAGTTTGACTGTTAGTGTTAGCTAACCGGCTGTTTTTACACCGTTTTCCACGTGTGTAACATCACAACCAGCCATTAAAGTGTGACCGACTGGCCCATGGTGTGTTTCCAGGGTCCAGAGGCAGAGTTTCACCGTTTTGAAGATGTGCTCTCTGGCGCTGTTCCCCCCTCCGCTGCCCGCCGGACATACCACTCTGTGTGAGTCCAACAACGAGCTGCTGTCGGGAACAACCACTGGAGATCAGCTGAAACAGGTCTGAAATAAACCTGCTGTAGTTACTTAAAAGCCTGTTTGAATGTAAACTATGTTGAATGATGATTGTTCTTAATGAGCCTAGTTGTCAATGAAACTTCCGTGTTAGGGGTTCAAAATCACAGCACGAGCTGAAAACTGGAATACAAGCAAATTATGTTACGATCTGCTGTATCAGTATTAGTGTCTACACTTTGCTGAGTTATGGTTCATCACATGGTTGTGTGATATCTGCAGGAGTCCAGTCCTCTGAGTTTGTATTTTCCCCGAGAGTCTCTGAAGCTCCACAGTCGCACAGAAAGCAGTAGCAAGGCAGCTTTCCTGGACCACTCTGAAACACTGTGGATGAGGAGTGCAGCAGCATGGTAGGACTAACACACACATTATTGACTCTGTTGTTAGTTCAAGTACACCTAGCTATAACTAAAGCAGTATAATATAACAGATTTGTAATAATTCCTACCCGCGTGATGAAGGTTTTAGTGTTTAGCAATTTGCTGAACTTGCTTATATACAAAATTTGATAGAGAGTTTTCTATTGCTCACCAATTGGATAAAATAATATAAATGTCAGTGTAATACAACGTGTTTCAACAGCACCACAAACTGCAGCCTCCCAAATTACAATCACAAAATTAATCGAGACTTCTTTGAAGCTGTTTCAACAAAACCTGACATTACAACCTTTACAAAAGTAGGACTTTTTGCAGGACTATTGGATTTGAGTGTATTGGTTTTAGGAAGTTGTACCTAACAATCTTGAATACCACTTAGACTGAATGCTGTCTTACCATTGCCTGACCAACATACAGTTACTTTTTTACAGTTGAAAAATAAACTTGTAAATGCCTTGTCAACATGTCAGTTATTATGAAGCTACCTCAACCATATCTCTGGTATATCTGTACTGCAATTTCTTGTTACTTATTGCTTAACGTGTACAAGTCTGCTGTTTCTGCAATAAGCTAACATCAGCTGATTAAGCTGTAATCGAGTAACAAAGTTTCTCAGATATAAAGCATATTGACAGGCAATAATTGTTTATCAGGGGTCTTATTTTATAACCTGGAGTGTGTTTGCTGTCAGTAAACAGAGCAGCAGATATAGCTGCACCTCACAGTCACGCATTGTCCCACTTTTAAAACATAATGTACTCTTTGAACACTACATATTATTTAACATTTCACTTATATATCACAAGTGGTCATAACACAGTCTTCTGCAGCATCACTAATTTGTCCACATGTATGACCAACACATATCATTTTTGCATCTTTTTTTCTCCGTGTCAGGCGGGATGGTGGTTTCACAGGGCTGCTCAACGAGATTACAAACTCACATACAGAGGGTATGTGAGTCTCCAAATTTTTCTGTTTTCCTCTTAACACGTCATGACCTGATCCTACATATCTTGTGATATGTGTATTAAGTCTTATGTATTCTGTGCTCTTGTAGTGCCTAAATGGCTTTCAGTGAGTTCTGGTTGTATCCTGGCGTTGCTTCAAAAGATCTCATCTTTTCACGGCTCCCTGTTTCCTCATCTCACAGTATGTTGTACTTTCTGGTTGAATATGTTCTTGATAACAGTATAATTAATTACCAGATGTTTGTCTTAATGTATTCAAATGTGTTTTAACTGATTTTTATTTGTTCCACAGTTGAGCAGTGAGGACATGATCGCTGAGTTTTCACAGGTGCTCAACTGGTAAGTGCCAACTTTGTAACCAGAAGTTAAGTTTTACCCTCAAAGGACAAATGACTAAAGATATTATTTATTATGAAGAAAACACATTAATGAAGGCCTTTCTATTTAAAAAGAAAATCAAAGCAGCATTTAGTTGAATCATATATTTTTCAATCAATGGAAAACAGTTTTGACACTTAGTAAACAGTTTCAGTCCTTCTTTTTCAAGCAAAGATGCCAAACATTTGACAGCTTCAGATTCTCCAATCTAAGGATCTGCCGTTTTTTCTTGTCCTAAAATATGGTTAATTGTGTATATTTTGGTCTTCAGCTGTTGGTTGGATAAAACAAGACATTAAATGACTTTATGATGGAAATTTTTCTCTGTTTGCTGATGTTTAATAGACTGAATGATGAAACTAATTGCAAGATAAATAGACCATAAACACAACCATTAGTTGAAGTGATTGCAAAATTGTGGGATGTTTGATTACATTTGCCGTGTTTTTAAGCAATGGCTTTATTTAAATAGTCATGCACCTTTCTCTGCTTGAATCCCTCCTGCTGCATCAGGTCTGACTGTGTGGTGCGAGCGTTTGCCTGGCATCCTCATACAGATAAATTTGCTGTAGCCCTACTGGACGACTCCATTAAGATCTACAACCCTAAAAGGTACTGTGACTATATTGAAGAGGATACACTGATTTCTCTCTGCATGTATGTCATTAAAATAGTTTCCTGATCAAAGCTTTATAGTGCAAGATAACATAGCAATAATTAAACATCACTGTGACAGTCTGTAGACGTACTTTGATGCAACAGACAACCTCTGATCTCAATCCCAGTAAAGCTGCGTCTCTCGTGGACGAGGCTACAAATGTGACTGCATGTCAGCCTCGTTGACCACTGTTGTTCTTTGATCCCTCACACATCCTCTGTCAGTACTGTTACTGCTCACACTCGTTTTGTTCCGTCTTTCAGCGCCACAACTCCCACACTGAAACATCGTTTACAGAGGAGCGTAGCAGCAGTGCAGTGGAAGCCGCTGTGTGCGTCTGCTCTTGCTGTTGCTTGTCAGAACTGTGTACTTGTCTGGCATGTGGACCCCTGCTCACTGTCCACCAGGTTTGTGAACCCTAGTTTGTCTGCAGGCTGTAAAATAATTTCACTCAGTCCTTTAAAATGATACCCCATATTAAATACTAATTTAATTAGTAATTTAAAGCATTAAAAAGGTCTTAATATTCTTACCAAACCTTCTTCCTTGTTCCGTGCTCTTTGTCCTCTCAACCCATCCAGGCCTTCGTCTGGTTGTGCTCAAGTTCTGTCCCATCCCGGTCACTCTCCTGTCACCTCCATCGCCTGGTCTCCCAGTGGATCTCTCCTCTTGTCGGCCTCACCCATGGACACTGCAATGATGGTACTGTGCAACCACTTTAAGTCCAGTTAAAAGAAGAAATTCATTTAGCTGCTGAAGTTATTACTGCGGTTCTGTGGTTGTGGCTGTTTTAACTTTAACATGACATTGTCTTTCAGGTTTGGGATGTAGCTTCAGAAAGCTGTGTGCCACTTCAGCGTGTTGGAGGAGGTGGGGTCACCTCCCTGTCCTGGTCCCCTGATGGCAGCCACGTCCTGGCTTCTACACCGTCAGCCCTGTTCAGGTGAGAGATTAAAAGTTTCACAAGATTTTCTAATCTGCCTTTCTTTTTAGAGCTACAATAGCGTAAGATATGTAAAGCTGCTGGTGAATACGTGTAAAATATTCTCTGTCATGATTAATTCGTGTTGAGCTGAGTCAATGGCCACAGTCTGTGTTATAATCAAGGCCTGCTCACTTTTGATGAATATTTATGGCCATGTATGGAATTAGTGATGGCAGCTGTTACAAGATATTAAGTGGGCAGAAAGTGGGGACCTTACACATGGATGAGTAAAGTTTCTTTCTTCAGGGTTTGGGAGACCAGGATGTGGACCTGTGAGCGTTGGCCATGTTTGAAAGGGCGCTGCCAGGTGAAAACTTGTCACCATGTTTTGAAGTTATTATTCAATCAGGTAGCAGTTCACTCTCTAAATCATGTAATTTTGGCACAATCATGAATTTGTGTTTGTTGATTAGTCTGGCTGTTGGAGTCCAGATGGCAGTCGACTCCTCTTCACCGTACAGGGAGAGATGGTCATCTATGCTCTGACCTTCACTAATACACCAGGTAAGCCATCTCAGTCTGTACAGAGATAACAATTTATTAAAACATAAAACTAAGACTTGCTCGTAGATTGTTTGCAGCTTTAAATGTTGCTGATTATAGAACTTTAGAGTTTTGATAACTTGTGTAACTAAGCGGTTAACTTGATGCATTAAAGAGTTAAGTAACATTTTGTAAAAGAAGTTTGTATGATGTCATTGTTATTCAGCAGGCATACCTACAAGTACATCACAGGGGCCACAGGCAGCAGCAGTGGTGGCTGACCTATCAGAGACAACCTTTAACACACCAGATGGAGACATCATGTAAGGGCTCTGTAATAAAATCACTAATTAGCTCAACTTCAGCAAGAAATATGGATAAGCAGGACAACGTTAAAAAAGAATTATATGTATTACAGCATGTGATGAGGACAAATGAGCTGGCTGGCAGCATTCAGTGCTCTTTGACTTCCTGTCTGCATGGAACATTACAGCCACTTAGTGTCATTCAGCCTGTTCTTGTTTGTCTGCAGTGTTGGAGGAGAGATCCAGTCTTTAGCCTGGGACCCCACAGGAGAGAGGCTTGCAGTGCTTCTCAAAGGTATTTCTCACTTTCCTACTATTCACCCTGATGAACTAAATCAGTATTAGACTGGTGTAATTTTTTTATTTTAAGTTTTAATAACTCGTCTTGCCTAATCTGTTCTCTCAGGTGATCCACAGGCAGCCGACCGGCCAGCAATCATAGCTGTATTTAAAACAAGAGCCAGCCCCATTTTTGAGCTTTTGCCATGGTTTGTACTTTTATATGGTTGCTTTTGATATTTATGTATCTTTAGCAGAGCTAAAAAACTTTTCATTTTCTGGAATAGTACTAATTTATGTCAAATCTGCATGCACTGAAAATTTCTTGTGTTTTTCTGCTCAGTGGTTTTGTTCAAGGGGAGGCCGGCGCAGAGCCAAGGCTGATGCAGTTCCACCCAAGTTTCCAGCATGGAGCCCTGCTCACTGTGGTCAGTCTCACCCCACAATATTTTTTTTCTAATAATTAATATGTGAGGAAATAGTTTGTTGTGTCAGCCACAAACTACATCTGTGGGTCTTCATAAGTTTTAAAAAAGAAACCCTTAGATGGACTTAAAAAGCCTGAAATCTAACTTGTAAAATATCATTTATGCTGTTTCAGTCAGTGTCACTAGATCTGTTGCAAAAAGTAACTAACTTAAGTAGTTAGGATGCTGATCTTCTGATGGTAAAGTACGGTCGACACTGGCTAAAATGAAATTCAGTTTACTAAAATAAATATGATATAATAGTTATAGTCATTCTTGGCCATTTTGACCATCAAAATTTAATATTTTGACAGTGAAATGGGTATAAACTGTGTATAGTGTCAAATAGAAGTTGATGAATCGACTGAAACTCTGATAAATGAATAACTTTATTGGCTACTATCTGTGAACTCTGTGTCCTCCAAATAACACTTGCCGCTCTGTGTCCACAGTGTTGGTCCAGTGGAAGAATCACGCACGTGCCTTTCTACTTCCTGAGCACCGGCGTTCCCCATTTGGGCCTCAGTGGCAGTCCATCACTGCCGCGGCCTCAAGCCAAGCCCACAGACAACGCAAACCAGTCACTTTATACAGAGCTGATCTCTTAATCCACACTCAGCACCAAACTCTCACTCACGATTATTTTTTTCATCATGGATTGTCAATAAATGTAATAAATGTGTAAAAAAGTCTTGCTAGTCCAACATTTGTTTGTTATCTGATTTTTCAAAACATTTAACTTTATCCTGAGGTGATGACTTTATGTAGAAATTTGGGCTTTTTGTCTTGATTTCTTTTATTTATTTAAAACTTGTGGACTTCAGCTCAAATCAAAGCTGACTCAAGTGATGTCACTTGCGACAATTTATCGGATTTCCTGAAAACAAATGGCCTCCTTTTCAAATGTAATTTTTTATTTATGGCCTTAAAAAATATCGCCTCTAGATTGTTTGTGTGTTATCATATACAGATTAACTACCCTCTTTTTATTCCGGCATATTTTAATTTTATGTATTAAATGTACATTGGGGTCGCTAATTTTGTTTTAAATGAGAATATGTCACTGATGGCTTAAGTCAAGCTTTTATTATTTAAGACAGACCAGAGAGGAAGCTGTCCACAAAACAGTCAAATAGTGATGCAGTTGCTCAAATGCATCATTAAGCTACAAAATACTTGATTCCAGTCAACAAAATGTTCTTTATTTATGCCTATTAGCTCAGACCAACCCTGAATCTGCAGGGGGAATACAGTACGTTTGTTCCTTCCGTTATGAGTTTCTCATATCAAAATGCACACTTGCATCACAGTCTCAAGCGTCCACACACACACAAACACAGACTATGCACTCACAGTCAAGACTAGCTAACTGCATGAAATACAAGATAAACAAACACATTTAAGCGCACATGAGCGGTTCTGTTTTAAAGAAGAAATACGTCCCCTCGCCATTTCTGTTTTTATTCAAAACTCAATTAAAAATCAACTTCATTCTTAATTCGGTTTCCTTTTATTTTCCAATTTACATCAATTAGAAGTGTAACAAAACAAAAAAAACAAAAATGATCATAATAAAATTAATTCAAAAAATGTACACGCCCTCACACACACAGAGACAACCCACCCTGGTTGTTTTTTGAGCAACCGTCCTCGGAGTCCCCCCGTTCAGCTCTGAGGGTCTGGACTCCAGAGGAGGCCTCCAAGTAGCCCCTGTCTCCCCTGTCTTAACCCGACTGCACCCCTCCTCCAGGGTGGAGTGTGAGTGTGTGGTGTGAGGCTAGTGGGAATAAGGGTCGGGGTCGGCGTTTGATGGAAACTGAATTACAGAACTCATAGCACCTTCTGAAGAGAGAGAGCAACCCAAAGCAAAGATGGCCATCCAGCCCCAGATCCACCTGAAAGCTAATTTTTGGTCAGCTCAGATTTAAAAACTCAACATTTTCACTTTTGTTTTTCAGCGTGAGGTAGCTTTAAACAATCTGGATGACTACAATAAAAAAGCAAAACAAATTTCCCTCAAATTCTTCAAAGCAAATTCTATTTTTTTTGTTTTTTTTGGATGAGAACTGGGCCTTCTTCTGATGGGCATTCAAGGGGTACAGGACATTTAAACATACATCCCAAATGTAACCTCACTTTCCAAAAAGTGTTGGTGTGCATATAGACACATGTACACACATTATGTGGAAATATATATATAAAACCATCTGGTTGTTTATAAACACAGACTTTTACAACAATAGAACCAAGGATTTATAATACACAGTAAAGGTTTTGCTCCTGCTCGTGATGGACAGGCCTGGAGCACCTGGATTTGATTTTTTTTTTTACTTACTGAGAATATTTATTTTTGTCTACAATGATTCAAAATGCTGAATTTGTTTGTCAGGAAGGAAAAAGGGAGGGAGGTGGAGTAGGACTGGGACAGAGGTTGTGCGGCTGTTCTTTAGTGGAAAAGGGGGCTTGTTTTACTTACAAAGTGAACCCGTCCAGTCCTACCTCAACTCTGCCCGTTCAGGTTAGACAATAAATAAGTGACATCAAGTCATGTTTCTGTTCTCCATAACTTGTTCTCTCGGTCCCTCTTCCTCCTGGCTCTGACTCATTCCCGTCAACAATGGGCCATGGGAAACATGACTGGATCTCAGGAAGCGGGTTGACAGAGAATGCTGGTGTGATGTACAGATATTGCTGGTGCCCTTCAGTGCTAACATCCAGGGAGTACAACATGGAGAGCACTTCGTTGTGAGAGAAAAAGTATCAATTTTCTTTTATAATTTCCAGTCTTCTTTATTGTGGAATTGTGTGTGTAATGTTTCATGGTTGAGTTTATTTATTTCCTGTGTTTTTTTTCGGGGGGCCATTGTGATATTCCACTTTACAAGAAGCAGACTGGACCTACATCCACACCGAACTCCTGATCCGCTCCTCCGATGTCCATAGGAGCAATGTCCACGATTGGCAGACGGGAGGTTTTCTGTGTTTTGTACTCAAAGACAGTCTTGCCCCACCGGCCTGTATGTTTCTGTTGGTTGAGAGTAAAGAAATGTGTCAACAGCGTGTATAATATGCTACGTGTATAAACTTTGAGAGAGATTAATTTTTGGGGTCTGTTTTGCAGCCGACCGCCCTCACCTTGCACCCATCCTCCAACACGCCGTATGTGAAGCGACTGTTGCCCTCTGCACGGATCTCCACATCGTTGGAGCCCTGCAGCAGCAAAGCCTTCTTCAGGTTGCCTGTGGCCTGGTCCATGTAGGCAACGCTGTTCTTGCAGTGGTAAGTGAGGTTCTGGGATGCTTCAGTGGACAGAAGCCTCAAGAAGGTCAGCTGGACACTGGCGGCGCTGGCAGCAGGTCCGTCCTGAGCGTAGCTGAACTGTGTGATAGAAAGTGAGGGTTGAAATTAATGAGCAGCATTTATTTTTATGATCTATAGTCTTTCATGATGAGTTTACAAATACATGATCTGAGGATTGTAAAGCTGCACTCACGTGGAATCCTCCGTTCATGGTCTCTCCGAACCAGACGTGTTTGCGGTCCTTGCTCTTGCTGGTCCACCAGTTCTTCTGTGGCACCTTGGCGATGCTTGGGTAGACACAAGTCTCTCCAGTCTCCATGTTACAGAAGACCTTGATGGCATCGGCGGTGCTGCCAATGTTGGGATCAACCCAGTAGTCACCTGGAGAGATGAGAAAAGTGAGTTAATAAGGAGTGAAGCCTTGAAAAAGTAAATGCAGCTTTGGGAAACTGTTTTTCTCTTCTAAAAATACATGGTGAGACTCCTGAATGAGTCATACCCAAGAGCCAAGTCATGCCTGTGTTCTGAAGTAATCCCATTTAATATTAATGAAAAAAAAGACTTCAAAGTTTGCAGTGAAGTCATAATTAGAAATCTGACAACAGCATACTGAGTAAGTTATACCTGCCATTTTTGGGGGGGAAACCAGGCCTGAAAAAGGCCTAAAAAAGGCATATAAATTTCTAGATCAAGTAAAGAAATCAGCATATTTCACTTTGTTGTAAAAAGATGAGAAAAAAACTGATCTTGTTCACAGTGGAAAGGATATCCCTGATGGTTTAGAGACTTTGTTTAGGTTGTCCACCCCCAGTTTTTTTTTACCCTCAGTATGCTTTTGTTCAGACAGGGAAACTTTTACACACCTAATCACTTAAATATAAAGAAAATAAAGCATAAATTATAAAGACTAAATAGATATAAAGCACATTAAAACAGATTGTCTGGCTGATTTTCCCTCACACACAGAGTTGTGTTGCAGGTGATGCAGTTAACTTTATTCCAGCATCACTAAAAAAACAATCAGAATTCAGTCCAACTTCAGTGAAGAAACAGCTACCTGTGCCGTGTGTGCTGCTGCAACATTCTTCATTTAATTGAGTCTGATTGGTTTCTTGCACACTGTACTTACCGCTCTTCCACTCAGGGTGGCACAGTTTCAGGTCCCTGCAGGTGCGAGCAGGGTTCTTCTGGCTGCCGTCGGGGCTGCGCAGGTTCTCAATCTGGTTGTTGAGGGACTTGAGTGTGGAATCAACCTCCACGTCGTGCTGCCTCAGGGAGCTGGAGGCCTCATCAGCCCTCATGTACCTGAGAGGATCAGGGCCCTTCTCAGTCTGACCCAGACCGGCAAAAGCTGACATGTCGATGCCAGGGCCGGGAGGACCAGGAGGGCCAGGGGGTCCGGCGTTACCAGGAGGACCCTGATGGAGGACGAGAATGTGAAATGCATCAGGAGGGCAAATGTGATAAGGCGTAACAAGACTGTACTGAAAAAGCACTGAGCAAAATCTGTTATCATGCGAGCATGTTACATACAGGAGGACCAGATTCTCCAGAACGTCCACGAGGTCCGGGAGGTCCAATGGGGCCAGCCTGTCCATTTGATCCATCTTTACCAGCAGGTCCAGCTGGTCCGGGTGGTCCCTACAGAAACAGTGAATGCTTAAATTAAAAGCCGGTCGATGCTAAATGTCTGTGTAAATATGAAACATTACATCATCTGAACTTGTGCTTTGTGTTTAAAGTGTAGAATTATTCTGGTTATTTCTTTAAATCCATCATTTACTCTGGGTAAGAAAAAAAATAATCTGATAAAATAATTCAAATGTGCCAGCAGTTTCTTTCCATTACCCGAATAACCCCAGGACCCTTTGTCTTATCATGCATGAAGATTATTTGTATGGTGACATTTCCCTTCATTTTTCTTATCATGAACAGTGCTTAGCTAATCTACAAAAGATATTGAAGTCCATTTCCGATCTCAGCAGGAGAGGTTTCACAAATCACAGTCCCCCCCCTGTCTGTCTGACTCGTTTTCCGTGCAGAGAGTAATTACCAAATGCCTCAGCTGCCCATCTTATCACAGCGGTGGGTAATTAAAGAACGTGGCCTTTCCTGTCCCCGTCTTCGTCAGGTGATTGGAGAATTACAAAAAGACTAACCTGTGACCTTCATTACCATCAAATATCTTGGTGTTAAAGCTGCAGGATGGAAATGTAATAAGAGTTTTCTCTTCTCTTTTTTCTGTTCTCTCTTTTTGCTCAGTTTTTCTCACCTTCGGTCCGCCTGGTCCTGCAGGTCCAGAGGCTCCAGAATCTCCAGCGGGACCCTGTCAGGACAAGGTCAGCAGCAGATTAGATGATAGAACGGACAGATAGAGGGAATGTAAAATTAAAAACGGCACTGCAGGGAAAAAATGATAGATTTTCAGTACTCACAGGAGGTCCAGGAAGACCCTGCAGACCAGTGAATCCACGGTGACCCTTCTGTCCCCTCTCTCCAGTCTCACCAGCCTCTCCTTTATCTCCACGAGGTCCTTGGGGTCCCTGGAGTTAATATTTCACATGTATTAAATGCACGGCTGCATATTTGAGATGAATTGCAAAAACTTCATGATATTGTTGCAGCTACAGATGATTGTACTCACAGCCATTCCTCTAGCGCCAGCGGGTCCAGGGGGTCCTCCAGGTCCTTGGGCACCCTAAAGAAAAAACAATAGTGTGGGTGCTTCCTCATGTTAACATCAAAACTGTGGATCAGTGTGTGAACACTGTGCCTTTGCCTGTGATCCTCAAAGTTTGTTGTGTTACTCACAGCCTCTCCTCTGTCTCCCTGCTTGCCGAGGGGTCCAACAGGTCCGGGAGCACCAGGGGCACCAGGAGCTCCAGGGGCGCCAGCAGGACCGGTGTTACCACGCTCTCCCTACAGAAGAACACCAGATTACAGTTTATACAAACCAGAATATCTCATATCTTTTTGTAAAACTGTGTGATTTGTTGCACTAGTTTCAGGTTTTAATGTGAGGCTGAAGTCTCTCACCTTGACTCCAGTAGCTCCATCTCTACCTGGAGGTCCATCTGATCCAGGGGTACCCTGAGACACAGAAACATGTTTTAATTGATATTGCATTGAGATTACAGTATTATTTCCTGATAATATTGTAATTGTGGCCATTACTTTAAATTGTATTCATGACTGCTGTGTTTTAGTTGTCATCAACTACTCCAAAAACACCGATCAACTGCTGGATTAATAATAATGATGTTTTCTCTTTAGAAAATCTCACATACAATCAGTAAAGGTTTAACTAATATAGTCTATTAAAATATGAGCACAGGTATAAAGTCAGAGTCCTCAATTGGCTCTGAGAGGCTTTTTGCAAATCATGTATCTGGACAAAACCTTGAGATGCTGTTTGACTGCAGCAACAATGCGACTGCTTTCTTGCAGGGACAGCAGGAGTCTTTCCTTTCTAGATTCCTTAAATTCTGTTCATTTAACATGGCAAAACATAGAAGATGAGGGTTCAAACAAAACTTTCTCTGCTCGGGTAAAGTATTTCTCCACTTTTGATGGTAGCTAAGTGTTTGGATGTTCAGTCATGTATCCTTCTACCTCCTCCTGCTCTTGCTGTGTGTCATTTGCTTGAACACTGAACAGAGTTAAAGTCACTCATGACAACTATGACTTGTCACCAGCTGCATATCTGCTGTAACTGTACTGACTCTGCTTTACACATTTAATTTGTTGCTGCCTGGTCTAAAAGTATGCTGATATGCTGTTGACTTGTGGGTTTGATAGTTTTTTTGGGTTGATAGATTGTAAATATGATCCCTGTTTCTACAGCCATAAACATGATGCACAGCTGATGTCCTGGGGAAGAGATCTGTAACATTTTGTTGCTGTTATTGTGTCATGCTGACCTCTCTTCCAGTCTCTCCAGAGGGTCCAGTAAGTCCAGGGGGTCCAACAGGGCCGGGAGGTCCACGATCACCGGCAGAACCGGAAGCTCCTTGTTTACCAGGTTCTCCCTAAACACAAAGGGACTTTCATTATTACATTTCAGTGGCTCTGCTGACAGCAAAGACACAGAATAATGTCTGACTTTAAAATAAGCAATTCAATCACTGTTCAATATTATACTCAAGAAGTTCAAGGACACTGCAACCAACAAGAGCGGGTGTGTGATAAAAATCTAAGACACACTTATATTTAGATGAGAGCCAAGTTGTTGAGGTGCATTTCGTTAAACATAAAAATATTGATGAGAGCACTTACAGACGGTCCAGGGAGACCAGGGAAGCCTCTCTCTCCACGCTGACCGGGCAAACCAACAATACCACGAGATCCAGCCAGACCCTGAGGACCTGAAGGCCCATCAGCTCCCTACAGAGAAGAGAAAACAGAATTGTGAGTTGTTGTTATTTGTCTGTATGTGGCTAAATTCAGAGTGTTTTTCTCATGTCAGTAAGGCACAGCTTTCATTCAGTTTATATGTTAAAATAAGGCTGAAATAACAGATGACTGGGACTGGATGTCGCCTCAGAGTCCAGTGACTCCAGTGATTGATATTTATGGGTTTTTGTGAGGTGCAAAATCAAACTCACAGGTGGTCCATCCTCTCCAGGCTCTCCTTTCTCTCCTGGTGCACCAGCAGGTCCACGGAGCCCAGCATCGCCCTGTCGTCCTGAGGGACCGGCATCACCACGAGCTCCCTTCGGTCCGTCTTTACCAGCAGGACCAGCAGGGCCAGCAGCGCCAGGGTTACCCTGTGATGTAAAGAGAAAAAGAGAGTTTAAGCAGATAAGAATAGAAATCAACTCACAAAACATTTTTGATTGACTCAGTAAAGAGACTGATTATTAAACAAAACTCTCACATTAGGACCAGGAGGTCCAACTCTGCCAGCAGCACCAGGGAAACCAGTAGCACCCTGTCAAAGAGAGAAAGAGTTCAGTAAATTCAGTAAATAAACAGTAAATAATTGAAATGGATGAAGGCTGAATTTAATTTAGCCACAGTGTTTTCAGGCTCCTGGTATTGTGAGTAACTATATTGTGAATGCTGGCTCACTGTCACACTGTCACGGTTTACTCTGACACCTGAAAGTAAGGTTATGAATATCATGTGTTTTCCAACAATAATAAGTAAAAATGCCTGATGTAAGTAAAAGACATGTTATGCTTTTATTATAGGCCCCAGTTGATTGTACTGTCTTCCTCCAGCACATTTATCTGACATCGTCTTTTTTTCTTTATCTGATCTGAGCGCTTTGGATGAGTCAGAAAATGTTGCTGCTGTGCGCCTGTAAAGCCCAATAACACTTTGTACAGTATGTGATATAGTGTCATACAAGTACAGTCACTTGAATTAAATTAGATCACATTATGTATTAAGTTGTACACTATCGCTCGATGCTAGTTATTTGCTTATTAGAAGCGTCCCCTGTCATGATGCATCTGACTCTTGAACTCACTCTGTTATAAGTTAGGATGCTCTATTGCTCGATCAGATGTTAAAGGAGGTCAAAATAGTGTTTTTGATGCAAATGTGTCTTTTATTACAATTGGATTTACTGTTGTCTACCCCTGATATTGTGTGTCTTGTGTGTAAACATGCATGTGTGTTTGCACACTGTAGGCTGCATGTTTGTGTAAAGTATAAAAAACATTATTTTATCGCTGCACATAATAATTATTTTATCTCCACTTCATTTTCTGATTGTTTTTTTTTCTTTTCTGGAATAATAACTTGGCCAATTAATCATATAAAAATAATAAAAAACACTTGATACAATTTCCTAAAAAACATATTCATGTTAGAATTATAGGATTGGTAATAATTGATATTTTTTTCTTGAGAAAAGTATTTAAAAGGCTAATGAATTATCAAAATGTTTGTTGATTAATTTATTAAATTAATAATAAACTTAAATAAACTTATCAAGTAGGTGACTAATATTTGCAGCTCTTCCTCCTTGACTTGCTCATGTTAAGTATCTTAAGTGTGACTGATGTTTCACTTACCATCAGTCCATATACTGATAAAATAATCAATTAGTAAAGGAATGAGTTGAAGTCAAGAACTCTGAGATAACCTGTGCATGTCAAGAGACACATACAGCCTGTGTCTGCAGAAATGTTGTGGGTTGAATTGTAGTAAATAGTAAATAGAAAATACTTACAGGAGCTCCCTGAGCACCACGTGCTCCTTTAGGTCCAGATACACCAGTGGGTCCCTGAAAAAGAGAAACAACAATTACTCATGTTAATAATAGACTGAAGTGACTTAAAAGTGTTTGATTTTGCACTGTTGTGAAGACCCAAAGATCCAAAAATATGTCCTAAATACATAGATTTTGTTTCAGGACCTTATTTTTAAGGTAAAATACCCACCACAGGTCCAGGGGCCCCAGATGGTCCTTGAGGTCCAGGAGCACCACCTTCTCCCTTCTGTCCAGACTCACCAACCTCTCCCTTCAAACCAGGCTGACCATCTGCACCCTGGATATTTTAAACAGGACCAATTATTATAAGAGTTTCGATAAATGCAAATGAAATTAAGATAAATAAAATTTTCAGCTATTTTTATATGAACAAAGTGTATTGTGGTGATTTGACTTACAGGAGGTCCAGCGAAGCCAGCAGGCCCAGGAGGACCGACCTCACCACGGTCACCCTGCAAAGGCACAGAAGAGACTGTTGGTCAGAGTGAGCAGAGATACAGTTGCAGTACAATCAATACTGTTTTTATTATTATTGTCACAGTTTCATTTTGTTAAAAATCTTTTTTCAACACTGTGTTTACTGGGTTTTGTTCATGAGAAAAAAAACAGAACAATATTATACATCAGTCGTGACAGAAGGAAAATTGAAAGAATGACAGCCTTAAAAATAATATTGTGCAGTCCTGCCATCATCCTATTCTCTCTCCATATTGGCAGGTTAGGTGACATTTAGTGTTGGCAGTGACAGAAAATCTAATGCAGTAACACAGTTAAGTCTTATATAAAATTCTCAACCTCTATAAACCAGTTTTTAGAAGGCCAAACAGGAAGACAAATTTTATTCTGCTAAGTAATGAACCAATATTATTTTAATGAGCATCAGCATTTTTCTTTGTCTGCGTAAAAAAGGAAGCTGTTCAATTTGAAACTTGACTGGATGAAACACTGTTTCTGCAGACATGTACAGGTGATGTTTTGGAGTCACATCAGGTCGGAGTTTTATTGAAAATAACAGTCCAAGACACACACCAGCTGATCAGCTCTGGTTTACACTGTGCATATGACGAAAGGGGGTACTTACAGGAGCTCCACGAGTACCAGTAGCACCAGTAGGGCCAGAGGGTCCAGTCTCACCCTGAATGGGAAAGAACCAGTCAGTCAAACCAAGCCATCAAATGTACTATATGTATACATATGTATGATCAGACTTCATTTATAACAGGGGAGGTAACACTGTCATCCTCACCTTGGCGCCATTGGGTCCGCTTGGGCCAGGAGGACCAATGGGACCAGTCAAACCCTGAAAGAAGAAAAGACAGATGGAGAGGTAAGAGGAGGAAACAAGTTATTCAGAATAGACTCTGGATTTAATTCAGTGTTATTTTTCTTGTGAATGACCATTATATTAAGATTCACTCAGATGACAGACTGAAAAAAAAGGAAAGGAAAAGGATTTATTCTGAACTCACTCTAGAACCGTCCTTTCCAGGAGCTCCCTCAAGTCCTTTCTCTCCATTGTCACCCTGTTGGATGAAGAGAACAGCTGTATGTTATTCATACGTGAAACTACAAGGCCTCTGACTTTAACATGTGGGATGATAAAAGTAGCATTTTTTTCAAGATATAATCCAAAATACTAAAATGAAAGTTAATTTTAAACATCTTCTAAAGTAATCTGTTACTCACTCTGTCTCCCTTGGGTCCTGGGATGCCACCGGCTCCTCTCTCTCCAGGCATGCCCTGCAGGCCAGGGGGTCCCTGGGATCCAGCAGCACCAGCTGGTCCAATGGCTCCCTGAATTAAAATCAGAAGAAAACTTGTCAGTTTAGTTTTTTCATGTTTGGAGATATGCCAACCTTTTTATTCATGGCAATTCAAAGGATGTCTTATTATCTATTTGTTATTCTATAAATATTATGAGAAACCTAAAATATAACCTACTACAGTTCATTCATTGTTTCAGAGAAAATGATAACCTGATTAGGGCTGCAAGTTCATGGTCAACACATTTAATGAACAGAACAGAGAGGTGAAACTTCTTAACTTATTTCAGGGAAAAGTTTGACATTTTGGAAAAGGAAGGTTAATACTACTCATATATCTGCTGTTAAAAATAAAACTACAAACTTCAGCCAGTTAGTTTCGCATAAAGACTAAAAATAGAAGGACAGCTGGTTCTGTTGACAGGTAATACAATCTGCCTACCAGCACCACCAAAGCTCAAAAATTAAGATGTTTTCTCTTGTTTGTTTTTAATCCAAACTGTTGGAGCCATTTATTTGTTTATGTGCCATTGTGTTTGTTTTGCTGTGATGGATGTTTTGTGCAGTGGGTGGCCTGACCTTTCAAAGGGCTGCATTTATTCAAAGGCTGACAGCTTTTTTAATTGTGGTATCAGCAGGTAGCATGTCAGTGGCTCAGATTTAGCTCAGCTAACCTAACTGTGTGATGAATGATGCTCTACCTGGATGCAAGAAACTCAGCAAAGGTTTACAGTGAAAGCAAAGGTAAATGCAAGGACATTGTAATTTGTGCAAAGGATACAGAGCTGATACCTTTAGCACACATCAACGCGCTGCAACGCACAATACATCCAAAAACCTAAGTGTCAAATCAGCACATTGAATTTAATAGGGTGTTATGTGCTGGGTTTTCTCCTGTTTGGGTACAGTAACTTCCTGGAGTCTTTTTTGTCACTGTGAGGTTGCCAGGCAACCAGCATAGACTCCAGGAAGTCTGTTCGCCAAAGAAGATCTATCAAGAAAAACTCAAGTGGC
>JAPZDV010000002.1:19851204-19873431 GCA_029814665.1 Acanthurus lineatus | reverse complement strand
GCTGCATTTATTCAAAGGCTGACAGCTTTTTTAATTGTGGTATCAGCAGGTAGCATGTCACTGGCTCAGATTTAGCTCAGCTAACCTAACTGTGTGATGAATGATGCTCTACCTGGATGCAAGAAACTCAACAAATGAAGCAGCAAAAGCAAAGGTAAATGCGAGGACATTGTAATTTGTGCAAAGGATACACAGCTGATACCTTTAGCACACATCAACGTGCAGCAATGCACATTACATCCAAAAACCTAAGTGTCAAATCAGCACATTGAATTTAATAAGGCGTTATGTGCTGGGTTTTCTCCTGTCTGGGTACAGTAACTTCCTGGAGTCTTTTTTGTCACTGTGAGGTTGCCAGGCAACCAACAGAGACTCCAGGAAGTCTGTTCGCCAAAGAAGATCTATCAAGAAAAACTCAAGTGGCTAATAAAATATTAATAATAATTCTATTCATTCTTTTTTAGCATTTAATTAGCAGAGATATTATATGCAAGATTTTCAGGCCTGCACTCTGGAGATGCTGCATGATCGAAACACGTGTCTCACCTTGTCATCTTTATCAGGCTCTACAACACTAGAGATGATACCAAGGAAGGCAGCCACTGACAAGTTGAATATAAGCACAAAATCTGCCTCAAAGTTTCCACTGACCTTGGGTCCATCACTACCAGGTGTTCCAGGAAGTCCACGAGGTCCCTGAAGACCCTGAGGACCAGCACCACCCCTCTCTCCAGGGAAACCACGTTCACCCTGTTAGGATATGAAAACAAACTGAGTCAATAACAAAAACAAAAAACCACAGAAACAATTGCTCACTTATGGAGTGACAGTGCTTGTTTGGTTGTAAACGAGAAGAAAAAAATTGAGGTCTTCATGTATAAAACCAAAAAAAGTAAATTTATTAACATGCTATTCATGTATGACCTACATATTATAGATTATATGTTTATGACTCTTTGCTTTGAAAATGATGATACGACGCTTTAACATAGAAACTCACTCTAGGTCCAACAGCACCAGAAGCTCCAGCCTCTCCAGGAAGACCCTGCACAACAAGAAAGGAAAGTTAATCCCGTTTATAAAAATGAGCTCACACATAAAAAACATCTTTAGCGGAAAATGTTTCCTAAGCTTTTACTATTTATGCTTTTGTATGAAAAGCCAAAACAGTTAATGTTATAAGTATAACCTCAGTCCAGAATGTTGCTTTCATTACAAAAACAAATGAGGAGGGTAAGAAATCATACAATTAAAAAGGTTAAATTACATAAATGTATGGCAAAAGGCTTTTAAAATATTAGAAGATTACAAAATATTTAGAACAGAGACTAAGAACAGAAGCAGAACTTGATAAACAATAAACCACTAGAATATGTGATTCACAAAGTATGTGAGCTGGGCTGAGAAATCATTATAACTTCAAATGTTATGGTTTAAAAAAACTGATAAGAGTGATCAGTTTGTTTAATGGTCAGTTATCATTTAGCATTAGCACTTGGATATTTGAGTAGCTTTGTCTTGTTGCTACAGTGAATATGTTAGAGCATCACACTGGTTTAATGATTCGTCAACAACAACAGACCTACACATGCAACAAATCCAGAGTAACAGGTAAACACCTACCTGGTCTCCAGGTTTTCCAGCCTCTCCTGGAGCACCACTTTGTCCGGGCAGACCCTGTCCAACAACAGCAAAGGGATTAATGGTATGATATCATAATTATGATATGATGCAAGTGCACACTGGGACATCATGTACAGGTTTGCTGTTTTCCTGAAAAGATTTCTTTTTTTGGGATGATTGTCTGTCCAGAACTCAACACTCAAACATCAAGGTTAATTCTTGTGTTGAAAATAAATTACACTGATATATTCACGCTTTGGGGACTATTTAATGTTGTGTTTACCTGACCTGTGTGTCTGGGGTTTGATAAGAAAATTAACTCACCTGGAAGCCAGAAGGTCCAGGTTGTCCTTGTTCTCCTCTTTCTCCAGCAGGTCCCTATAAAAGAACCAGATACAGGTGATTATTCAGAGACAAAGAGCAGGTAAAAGCTTAGTGAGAGTAACACATATTACACAACATGTAATTAGACTACAATACTCACAGCAGGCCCAGAAGGTCCAGCAGGACCAGTCTCACCATCTTTTCCAGACAGACCCTGTTCAGAGAGAAGATTTAAATTATTAAAAAGTGATCCGGGGACAGTAAATGATGAATCCATTTGGTGGTGGAGGTTTCAAAGAGGGTAAAGTATTTATAGAGAAAATGTACTCACTCTTAGACCAGGACGACCCACAAGACCCTTCTCTCCTGGCTTTCCAGGTTCACCCTGTTAAAAAAAAACACAGTAAATAATCCAAAGAAAGCCTCTTTAGCTTGGAGTGCTGCAATGTAAATGACAGAAATGCTACTAGAAGTGATATTTGGTATATGAAATGCTGTATCAATAGTTTGTTCTATCAAGACCATGGCTGTCACAACATCATATTTTCATTATTATATATTGTCTTCTAAGGAATTCACAATAACAATATAATCAATTCTCCCGTTGTATGGGGGGTGGCAACTAGCATTAAAGTTCATTACAGTCACCAACTATGACAAAGCTAGAATGGAAAGAAAGAAATGACTTAAGAGGTGCTGTATTATATACATATATATATATATACAAGATGTTACCACGTGTATTATTAACATCTGTATTTCATTTTTACATATAGGCTAATTGTCAACACAGGTAAATTGCAGTGCCTCTCATCTAGGCATGTCTGTGTTTAGACTGAATATTACCAGGTTTCATTAGTCTGCAGTGACACGCTACGTGTATAAGTGATGAAATCCCCATTGGTCAGACTCTACTCTTACAAAAACTCACATTGGCTCCTTTGGGTCCGGGGAATCCCATCACTCCTGGCTGTCCACGGGCTCCCTGAGGGCCAGGTGGTCCAGGGCGTCCGTCCTCACCAGGGGCACCCTGTCAAAGACACAAGGTGAAATTTACAAACAGCACGGAAACCCAGAGATTACTCATGTTAACATGGAAGATGAAACTTGTACGTGCCCATCATGATGCTATGCTGGCAAAGAAAGGTGGACTTTTAAAATAGCTATCGCAATGCTGTTTATTTTGAGTAGCACTACAATGTATAATCTTAATCAGTAGATGGCTTGTGGTAAAGAAGGTTTTGTAATTTTTTTTGTGTGTTTGTAAACCCATGTGCAGTATTTTTGTCACATTTTAAATGCTCTTTTTATGTTTAAATATTGTGATGCTAGCATATCAGAAAAAATCAAACTGTGTAATTTTATTCTTCTCCTGATATTAATGATGTAAATTTTCTGCTTGAGATCTAAAAATGTTATCTATTATTTTTGAATTACTATAATTTTTTACAAGCAAGCAAGGAAGCAAGACTGAGATTGTACTCACAGAGGGTCCAACTTTGCCTTGAGGACCAGCATCTCCAGGACGACCAGTAAGACCCTGCAAAACCACACAAATTTAAGAGGTCGTCAGCATCAGCTTCAAGAGGGGGGGTATCTACTACAATGCACAAAACTCAATTAGATCAATCAGCTCAAACTGACCACGCTTAATATCATTCTAGTTTAAGACTAAGAGGGTTGCATGCAAGGAAAACTGTCTGACAGGTGTTTGTTATAAGGTAATAAGTAAAGAAACAGGACTCACTCTGGCTCCGGGGAGGCCAGACTCGCCTGTGCGTCCAGGATCGCCAGTAGCACCTTTGGCACCAGCAGCACCAGGAACACCACGGTCACCAGGGGCACCCTGAAGAAAAAAACATGGACTTCAGGTCAGTAAAAGATCACTCTTGATGGACTATAGCTCAACAACTATAGCTATAGCTGCTATTTTGATGACAAAAAGTGAGCTTAAATCTGTTCTGACTATTAAAGAAATAACATTTTAAACAGGACCCACCTTAGCACCAGCAAGACCATCCTGACCTGGGAAACCACGGTTACCAGGAGCTCCCTGGAAAGGATCACAGAGATGAATTTGATGAGATTTTGCTTAAAATAGCAAAAAGTAAGTCAATTTTTGCAGATGAAATTGTACATCCTGTTTACTTACTCTCTCTCCTGGAGGTCCGAGTGGTCCTGCAGCTCCAGGCTCTCCTCTAGCACCCCTCTTTCCTTCCTCACCAGCAGGGCCAGGGGCACCTTGGGGACCAGCAGGTCCCTGAAGAAATTTAGATATAGGTGTAAATCTTTTTTGTAGTCCAATGCAAAAAGACTTTTCACAGTGAATATGTCATATATTATAAAGTCAAAACTGAGTGACTCACAAGCTCTCCCTTGGGTCCAGCTTCACCTTTAAATCCAGGAAGACCAGGGTCTCCCTATGGCAAGAAAGAGACAGCCACAACAATAAATAATGATATCAATTATTAAGGTTTCATAAAGTTTGAGGGTTATTTCCACATGACTTACAGACTGTCCCTTTGGCCCCAGAGGTCCTGTAGCTCCTTGTGGTCCAGGTGGGCCACGGGGGCCAGGGAATCCAGGAGCACCAGCAATACCAGGAGCACCCTTGAAGGAAGAGAGAGTGGGACAAATATATGAGGATAAAGTAAAACAATAAAATTGTGATGTATACTCTGAAAGCATCAAGACTTACAGCAGATCCTTTAGCTCCAGGAATACCATCAGTACCAGGATTTCCCTGCACAGACACAGAAGAGGAAGCGATGAGTCACATTGTGTTGACAATAAACTACTGAATAACAAATTCCGTTTAAGATTAAAGCTGCCTTATGAGTAAATCAACATCTTTTGGATGAATGACGACAAACGAACCGATGCTCCGGCGGGTCCAGGGGATCCTGGAGTACCAGCCTCTCCTCTGGGTCCCTGTGCTCCTTCAGCTCCACGGGCTCCAGTAGGACCAGCTTCTCCCTGACAGGACACAACAGATAGATCATTAACAAACAGCACTGAAATGAAAATAAGATTGTGTGTAGAATATACGACTTGTGATCATTTGCGTATGAAAAATAGCAAGACAGCAGTACAAGTATCAGGCATGTTGGTGTTTATGGGATTTTATTTTGTCCAAGCAGACTGGATTAAGAGTCATAAATTGTCTGAAAGTATTTTAGAAAAAAATTAAGTGAGCAATAAAGTAACAATCTGAGGATGCAGTTAACCACAAATAGTTCAAGTGACATTCACCAGGCTTTTATTGCTTGAGTTTACTACATAAAGCTGCTACTGAAAAATACAGATTTATTATTATGTGATTTGTACAAACCTTTGCTCCTGGAGATCCTGGGAAACCGGGAGCTCCAGCAGGACCAACGGGCCCCTGTAGACAGAGAAAAAATCTGCAGCTTAGAATTTGTTGTTGTTATTATATTATTAAAGGCTTGACTTTATGAAAGAACAATCCATTGTAAAGTGGAGACTATGATACGTACAGGTGGACCAGCAGGACCGGGCAAACCATCATTTCCACGGGCACCCTGAAGAGGAAAAAGACAGGAGAGTCAGTTATGGATACCACAATATAGAGATCATGACATTTTGAAGTTTCTAAAGAATTTAAAGTTGTAACAAACACAGTGCAGCAAACAGAAATCATGATGATGCTCAGTGAGCTGAAGCAGACATGAATTTGTTACTCACTGCAGCTCCAGCAGCTCCTGAACGTCCCCTCTCACCAGGCAGACCACGTGGGCCCTTTAACACAAGATACAAAGGTCAGTATACTTCCAGCACTATAAAACACATAGCTTAAATTCAGTAAATTGATTTGTTTTCCATAAAAATACCATACTGTTACAAATTTTTGGTAGATTATTACAATATTGCTCACCATTGGTCCAGGGGCACCGTTCTCTCCAGGAGCACCAGCCTCACCCTGATAGGAGATAAAGAGATCAGAAATACTAGAAGAAATATGCAGAAAAGATTGAAAACAACTGCTAAACAACAACAATATGGATTTTTTCTTGCCTTGGCTCCTGCAGCACCATTTTCTCCCTTAGCTCCATCCAGACCAGGGTGACCCTACAGAGAAGGCAACAGGACTCATCAGGATGTGTGCATTAGGTTTAATAAATCTGCTGTAAAGAGTATGTTTATTCTGCTTCTGCTGTTTGTCAGTGAGGGATGAAACACTCACTCTGTGTCCTTTGATCCCAGGAAGTCCAGGAGTTCCAGGGAATCCACGAGCTCCCTAAAATGCAAACAAAATATTTTCATGAGTAATGCTAAACTCGTGTAGCTTCCTCTCTTGACTTATCAAGCTGTGTGCTCCTGTGGTCAGGAACAGATGAAATGATTTTGCAGTGATGTATTAAAAATTATCAATAAATACTCACCTGAGGCCCTGCAGGTCCACGCTCACCAGCTTTTCCAGGTTTGCCAGCCTCTCCCTGGAAACAAACAAGAAGTGGAAATGATAATTTGTTAAAACTGTGTACAGCTGCTGCACTGCACTTCACTGTGGTGGGAAGACATGCATGCAGCCTGTGTTTTGTGCAGTCATCATTTCCACCAGTATTGTTAGGAGATAAACAGTGCCCCCTGGTGGTTTAGAGTGTTGAAAGCTTGCCAAACTGACTCCAGCATCAATCAGGAAGTAAGTGCAATTCAGTGAGGTGAAATAGTTGCATTGTCACTTGTCATCATGTAGTGTGTAACCAGAAATGTGGTTTTCTTTGGCCTTTGCTGGTCTCAGAGTAGGTTCTTTGCTTATTTTAACATTTAAATGAGCTGTGGGTTCCATATTAAAATGGATATTTGACACTCACATCACTTCCTGGTTTTCCAGAGGGTCCAGGTGGTCCACGAGGTCCCATTGGTCCCTGTTATAAGAACAGAACAAATAATATATTAGTGACAGATATCTAATTCCTCCAAAGACAAGCACTAAGATTTTGGTGCTTAGCACAATACATCAATAGTAGCTCAGTGGAAAATTTTGTTATTATATTATTGATTTCACTTCATGAGAGATGCTAAACTAAGATGGACCGAAAAATACTTAGGATGCTATTTATTATCAGTATTTGTTTTTGTAGAAGTTGTAGGTAAAACCTAAAACAGAAAATGTGAGCAGCACAGTCTGTTAGGTACACAGACACATTCTTAGATAGGTAATAAAACTTACACCAGGACCAGGCTCTCCAGCCTCTCCAGGGGCACCTTGGAAACCCTGTGGACCCTACAAAGACAAAGCAAAGCAATGCTGAGTGACTTATCTATGCCAGAAGTTGTTTTCTATATGTGTCCACATCAGCTGTTTGATTATACTGATCAGTCAAATCTTGATAAAGTGCTTTACTGAATGTACTTACAGGAGCTCCAGAAGGTCCAGGTGGGCCGCGAGGACCCATAGGACCCTGCAAGACAGAATCATTTATTTATTTCAAAGAGTGTGACAAATGACTTGAATAGGTAGATTTATTAAAAGTTTTATATTTAAGGCTTTGAGATTATTATTGAACATTATTGTTAGGGTATATTTTAATGGGCTTCATACTTCAACATTCTTTTTTTAAAAGAAGCGTAAAATTCTTCTCTTATTAAGTGTCAACAACAAGCATCAATTTAAAGTCAACCGAAATCTCTGAGGAGAAAAACTACCGGGCCACAAGGTGGCAGCATTGCATCTCTGTGAACATTTAAGGTTTATTTTTCACAGTTCCTCAGCAGCAACTCTGAGACTTATCATCAGTAATGAGGTCATTATTACAACTCATATACAACTGTTTACAAACCAAAAACCCCAGTACACAGTCCTACTTACCATTGGTCCTTGCATCACACCCATCTGAGCACCTCCGGCCTTCTCGTCAAAACCTCCAGCCATCTGAGCAGCAAAGTTCTGTTGAAAAATACAAAATTGTCAGAGACTACATATGCACCTGCATATGCAAAGCACAGCACCATTTTCTTCCCTTATATTTCTTTGAGAGGAAACTGTGCAAGTACAAGTGCAGTGAAGGTCAGTGCTGTGATTTCACATCCTTTCACATTCCTCTTTCTTTGACTGAAGAATGAATAAACTCAGGGACTCATTTTGAGTTTATTCCCTGTGTGGATCAAGTCAAATGTATCCAAACTGAAGTTTCAAAGCACAATTTCTGCTTCAGTTTATTCTGCATGATGAAACAGTGATGGCAAAGACGTCGAAAATACTTTTTTTAATATAAACAAAAAGTCATTTGTATAAATTTGTACCTATGAGTCTTGTTTATCATTTTATCACTGTGTGTTGTGTTGTGTGATTAAAACTGTGGTTCTGAGTCCTTAATCTGAGGAAGACAAGGTGAATTTGGTCACTCTTTGACTTACTCCTCCAAGCCCTGGTGGTCCGGGTGGGCCGGGGGGTCCGGGGTTTCCAGGAGTGCCAGGCTCACCATCTCTTCCTCGAGGTCCAGGATTTCCCTTGGGAAAAAGAGAGATGGTTGTTTTCTCTACGTCAGCCATTACCAGAAGGACTAAGGAAGTTCTAACTAAGAAAGAAGGAGGAGAAGGAGGACAGCACTTTTCTCCATCATTTGATCCTGGCAATGATGAGTGAAGCTGCTGTCTAAGATTATTATTGGTTACACTGGTTTGCTGTCTGTCTTTTACAATGAAGCACATACAGAACAAGTCTCATATCTGTTGCATGATGGGTAGATTTGGATGTTAACACTACAGCCTCACATTATGAAGAAATCTCTCAGTGCAACTAAAGTAAAGGTAAGAACTGCTGTTGCTTGACTCAAACACTTTGCAGCCAAATGCTGAGACATTTCACATTTACATGAGGCCATTTCTTCTGAATAATGCATTGCATAGATTGCTGGAGGGGTGTTTTGTTGGACACAGTGTGTTGTCTCTTACCTTATCGCCCTTAGCGCCAGCTTCTCCACGTGGTCCCTGCTCACCTGGGGGGCCCTGCAAAACAATAACATTTGTCTTAGAAGGATTTCCAGGATGGTCAAGACTCCTATTCAGAGCCAGAATCAATTTATATTGCACCAATAAAAAGCATCATTAAACAATGCTTGGATAAGAAAACCCATTTTTGATTGTATTGGTAAATCTCAATTAAATAAATAGTAATGTATAGTATTTACCATGGGGCCTGGTGGTCCTTTTGGTCCTACAACCTGCATAAACATAGATAGAGAGCATTTGTCAAGTTTCTGTAACTGTTGTCATAATTTAATCTTTATTACAACGACAGTTTTAGGTGATGTGTCTGGTTGTACTAGTTTCTACACAGCTAAAATAAGAGGAGAACATTCCAACTTTGTAGGAGGTAGACATCAAGCTAAAAACATAATCTGATGAGGATTTCGTTTGACAGGACAAGTTTTGCTTAAAACATAACCTCCTTTTAACCTCTGATTTGGCCGACTTTGTTCACCTGACATGTGCACTTGCAGCAAAGTTGCTGAGACGATCTAAGAGGATTTGATTGGGTTCATTATGTCCAAGGAATGCAGGGTTTTGTCCTCGTGTGATAGAAAGTTCAATGAAGTATTGTTGGACATTGTATTTAGCCTCTAATCAGCGAGTAAATGCCCCTCTAATCAACAAAAATGTTTAAAACTCCAGTAAAAAATGGATAATCCATGAATAATAAAATTCTAAACAATGGATACTTTTTCATGGTGTGAGGATGGTTAAGTCGGGAGAGAAATGTCAAATTCAACAAAGAAAGATATTGATAAATGCTGTTTGTGGGTAATTATTATGGATTGATTATTATTGATCGGCACAGTGTTTGACATTCTAAGGCCCCAAAACAGAAAATAAAATTCTGTGGATATATCTTCCAAATAAAAGAAAAAGGAATGAAAAAAGTTGTTTGATTGGTCATTAGCTCTCTGAGCAACATTCACATTCAATTCCAATCATGACTGTGTGTATAAAGTTTAGAGGTGAAGTTTATTGTGTAGCTATGAAGTGTCAGCTATCATAGGCATTACTTCAGTATGAAGAACCTCAGAGGATTCATACTTACATCTGCAATCTCTCCTGGTTCACCCTTCTGGCCCTGATTGATAAAAGAAAGAATTGATAGCAACAGTGTGAAACACTTAACTGAGAAACAAACTACTCAATGTGACAGATTTTTCAAGAGAAGTTATTTTTTGATGCTTTCATGTTAATTCTTAATGAGTAAACTGAAATCAGTATTTGCCCAAAACCCCTGGCCTCACCTTAGCACCAATCGTCTCTGATGTTGAAGATGGATGGATGACGGGGGAAAAAAAACAGAGCAAGACATTAAAAGTTGTTTCAGACACTTGAAAAGATTTGAATTCAAGTCTGTGATTTTTTTTAGAAAAGGAGACCTGCAAAGAAATCTAATGGTGCTAAAGTGACCAAATACCATTCATCAAACCAAAAGGCAGAGAACCCATCCAGATTATATTAATGCTGAGATTCCAGGACGGATGAAGCAGAAGCATAAGCAAGCATGGACCAGTATTTAAGAATTAAGTGTTTAGTTCCAATTATGAAGCAAAGTGTGAAAGTCAGTAAACATAAGCAAGCTGTAACAGCCACTGTAGTAGTCAGTGTCCAATCAACACATCAGTTTAGCTTAAGCTTATTTGAAAGATTGTCTATGCCAAATTTGTGGGCATTGATTTATTTTTAAGAGATTGTTGTATTTTAAATTGACAATTTACTTTTACTTACTTAGCAGAAACTCAGATGTAAGCAAATGCATTTTGTATTTCATGTTTTGTATTTTCATGAGATTACTCTTCTGCACATGTTCTCTATACAACAACTTAGTATCTGTTTGGTCAAATCATAATTGTCTTACAAAGGGGCCTGTGAAGGAACTACAGGAAAACTGTGGCTCTGAACCTTTGACAGGCCCATTTACATGGCCATGACTGGGGCCACATACTTAAAAGGTCAGAAAAACTTCAGCCCCCCTCAGAAGACACCTTAAATTTGTAGAAGACCCCAAATGAGTCAAATAAATCATTTAGTATAGGCTCAGAATGAAGTTAGGCTTCATTTGACTCAGCAGTTAAAATGAGAATAAGCATCTCTGCAGGTTTAGATGTAAACCAGACAACACATCTCAGGATTCATCCCATTCCAAATGGGATAAACTGTCTTTGGGAATGAGATTATCCTTATAATGTTGTTTATCTGGTCTCCATCCAAACCAAGCACATAGAGGGTCACTTTGGAATAAGGAACATCAGGAGCTGACTGAGTAAATTTACATAATTGACTAAATAAAATGATAAAATTTGAATGTTTTATAGCAGCTAAAAGTATAAAATAAATATTTTGAGACTTTGATCAGTAGCTTCTGCAGCCCTGATAAGGCAGAATACTTGGATCCTGAGTTCCCTTTTCAAAAGTGATGGCAAGGGTGAAATAAATGCAAGCTAGAAGAGTAATTTATTTATGGGTATGTGAATAAATAAATTACAACCAATGGGGGCACTGGCATCAGCAGGGCAGATGGGACAGCACTCTCCAGATGGGATGATAGGGTTGGCACACTCTTTGATCTCCTCGCAGATTATCTCATCACACAGAACCGATCCGCTGTCGCACACACAGATGCGACACGGCTCGGGCTTCCACACATCCTTATCATTATACTGTTGGCCGTCCTGGATGCAGCCACCTGCCTCCTCTGTGGTGGCCAGCAGGGGGCGTGTGACAGGTGAACAGAGGAGGAATGGGGGTGATGAGAGGACAGAAAGTTTGGTTCAAGAGGGAATAAGGTAAAGAAAGAAAAGTATTGTAGGTTACACAGTGTTTTGAGGTTTTATAGCATATGTTGTTGTTGTTAGTTTGCAGGAGGGATGTAGGAATGAGAGGATGAAAGGGGGTCAGGGGGCACGGCAAGAAAGTAGGAGGAGTAAAAGCAGTATGGGGGTGAGATGGAGGAGGAGTGATAAGTGAATGGAGAGAAGGGATGTAGAAGGAAGAAGGAGAAAGATAAAAGTTATTCTGTACCAAGTAAAAGCTCTGAAACACTTCATAAAGTAGTCCAAAGAACACAAAAGCAATATTCAAACGACAGCATGACAGGAATTAAACACGAGTGTGGTTGCATGATGTTAATGAATTGGGAGTAAGTGGCTCTGTTCCTTTGATGCTGATTAACAGATGCTGGTTTGACCCAAAAAATACACTGAAACAAATAAGTAACTGTGTAACACGACTATAATTTACAAGTTTTTAAAATAACACGCAAGAAAATTGCAAGTTATCTTAGAGAGAAATTTTTATGGCAGCATAAATTGTAACGTCAGCAAAAGCCACAGTTAACAGTTGTCTCTTTAGTTCCTAGCTGAGGTATTTCATGTTGTTGGCTGAGCATATTTAACCTGCAGGCCTGCTCTCCTGCCGCTATGAATGAACCTCTCTTACAGGGATACTGTGCCCAATTGACAAGCTGCTGCCTTAAGTAAACATGGGTCCTTCTAAATTTCTCCATCTGGATCCCATAGCTGTGTTAAGCGCCAGTGCAAACACATTGAGGAACTGAGAATGGGCGATTTGTTTAATGTATACAACTTAGGGCTGGGCCTACAAACTGCTGCTATTTGTTTTTAAGCACATTTGTGAAAGTGATACTTAGAGTAAACATGCTGTGTAGTTCCTAATCAGAAATTAGTTTGGCTATTTGCAACTACAATCATTTACCTTTTTTTGAATTACAATGATCGATTTACTACAATTGATGTGAAAGCTCAATCATGATGCAGGAGAGAGGGAATGTAAAGCAGGAAATGTGGGGCAGTAAAGTCCATCTTGCTATAAATATGTGTCCATCATCTGTTAACCCCCTGCTGTTCACCCTGCCTCTATCCTACTCCCTTCCTGCTACCCTTTGAGCCTGCTTGTCTAAGGTCAAGCACTGTCTGACCCCGTCACTTCACATCAAGAAAATCCCAAACAAGCTCCCTTACAATCTCATGGGTGAAGTCTACATATGTATTCTATGTGACTTAAGAAAAAACAGTTAAACTCAAGGCTCATTTTCAGGATTTTTTCTGTCAGTTTACAATCTTTTACTGCTTTATAGTGATACCTGTTTGAGGTATCACTTGGTTTCATTGAGGAGATTTCATATTTTCTGCTTAAAAGTAGAAATGCAGTATGAGCAAAAGCAGCATCAAAGGGGGAGCAGCAGGACCCAGGTGAGGACAAATGGACACTTGTTCACCTGGCCCTCCATCCCACACAGATGTGCCTTGACAGCCTCACCTATCACATGCAAAGAAATGAATTTGCTTACTTTGAAAGACCATTGATAGCCTGTCTGACATTATGCACTCACACCATCAGATATAATTAAGTACATCACTGTAAAAAGCATGTAATTTAACTGGCCATAGCAAAAAAAAACCCCTTTTACTCTACGCTCTTCATTTGACACCAAACCACTGGCATCTGACATGTTTTCCACTATTCTTCTAAAACATCAGGTAGAGACAATTGAGAATGTAACAAAAAAATGGTAATGTCATCAGAGTAAAAATTAAATTTTTTTGCCAACATAAAAAGCAAAAAGTCAAGAAAAACTGCAACTTACGGTCATCCTCTTCTTGACATCTGACGATGGATAGTAAAACAACTTGGGATGCTACAAGTAGCAGAACAGTCCTTGAGTCCACAAAGCTGAACATGTCTAAATATTAGACATGCAGTAGCTTGGGTGAGAAATGAAGGGATGGTCGAGACCAGGCTCTCAATCAGTGGTGTGTTAAGTGTGTGTTCCTGGAGACTTATGGCACCATGCAGTTAAACCCTCCAAAATCTAAGTGGAATCCAACGCGGGGCCCCAGCTGGCACTCTGCACCCACCGCGTCAGGGCAAGCACCGCGGTTTTATGTCCACTGTGCCTTGTATGGATCTTCGTATATTCCAAAATACCAGTCCTTCCCCCAGACCCCCTGTCAGGCTGAAATCTGAACCTCATCTCCCTCCCCTCAATTCAGCAGCATCTACTCTCCCAGGGATTTTTTTAACTCAAGCCCTCCTTCCTCCCTTGACCTGCTTGGCCTGGCCTGGTCAAGAGATGCACCTTCACTTTCACATTAAAAAGGGAGCTACAAGCAGCTGAGAAAATGCCATTGTGTCAGTGGATTAAAGCCAGCAGAAAAACTTTCAAGTCAATTTTTGTGCTATTTTGTGCTATTCTCTGTGACACAAAGACCGATAATTTAACATAAGTAATAGCTTTAAAAAGCAAACCTGGAAAAAACTAAGGTACACTTTATTATTGGGGTACAAACTAAAAGTCAGATATGTTAGGGTGTTTGGTGTATTGTTTGAAAGGAAATTATTATCTACTACTCATCTGGAAACAGATTGCAGATCATCTACAGTAGCTTCTTTGTCAAATGAGTTTAACTGTTCCTATAGTACTTAAAAATCAACTTCTTAAAATCCACAGATGTTATACAGACATGGTTTTAAACTTGGTTGTTCCATAGCTGAAACTCTATAAAAGTACAAGACATACACAAGAAAAACTCAGACACAGATCTGAAATTTAAAAAATGAATGTCAATGTCTTAACTCATTAAAAGATTGATATGTACCAGAATAAGACACAAAATTATATTCTTTTTAAACACAATTTTGCTCTTTTTACTGTCTATTTAGACCAAAAGTCCTCTCTCAAACCCATTAATTAACTGACAATTTGGACTATTAAGGTGTATCCAACTGTTAGATCCTTTTTTTTCATAAAATACTGAGTGTGGACAACAAATCAAAGTCTCCAGAATAATGAAGTGCCACTTGCAGTTAAACTCTCAGGTTATGGGAACTGCACACTGGGTCAGCAGGGTTGTTTGTTTCAGTCTAGTCCCCTGGATTATGGATTAATCTGCAGACCTTGGACAACCTTAAAGTGTTGAGCTGACCAATCAACAGTGAAGTTATGTCATGTTCACATTGCAGGCGAACCTTCTGAGAGCCTTGTCTGTTTGGACAAAGAACATTAACAGGAGGTTGTGAGATACAGTTAAAAGAAAAAATCCCACTGTAGCTCGTGTACATGGAAATTTCCCATAAGATAGAACTAAACTGACCATATTCGACAATTAAGTATTATGTACATGACTGTATGTCACTTGCTCATATATAGTTAAAATATGCAGTTGGTCTACCATGTGATTTATTTACCTTCATACCAACATTCCTGACAAAATAGCACATATATGCCAAATTATCTATTGTCAAGCCGAGCCAGAAGGGTGATGAAACGCACATGTGATCTTTATCATGTACCTCTTTTTGGATGGCTCAGGTGAGTGAGCTTGAAAGGGGGTCTTTGTCTTAAGAAGAGGCACAGTAATTCCAGGGTCATGACCTTCTACAGAGCCCCCTCATTCCACATACAGGAAAGAAAGATTTGAACCCACCATCTTTGCTCTCGCCTACCAGGCCTATGAGCTGTTTGGCGTGCTGGAATTAAGGCAGAAGTTGGTAGTAAACCAACATCAACTCAAATCAGAAACTATTTCTACTTTTTTAAAGCGTGTTTTCATTTCACTTTCTCACTGTGTTTATCCTGGGAAAATAAAAGGTGGTCATCATAGCTCAGGTCAGCACAGTACTGTAGTTTCATCCTGGTCTCATAGACTCTAGTCCTCTAGTTTTGTAGTTAATTCAAGTTTAACAGGATACCGAAACCAGTGTAGATGCTGATGAGTTCAGCAACGAAAACATTTCAGGAATTTAAACAGCCACTTGCCCAGCTGAATCAATAATCAGAGCCCTTCAGACAATAAAGGATGTATACTGACCCATTCTGCTCTAACACTGTCTAGTTTGCTGTGTCAGGTCAAGTCACTCTTGCTGTGTCACATAAAGAAAAAGCCAAAGTAGCGTTTCTGCCTGAAGGAGCTTTAACTTAGTGAAAGAGAGCCTGTCATACCTGTGTGTGCAGATATTGAAACTGGTGGGCTATAATAGTTCCTCTATTAGAAAAAAAGGCAAGAATTCTGTACAAAGAAATATTGAAAACAGCCAAAGAAACCAAATTGTTACAAGGAAATGCGAGAAAAAAGAAAAAAGAGACACAATGATGAGTTGATTAAGCTTTGTCAAAGCAAAAATGAGAAAAAAAAAGCAGAAATCAGGATAGATTTTAGAGGTGAGAAAGAAATTACTGACACTATTTATAGCATCTCAAAATAAGAGCACAGCTGAGAACTGTGGAGCAATCACTTAAAATTCATCTGCTATTGCTCTCTGTAAAAGCGATGTTGCAGCAATTTTACTTAAGAAACCAGGGCATCTTAGTCTATGGAGGTATATCAATGTACAGGAGGAATACTGAGTTCATTTTAGCTCTACACGTCCTTTTTCTCTGGTGCTCTGACTGTATACTGCCTTCTGCCGTCTCCCGGCACACACAATAGGCCTCTGTGTGCACGGCCCGCGGAATGCTGCGAGATGGCAGGGCAGTGGGATAGCTGGATGGTGAGGATGGGGGTTGGTGGGTGAGGAAGGGTGTGGAAGCTGGGGGGATGAAGAAGGAGGGGGAGGTTGGTTTGAGGGTAGGGGAAGGGAAAGAGATGGCAGTGACGGAAGGAGGGTGGTGATGTGGGGGCTGACCTCTCACAACTGTACGGGTGCACAGAGGCTCCAGGGGTCTAGAGGGTGTCTGGGTTTCGGCACAGTGACCGCAGCACAGGGGTGGCTGTGATCCTCTGTGTACACACACAAACTGGTGACGGGACGATAGTCAGCACCCACCTGGATGAGGGAAGAGGACAGACTGGCCCTGAGAGCTGACAGTTTTGTACAATGTATTCTGTCGTTTCTGAAATCTGACCGAGTCTAAATGTTCAGGTTGTACAAACCCAAAAGGGAATCATCACAGGACAAACAAAAGGCAAATAGCTAAAATCCACTAGCATTTTGTTAAGCAATAAAACCAGATTTTGATGGGAATAAAAAATTAAATGCTGTGATTTACAAACCAATTAATAAAAAAAACCTTAAATAGTCATGCTAGCGACCCCTTGAGGCTGTTAGGCTCATTGCATATCTAAAAATGAACATTTTGGATGGATGAAAAATGAAGAAACAACTCTGCTACTCTTGTCTTACTGCTGGGGCAGAAAATGTTCTATGTAAAGCCTGGTCTGAGGGCAGTTCCAGGGGATTGACCATGTTATTACCTAAATCAAAGGGTTTTTCCTTCGTAAAATGGCCACTTTATCTCAGGCTTTTACCTTGTCAGACTTGATTTAGTTTTCAGCATTTCAAGTTGTTCTCCAGTAAATGACATCAGCCTTAACTCTACTTAGGCTCAGTTGCCTTTAAGTGCATCATTAGCATGCTAATGTTCTAAACAATTTAACATGTTAACATGTAGATGAGTAGCATCCAGTCAATATAAAAACATTTATCATGCAGTATTATTATTAAACCAGCAAAAATTATACTACATGCCATCACCCCTTAAGTTAATGGGGTAAATGCATTTTAAAATAGCATTTTATTTGCTGTCATGGTTCTGGCCACCAGACAAGTATAAATACAGTGTTCACTCTCTTTTAGCTCTGTTTCTTTCTTCACTAAGTCTTAAAGGAAATATCCAGGTCTTTAGTAGTTAAATGCTCCTAGTTACTGAATGCTAGCAGACAACATTGAGTTTGTTGTTAGAACTTTTTTGTATAAATATAAAAGCCACATGTAAACAACACTATGAGAGCAACTGTGAGTGAACAAAAACAGAAAAACAGCCAGACTAAACAATGAGCTAGAACTTACAAGAAAGTTTCAGGAACAACCAGTTCACACAGTGTTGTTTTGAATATATCAGTTACACCTACTTTTAAGTGCATCTAAGGCTGATGGGAATTTGGTCACCAGTTTTACATAATGGTAAAGAATTACCATCTTGGGACCATAATTGTTCCTTGACATTTCCATCAGTCAAACTTAAAGGTGCGATGTGTTTTATCAACATTTTAAGCTAACTGAGTGATAACACATCTGAAAAAAAAGGCTGCTTCACAATCACTCAAAAAAGAGGTCAGCAGTTTTAGGCTGTGCTGCTGTGTGGCTCGCAGATAAATATTGAACGTAAAATAAACAAAGACACAAAAGTAAGCTAACCTGCATATCTTTTGTTTTATCTAAAAGGTAGAGCTGTTATGTCAACTGTCTTAGTTTCGATGTATAGATAACAGGGTTTTTATATGGTGAGTTTTATATTTGCTGTTAAACTACAGATTTAAACCCATATATTTTCTCTCTTTCTCCGTCTTTCTGTGTATGTGTGTCACTACGCTGGCGAGTGCAAATTTAGAGAGGACATAGAATTCCTTTTACCCTGGGTGGTGCAGGGATAATGGCTCCAATCATTTAATTTGAGACATCTATTAAATGCATTTTATGCATTAAATCTCCACAAGCATTAACAGTTTTCATTAAGGGGCTTCTTTTCACAGAGCATTTATTTGATGCCTCTATTTATATCAAATTATAACCATGCAGGCAGTCTTATGTTTAACAGTTGAGCACATTTTAGGCCTAATTAAAACTGGAAATTGGTTACGTTAAGGTGTTTCAGACCCTTTTTCTGTGGTAATAAAACATTCAGTCTAACATGAGCGGAATATGGTAGCCTGAGTAGAATATGTGTCAGGGTCCAGAGGGGCTTTCAGTGATTTGGAAAATAGGCATGCTTTAATCCTAAGAAAATGGCAGTGTAATTTGTGTAATGTGACGAGTACAAGTTGATGATTAAGATAAGAAATGTGTCCCATTGCTTTAAACTATTTAACAACTAGTTATTGTTACTAAACATGTTTATTACACAGATTTTCTGGCATTAACTAACTACACTAAATTAAGTTGAGTACAGAGTGATAGCCAGCAAATCTTTGGCCATATCTTTTTAAGTTCCTGGATGCAGTTAACAAGTCCATATCTGATTCTTGCTTAATGTTCCTCGAGTAATTTTTGAATCTGATTATTCCAAAGACAGTTCCAATCAAATTTAAACAGCTACTAAACCCTTTCCTTCCCAAAGTCCCCAAAACTGCCTGTCCCAAGTGATCTCTAAGCAAGGGCTTTACCCAGACCTCCAGATTACTGAGCCTGAATCAAAGCACCAGACCCGGTATGTTTCTTTTCCTGTGTGAGGTGGAGGGGGGAAGAGGTTAAGTTTGTGCAGGCTTGGTGTGTGCAGTGAGGGGGGCTTTCTCACACAAGATGGAGCGTGAAGGGACAAAGGTGGCATTCATTGGCCCAGGAATGGAAAACATTTTCGCCTGAAAACAGAGAAGCTACAACCGGCAAAGGTAGTGGGGAGAGGCCACGGGTTAGCATGCACCCCTTTGGAGAAGTCACACGCCTAGAGATGCAGAGGAGATCACCAGAACCTAGTTAGGCCTTGTTTATTTGGCAAAGAAAATTAAATCAAGTCAAACAAAGAGGGCACAATGTTAATGTTTAGCATGTGTGCATAATGGGTTATCACAGGTATGTGAAATGATATGTGTTAATGTTCAATGCATGTGGCATTTAGGGCAACTTTCATTTCTGTGTGCAACCCTGTGTTGTTCAAGGACAAACAAATGACTGTGATCCTTTACCATCTCTTCCATAATTTAAATTGCCTTCATAAATTCTTCCTCAAAAAGACCAAAAGGAAAGTGACAAAATAAGATAAATAAAAGAATATTTAAAATTCTTGATGGTTAGCTTGTTGAAGGCTCCACTAACAGTTAGTCATTGTCCCACTGTGGGGCACCTCACACAACAGCTGACATCAAAGACAGGAAGCCAGGCCTCAAACTCAAGAAATCACAAATTATTGAATAAACTGTGTTTGAAGCACCGGGAAAGCTGCCAAAAACCCCTGTGAAGAGGAAGGCTCTCAGACACATGACTGTGCTTTGTCCTCTCAACAAAACAACAAAGTCAGAGACTGACCTGAGTGTAGGGTCCTGGACTGAGTATGCCACCTAGAGGACAAGACAGTAACATTTCAGTGCATCAGTGTGGGAAACTCACCATGGGGTGTCGCCATCTAACAGCAGTAGAGAGGACTCTCTATGACAACCTGACTCATTAACTGCTTATATAATTTAACAGAGTGGACAAAAACAAACATTTGATTCTTCACACCAGATCAGGGTAAGATTGAATGACTAATATAATATCAAATTTTACAAATGTTAGAAAAGCTGACACACTTTTTCAGTAATTAACTGTACACAAAGTTGCAGAAAAAACACAAATCTTAATTATTGATTAAATATAAAGAAAATACATAAAAGAATAGAAAATAACAGTTACACTCTATTTCAGGCATCAAAGAGTCCCATTTCTGTGATGACAGCTGAATAAACCTTGTAGTCTGGCAAATATCAACTCATCTGAAGTCAGTTTATGTTAAATGTTGTAATGTTGGCAAGTTAAGTTTGCTTGTGGCTGTATAAGCTCCCACCAGAATTTTAATTAAATTTAAATTTAATTCTCATTAAAATCTGTGGCACAATTATTAGTATGATAATTCACAGTACTGAAATGACTGATTTGTTCTTTTTTCTATAAGTTTGGAAGTAATATACTCTAAGTTTACATAGATAAAAAAATACTTTGGTAGTAAAAGTAAAAAAGGGCTTAGCAGCATGAGCACCCAAAAGTCAGAGACTACACTAAGTCCAAGTCAGAGCTACCAGTTTGGTTACAGTAGCTTCTGGTTACTGACCCCACCATCTGAACTTGCGTGTTGTCAGTGTCAGTGTCACAGCCCCACCCCCGAGTAATAGCCTGTACTTGATCCAGTTTGTAAGACAGCATGGACAGCAGCTGCTATTACAGCTTTGAGGACCAAGGGGTACTGGTCACAAGTTTCTCTCTAGATCAGCTACTGGGGAAAAAATAAACTCTTCTGAATTATTAAAAATTAAGCCCTACTTATCACAATGCATTGCCTGAAAAGTCTGAGGACAGCTAACCCGGGAATCTTGCAGCTATTTAAAAATTCAGGGATCTCCGCCAGAGTTGGAGCTGACAACATTGTTTTGTCCAGAACGCAGCTACCTGTTCTTCTATCCTGCTGGGTCACAGCATCACCCAACACCTACAGAGCATTTCATCAGCATAGCCCTGATGTGGACCAAGGACACTCAAAGTAGGTCACGGTAGATAGTTTTCAAATAAAGAAATCAGCATGAATTAACCATAATTATAATTTCTTCATAATTTATCAACAGTATTCATTAATATTTCCAAGGTAGCTGTCTAGTGTGCCCAACGTTAGCTGTCTGGTTGTTGAGGTCATCTAATAATTCATGCTACCATGGTGACTCCTGCATTATCATGAAACTTATTTTAACTTATGTAATATAGCCAACTATAGTGCAGTAAAATGTCTTCAGCCTAAAACATCTCTGGGGTGCAATATGATTATAAGCTCTATTTTCCATTATGTATTCTTACCAATGTTTTGTTCCATTAGTCAGAGGACAGCTATCGTCCGTTAGTTAGCGTCAGTTATCGCTAACGCTCAGTGAAGGCTAGCTTAGTAGAGAAAAGAATGGTTTTTAAATAATAAACAAAAAAGGCAAAAAACGTTTGAAGCTCGCCAATTAGCATGATAATCATTTGCTTAATTCGTGCGAATTAAGTTTAAAATGTTAAATATAAAAGATACTTAATTTAAATTTAACCTTTAAAGGTTTAAGTAAGATTCTGCTAATGCTTTATTTTCTAAGCTAGCGCAATCGTCACTGGTTCCCTAGCAACTCTGAGACCACAGGAAGTTATTGCGCCCAGCCAAGCAGTAGTGCGGCAGCTGCTGGAAGTAAAACCACAATTTTCATTTACTCTTGGTTTTCTTTTTTTTAAAGGTTAAGAAAAAAAGTTATATTTGACAATTAATGGGTTGTGTAAGTGCTGGTAGGTGGACGCTTTGTAAACCTTTGGGCCAAGAGAGACTGCTCAAAGTCTACGCTATGCTAACTGAAATTTATTTCTAGCTAACTTTAGCTACTTAAATTTCTTTGCTATCTCACATTTCAATTTTGTTCTTTACAACTGAAAATAAAGCACTTTTCGACTTCACCCACTTAAATTAACAAATAGTTAAATAAAATTATATTTTCACAGATGTTAGCATCAATTAGTATGGAGTTACTGAGTACATGTGTAGTACAAACATTCTGGAGAAGGAAAATCAATTTTCATTCTACTATTTAACAGTTGCATTTCTCACTTTTTTCT
>JAPZDV010000002.1:19826463-19851104 GCA_029814665.1 Acanthurus lineatus | reverse complement strand
TTATATTTTACAATTAATGGGTTGTGTAAGTGCTGGTAGGTGGACGCTTTGTAAACCTTTGGGCCAAGAAAGACTGTTCACCCCTGCTCAAAGTCTATGCTATGCTAACTGAAATTTATTTCTAGCTAACTTTAGCTACTTAAATTTCTTTGCTATCTTACATTTCAATTTTGTTCTTTACAACTGCAAATAAAGCACTTTTTGACTTCACTCACTTAAATGAACAAATAATTAAATAAAATTATATTTTCACAAATGTTAGCATCAATTAGTATGGAGTTACTGAGTACATGTATAGTACAAACATTTTGGAGAAGAAAAATCAATTTTCATTCTACTATTTAACAGTTGTATTTCTCACTTTTTTCTTAAATGTGTTTAAAAGAAATGCATTTTATTGACAGTAAAATCAACATGGTGAACTGTATAAAAAATGATTATGTAAGGAAACTAAGGAGCCTGAGAAAACAAATGATGCTGTGTACTTAAGAAATACATTATTTTGCTTGCTTGTGTTTTATGTACATACAGCCATGGCCCACACACTTAATGTAAAGAACTAGGTCAACAGCTGGATGTTTGCCAGTATTTTCATTCCAGGTCATGTTGATACACTGACCACACACTGTTTTGAGCTTATACATGCCAGTCCAAATTTAAAGCTCAGCATAGTATGTGGTGTGTTTGTTTTGCAGAAGTAGGTTGATGTCTAATATGGAGGACCTACTTTTCTACACCATCACTGAGGGTAAAGAGATGATCCCCCTGTCCCAGTTCATCTCTGTAAGTCAACCACAAATTCACACTTTTTCTCTGACATCATGGACTGTTTCTTTTTCCAATTTGATTTTCCATGCATAGTCTGCCCCAACAGCATTGCATTTCTTGAAAGTGCCCATGACTTTAGTTCTATCAACCTTGGGAATTGACAGAGGAGCACAACAAGAATCCTGAGTATCTCCAGCTGATTACAGG
Source organism: Acanthurus lineatus (assembly GCA_029814665.1). NCBI lineage: Eukaryota > Metazoa > Chordata > Actinopteri > Acanthuriformes > Acanthuridae > Acanthurus > Acanthurus lineatus. The sequence goes on along the minus strand of JAPZDV010000002.1, from coordinate 19,850,129 downwards.
GTCAAGTTTAAAAGGTGGTCAGGGACTAGTTATGTAACAGGCCCCAATATAGTAACTGTGACACTTAGGTAATCAACGGTGACCAACATTTTTTTACACTGACGTTTAACTATTTATGGACTTAATTTAAAATACTACCTTATAACTTTGAGTTTCTACTAGCAGATGTATGACAGCTTCATCAGTCAAACACACAACTTATAAGCTTACTTGGTCAGTAAAGTAGATTATAAGGCACAGAGCTCCCTGAACATGGGTCAGCATACACACACACACACAAAATACTGAGGAGTGGCCAATTCTGTGAAACTGCGACACAGTTCCTATTTTCAAGTCTGTTTTCAAGTCAAGTCTTGCACAGGGCCAGTCCTGTGCCATACATATCTTAGGGGATAAACAGCACATAGGCTGTACGGTATGTCTTTTGCAGTGTGATAAATTACAAGCTATTGCAAATCATCACACCCATATTTAGCTTCATGTGATGCAACCTTTTTAACAGTCACATAAAAAGGGCAGACGTGGACATCTGGTGACCTTTTTGTCAATGGCAACTCAGTAATTTTTAAAAGGGGCATGCATTTAGGAGAGAGAGTTGTGTCACTGTCATGTGTCAACACAGGTGGCTTGTTGTCACGCCACGGATGACTGGGTATGTTTGCAGAGGTGAATAGGTTAGGACATTGATTGTGAAAGTATTAGTCAGTATTCTTGCATGGGAAAAAAATGCAAATAAATATATTCCCGTAAAAGAATCCTTCAGATTGTCACAGGAGGCAGCTCTTGAGAATGTTTTTTGTTAAAAAAAAAGAAAAAAAAATTGAAACCAAAGTTAGTTACTCTTGTTGTAGAAATGGCAACATATGATTAGAAATTATTGCCGTAGTCTCAGGAAAATGAAACATAACTTTAAATATTTCTGGGATGAATTCCTTTGGAAATAGCTCTTTGTTTGTTAGTTTACTTTATATACTCAGTTTAAGCTTACTTAAAATAATAGATATTCTTTTTAGTGACTAATGGGTGGTTAAGACAGAGATATCTTACAGCAAACTGTATGCCAAATACTGAGTAAGCTGTGTGAATAACATTTACCCATCAGGCAAAAAAATCTTTATCTCTCCCCCATTGAAAGCTCAGAATTTGTATATTATATTGTACTAATTTTGTATACTATTTCGTACTCTGAGATACTTTAATTAAAAGTGAAGCTAATGGTTGATTATTATTCAGTGTTATTTTTTTTGATTAAATGATCAAGTTTTTATATCAAACATCCTACAACAGACAGATTTCTCTTAACTTCTCAAAGCCCACTTTATTTTCTTTTTTAATTACTTGTTTTGTCTAAAAACAGTCAAAATATATTGAGTTTACAATCACAGAACACTAATAAAACCAATAACTTTTCAGACTTGCTGGTTAGCTATTAGTTAGAAGTTGACTTTAACTATTAACAATGATTCATCTAAGTTCTTGCTGTCTAACTTTCTATTGGTGGATTAATAATTGACTATATCATCAGGTTATGTATCAAGTGAAAAAGTCTATACCTTGCAAGGATTATCTGTTTCTGTTTTGCATTTTTTTTTAATTTGAAAAGACAAAACTGCTCACAAACCTAAACAGAATAACTCTCCACACTGTCAGCTGAAGGAGACCTCAGCACAAAAAAAACACGAGCACAGCATCAACTGTGAGTGACTCGAAGCTTAGAGTCACTCACACATTCAATAACAGCAACAGCACACTTGCAGCCATGTGCTTGTTGTTGTGTTTGCTCACTCAATCCGTTTTCGGATGAGAGGCCTCAAAAAAACTCAGGCGCCTCACTGGTTGAGAGGGTTTCGCACATGGTGTCCCTAAAATAGAAACATATGGTTCATACGGTGACTGTCAGCCTGACATGTGACATGAGAAAAGGATTCTGTGATCAGGTGTAGGGTTGTATTTCCTCCTCTGTTCCATGTGGGCACTATGAATTCCCATGATGCACACATTTGATATCCTGCTAAATGATGTTACATAAACACTGCTATGAGTGTCTGACCCAGGGTGTTAAAGTCTGTCATCTGTGACCCCCACTTTTTCCTCACTTGAGTTAATTTGCTCAAACCCACCTTATTTCTTTTCTCCCCAGGCACTGAGAAGAACAGGTCTGTTGACATCTGACCCTCGACTGCAGGATTGTTTCCATCAGTTGAGAAAATCCACACTTGACTCTGTTGGTCCAGTCATGATGGACAAGACGCTATTTAGAAGGTGAGAAAAGCTTGGTGTATTTAAAGCGACATGGTATGCACAACATTGTTCAAATGGGAGTATTCAACTTTTATCAGCATGTGAAAGTAAAACAGAACAACCTTCAGTTTCTGTCACTAATATAGCCATACTTAGTTTTATATGTTGTTAATTCAGATGTTTTTCAGATAGATTCCCCCTTAATTACAATTTGCATACTCAAATTGTTTTGCAAAAAAAAAATATAATAAAACTGAGATGTTACTGAGAAGCATGGAAAAAGAATGAAAGCATGCAAAGCACAAGGTTAGGTTAAGGGTCTTTCCAGTTAAGTAACAGAGTAATAGGAGGAGTAGTCAGTGTTAGATGCTATTTTAGTTCAAGAGATTGACAGAGACAGGTGTTTTTTGGCTGACAGGTGCTGCTGCTAACTTAATTCACATGCACACATGCCAGCCATGGCAGTAGAGAGTGCAGAGTGTGACTGTAGCTGTTAATGAAAGGGTATCATTCTGGTTAAACTCCAGATTACATTAGTTGACTCAGCAGATCTGTAAGTTCAATGCAGACCAGCATCCTAAACAAAACCTTTTTGTAGGAGTTATAGACACAGTCTCAGACATGTAACAGTAGAGTGTTTCACAGCCTGGTTGTACCGCTTGTATAATTTAATTGGCCGTGTCAAACTTTGCTTGCTTGTTTTCTTAAATTTGTAAGGTATTCATCTCAAAAGAACACACAAGAGCTCACTATAAATATGTGACCAGAAATAGAGAGAGCTATCTCTTTTTTTCTAAGAAATGACCCATATGAATAATGCAAGCGCTCTGCACTTTCTTCTCCTGGTGGCACAAAACCTCACGCTAGCATTGCCTTGGATTAGTGAGGGTTGCAGGCCAGATATTTTAGTTCAGACCAGCTGAGACAGAATGTGGATTCACTTTCTTGAGAGAATACAGCGTTGCTGACCAACTGTAGTAATTAAGATTATATAATAACTAGTAGGATCAGCTGACAAAGGCACTGCCTATATCAGTATGTCTATAGGGAGGTGTGTTTGTTTACCCTTTGAGCTGGGTGTTTGTTGACCAGAGGTCACCTTGAATTCACTGTGATGAAAGCTAAGTATAGAGGTCATTTCAATTTAAAGGTAATTGATTGGAGTTAAAGTTATACAAACAATTCTCAGGCAGAACAAGTCTCAGTCAATTTTTTCTTTACAAATGGCCTGAATGCCAGAGAAAAAGGGCAAAGTATTGGAAAGGAGGCTAATATTACAAAGCCTGGTGTTCCTCCTAGTAAAAGAAATTAAATAAATTTTAATGTATAATATTTTATTGTTTTACAGCTAGATACTAATGACATTGTATTAAACGTACAAACCATTAATCTAGTAGCCCTACTAATTAAGCCATATGTACTTGAAGATATTTGTAATTCTTATCTGTCCTCTCGTAGATGTGTGGGGAACAACATCATGCTGCTAACTAAAGCTTTCAAAAGAAAGTTCATCATCCCAAACTTTGTGGAGTTTACCCAGCAGATCAATAAGATGTTCGAGTGTGCACATCAGCAGGAGGCAGGGCGAGTAAGTCACGTACTAACTCAGATACTAATTCAGTGTCTGCTAATTCATTCCACTTTAACTCATATATGTTTCATGCCTTCATGCAGGTAGCTGATTACATTCCCCAACTGGCTAAGTTCAGTCCTGATCTTTGGGGTGTATCTCTGTGTACAATCGATGGACAGAGGTACAGTAGCATCTTTACTTCGATGTATGTCTCCATACTCAAAAAAACCTCAAAAACCTCCACCGTGTGTTTTTTTACCTCACTAACACTCCTCTTTTTTTTTTGTTTTTTTTGTTTCCATGCTTTTCCATCACATCTTCATGTCACACAGACACTCTGTGGGTGACACAAAAGTTCCCTTCTGTCTGCAGTCGTGTGTGAAGCCCCTGGAGTACGCCATCGCCGTGCACGACCTTGGATGTGAGCACACTCACCAATTTGTAGGCAAAGAGCCCAGTGGACTCAAGTTCAACAAACTGTCATTAAATGAGGAAGGTAAGTATTTAATGTAATCAAGACCTTCAACCCAGTTATCATCTCTACACAAAAACAAGTGATTAATCCTAGTTTTGTAAAAAGCAAAACAACACAAAGCCCAACTCTAATATTTAGCTGACAGAGTTTGGAAACTCTGGTCTTTGATCGGAAATTTCAACAAACTCTGGCTGTTGGCAAGATGGCGCAAGAAAAGTCCTCAGTTTACGTAAAAAAAAAAACTTTTGTGAGTGGACTTATTGCTAAATTTTGTACCATTTTATCACCCCACCTTTGTAATCATTTGCTATTACATGCTCCCCATTGAAGCTAACAGGACTGTACTGTTTGCTTTCAGTTTATTAGCTGATGTAACTCTAAGTTTCCCTGATGGAATATCCACTCTAATCTCAGCAGTTTATTGCTCTTGTGGTTAGGGGCATATGACTTATAACAGGCTCTTGTTTCTTGTGCAGATAAACCACACAACCCGATGGTGAATGCCGGAGCTATTGTCATCAGTTCTCTAATTAAGGTAAACTATTCAAGCTTATCACCAGTAAATACACTTATATAACAGTAGATGCTGAATTCAAAGGTTTTTAGAATAAACATGGTTGTCATTAATAAGGATGATAGGGCAAAGAGTAGAATCACAGGAGGTATCCGCTCATGCCCTAAAGTAGACTCTGAGTTTTAAATCAAGACCCTTCAGTTATTACTGTGCAGCATAGTTTTCTGCCGCAGACTCTCACTGGACAATCATGAAGGCTTCAAAAAGTAAAGATGAAAAACAAAACCTAAACAGGATATTTAGGTCTGTTTCTGTGTTCAACAAATGATGCTTTGTATCAGTCTTTAGCTCTGTCTCAGTAGAAGCAAAAGGTTATTAAACACAAGTACGGGGACCTGTTACACCAAATTTGAAAGCTGCAATGTGAAAACTGAGAGCAGCTCCTCTTTAATTTTTGGCACTCACTCAGACTTATGCCATAGTGTCCTGTGGGACTAACAAATTTATCGGAAATTTGCTCACGAAAACTTGTAACACTGCCACTATTTGCTAAAAACAAGCTAATTCATAAAGCAATTTAAAGCAAAAAATGAAAAGCAAATAGATACAAAAAAAGAAAGACTAAAAGCAGTAAAAATAGAACACAGAAGAACAAATAATAAAAAAAAGAGAATGAAGGCTATAAAAACAATAAAGTGATAAAAATATTGATATAGAGAGCTCAAAATTTATATTAAAATATAGTCAGAAAAAATGGATTTTTAAGAAGTAATTGAAAAGAAGTCACTCGTTCTGTGAGTCTTATCTCGCCAGGCAGGTTGAGCCAAAGTCAAGGGGCCCTGTTGGCAAGAGCATGATCACCTTTAGATGTGAGTGAAAGGCCAAAACTGAGGATCTGAGGCTGTTAGCTGGCTCAAATAGGGTCAGCATTTCAGTTACGTGCATTTGGGCCAGACCCAGGAAGCTTTAAAAGTGATCATTATAATCTTAAAATCAATTGTAAACCAAACAGAGATCTAGTGGAAAGAAGCAAGGACTGGGATGATGCAATGTCATCCATTAAAACCAGTGAAAAACTAAGCAGCATTCTGAATTAGACGGAGAGAGATGTGATGTTGTACTTCTCACAAAAAATGAAAGAAAACAACATTTTAAAATGACCTGGGTTCAAAATCGTTAAACAACTTTGCCTCTGACGCATGATGTCAGTTAGCACTTATCTAATCTTATCTATTTGCTGGTCAATTCATGACCTTAGTTGCTGGACTATGGTCAGCACCATCTGACTGACCTGCAGCCAAACGTCTGTGAGCTTTGGCATTCTTGCAAGCCATGTGTGGGTGGAGTTTAGCCTTAAATGGTTGTATTTGTATACCCTGTGGAGTTTTTTCCTGAAGTTTCCCAGCTGACTGATAAGAAACTCTGGATCTCTTATCAAATAGGTCAGGTTCAGCAGTGAGGGAGGGGCTCTGTGTTTGGGGCTGCTTCTGACCAATTACAGCCCTCAGATCAGAAGGTGTGTTAGCCACCATTGTTGGTGTTTGTGGAGGAGGCGTATTATTGTTTGAGCAAGATGTCTTACTATATTTGAATACAATATAGTAAGAACATAGAGGAGGCTATAAACTTAAAACCCTGATAAAAAGATTATTAATTTTTTTTTGACTTTCTAAAATACTCATGCTGCAGTGAAACCAGCTGTACCCGCAAAAGTTTATATGTCACATATATTTATGTTTTGTTCAAAAACTAGTTGGCAGAGAAACTACCTGGAAAGACATAAAATCTGCCCCTTCATTGGCCATTAGGTTCAGCCTCAGGTTATCCTTTTATCTTGAAGTATTATTCCATATCATTTTAAACTTTATAGGTAGAGTCGTTAAATATGGATGTGTCTACCATCCCTGTTTGCTACCTTTACAACTTTGTGATGAGCTATCACTGGTCTGTGAAATTCAAGTACAGCCTTAAATGGCCCCCTGGCCACTGAGCACATGTTGCCACTGAGCGCATGTTGCCACGTGAACTGACAGGCACAAAGTCATCACTGACATGTCATACCCCAGTGCCCGCCCATGTTTAGACTCAAAACTTTGCTTTGGTAAAGTACTGAAACACTGCCATCTATAGGGACTCACAGACTCTTGGCTTCCTTAAAACTGGTATTAACAGTGATTTTTTTTTCCTCCCTCTGTTGACAGCCTCAGTTAAACAAGGCAGAGAGGTTCGACTATGTAAGTAAATACTTTTTTTATATTTCCAATTTTTTTTTTCATCCACCCATTTGTTTGGTCTCCAGACTAAACCATGTCAATGTTCCTGCAGGTAATGGAGTTTTTGAAAAGCATGGCTGGTACAGAGTTCGTGGGCTTTAGCAATGCAACGTGAGTACAGTGCTTTAGAAAATGCCTGTAAATCCTGTATCACTTGAAATGCATATTTCTCATATCTTCTATGTTCCCTGCAGTTTCCAGTCGGAGAGGGAAACTGGTGATAGAAATTATGCGATTGGTTATTACCTCAAAGAGAAAAAAGTAAGCTACATTGGATATAAATATTTTTTGGTGGTGATTTTCAGAATTTTTTTTATAACTTCAGTGTGTACTGACTCTGATCTTTATCCTTGTAGTGCTTTCCTGAAAATGCGGATATGATGGCCGCCCTCGACTTCTACTTTCAGGTAGGACTTAGTCTTTTTGTAGAATCTTGGTTCAGGTGACATTTCCATTTTTGGAAATAATATTCACACTCTTGAGTTCATGTCTGTAAAATAAATATGAGACTACTTAGTTAACATAAAGCTGCAATAGTCCAAACAAGCTTATCTTCCAAAATGCTGAATTATATCTATAAAACTAACCATTAAATGTCTATATTTTATTGTCTCTTTTTCGTTCTAGTTGTGCTCCATTGAGGTGACCTGCGAGTCAGGAAGTGTCATGGCTGCCACACTGGCCAACGGGGGTATTTGCCCGATCACAGGCGAGCGTGTGCTGAGTGCTGAGGCTGTTCGCAACACCTTGAGTCTCATGCATTCCTGTGGCATGTACGACTTCTCCGGACAGTTTGCCTTCCATGTGAGTCATCTGGAATTCAAGGACCTGTTTAAAAACATTGCTGCTTGTGTTTCTCTAAGTGGTCACTCCTTGCAAGATGCTGAATCCAGTTTTCTAGTTGCTGCACATTGTAATCTTGACTTTTTGTTTGTTCCTCTTGTTCAGGTGGGTTTGCCTGCTAAATCTGGTGTTTCTGGTGCTGTTCTGCTGGTGGTCCCCAATGTCATGGGTGTGATGTGCTGGTCCCCACCTTTAGATCGGCTGGGAAACAGTGTTCGTGGCATTCATTTCTGTCAGGTAATCATTCTGCTTAGTTTGACTGATTTGTCTTTATCTAATTTGTCCGAGCCTGCGTGCTTCTAACATTTCATTTTAATCAACTTTTGATTTACCAGGAGCTGGTGTCTCACTTCAACTTCCACAATTACGACAACCTGAGACACTTCGCTAGGAAAGACGATCCCAGAAGAAAAACAGATTCTGATCCTGTACGTTCAATGCAGAGGCTGCAATTCAGGCTAAGAAACACAGATGCATCTTGAAGTTGAAAAATAGTGCAGAAGCATATTTACAGTCCATTTTCATGTAGTAATATTTGCTTTTTTTATTCAATAGAACAAGTCAGTGGTAAACCTGATGTTTGCAGCCTACAGTGGTGATGTCTCTGCTCTGAGGAGGTAAGAAAGTGCCTTTCATTTTTCAGTTCAGAACAGGTGGACCAATATCATCCTAGTTTTTAAAATATCAGTGCGGTTTCTGACAGTTTGCCATCATTTAAATTAAGCTTTCCATATTTGTTCCCTCCCCTTTCCTCCCTTCCCTTTTTCCCCTTCCAGGTTTGCCCTTTCAGCTGTGAATATGGAGCATAGAGACTACGACTCTCGCACAGCGCTCCACATTGCTGCTGCAGAAGGTGACACATCCTTATTAAAGCGTTCATTCCTTAATAATCTTGGCTTTGATATACAAACTAGAACTAATTACATATGGCATTGGTGTTGCTCACTTATATCTTTCAGGTCATGTTGAGGCTGTTATCTTCCTAACTGAGATATGTAAAGTGAATCCCCTCATGAAAGACAGGTAGGAATTTTTTATATAAATTTATTCATCTGACATTAGAATAGAAATGGTAGCACATGTCCTTTTCCATTTTAATAACCATAAATTTCCATCTTTTTTCCAAATTGCATTGTGTTGTTAATCAGATGGGGGAACACACCTATAGACGACGCCATGCAGTTTGGCCATAATGTTGTTGTTTCAATCCTGCAAGAGTACCAGCGTGTGTACACTGACACTGACATGGACTTAACAAGCGACACAGAGGAGCAGAAAACAACACTGGATACGGTGAAGAGTGTGGTTTAAATCACAAGGGATCATGAGGGGTTTGGAATGGAAATGGAACTATTTTATTATTCACCTGAGAGGACTGAAAGGACACTTGATGATTGTGAGACATGATGAATGAGTGAGTTTATCTGAAATATGGTAATATATTTTATATTATAATTTTAATTAAATAAAGATAACAATGTGAAGCTATCTTTTGCTCTTTTGAAAAGCAAAACAAAAAGTTGAACAATGTAAAATATCAACAAAGCACTACATAAGCAGGCAGTGTGTTGCTTGTGTGGAGAAAAATTACATTAATTCAAGCCATGATTTGGCTTGTGTTGCAATATTAATGAGCTGATTTGTGCTTAGCTTCTGATGGAAAATGCTACTGAGATGTAAATATCTAATATATTGTGCTTATTTATTTTTAAAATATTAAAATGTTTTTTGCTTCATCAGATCGTCATTTAATCATGGGACTTTTCGCCCGCTGTGTAATTACTGTATAAATATTCTTAAAGCTGCTTCATTAATTATTCCACCCCAACAGGAGGTGATTCATTTGCATTTGTGCTTGTGACACTGGAGGGACTTTAACATTGTGGTTCATGCCAATTCACTGAGGCCTAAAGGCCAGTTTATTTACTGCTGCTACCTTGTGTAGATGTGGTTCTTTTCTATTTGGAGTAATTAATGTTGCTTCCTTACACTGAGCTTTGTATTGACTACTTGTAAATCTGCTTGTCTCAGAGACAGGAAGTGAACATTTAGGTTACCCAAAATGTATAATTAAAATTTGGCAAATGACCATTGCAGACTAGAAACACACTTGTTTTGCATGGTAAAAGATGAATTAAAGTTTCTGCTTTTATTATTGAGTGTGCTAAGAAGAAAAGCATTTTAAAATGGCTGAACTGTGATAAAATGTAATATTATGCACTTTAATAATGTTTTTTTATTCATTATCTGTTTCATTTCATTTAAAGCTGACAGACTGGATTTTTAAGCATGACTTAAGCTTTAATCTGTTGCTGTAAAAGTGTTTTATCTGTAAATAAAAGAAAAATGTAAAAGCAGTTTTAGTGAAGATGTTTTATTAAACAAAAAAAAAAAACAGTATGAACATGAGACAGAAAAAAGTTTTGTGTTGATTTCAGCGCTTTAACTGTGTGTAATGCCAGAAGACACTGTGGACCAACAACTTGGCAGTTTATGTTTCTCTCAGAAAAACAACACATTGTATTCACATCAGTTAGTCTGAGAGGTAACACTTGAGGTACACATTAAAACAGCTTCTGTGATATGATTGGCTGCGGTTGAATGACATACACTAAGTATGAAGTTGCATTGTTAAGCATCATGATTATGAACCAACTGGACATAGAAAATTAACCATCACCTGCAATTGACATGTAAATGTTTTACAAAGATATTGCTTTATTGTAATTTATATAGCCATGATACCACAGGAGCCAAAGCCTTTAATGGCCATAACCGTCACCATCACAGTTCATCCTGCTTCACTTCAGGCCTTCAGGCTCCTCCAGGCCAGAGTGTGTGAGCAGCTCTCCATCCCAAAGTCCAAATGCAGGGCAGACGGGAGCCTTGAACTGGACCTTGATGGTGTGAATGATCATTGGTTTCTCGATGTCCACCAGCCCCAGAAGACCCGCATCATAGTCAAGAAGGATCCCTATGCGGTCCGGCTTGCCCACCTGTGTCACGGGAACTATCTTGTTGTTGGTCATGGCAAACCACTTCCGCTGAGCACAGCCAAACACCCAGGAGGAGCTGTTGGTGCCAACGCAGTCCTCTCGTGACATAAGCGCCTCGGCCACACCCAGACGAAACTCCCGAGACTTTTTCACCGTCACCTCCCAGTAGTGTCGTCCACTGCTGATCTTCTCATCGCCAAACACGACGGCCCAGTCTCGGAAACGTTCCGGGTTGTCTTGGACGTGGCTGGGGTCCACACCCAGCATGCGGTAAATGACGCCTGTGTCTTTCTTGAACAGGTCCAGACTGCTGTGAGCTGTTCGCTCATCGAGTCTGAACTGAAGATCTGCAGGGAAGGAGAAGAAAAAAAGTTGGAGATTTGACAATATTTGATTTGATGAATTCCTTTTGGTGCTGAAATCCGACTCTTTGTTTTTGCTGTCTTTTTTAAAATTTGAATATTATTTTTTAACTTATTTATTACTCAGGTGCAATTAACATGTGCTTATTAACATGTGTTGATTAAAAGAGTTATAATTACTGTATGCTATAACGTCATTCACACTGTGCTTTTCCTGCTACACACATATGAAAGAGTTTGCTGTAAATAAATTGATTGATTGATTGATTGATTTTGGAACAATGAAAACACCAGGGTGCTCTAACACTCTAACACTAAGTCTTGTATTGAAGCAGTTGGTGATTTGGGATTTTAAAAAAATGCTTTTGTTTACACTCTAATTATTTGTTGAAGTGTTTTTTTCTGGGAACAACGCCAAAACTTCATTCTTTACAGCTTTTCACCACACTTAGCGCTTTTGTTTGTTTGTTTTTGAAGCTTTTATGCCATGTTTCTCTTTATTTGATATAGTTGCTAACTATACGTCTTTCTGTTTTGGACAATGGTCGGATGAAACAAGCATTGCCCCAGGGTGCATATTCCTGCATTTGAGTACTCTATCTTCTCTTAATTTGGGTACATTATCTGGGTCACTTCCAAAATAATTTACTGAAGTAATTGTAAATGCTTAACTTTTATTTGTGACAGTATGCGGGAACTCTTAATTTTAAAGTAAAAAGTAAGTTAAGCTGTCAAAATTATGCAGTTAGAGAGGTAAAATGTTTCTCTATTAAATGTAGTTCACGTACATTAGCAAGTAGTACAAATTTCTACCTAACTTCATGTTATTTACGTTACCTGAAGACACTCGACTTAGGCTGCTTTTATTTGTTTATATGTCACCAAATATTAACGAGTAATACGTTTTATAAGAGTACTGCACAGTACTCGACTTTGATTTTCTGGAAAGGGCGAGGTAAAACGTGTAAAGTCCAAAACAACAGTCATTAGTCATTAGCTGTCAGACTCCACTGTGCATGATAAGACTCTGACCTCTGAGCTGCAGCTAATTTGTTAACTTAAACACAAATATTCACTCACTGTTCCTCGCTGATGTGGATGTGTACCATCTCCTGGCAGGTAGACTAACGGATCGCCGGTGTTTGACTGTCAAAGAGGTGACAGTCCGTCCTGCAAGGCTACAGAGACGGGCTGCACTTACGCGCATCGCCATGTTTTTCCACTGCTGCTGCTCGCTCGCGGTTTAGTTCCTTCTACTTACCGAAATGGAACAGCAGCGCGCTCTGCTGCCCCCAGCAGGTCTGGAGGAGAACACCGCCAAACCCGCCAGTCACAAAACACATCAGCACCACGGACAGCAGCCAGTCTGTCAAAACTGTGAAGTCTCAGAAGGTGTCAAGTCCTATCAGCTGACAGGGAGTACAGTTCAAGTGACCCACAGCCAAACATTATTCAGACCCACATAACTTAAGCATATAAAGTGACTCTTAGATATCCTGAATATTTCCATTACTCAGAGAATGTTTTCAGTGTTAGGCTGGTGCTGTTTCAAAGCTGTTTTCACACTGCCAGAAGTTTGATTAAAGTGAAGAAATGATCATATGTTTATTTATTTAATTGGGCAAAAAGAAGTTAAAATCAGACATAGTATCTAAAAAAAAGGAATTCACTTACTACTCACCATGTGTAAAAGTAAATTACTGAACATCCTCTCATTTCTGTGAAAAACAATGCTCTCAGTGTCAGTTTGCAGCTGCATAATGTCTGAGGAAATGGATTTAAAACACTCAAAATCACATGAGGCCAGGTCTTGCTACTCAGTCACGCACAAGAATCAATGGGGATCCATACTAAGTGCTAGCTTTAAGACTGTGATGAGACCAAGGGGTTTGGACAGTTGTTGAATATTTAAACTAAAATCATATTCAGAGCTTTGTGACAAAAGAAGCTTTTGGTCTCTGAAATATCATTACAACTGTTTGTTACCTTGAAGCAAAGGTGGGGGACTGAATCAGATAATTAACTGACTTGTCTAATCTGTCAAAAATACAGTTCTTTTTAGCAAGTTACTCAGTTACTTCCCCTCACTATGGGTAAAGGAGATGTCAAAAATATCACACAGTCACATGTAAAAAACCATAAGCCTTAGGGTAAAGTTTGCTTAAGCTTCAAAATATATTAAATGTCATATGCATTATAATCAGGCCTTTTGCTGTTTATGCTGGATGCTGGCGGTCAAAATTGCCTCTGGACACAGTGGGGGATATAGTCAGTCTTTTAATGTCACAGATGAAAAGAAATTTCATGCTTATGCGTTTAAAATTTAACCGTACTGTATCTTTTATGACATGTAATAAATATTTTGTCATCTTAACAAAGCTGGATCCAGCGTCGTTGCACATCCAGATCCATTTTTCACGCCAGTGTTCAACCAAGGACAAAATGTCATTGTTTATTCATGGTCCAATATAAACATGGCACGTATCATTATTTTCCTTTGTGGTGCCTGATAATAGATTTGTTTTAAAGAGTCACTGTCAGATGCTTTCATCCCTTCCAACTTTCTGATAGATGTTTGGGGTTCATTATTAAATTTTGTGCAGTGGTGTCACATCTTTTTACTTTAAAATCTCTAATTTCAACTCTAAATTTAATGAACTCTAAGTTTAAGTGGAAAAGGCCAAAAACAGTTTGTATATTACTACACTTCGATGACATATACGCTATGTACACTATGTTTCACAAAATTATGTTAATGTACATATGGGAAGAGAAACCACTCGAGCTGAAATAATTACTGCATTAAATTATAAGTCAGTGTAAGAAAACAAATCTGCTACTCTGATAATCGATTAATCATACTTTTGAGCTAAAAATGCCAAACATTTTCTGCTTCCTGCGTCTCAAACTTGAATATTTTCTTATTTGTTTGACTTTTAATGATAGTAAATGAATTATCTTGGAGTGCCAGTCGACAAAATAAGCTATTTAAATATGTAAATTCAGGCTCTGAGAAACTGTGACGGGGCATTTTTCAAAGACATTTCATGGACCAAATTTTAGCAGCCCTTTTAAGGAAATATATATTTTATAAGATGAGATTTTGTTTAATCATGCAATAGTAATGAGGGGAGCCATAGAGGAAAACAGATTAAATAAGAATCAAATAGAGGAGGTAGATTTTGAAGGAGCTCAGCGCAGTGTCTTGTTTTTGACTCAAGCTGTTACATACACTAAAATACTTGATTCTATGGAGAAAGAATATATATTTTTCCCCTGGTATAAAAAAATATTTTGTTCTGTCAGTGAGCCAAATTCTTTATATTTGATTTTTATTTTTGTGTCTTTACTCTGCACAGGCTGCAGGAAGTGTTGCTCTGTGTCTATCTCCTATTGTTGGCAGACACCCAGCTGTTCGTTCTAGGTTGCCAGGTTTGTCTGGGTCCACCAGTCCCAGCGGCCCAGTCGTGATCACTCAGTCTGTATTTGGTTAAAGGGGAATTCCACCAATTTACAAATGAAGTTCACTTTACTTTTCATGTGGAGTAGCCTGCTGCCATTTAAAAACAGTTATATACTGCAGATCCTATGTGGGCTTTTCCAAAGAAAATGTAACCCACATGACATCACTGTGATGTCATCAGGATTATCTCAGTTTGAGCTGGAAGACTACTGCTTTTCTGACATAGAGCCTGTGTTACAAACTTAATGTGTGGGATGTGAAAGATGAAAATGGTGGCTGGAAGTAATTAAAAGAGGGAATTTTTGGGTTCTGTTCCAGAAAGAAGAAAACCTCATTAAAATCACATTTGACCTTTTCAGTCATTCACAGGCCTAAACCTTCAGCCTTGGAAGGTTGCCTCACTCAACACTATGTCATGCATTTTAATTTTTTACTTTCCTAGAAAATTACGAGTTTGTTTAAATGTTGAGTTTTAATGTCTACATGACCAATGTCTGTAGTGGATGTTGATTTGTTTTCATAAGGTCGTTCCATTTCTTAAATTATTGTCACTTGTACTAATATAAATTAAATTTCAACCAATGCTTTTTCCACTGTTCGGAGTGGAAAAGGGGGCACTTGAAATTGAGGGGTAGGGATAAAAATAAGAGATTTAATGGGCCTTACAATGAACAAACTCTGGGAACAAGCTTAATTTTTCAGAAAGATAGATGACAGGAATATTGAATGAGTGATTGCAACAAGGTACAGAAGCTTGTAGAGCTCAGGCTAACTCTGTGGATGTATTAGGAGAATCGGACACAGTGTTAAGGTTAAGGCCTCCTTCAGTCACATGAAAGCTGCTCAGTGGTGCATTGACCAAGAAAAGTAAACTTCCATGTGCATAGCTTCCATATTGTGGGACCAAGCAAGCACTTAAGGAACTTCCAGTGGCTGAACTGGCTAGCATCCAGTGTAGCCCTTTGCTAACTTTAATGGAAAATAAGATAATTTAATCCTGCAGTGTTTCTAGATTTTCCAGATGTTGTTGGAGCAAATAAATCAAATTAGCTTTGTAAAACGAGTAATTTTGCAGGTTTTGTGAAACTTAAAAAAAATATATCCGTCATGTTCAGAGTGGCTTCTCCCACAGCTTTTGGGCCCCAGTGAATCACGTGACTTGTTATTATACAGTTTGGCCAAAATGTAAAATTGTCCTCATTATGTAAAATTGACAATTGACAATCGATTGACATTATAATTCCATACAAGTTGCATTATGGAAAATTAAGTGTTTTGAAAGATTGACACACTGAAGGAGACCTACAATAAAATAGCTCTACTTTTCCGGTTTTGACATTTTCTTTTTCTATTCTGGCTTCTTTTAGACCCCCAACTTTAGACCTTTATCCCTAATTGCTGATTTAGTCTACTCCTTTAATATGTAGCTCAGTTTCTTGGCTCCTAGTATTGTCTGTTTGAACCCAAATAAAGACTAAAATTTGGGTTTATTTTGCGTTTATGTTTAGTTGTGTTGTTCTTTTTCTCTTAATTTTGGACTGTTTTATCCCCCATCCTTCAACATGCTACACTTTTACCACCAAAGGAGTTTCTATCTCTCTGTCTCTCCCTCACTCTCTCTCTCTCTGTCTGTCTCTCTCTCTCTCTCTCTCTCTGCGGTCTTGTGTAGTGAAGATGTGAAACTACAGTAACTCACAGGTGAACAGCAGAGCGTCAGTCCGCTCCTCTCCTCTGCCGACCCGCTGCCGCTGCTGCTGCCAGGCAGACACGAACCGGAGCGGCGGAAAGCTCACGACTCACTACCGACCAGAGCGTCCGACCGTCTGACTCTCAAACACGTTTGCATAGTCCAAAGTGCAAGGGAAAAAAAAAAAACATCCCCTGACTTGACCTGAAAATGTGCGGATTGAAAAAGACGTGCATGAAGCTGAGCTGAGCATGAGCGGAACTCTTTATATTTGAGCTGAAGTGTCAAAAGGATTTCTTTCTCTTTTCGGTCTCCGGGTTTCCTCTTGTTGGCGTGCAGGAATGACGCGTGCTTCACCGGACTTAGAATCGACAAGCGACTTAGTAGGCTGATAAAAACACTTTGTCAGCTCATTTTCTTTGCTTTTACTGCAACCCAAGTGAGCAACCTGCAAGACATCACAGTAATGCATTGGTGATGGACCTTCGTTTTGACATCTTGGATATGCGCGGTTTTGAGTCACCCTGCTTTTGCACGCCTGCTTATGTGAAATGCATCACTTCTGCACACAATTACTGCTCGTCTGACTTTCTTCACGGAGCGGCGGATGCTCAAGATGTTTTTCCATCAGTCTGCATGAGGGATGGCGACCAAACCGCACCAGGTCCAAGAGTGGTTATCTACACGTTCGCACCTGTTTAGATGGATAATGACAGTTTATGCCACAGGTGAATGAATATCGACTCAGTTTTTCATAACAGCGAGTGTTTCGAAGCTGTTTTCTGACTCTGGCATTCAGATCGAGCTTGTTGCACAGTGACAATGGATCTCAAAGTGGAAAGCGAAGAAATGGACACGAATCAACCTCCACCCATAGAAGTTTTTGCGCACAGCTCGACCCTCCACGGAATCTCTCACATTTTCACATACGAGCGGTTCTGCATCAAACGCTGCCTGTGGGTCGTGTTTTTCTTGGGATCTCTGACCTTCTTGCTGTACGTGTGCGTGGACCGGATCCACTTCTACCTCGAGTACCCGCACGTCACCAAACTGGATGAGGTCACGACCCCGATCATGACGTTTCCCGCGGTCACCTTCTGCAACCTGAACGCGTTCCGCTTTAGCAGGGTGACGCGCAATGACCTGTATCATGCAGGGGAGCTGCTGGCCCTGCTCAACCAGAGGTAACTTGTATGATCAGACAACAATAATGATAATGTTTAAAGCTCTTTCCACTGCATACATTTTTAAAATTATAAATCAATTATAAATCTGTGTAGAAACTCTCCTTTTTCTTTTCAACCTGTTGTTACAAATGTTAACTATAAAATTGTTTTACATTTCAAATGTGGTGGATTGTAACTACAGTTCTGCAGTGCTGTTGCTAAGTACAAACTTGAGACACCTGAAGTGTACAATAGTATCTCTATTTAAAGGCCACTTCTACATTACCTTAGTTAAAAAAATATTATACTTTTGACTCCATTATCAGGTTTACTTGTGACCTGTTGTTATTGGTTACTGTGCATATTCATATTTGTACATCAGATCAGTGCACTTCCTCTTAAAATAATTCAACTTAGCTCCGCCTTGACCAGCTGCAACAGTAAGCTATAACATCCACATTTGTGCATTTTCATATTTAATGTATGTTTTGCTAATACAACTTGCACGATCGTGATATTGAATAGAGTATCTCTACAGAGTTGTGTTTACTTGTACTTTAATTATTTCCCTACTTCATCCATCACTGCCAATTGTGTCTTACTCATCACAAGCTCTAATAGTTTCTACCTTGTTGAGTCATTCAGTGCTTGTAGAGCAGGCTTGTCAGGCTTGAATTAATGGGGGGATTATAATCAGAGACCGCCAGTCGTCTTGTTGGTGCAGCTGAGGAAGCTGGCAGCGACATGTACTGTATGCACAAGAAGAAAAGACGTGGAAAGTCTGCTTCCTTCGATCAGTACAAGTGACATGGCAGATGCTCTGTGTATTTTTGTCATTTGTACACTGAAATTCTCATGTCTCTGAAACTTCAACACAGCTGAAAAAAAAACGTCCAAAAAACTCCACTCTTGCTCATTAAATCTGCTTCTTTTCTCAGCTGTCAGAGACTGTACTTCTCTGGATGTGGTTTAATAAAAAGAACAGCTCTGAATGAATGGCACATTTTCAGTGATTGAGATCATGCATGAGGCTGCCAGAGGAGCAGAGGAGAAAGAAGAAAGACCTCACAGGGGGAGACTGTGATTAATCTCGACTTTGAAAGCTTTTTGATAAACATGTTGCTTTCCCCGTGGTGTTGCAATATTGTTCCAAATGTCAACACAAAGGGGCATTGATAACGAAACCCATCAACAAATACAGTGTCATTCACCACATTCAGTGGTGGTGGACAGCGTTTCAGGAGAAGAGACTGCTGACCGGTGTCTGTCACTTGAGTGACAGAAAGGACTAGAAAAGTTTAATAGTCAGATCTGTGTGAATCTCTGACAGGCTGTCAGTTAAAGAGATCAAGGACACGGCTCAGCATACAGTGCCAAAAGCCTCTAGTGGCTATAAAATTATGAGGGTATATGTCCAACTTCTTTCCGCCTTTCCTAAATCTTTAATGAAGATCTCAGGCTCAACTCTAAAATTATCCTCTTCTTCTTTTTTTTCCATGATGCTGGTGTGAATGAAAATCAACACTTGCCATCTGGATATTCTCACAACCCCTATACATCTCCTAATCTTACATTTCCCGGCAGTGGTTCACAAGAAAGCCTCACAGTTGGAGACTGAAGCATAGAGGGGGGCTGATTTTCCTTCTAAGTATCCCTCTCCATGTACTCATCTCATCTCTTACACTCTGAAGTAGGTTTAGTGCTCATTACCCAGCCTCCCTTGGCAAGGTAGAGCGGCGATGCCACAGCACACTTAGCTGTTATACCCACGGCCAGAAATGAAAGTGCTCAGGGCATGAAATCCATTTAAGACTGCTCTCCGCCCACTTTCCATGTTTAGAGTCACTGGTCTGGGAAATGTCTTGTGGCATGATATTTAAGCTGCACACAGGCTGAAGTGTCAGCCTTCACTGATCCCGTCGGCTCGTTCTTATGGGATTTTATCTCATAAGTGCCTTCTTGGCAGGTTTGTCTACTACACAAACAGCAGGGACGGAGCAACTCACCTCAATTAAGTTCTCTTTCAATCAAACAAAAACACTTCCTGTCTATAGCCAGGCTTAGCCTAATATTGATGCCACAGGATATCTTTGAACTAATTTGTAATCCTGCATGAGGCTGGTTATTATTGATTTAATGTAGCAAAGATTTCAGCTACAGTGTTAAATGTCCCTTTGCCCTCATTTGAAAATGAAAAACCAAATGATTGTTGCAACTTGTTCCAAGATTTTGCCATTTAATCTAACTCTTGTTCATTTGATACAATAAACACACATGGGGTGTATCAATAATATGCTTCTCAAGAGATCAATAAAAGACTATATTCATATAGTCTTTCACACGAAAGAGTCTATATGAGAAATTTCTAAAAGGCATTTCATTTGAGGCGATGTTCGGGAAAAAAAAAACCCTCTAAGCAATCTGCTCTTTGGTGAGTCCATTAAAATGGTGACATTTTTAATAATAGCACAGTGGGAGATCACAGCGAGGGTAGAGAGTGGGTGCATTTACAGCTATTCTGCTCTCTTTTAATACAAGGCAGCATGGCCAGATTTTTGTGAGCTTCATTAAAAGAAAGGAAATTTCTCAGTGCCCTCGATAAGGCAGGGTGTGATGTGGGTTGTCTGGCTCCCCACTCAGTTACTCACAAGCCTTTATTCTCAGTGTAGTAAAAGAAAGGCTACGGCTGGCGATACATACAAAATGAAATATCACAGAATTGTGACTGAAGCTCTCAATATCTTGCTAATATATCTGGTAATTTTACCTTGAAGGAAAATCACAGAGACATTACCGTTAGTGATAGGTGGGTTGGACTTATTTGATAGAAAATTAAACTTCATTGCTTGTTTCACTGAACCATCTAATAAACTTTGAACATTATATCACTTTACGGGACCAGGTAAAGATGAGCTTAACATCCCAGTATTGCAATAATAAGAAAGGGGACTTTAAAATAAGGACTCCACAAACATTGACACAATGTACAGTATATTAAATATGGATATCAAATATCTAAAACAAACAATTAAGTTGCTTGGAAAATATCTGTAACGATACACAAACACAACTCATGTATCT
Organism: Acanthurus lineatus; assembly: GCA_029814665.1. Lineage (NCBI taxonomy): Eukaryota > Metazoa > Chordata > Actinopteri > Acanthuriformes > Acanthuridae > Acanthurus > Acanthurus lineatus. Next base: position 19,829,455 of record JAPZDV010000002.1, on the reverse strand, counting down.
TGCTAGCTCTGCTGCTCAAAATGGAAATGCTAGCATGCTAATAATTAGTGGGAAAAATGTTTTACCATTTTTACAATTTTAGTTTGGCATCAAAATGCTTGCATTCCCTAATAAGCTTAAAGTGGCCACAAACAATATTACTCTGGACTTGTTGCACTTGGTTTTACAGAATTTAACAAAGTTTTATGGAGTTAGCAGGCTTCATTTTATTGTTGTGGTTTTTACAGTTCCTAATTACAGACAAAGTTGGCAACTAGCTGGTTAACATTACGAAGTATTTAGCTACTAAAGTAAAAAATGTTTCCGTCAAGAGGTGATACAGACTAAAAAAATGTGCAAAAAAGAGGGTTAATATTGTTCTGACATTTGACATGTTGATAGAAACATGAACCAAAATCAACAATAAGTTTGGTACATGTGCAAAGAAGCAACCGTTTGCTAACAAGTTTGCCATATCAATTTATGTAAATATTGTCTTCAAAACTTATTTTAACTGCCCCAAGTGGCCAAAAATGACACTACAGGTAAATATTTGATCCATTCTGACGGGGACATAAGTGTCTGCACCAAATTTAAAGACAAAACATCTAATATTTGTCAAAACATTTAGGGCCACATAGGAGAAGTCTAGGCATCACGAAGGTCAATGGAAAACAGTTTCTAGGAAAGACAAGCAAACAAAATTTGCACTAATTCATCTAGTAGATGTATATATATTTCAAAGGATGATATCTTTGACCTGCTGAGGGTGCTAAATAAAAAACTAAGGTACCACCGGTCTCAAGGATTAATTTCTTGGGAACCATTAATGTCTCCACTAAATCAAATGGCAATCCAACAAGTAGCGATCTCTAGTGATAAAGGACAAGGAGCACTTGTAACTTCTCATTAACTCTTCTTATGTGGGATTTGGATCAAAGTTAAGTATGCCTTAATTCAGGGAAATCTGTCTTGTACTGGAAGAAGTGACAAGAAAAATTTCCCTGACTTTGACAAAAATAATGAGCAGAGATACTTATAATGAGCATATTCACTCAAAGTCGACCATACCTTTAATATTTCACTTGCTTTTAAAGGGGACTGCCACTCAAAACTCTCATGATCAAAACAACCCGATCAGCATAAACACAATCACGTTTCTCTCCAAGTACCCAACTTAAGACTCAGTTTAAAGTCACTGCATAGCCTGAAGCTACTGCATTGACTGTAAATGGACAATTGGCTTTATGGACCCATGCAGTTCTTGCCTGAACGTTATTATGCACTGTATGATATACCGTTACACTCCGGCAGTGCTATCAGTTCAAAGCCAGATGATGCCACAAAGAGACCATCTAGTATATTTTTTCCGTTAGTTTTCTGTCTTTTTTGATTCATTCTGGACTGTATTATTTTTAGCTTTGGTTGAGTGGAGCAAAAGTTCACAGATAAAGAGCCATAAACCTTCAAGAAGTGTGCAAAAATGTTCCAAGGCTGAAATTCACTTTTTATGAAGTCTACTTTATCATCAGTTGGTGATTATTCACTGTGGAAACGTTCAAGGAAATTCATCAATCCACACCATAAAACTTGCATTTGAAAAATGTTAGCAATATTTCTTTGACCTGTCTTTTTTTTTGTCTGCCTGTTTTTCCAGGTATGAGATCAGGGACATACATCTTGTGGAGGAGAGTGTTCTGGAGAGCCTAAAGGTAAAAGCCGATTTCCATAATTTCAAGCCACGACCTTTCAACATGCGGGAATTCTACGACCGCACCGGCCACGACATCAACGACATGCTGCTGTCCTGCCACTTTCACGGCACAGAGTGCAGAGCTGAGGACTTCAAAGTGGTATGTTGTCATTTTGAGAAGATTTGATCCGCTCATAATTAAAGGATGAGTCTGGAGATATTCTTTGATATTGTCAACTAATCCTGATAGGACCGAAACCAACAATGATTTGATCCTTCTAACAAATATTGTCTGCAAAGCCCAAATCTGATATAGCTTGTCTCTGTTATCACTTGTCCAAAAGCTAAATTTGAACTCTTACTTTTTAGGTTAAAAATAAAAACTATGATTACATTTTCCCAAAAAAATGAAACTTTGCTTTTAGTGTAGCTGTGGAGCATCTAAGCTGCTGACCTCTAAATGGCATTGCCTATAATAACACTTGACTGTCATTTGATAGCCAGCATTGATAGGAGACACTCCATTAATTACTATTGTCATAAAAGCTAATGCTAATAAAACGCTTGCAATTGTTAGTAAATGTCCCTTTGCTTCTATGGCCGCCCTCCCTAAACAATTGATTCAATTCTCTATAAATCCAGAAATCAAAGTACTTCACTAGCTAAAGCTACGTTTTGTAGCATAACAACCCGTACGAAATAGCAAATTAATGCCAACATGTGCTTTGTATGAGCATGCTAATTATTTAAAACACTGTTGAAAGTTGAAAAACTAGATGTAACACATTTTATATTGATGTCAGTAAACAAGCTGATGAGCTGTTGTACGAAAAAATAACTTTTTGATCTTCCTTTTTTTTTTTAGCATTAGCTAAAAACAAAATAAAGTGAAGTCAAGGGTGGTGTCTGGCTGAACTCAGTTACATCAAGCTATCCAAATATTTACTGTTAGCAAGCATTTTACAGCATTTAACATTTGGCAGGATGTTGTTTAGGATTATTGACTTGAAATTTGTTAGCTTGTCCTACCAACATTGGCAATGTTTCCCACTGGATATTATTCCTTTGTTTCTGTTATTTCAAAACTTGAATCATCAGCAGCTCCTTCACAGTCAGTGTTGTGTTTGTCCAACATTACAGAAAGGAAGGGGGGGTATCTAGTGTTAGCTCTCTCTTATAACAACAGGTAGTCCTGTAATCTCAGGACTGTGTATGTAATGTGATATGAATTAAGACGCAAAGTACTGACCTACATTAAGAGCGTTCAATTCGAGTGTACATTCAGAGCGCTAGAAATAAAGATGTGACTGAGTTTGCCAG
>JAPZDV010000002.1:19807111-19826363 GCA_029814665.1 Acanthurus lineatus | reverse complement strand
ATTACAGAAAGGAAGGGGGGGTATCTAGTGTTCTACCTATGGGTACAAATAAAGTCACCTAACCTAACCTCTCTCTTATAACAACAGGTAGTCCTGTAATCTCAGGACTGTGTACGTAATGTGATATGAATTAAGACACAAAGTACTGACCTACATTAAGAGAGTTCAATTCGAGTGTACATTCAGAGCGCTCGAAATAAAGATGTGACTGAGTTTGCCAGCTGGTTAAATGCCTGATGTTGTAACCAAAAAGCATCCCCACCAAGAAAACACTAACATGGGGGGTCCTGCCACCCTAAAACAATAAAGAAAACTACACTTTTTTGATAATGTTTTACCTCATAAGCACATATATTAAAACAAAACAAAGACAGAAAACCACAGAGATTTCTTGGAAAAATGTACTCAGATAAAAATAGGCGCTGTGGTTTATTCTGAGTCAGTCGTATACCGTCCAGCTGATATAAATACTAATAAGGACACCAAATTCACCGCTGGAAATAGTCCCCTGCAAGTGAACTGTTTAATCCTGTTTATGTAACGCTCTCATATTACTATGCTCAGCTGTTCTATATATATATATATATATAAAAAAACTACATGTTTGTGACACATTTTTTAAAGATTTTCACATCTTCTGCACAAACAAATAAGTCTCAAAAGCCGGAAAGTTTTCTAAGACGGATTAAAAAATTGTTAGTTTTTTTTTTCAATAAGAAAATTTCACATAATATCACCAACCTTATCCTTTAAAGCGGAGGTACTTTTAAATACCAACAGTGCATTTTAGCTGGTGCCTGGAAAGTAGAGTGCAGACAACACATACTGTATAAATCATAGGGTTATCTATTTATAGTGAGTTAAAAAATGATGAACCCTGCACAGCAGAGAAAAAGGGGAACTGAGGGAAAAGACGTCGTTTTCTGTCTTGTGAAAAACCCGCTGAGTGTTTTTCTTCTGTGGCTTTGAATCAAAACCTCCTCTGGTGCATTTTTGTCACAGCACATGTTGTTGGAAAATGTTCATCTTTTATTACCAGAAACAGACATTTACAAAGCTAAATCAGACTTTCATGATTGATTTTCCTTTTTTTTGTTTGTTTTATTATAATAGCATTGGCGCTTGTTTATCAGTCTGCTTATTGAATATGTTTTGAATCTGCTCCAACAAGTCCTTGTTAAAATTTATGATCACACATTGTTTTAAGCTCTTTATTCATTTAGTCGAATCCCCACAGCTCCGTGTAAATTTTTACATCTACCTTTTCATCTTTGTTTTGTTATCATTTTTCTCTTCTAAAAAAGAGGGGGTTGGCAATCCTTTGAAATTAAACCCCTTGTGGAGAGAGAGATGTGGAATACTGCAGTGGAGCTGGTCGGAAAAATGTGTTTAAACAGCCCACTGACATTATATTTGTGCGTCTGACTGATGCTCGAGTAAGATTTCCCTGCAGCAAAAAAGTAGGGCTGCCTGGCCTGTAATGTCTCTGCCATAAAACCCTGCTGTCGCTGCCGGCTCTCACAGACACTGTTGCCAATGGTCACTGGCATCGGATGTAGTTTTTAATTTGAAGCTGAATATTGATCATTCCACACAGCTGCCTCACTGAATGGATTAAATTAAGTTTAATGGTAGTTTTTTTCCCCCCTCTGAGAGGTTTCCTGTTTATCTTTAGTGGACATCTGTGAAAGAAGTTATAGATCCTCTTGTACTTTTTATCCATTAAGTGGTTATTAACATGATATGTGTGTGTAAGCGTGTGTGTGTGTGTTGCATCACCTTGATTAAACCGGGAGTATTGACAGAGATCAAGCCTGTATGTGTCGGCCTAAGAGATTTATTTTTGGTGGGGAGGGGGGCATTAATACACACATTCATACACTGTGACACCAAAGAGGAGCTCTAAACGCTGCCACTTACAGCAGCAGCTGCTATGAAGTAGCTTTGAAGTGATATTTCTGCTTATGGGCAATTTTAATACTTTTCCAACTATTGCTGTGAAAGAAAGAACTACTGGACGCCTTTTTTTTTTGTTTCTGCATACAATTTGAAGTAGAGAGATTAGTGTGGATCACTTCAGCTGTGAGACATCACTATTAACAAATAGGAAGTCCAATGTATTTTGATTTCTTTCCGGTGCCTCCTCCTAAAATTTAGGGTTGAATTTAGGATTCCTACGTGACTTTTTGCGAGTACTAGGACAGAACTTTATCACCTTCACCATCTAATGTCGTCTGATAAGAGTTTGTCGTAGTGCATTTCACACTTTGAACTAAAGAAGAGTTTAGCCATGAGAATGTGGTGCCTGAAACTCATAGCTGCAGCTGATTATTTTATTTATTATACTGATTGAAGATATGGAAACATACCTTCAATAATAAGTCTTTTGGTTTAGAGCTACATGTACAGCCTTATTTAACTCTTATGACAATAATTCCACCTCTAAATGAGTCACACTTGTACCTGAAGAAAGCCTTTAGCAGTAGGTATTAAGTGCAAGAACATCATGAATGAGTCTTTTACCACAAATCTTTAAAGGGAACTTACTATTTTTACTATTCTTGTCACTGTTGTCCCTGAAAGACTTGGCAGCTTTTAGCAGTGGAGCTCCCCTCACTGGTGGCTGAGAGCACCGCTGTCAGCACAGCTGTGATTCACAGTAGATTACCTTATTAAAAGCTCATTAAAAGACTGTGAGAACCACAGAAACAATCATAAAGTGATAGTTGTCACACATTACTGGCTGCTGAGCTTTATTAGCCTTGTAGACAGGGCTTAGAAAGGCCTGAGCCGATCGCAGTGCTAAACTGAAGACTTTTAGCATCGCCGCTGAACACTGCAGCGGTGATGCGCTCACTCAGCGTTTAAAAAAAGTTTCTTAAACTTTAAAGCGAACTAAATGAAACAATTTAAGACAGCGAGTGATTGTTAATTTACACCTGAGTACACTTGTTACTTCTGCACATGTGGACTCCGTTAGTTTCCGCCCACCCCATTTATATAATTGAGGGTGGGCTAAATAATGCAATACAGGACGACGGCACCACAAACTGCAGCCTCCAAAATGATCATAAAGTTGAATAAACGCCCCCATAAAACAGTTTTAATACATTATTTATTGAATTACAACCCTCTTGAAGGCTGGATTTATTGCAGGGCTGTTGTGATACACTCCATTAGGGTGTACCTGATCAGCCGGGCACTAAATGTGTGTTTGCACCATGCACAAATCATGCCTAGTGCAAATGTGTATGTAGTGTATTTAGCATTGGATTGTTATTTCATTTCTTTTGGAGTGTGCTGGCTTTATCTTCCACTAGAGACTGTAAGATGTTAATTTCCTCTCTGGGGATCAGTGAAGTCTTATTTTATCTTATCTTATCTCAGTTATTTTCACGGGAAGCAGCAAGGTAGCGTAACACAGATTTGATGGTATCAGAAACTGTATCTGGAGAGAAGGAGGCAGTATCAGTAATTCAGACTGTTTTGCTCTTTTTTTTAGCCTTTTTTCAGTAAATATCTAATATAACAATAATAATCTTTATTAATTAGAAACATTAAAGGCAGTCATTACAGTGTATATTATAGTTAAGTCGGAGTAGCCAACAATCTATGGAAAAATGTAGTTTTTTTTCTTTAATTTTTGGTCCTTTCGGATGCACAGACCTGGATGCTTTGTTTCACAGCAGATATTTTGACATTTAGCAGAAGGAAAAGCACAGAAGTAAACAGAAGAATGAGGGCAGGATCCTGCTTAACTGTTTCAGTTTCACGGTCACCGGCTGGGAGACTCGAATGTAACCGAGCCATTGTTAACGAGTTGTTCCCAAAATGACAAGTCAAAATGTCTGCCGTGAAAACGCTTTAATAGGATTACACGGGCCCATATTCACCTCAGCCTACCTTCAAACCGCATGCGGAAACACAACACGGCCTTTAATTAGTCTGTTGTCCTCAGAACGACGAGGAGAATATATTAAAATTTCCCAACCAAACGGTCCCTTGAACTGAGAGCTGAAGATTGTTGTTCTGTGGCTTTTTAATGATGCAGCAGTTGCTGGCCGAGCAGAGTGCCCTTCTCCAAAATCCAAACATTGCATCATGACTTTTCGCTCTATGATCGGAGACAGCATTCATGCTTCCAAACATTTCAGTTAGTGCCGCTTCAGTAATTCATTTCAGTGTTGGAATATGAACTGCGACCATATTAAGCATGTAAATAGCTGTTTAATGTGTGTGTGTTTGTGTGTGTTTGTGTGTTTGTGTAGTTAGTCCCAACACCCACTCAAGCATCTTATTGACCTTTTTGTGCTTGTTGTCTTTTTTTTCCTTTTTTTTTTTAAGGAGAATGGATAATTTATATGGTAGTTAATTTATGTAGCTCACCAGTTCAACACTGTTTTCTTAACTTCCCCACCACCTCCCCTCCGCTCTCTCTCCACTGTGTCTCCAGTGATGGAGCAATTCTCCTCCCTTTGAAGAGCAGTACGCTGCTCAGGAAATTGCATCTGGCCAGAACATAGTGGCAGCAGAGAGGTGTTTCCCCCGGAGAGGTTTAAGGCCTTTATTTCTCCCCTCTCAACCTCCCTTTGTTATCTACATCACCACACGGCTCAAGAAAACTGGAAAATGCACTTCCTTTGAAGATCGTCTTTGATGCATTGCATTGTTAATCTTTTTCATTGTTTCATTGCAAAGTGCTTGATGAATAAGGAAAGAGGTAGATCCCAACTGACTATTCTTTGTGAAAAGATCAAAAGAAGAAGGAAGAAAAAAAAAGAGGCTGATAAGAAACTATTTCAGGCCATTTGTGATAAGAATGCAGATTCTGTCCTCATCTGAAATGACAGGATCACTTCTTTTTAAAAAGCATAATTTTATACCATATTGTAAGAAAAACAAAGCAGGGATGCCTCTGGGGTAGACAATTGATGGCACGCAGAGAAAAGTTGTCATCTCCTGTCAAAGAGTTATAAATGTACCACTTCGTTTTCTTCCCAGCCATTATTTACCCCTCTGCTGGTGTAGTGTTCAATAATAAGCCTGTGTGATGCAGAAACCCCCTAAAAAGTGACTGAGATACTGTGTTTGTCTGAAAAGCTGGTCAAGTGTGAGGTTTTTAAATTCGTGTTCATATAAACATTTTTCAGAAGTTGCTAATTTTCCAACTTAAATGTGAAAACCTGCAACAATTTTAGGCCAGAAAGAAAAAAGGACTCTGACGTTTTATCACAATATTTAAGTGTTTTCCCTGCTGTGCTTGAAAAAAGGCATTTCGAGAGCAGAAAGTGAACCAAAACAAAAAAAACTACAGCTCCTAACAGCTAAACAATGAGCTGAAATTTACTATAAAGCTCCGTAAAGCTGAGGTAATTATTCTCTGTAGGTTTATAAATATGAATAATTCCTTTGATATATTGTTGTTATAAAAACATCTACATTACAGCTGCCCGGAGGAATAGTTCAATATTTTTTTAAGAAGTATTGCTTTCTGGTAAAAAGCTGGACAAGAAATAACACACCCATGCCGGTATGCAGCTACAGTTAGCAGTCAGTTAGCTTAGCGTAGCTTACCATATAGACTAATAACTTAGGAAAATGGCTTGATCGGCTTCATCTGAAGATATTAAAATCATATAAAACCCATTTAATAACATGCCACAGTTTGTAAGTTTAACCTGCACAAAAACCAAAGTGCAAAAAAAAACAACAATTCAGCAGAGTTTAGCTAAGCTGACTGCTGTTTGTAGCTTCTTATTTACTTTGCAAACATGAGATTGGTGTTTAACATCTCACTTAACTCTCCACCATGAAGCGAAATCAGCAAAAAGTTGAACTTTTTATTGTAACACAAGCTATTTTTTTCCTTTGTTAAGTGATTTAATTTTGTAAGAAAGTGAAAAGTCGGCGCAAACAGACTCATGTGAAAAGTTTTCCCTTCACTCGGAGGAGCACAGTGAGAATGGATAAACAGCTTCAGCGGTTATCATGCAGTTACCAAAGCACCCCGCGGTCCCCCTGTGCTCCTCAACACTGGAAGAGAATCATCTCTGCTAATTGGACTCAGAGGTATTTCTGAAGTAGACAGCAAACTGTGCTTACTTTAAAAACCCACTCGCCAGTGAACTCCAGTAAAGGAGAACAGAGCCAGAGTCCCACTATGACGAGCACTTCCTTTGGTCTGATGCTTGGCTCTTTTCTGTTTGTCAAACTCAGGCTTTGACAGCTCTGCCCGGGGAATAGATGTGTGTGTTTGCACGCTCCCAGCACACTGCCGCCGTGACAGTTGTGTCATAATTTCTGTATTCTGATCGCTGCTGTCATGTCTCAAGAAGGCAACATGCATTTGTAGATTTTGTAGGCGAAATGTAAAACATGCTGCGCCGCTGAAAAAGAGACAGCTTGGTGGTGAGAATCACTGCATTTTGTATCATTTTTATCGTTTGCAAGCTGTGCGGCTTTACATGTGTTAAGCAAGCCTGTTTAAAGAAATACAGTTATATAACCCTCATAGGACTATTTTTGCATATTTTAGCCTGTTTGCTTTACATCCTCTATATCTTATTAACATTTTTATTGACTATTTGTCAAAGTATTGTAGTTTTAAAAGCAGACACTTCTCTCAGCTGCATAACTAAAATAAATAAACACAAAAAGGGGACTAACATCTGCAGTGATGGATTACTTTTCTCAGGCAGGTTCAGCGAGACTATTTTCAAACTGTGCAGGCGTGAACTGAGTCCAATGGCTGTCTGGAAGGTAGGAAATATGAAATGAATGGTATGCTTTGGAAACTGGTCAGCAGTAATGTAAAATATACTCTCTAGGGATGAAATGAAACATTCAGAAAACCACTCGGCTCCTTTGAATTTTCATTCCTCCGCTGTGATGTTTTCATCGCAGTTAACAAACCTTCCTGTCTGATTTCCAGTTTGACTGCAGATTTTCGAGTGATTTTCTTCAGAGCCAACCTGAACTCTCTCAAAATGACCCACAAGGGTGACAATCAGCTCGTTTTCTCTCACAACTCCGGCGGTGCTGAGAGCTAGAAAAGAACCAGACTCTCTTACGCTTGGAGGGGGGGGGGCAGCCCTTCTTTCGCTTGGCAAGAGGGTACTTAAGCTTTCATTTCCTTGTGGTTTTGTGGCCTGAAGCGATGAGATGAGGCGCAGCCACCACCCACAACGCTCAGCGGCTTGTGGGTCAGCACAGCTGCACACAACATCCCGGCTCCTGAACCTGTCACATCGTCCTGTGCTGAGCTAGCAAAGTTATGTCACCTCTCGGTCACAGTGTTTATCCTCATCTACCCCCCCACCGACCCAACACTGCCAGCCACCCTCCTTTCTTAAGCAATTTTCTGCATTCCTCCTTCGTCTCAACCCCTGCGCAGTGCATTCCTCACATCAGCCCCCATGGGCATGACAATCCTCATTATGTTTTCATGTCATGCTCTCCTCTCTCTCCCTGTCTCTCTCCTCCCTCCCTTGCCTCTTCTGCCCCTTCCTTTGTTCTCTTCGCTCCCATCGCTCCAAGATTTAGGAGCTCTGGGTTTTTTTTAAAAAAAAAACAAAAACAAAACAACAAGAAAAACAATCTTGATGAATAAAAACCAGTTAGGTGGAGATTTTAAGAACACAGTAAATCACTTAAACAGCCTCTTAAATGTATTCCCAAGTCCCATAGCAGCACTGTGATAAACATATGAACACACTTAGAGGATTAAATTAATATTTGCTCCACAGTGCTGAATGAGGGGTATTTAGTGCTGACCACCTCCAAAGACCGATTGAGGGGCAGAGTAACCACATTACCTAGATCAGCAGGTGAATACTCAGGGCTCATAATGAAGAGTCTCTGTCAGCAGTGAAACTGCCAAAACAGCAGGAGAGCTCAAGTGCAACTCGATGGAGCGTATTTTAAAACAAGAACTTTAATAAACACTCACCTCCCTTACATCCCCGCAGATTAAACTGTCATATATCACCGTGCATGTAACTTCAAAGACATGTTGAGTTAAAAGTTTCCCCCTCGTGTCACTTCGGTTATGTGAAACCACAAACTCAGAGAAAAAAACCACAGCAGTCAAGTTTCTTTCCGAAATGCTTACATTTCAACCCAATCTCAAGAAAATTTAAATTAATGCATGTCCCCGTTTATTGTTATGCAAATACAAGGAGTTGATTCATGGAGATAAACAGTTGTCGGGCTCTGCAGTCAGGATGAAGAGGAAGAAGAGGGCGAAACGAAAGTCAATCTCAAACAATCTCAAAAAATGAAAATGTGATGGAAATGATGTAATAATTTGAGGAAGGTTACAGTCTCCTCCATCTGAAGTTTCTGTCTGCGGCAATTTTTCACCTCTTCTGCGATGAGTTAAGTCGCAATTCTTTATTGTTACACCAACTTTTTGAAGACACTCGGCCAAGCATAAAAAGCAGTAAATTTCTTGTGTTTTCACTTTGTTCTAATGTGTAGATGTGTATAAAAACAGGCCAGTGGAAACACACTTACCGTCCTTTTTCTCTCCCTTTCTCCTTTTTTGTTGTTTAATCACTTACTTTTGTTTCCCCCCTTATTGTAGAAAACCTCTTTTGTTTCTTGTCATTAGAGAATCCGGCCCCTTGAGACCAGAGAAACGGACTCATGGAGGGTTTTTTAGGACGCGTAAGGGAAAATTTTAAAGCTTCATTAAGAGTGAGTAAAAGAAAAAAGGAAGGATGGAAAAAAAAGAGAGGAAGTGTGCAGTTTTGCCACAAGGGAGCCAGAGACAGAAATCAGCTTTCACTGAGAGATTGATTGTCTGTGATCACTGAACGTTCAAAACATCACCAGCTGTTTTAGCATACTAATAGCTCAATCACTCTTTTCAGTACTTTAACTATAACATCCGCCTTAACAGCCCCTCTCAAATCTGCTCATCTCGAAGCAGCTAGATATCTCATCCACTGTTTTTTAAAGGGTGGACGGACACACAGCGGCTCCATGACTCCAGCTGGTTTCTAGACGGATCAGTAATGCTGCTCGAGCACGCTCTATTTGCCTGGGCCTGAGAGGGGGAAACGCTTTTTATGAAGACATTTCGGACTGGGGAAGAAGGAGGGGGGTAAAAAAAAAAAAAAAAAAGCACAGCGGGGCTGAAAATAGCCTGGGTTTGCTGCACTGCTCTGCACATGGTTTATTTATCCTGAAGATTAGTGCAGGTGACTTGCGGGCCGGGCTCTGTGTGGGCTGGAGGCAGGCTGGCAAACAGCTAACTGTGACTCAGACTGCTGGATGGAGTTAAGGAGGAGGAGTTTAAGGAGGAATGATGTCGCAGTTCAGCCTGCTGAGCTCCTCTGCACTCGCCTGAACTCAGATCAGGCTAATTGTGTGTTTTCCAGAGGTTGACTCTGGTGAAATAAGGGGCGACTGTGAGATGCAAAAGAGAGGGGCTGGATTGTCGTTGGTGGAAAGTAATCAAGTACGTTTACTCGAGCGCTGTGCAAATTTGAAGAGCTCTACTCAAGTATTTCCATTTCATGCTACTTTATACTTCTATTCAACTGCATTTATGAAAGAAATAATTTTTTTTGTACTCCATCACTTTTATCTGAAAGCTTTAGTTACTCCGCCTGCAGTCAGACTAGACTGTCAACTTTATTTTCATCATCGTGGAAAGAATCAGTCAGCTGAACTTGTTTCTCTGGTCCCAGGCAAATAGTTACTTACTCAGATGAAGATTTTACATTTAAAAATATGTGATAAATTTATATCTTTATTAAAAAAATGGTATTTTGTTTTTGGCTTATGACTGTTTTCAAAAAACTAGTGTGCAGCTGTTGCTTCTTGTCTTGTTTTAAATTGCTTTGAGTTGTTAGCAACTCCACCCAATAGACATTTTCCCACTGATGAAAAGAAAGATGGACAGTGCATTTCCACTTCCTCCCACTGTACAAAAATGAAGCCAAAAAATCCCTGATACTGGCACTGCCGTCTTGTGTTGCTGACGTATTTTGGAGCCTGAGTCTGGCTCGTAATGGTTAGTGATCGGTCCAGCCCATATGGCCCCATCTTCAGTCACAGATTAGGGACTGCAGTCAAATCTTGATGTTCTTAACCCTTTTTCTGAAAACTTGATCAGAAACCAGCTGATTAGATCTACAGAAACCATCTTTTGTGGAAAATTCATTTGATGTGTAGTTTGATTTTTGTGATTTTCCATCTTCTAACAGGGAGGGGTGGGATTTATGACCTTCACTGCAGCCAAACACCAGGGGGCGATCAAGATGTTTGACTTTTGCAGTTGTCACATTGTCTATTTTATTACAGCCAATGCCCTAAACTCCTCTTATTGGAAGAAAAAGAGTTTATTGTTTAATATCCAAAATGGTTAAAGCATTCATTATTTCACGCGAAAGCATCAAGTAAAATTTAAGAAACAAATACAAGTTTTTTTGTTCAGAACTTTTTGTCTTCTTCTTTTCACCCCATTACCCATTTCAGATTTATTTTGTAATCATTTAGAAAGGTACAACCCCAAAATTCAGAGCAAATAGACTAAAGTAATTTTATATGAAGTAGTTAACAATAACAGTAAAATCTGTCTTGTACACTGATGCCTCCTTATTAACATGTAAGTAATAGTAAAATATTACTCACAGGATATTTTTTTCTGCTAATTTACAAAATGATACAATATATTTGCTAGTATTTTTTTTCCTTTGTACATTTACTAAAATGCACAATGTCTAATTTCTGCCACTAGAGGTCTCACTTCCAAAACATTAAAAAAAAAGAAGACAAAGATTGATTACATCACGAAGGAGCGTGGAATCATGGGATTTGTTTTTTCTTAAACAGCCAACATAGTTGTTATCAACCCTTTGATGTGGAATTGTTACATATTGCATATTTAATATTTAATTAGAATTGGAATTTAATATTTAAGCGGAAAAGTTTACTTTTAAAATTGTTTCATCAGTCCTTAATTAAAGGTTCTTACCATCAATGCTGACAGTTTTTATCTTAAATTCAAGTCAGGATTTCATGTTTCCACAGTTACCATGTTCGTCTGAATCACTATGGTGAGTCTTTTTTTAAACAACAATGGAGACATGAGAACATGACACACTGATCACATTAATTCAATCAGTGGAAATGTGATATTGCTTCAAGAAGTGCTATAATATACAAAAGCGGAATACAGAACATGTTGTTAGACAGAGTTGAAAAAATGAAGCTACATAACTGGAGTTTAAGAAGAACAAAAGGAGGCGAGGTCTCAATAGGTTATTCAGTCACACACAAACATAAACACAAACACAAACACACATCTCTTCCAAGTAATCCTGCCTTGGTAGGAAACCCACACTGCAAACACAGCTGAATGATAGCAGACAAGCACTAAAACCTGTGAACAATCAAATAATCTCTCCACAGCACAAACAACACTGACAGTTACAAACACAGAGAAGGTTTGGGGGGGGCAGCGGCCATGAGGCTGCTGGCTTTTCAACCAGCTTAAACTGTCTTTCAGAGAAAGACTGTTTTCATGCCTCTCTGTTTCTTTATTTTTGTGTGTAAACTGCACAAAAACTGTGTGCAGACAAACAGACGGGGGCTCGGTATGCGACGAGGTCGGACAAATGGATGCAGGGCATGTGAGAAAAGACAGATGGGAGCAGTTGCGGTGACAGGTGAGGTTGCAGACTGTAGTCAATGTAGGTGCGAAATGAACCCGCTCTGAACGAGGCAAGGACAAATGGATGAAAGGGAAGGGGAGAGGAGACAAGAAAATGAGCTGGAGGCGTGTTATTTAGAACAAAAATTATGGTTATAATGAGGAGGTTTCGAATGGAGGGAGAAAGCAGCGGGAGATAGGAACAAGTAGGGAACAAGAAAAGCTCATGCTGCACGTCTTACTCTGACAAGACTATAATGAGTAATTCATTTTAATATGTGGGAACATGCTGCCCAAATTTACTCTGCTCATATTAGAGATTTTTTATTGTTGTCTGGATTAAACTTTTGGGAAACTAGGAGATATTAATTTCTACACAGGTTCAATTATGCACCACACACACACACACACACACAAAGAGAAACTTAAGCGCACAGTACACAGATAAAGTGTTGTTTCAGGAGGCAGTGGCATTCACAACGATGATAGCAGCCTCCTGGGAGAAAAGCCGGGAGACTGATTAGTATTTCCTGAATGTGCCTTTGCACTTTTATATCAACCTCAGACTGGCATTTCCATCGCAATTACTGAGCCAATCAGTTAACCAGCGATGGCTCTGACTTGGCCTGAAGCCCGAGTTTAGGCAACATTTCTTTCTGTTGTTTTTCTCTCTCTTTTTTTTTTAAACATAACTGTGGGAAATAACAGCATGTCTGCAGAAGTGGAAGTTCCCGTGGCCAATGTGTGGTGCATGGATTTGTGTGTGTGTGTGTGTGTCTGTGTGTGTGTGCGTGTGTGTGTGTGTGTGTGCGTGTGTGTGGTGTATTGTTGATTTGTTGAGACCTCAGCCTCTCTGGATGCTGCACTTTCGTGAAAGATTATCATTATGACATTTTGCGGTTGCGGCGTCCAATACAATGCAGACTGACAGGAAAGCTGGGAGACAGATAGAAAGACATTTACAGGCTGACAGGGAGGAGGACGGGGGCAAGAGAAAGGACAAGACTGTTCAATAACTATATATAATGTCTGAAAGTCACTTATTGGCTGAATTCAAGAATATCTCACAAGTAAGAAAGGATTTTTTTTTATCCATTAAAGGTGCTATTTGTCAAATTTTAACACCAATTACAGCAAAACTCCTCAAAACTCCAATGACTTTCATGTCCTTTATGCTGCTAAATCCTCTTTTTTTCCATAATATAGTAAGTAGACATCAACTCTGCATAAATTTCAATTTGACTTCTATACAGCAAATGTACATTTTTTACTTAAATATTATATACAGTACCTTGGAGTGCAGCAAAATTCAAACTGCACCTGCTGAGAGTTACTGAGCTTTACCTGATAAATTGCACTGACGTTGGGCTTTTGGCAGACGGGGGCTGCTCGTGCATGTAAACCTCCTGCTGAAAATAATATATCATTCATGGCACTTTGAGTGTGCGTGCAACATTTGCATGTTTATTGTGTATATTTATTGTTGTTGTTACAATGTCCTTATGCTGCTCTCTTCACTAGGTCTCGGTTGCGAAAGAGGTTTTAATCATAATGAGACTTTGTTTTGTTTAACGCTCGGTATTTCTACAATAACATTCAATCAAGTGACTGTGTGTGATGTGAGAGAGGCTGCTTGTTGTGATGAGCTCACAGTGAATTAAAGCCCAATTTTGCACTTCCCCTCTGTTCTACAGAGCGTTTTAGCATCTTTTAGCTCAGTGTATTGGTTTTAGTGTCATTTTCCGCCACAGCAAGCAGCTGTTTTCAGCAGAAAAAAGGTCTAAAGGCCGACGATACATTACCTGCTCAGCAGCAAATGGCAGAAAGACACAGCTGGCAAGTAGCTGGTGAGCATAGAGGAACATTTAGCAGCTAAAGAGGCAGATATTTCCCACAGGAGCTGTTGAAAGAAAGAGAATATTAGCCTTATATTTGTCAGGTTGATGCAATTAAGATTTTAAATAGATGCTAATTTTCCTTCATTCTGTGTGCTGGATGCATTAATATTCTGGGCGACTCACAAGTTTGACATCTAAACTTTTTGAGTTAAAATGCCAGCGCCTTGTTAACTGCTCGTTAATAAAATCATCAGGTTTCAAGAATTGGAAAATGAGAAGTAATATGATGATTAAACAGCTTGATATGTCTCTAAAAATATGATTTGACTGATTCATTTTGATCTTGATTAAGTGATTTATAGTTCCACCTGCTGTAGCGATCTATTAATTACTGGTTATTGCTTGTGGCTTTTTCAACATGACATCATGTAGGACAGAAAGCTTTTACTAATATGTCCTCTGGCTAACCTCTGCCTGTACAACTACATTCTAAGAAGCTAATACTACTCATTATTCTGTGTGAAGAGCTGTTGAGACTGAGGATAAATATTTAATTACGACCTGATTCTGAGCTGCAGAGTGGCCTCATCAGAGAGGCATAAAGGATCACTTCTTTAATCAAGGTGAGATGCAAACAGAGGGAGATAGAGCAGGAGAAATGACTTGTCCTTTTTTTCTCTGGGTATCAAACACATCACAGGATTACGAACGTTTACACCTCCCACGCACTCACAGTAAATACCAGACCGTCGTTCTCTTTAAATAATGAAATAAAATTAAACCCATCACTCACCACTTTGCATTGACATTAGGCAAAACAGGCTCTACCACTTAGTGAGGGATTTTCAGACAAACACCCGGCGATGGAGGACATCACTCACTGCAGAGTGTGACCACGCTGGAGAATGACAGGTATATCTGAGGAAGTAAATTGGCTCTGCGTTCATTGTTTACTCTCTGCTGGTCATTGTTTCTCTGCTGCTTTGATAAGTGGAACGGAGCTGAAGTTGAAGCCGACTTGGCAGGCGTGCTGTCTGGCCCAGGCTTTCTCTCTCTCTCTCTCTCTCTCTCCCTGCTGTGGTTGACAGGGACACACCTGTTTAAAGTAGCAGCAGAAACTTATTATGCCTCTCCAGTCGCCAGCCTCCGGTCTGTGCAGATGCTGCTGTCTGCCCCCATGAGACCCGCCGGTCCAACTACTCTCAGACCTCTCCACCTCAATGACACAGTGCTCAATTAAGAGAATGGGCAATATGTTTTCGGTCAGAGAAGCGAAGAACATCCCACTTCTTTTTTGAACAGTGTCAGAAAAATATACACTCTCCAACAAGACCTGATTCAGAAGGTTAAAGAGAGCTGAGGTCGTGGTGATACGTGAGGACCAGCTTCTGCTTCACTAGATTCTTTATCTTAGTGCAAATTCTCATTTGTCATGTCTTTTATTGCGCTTTTATCGGTCTTTCTGAAAAGTTACATCATGTTCCTAGACTTTACTTTCTGTATTCTCAGACAAATGGGTATTCACTTAAGCAAAAAAGCTTTAAACTAAGTGGCAGTGTGGGCACCTTTTTGGTTTCTGTAGAGTTTACCAAAACTTTGCATTAAGGTAATTTCTTCTGCGGCGTTCGGTCGGTTCAGTGCTGCTTCCCCTCCGTCTCACACTTTGCCTCAGCTAACCTCAACCCCTTCACTCCATCATAAAACTGTCATGCTTATGGGAAATGCTATTTAATTAGGGGTGCTAAAAAAGAAATTTAAAAGAAACAGCAATATTAGATTGTTTAATTATATTTTATTGTTATTATATTGTTTTATTATTTTTTATTAGTTTAGAATTTTTATGATCACCCTTGTAGAGGCATAATGTAATGAGCTGAGCACACATGATACTGTTTAGTAAAGGTATCGTCAGTTTTAAGAGTTTTAAAAAAGGATCCGAATGCAAACCAACGAAGCAGGCAGGATAAACGCAAAAAGCTAGATTTAAGACAGCAGTGCTGATTGTAGACCAGGAAGAAACACAGAAAGGCATGAATGCAGGAACAGAAGTTGATGAAGTGACAAAGAGAGAGAGGAAAAACAGACTTAAATATGATTTTGAGGAAAGGCTTACAAAGACAGGTAAAACTAATCAATAATTGACATGGCACGAAGAGGAACAAAGACAGGAAGGAACGCAAACCATCACACACGAAGGGGGGAACTTAAAAAACAGAACAGAATAAAACGCAAACCAAGACAGACAGGTCCCCAGCCCAAGTCTCTGTTAATAGAGTCAGCGATACAAACATCGACAGGATTAAGGATTCCTTGTTTCACCTGCAATCTGCAGTAACTTACTTTTTGGCCTTTTTGGTGGCAGCAAAGGCAAACTGTAAACAAAGTCACACACATACATATCCAGCAGTTAAAATGTGTTTCTGACCATGTGAAGAAAACAAGTTTATTCACCCTTAAACCTGGCCCTTTAGAGGCTAAACTCTTAAATATCGTCACCAGCTACTTGCTAACTTTGTATGCTGTCGTATACAGTTTGTTTGAAAGCTTTTTTTACTGAAAACAGCTGCCAGCTGCAGCAACATGAAAGTGTGAGAGAGTGTGAACCAAAACAGCAAAGTCACAGACCATAAAATCAAAACAGTGAGCTGAAAGACACTAAAAAGTTCTATGGTGTTGGTTGATAATTTTCTGTAGGTTGCAGGTAGTCATGTTATCTTTTTTAGTTAACATTCATGCTCTATATGTAAAGTGTCTTGAGACAACTTTGTTGTGATTTGACGCTATATAAATAAAACTGAATTGAATTGAATGTCTTATAGACCCAGGAGTTTATTTCACCAGTGGACTGTCAGATGTAACTGCCATCATTGGTACTGATGCAGTACTGGTATGCAGGCTCAGCAGTGAACAATGTGATGGAGTCTGGTACAGAGATGGAAAAGAGGTGAGGAGAGTAGAAGTTCATAGTATTAGTTGATGAGTAACAGGCTTCACCTTTAACCCTCTGAGACATAATGTGTTTACATGTGTGTGTGTGTGTATGTGTGCTTTTCAGATAACAGCTACGGATGATATACAAATTGTTAAAGATGGGACTTATCGCAAACTAATAATCAAAAACTGCAAAGAAGATGATGCTGGAAAGTACAAATGTGAAGCTGATGGACGTAAAACAGAAGCTGCGCTCAACGTTGAAGGTAGTGTTCTAAATACAGCAATCAATTTGGATGTACCCAAAGTCAGACAAAACTATGGGGAAGCCACTGTAAAACATTACAATTTTCAACTCAGCAATCAAAGTCACACAGAAAATGCTTCTTTTTTACTGCTAGATCCACCAAGAATTAACCCTGACGACCTCGCCAAGTTCGAAAACCCTGTTATGATCAAAACTGGGAAAGAGGCAGCCTTCGAGCTGTCATTTGTTGGCCGAGAACCCTTTAAGATTCAGTGGTACAATGAGGGTGAAGAGCTTTTTGAGGATACCCATATTAAGATTGAGAGGTCTTCCTCACACAGCCGCCTGCTGCTAACCAAGTGCCATCGAAAAATCACAGGAGAAATTAAAATCAAGATTAAAAATGAGTGTGGAACAACTGAGGCCATCTCCCAACTCATTGTATTGGGTTTGTACACAGCATTTTAACAAATGCATGCTGTTAATTCAACAAAAAATTATATGTGTGATATAAAACCTGGATATGAGTGCAGTTGTTAGTTTTTATTCTCTCATCATATTACAGATAAACCAACACAACCCCTGGGCCCTGTGGATATTATTGAAAGTTCTTCAACTTGCATTGATTTCAAATGGAGGCCTCCCAAAGATAATGGAGGGGCACCTATCACAAACTACATCATGGAGCGCCAGCAAATTGGCCGAAACAGCTGGAAGAAACTGGGCAAGATTGGCCCAGAGCCTAAATACAGGGACACTGATGTGGATCATGGCAGAAAGTACTGCTACCACATCAGGGCGGAAACTGATCAAGGTATCAGTGAAATGATGGAGACCGATGACATTCAGGCCGGTACAAAAGGTGAGGTGTCTTACGAGTGTGCCAAAATGTATTTGTGGCAGGGTTTCAAATCCAGTGAGTGTTATTAAAAAAAAATGCTAACATGTTTTGAATGTTTTGTTTTGTTTTTTTTTTTAATCTTTTAGCCTACCCTGGACCTCCTTCTACACCAAAAATCGTTAGCGCTTTCAAAGACTGTATCAATCTTGCCTGGTCTGCACCCACTAACACCGGAGGAACCAACATTTTGGGATATAATGTTGAGAAACGCAAGAATGGCAGTAATCTGTGGGGCCTTGTCAACCCACCTGACGAGCCAATCAAAGGTGAGACCATTTCATCGCTACTGACCATGTTCAAGATGGGATTTCTTTGTTAGCGGTTTGAAAAGGGTTGGTTCTTTATGTATTTAATAATCTTTACTGTACAATTTGACATTCCAACAGAGAAAAAGTATGCAGTAAAAGATGTTGTTGAGGGCCTTGAATATGAGTTCCGTGTATCAGCTATCAACATTTCTGGTGCTGGAGAGCCAAGTACGCCCTCTGAATTTGTGTTTGCAAGAGATCCAAAGAGTGAGTAATTTGCCAGTAACAGCTAATACTTATTATGTAAATGGTAAATTTCTCATATCTCAATACTTAAATGCCTAATTTTTACAATTTCAGAGCCCCCTGGTAAAGTTATTGATCTTAAGGTGACAGACTCAACATACAGCACCTTATCACTGGGCTGGACCAAACCCACCGAGGAGGAAGGGGTTCAAGACGAGGCCAAAGGATACTTTGTGGAGCTAAGAGCAGCAGAAAACCCAGAGTGGACTCGCTGTAACTCCAATTCCATCATTATGAGCTCCTACACTATTATAGGGCTGAAGTCTATGGCCATGTATTGGGTAAGAGTCGTAGCCACCAATGAGGGTGGGGACGGTGAGCCTCAAGAGTTGGACAACTATATCATTGCAATGCCTCCTCCAGGTGAGTCACTGGAACTGTCTACAGTCAGATTTTGATGCTTTTTTACCTTCACTTATTTACAGTTTCTCAATAATTTTGTCAAAAACTCTTCCCACATTGTTACAGTGAAACCACAATTCACTGACAGAAAAATAAAGAACTTCATGGTCATGAGAGCTGGGAACTCGGCTCGAGTCAACTTCAATTTTCAGGTTCAGTATAAAGTTATGTCTGAAATGGTCTAATAGAAATTTCTCAACTGCTCTACAAAAACGTTAAAATCCACATCTTTGCCCTGTTTCTTGCTGATTCTGACAGGCCTCTCCAATACCAACTATTAAATGGCTCAAAGATGGTCATCCTGTAGCCAAGCATGTGACAGTGAGCAACACAGACACATCGTCACAACTAATCATCCCCTCATCAGAGCGTCATGACACTGGAATCTACACAATCATTGTCAAGAACCTAGTTGGTCAAGAGACCACGAGTGTTGAGATAAGAGTCACAGGTACAGACAAAATAAAAGAAATAAAAATTAAATATGAGTCAAAAGTAATGTGATGTTCTCTTCTTAAGATTATACAGAAGCTGTTCTAGGTTTTGGAAAAAGTTAAATGGTTGCCATATCACCATAATTCTCAGTCTTTTAAAAATATTTTATCACATTTAAGCAAAATTGCCTATTATGTGCACAAAAAGTTGGATACCCACCTAAAACTAGGTGACACCAACAAGTCTCATGAGGGCAGGGACCTTAACGACTCTCATTCACAC
>JAPZDV010000002.1:19763109-19800739 GCA_029814665.1 Acanthurus lineatus | reverse complement strand
GTGACAGGTGACAACAAGTGTAACTACGGATAAAATAATGACTAACACCGTCCTGCCAATGATATGATGCAGTTCACACGTATTTACTCACGCAGCCAATCAATGTTATTAACAGCGGCGGAGTTAAGAGAGGTAAACGCTGCTAACCCCTTATTATGGCGAAACGAACAGGCAGTGGAACATCCACTCACCAAGCCACAGTAAAAAAGAAATGTGTTTTTTTTTAAGATGGATTTTGTATGATACAACATACTACACAGCTCATGAAAAACAAGAATTCTTTTTTTTAATCTTTTTCATTGTAAGTGGGCCAAATCACTTCTATTAAAAGTAATCTAACGGAAATTAATGCTGTAATTTGATTCTTTTGATAAGCCGTGTAACATGTTATGATCTCAGGTTTTGGACAGGTGTGATACAGGTGTGACCACACTGTGAACGTCTGATGTTGCTCACAGTGATCCGAGGAATTCTCAGGGAGTTTGTGTGTATGCTCAGACACATGAAAAATTAGGGGGAACATTGCTCATTTGGTGTCTGTTTACAGCCACTGAGTCCATATATTCACCCTCTGTGAGCTCTTTTTTTAGTCTTCAGCAGCCTCTGAGCAAAATATTTGTTTCTCCAGCTGCTTCATACCATTTTTACCAACTAGCCAACAACTGTTTGATGCTGAACAGGAGATCTGACAAATGACACAAAGGTGAGAGTTATTCTTTATTAGAAGTTAAAGAACACAACCACATCCCTGAGTTTTTCTATGGAAAAATCCATTACTTTTATCTTTGCATTGGACAAGACAGTCCCAAACAGGGACTATTAGCAAACAACTAAACAATGAGCTAAAATTCACCAGGAATCCCATAAAGTTGAGGAAAACTGAGTTGAGTCGTGTGATAATTCTTTGTTGGGTGTCTCTGTAATGGGCTACATTTCTGCCATATAAACATAGATAAAACATTTTTACTCATTTAAATTATACTTTGCGGTTGTTTCATGTTGGTGCCATGTAATCTGCTGATCGTTACACACAATTCATTTGACAAACAGGAACTTTTGTCTAACATGTTGACCTTTATATGTGTGTGCGAGTGTCTGTTATCTTCACTGGCAGCTTGAAACTTCCCTTGTCGTCACTTTGAGATCGGGCAGGTAGTGATGGCGCCTCTTTGGGTAATCTGAGTTGCTTACATGCACCATCTGCAAAAATGAATTAATCGCTTCGTATTCAGCAACAGCATGTGACAGGCCGGGAAATCTAAAGCCTCAGCGGATTTCTCTCAGCCGAGTGTGAAATTTGTCACATGGAGGAGGTTCACTCCAGGGGAAGAGCTGCAGGGCCTTTTTTCCCCCCTGACAGTTTTCCCGCCCTCTTAACTGCACCAAAAAGTGACAGGAGTCCCTGTAATGAGTGCATTCATTAAGTGAGGTTTTCCCCACCTTCGCTGGGTGGTGTTCTGCGTGTAGCAAAATGAAAGACAGTTGATGAAAGAGGGGGTTCGTTAGCTGCACAGAGGCAGAAAGGTGCTCTTCTCCAGAAGGGAATCATGCTCCAGCAGTGCCTCTATCCATCTTTTGATGTTTTCTTACTAATGAGGGTGATGGTTTCCTCCTTCTCCTCTGTCGGGATGCAGTCGATGATCAAATTGGTCGGTCAGTAAACAAAAGCTGGGAGCCGGCAGCGGTGACTCTTCCTGCTGTCCGGTCTCCATCACAGAGCAGATGTAGCGTACGAGCTGGTCCCAACTCATCTCCCTGAGGAGCTCGACTGCTTTGTTACAGCCACTCAGATGCTGAATCATGGATAGATTCCTAAAATAAATCCACACATACTCTATTCTGCAACTGGACTGTGTGCATGTGTGTGTGTGTTTTTTTTTTTTACAAAGCTTGTCCAGAGGGAACGGAGATGCATGCATCTTACGCATCATCTGTCAGCGTATCTCCATTGTTCCTCTCTGCATGTAAGAGCACCGTCACCCTCTGACATATCACCGTATGTCCACATTTGCTTCAAGTCTTCATCTCACCCTAAAACATACTGTGTTTGACTTATTTATGTGTGTGATTTATTTATGTTTTCCTAGTAAGCTGTCAGACTGTTGCACGGCATCCACAGTGGGTTTTTTTTTTTAAAGTGTCCATCTTTGTCAAGCTTTCACAGCATGAAGACATCATTCCACCTTAACAACACTGTGAGGAAAGTGGTTGCTGTCATTTGTTTTGGCCAATTCAGATGACAAAGAAAAAGTAATTAAAAGTAACTTTGACGTGATGCACATTTTCATCAAGTGGGCGTAAACGGTATTGATTTATGTCGGCGTAATTTATGAGAAAAAGGCCGAGACGAACGTGCAAGGTGAAACATGCAATCTTGAGAGCCTTCTTGAGCCATTAGTGAGTTCAAGTCAGGTGTCGAGTTAAACGCGCTGTGAGAGCCTTTTGGCTTTTAAATGAATTTTCCTTAATCCTGCTGGAAGCTGATTACTGCCCATTATTACACATTACTTTTTATTAGACATGCACAAAGAAAACATCCACACATATTTAAAAACTGAATTGATCACACACACACACACACACACAGAAAGAACTAGTGACTGACTGTACAATAAGATCTTTCTATTGTGGGTGCGTCATCACCACCTATTACAGCTAATCAAGAGTAATTCGCAGCTAAGCTTTCCTCTGCAGCCAGACAGATGTGCAATCATCTGGCTCGGGAGACTGATTTAAACTCATCCTAAATGACCCGTCGTTATTAGGCTCAACTCAGACACAATTAGTCTGGACTCAGACGGCCCAGTTGGGTCATCTGAGTTGCGGTGTACAGTAATATTAGCAAGAGATAGACGGATAGACAGAGAGACAGAGACTGTGAAGTGCTGCCTTCACACTCGACGCATGAGGATTTAATCCTAGTTAACCCTGCTGTCTGCCACTTAAAGTGCCATCATGTACAGTGAGGCCTCAGCCCCTCTGACTGGGCCCCGCGGCTGTTTATCCCCCGATGTTTACTCAGCTGTGCGTGACAAGAGGGCGGTGCACACTGGAGTGATGGCGCAGCTAGCTGCCGCTTGTGATGGTCCCTCCGACTGCCTGGCATTTCTCTCGCAGCAGAGAGCGAGCGTGGGCTCTACACATGGCTGGCACAAGCGGACAGACAGGAGATTTGTAGGCGATGGTGATGAGTGTGACATGCAGGGAAAAGGCAGGCAGGCAGGCAGGCAGGCAGGCAGGCAGGCGAGGTTTTAATATCCCATATGGATGTGCTGAATATCAATGGACAGAGGAGAAAGAGATGGCTTGATAACGCTGAGATTAATGTAATGTCAAAAATCTGCAAGCACTGAAAGTACTTTTAAGCTGCCATATAACTTTTTTATTTAATGTGATTGTATCATAAAAAAGTATTGTATTACTGCGTCGTAGTTACACTCACTTACTTTTATATCACTGGCTGATACGTTTCCTTCAAGTGGCCGTTTGCTCGCTTGAGAAGAATAAGAGGTTGCCTGCCAACTCGAGAGCCTCTATAGAAAATTGAACAGCTCCGAATGAATGTGAACCAAAAAGACATTTATGTCCCCCCTCTAAATTCACAAGACCATTTCCATTATTCAACAAAAACTTTCTGCACAGGAGGGATGTGAAAGTGTCCTTCTTTGGAAGTTATTTAACATAGCTTTTTCCTTTTTTTAAAAAAAAAAAAAAATCTCCCTCTCTCTTCATTTTGCTGGGATCGGAAATAGGTGGAAGGAATTACAGGGCGCCTTCCCTCAGGCTGTTATTTCCTCTCAGCGTGTGGTGCGACTGAAAGTCCATCCACCACAGACACCACGGATTGCATTAAAACCAACAATTAATTGTCCACAGAGACAGAGAGTAGCTCACAGGCTCTGCTGCCTGAGCTTCATCATTTATGTTGTTTTGTTGTGAATCTCCTTTGTTTTTCTCAGGAAGTGCCTCTTTAATTCTCTGCTGATTTGGATCCCGTCGTGCAGCTTCCATCTAAATGATAAAATAAGATTGATACCAGATTGTTTTGATTGTTGCTTATATCATCTTATTATTTTCCCAATTTTCTGATTAGTCATTTGGTCCATGACATTTTAAAGATAAAAAAAAAATGCACCATATAATTTCCCTGAACACCAAAGAGGAAACTTCAAACCTCTCATCTAACTTTGTAATCTCTCTGACTTTATTAGTCATATTTCAGATATAAATTCTGATCTTTATGAATCAACAGTTCCACCAAAGAGACATTTTCTCTCTGAACTCAAAGTCCAAGAGGTCAAGTTATTACAGTATTTTACAAGCACATCATTATCCTTAATTATCTTATTAGCCTTGTGCCCTATCTTCCTACCCTGTGGAGGTGCCTGACCCCCCAACACTGTATAAAGTAGATCAAATAAGCTCCAGGTTGACTGTAAAACGCTGCCTACACATTTATGCATGAGTAATTGTAAAGTCACTTATACCTGGGCTATTATATCAGTCATAGTGGGTGTTTTCAGAATGAGTACTTTTACTTTTGCTACTTAAAAAGTCCATTTTGCTGTTAACGCTCGTGCTAACACTTTCAGTGATATTTTGAAAGCAGATTCAAATCTGCAGACACTCCACTGGAAGTAAAGATTATGTACTCGCAACAGAGTATTTTTGAACAATTGCACAGGTACTTTTACTTACATAAGTGATGTGAACACCTCTTCAACTACAACAAAGTATCACAGTACATCAATACAGGCTAAAAAACATCCTCTTCAGCTCTTCTCAACTGCTGTCTTGTATTAAAAAGGCTGCCTGATTTGACCTGATCCTCATGTGCGCTGTCATGATGTGAAAGTGCTAAGGTCAGCAGAGTCCTTATTGTTAGAGGGAGGCAGCACTTTGAGGCGTACAAAACTTAAGTGAATACACATTTCCTTTTTTTCTTCATACGATATGCCCTCTGCTCTCCTCCTGTCTCCTGAGGTGCACCTTACCCAGCGCTGTGATGCTATCGTCTCTGAAGGTGATAGGTACTGAGAGCGTGGATGGTGTCTGGGAATAGGATGAGAGAGGAGGAGGACTGTCTCTACTGGCCTGTGAAATATTCATCAAATGAAGCAGGGGTGGGCAGGGAAGTGCGGCAGGAGATGGAGAGGAGTCCACAGGGGAATGAACATCATAGTTCAGGAGACACGAGGGAGCGAGGGAAGAGTGAAGCAGACCAGAGAGTAAGGAAACACATGAGGGAAAGAACCAGTTTTTATTGTGTGGGAGCTGGTTTTATCATCCCACATGAGATAGATGGAAACTCTCCTCACAACAGTGCAGTGGAGGAGGTTTACGATATGTCATCTATAAACGCAGCAGGTGAGATGGAGAGTGATGAAGGTTTCCTGGAAATACTGAATTCTATCATTTGAAGTGATTTCAGATACGCGCTCACTTTTCTGAAGCTCTGAAATGGTTCGGCTAACAGCTCCTGCCCTGTTTTCTTCTCCGTTTTCAATAAAGTCAGGAGGGCTTGCCGTTCAAACAGATTAGGTGTTCATTACGCAGCCCTGCCCGAGAGCCAGCACCGCCCCGAGGTGTCATCCAAGAGTCAATGCTTTGGACATGATGCTCTTGATTTGCATGATCAATTCCCTCTCATTATTCTGACTTTGACCTTCAGAAGAAATACAATGGTTCAGCCACTTTGCTGTTAAGCAGAGTAATGGTCAAATATTCAATGGGAAAGCCTGATACAGTTAAACTGAAAATAATCCCTGGCAATTATCTATTAAATCCAGTTCAGGTACATTTGCTGAAAGCTACATAGGCAAGTTGTTAATGATTTTTACTAGCCTTAACATACAGTGTGGCCATACAATAATAATTTTTACATGCAGGACGGAGTTTAAAAAATTTAAATGACCCTTTAACTTTTCATCTTTGTCATTAAAAAGTTAAATATTCTAATTATCTGATACTTTGGTTTATTGGCTACTGGTTAGCATGCCCACACACTCAGCTAATTCATTAACTTAACAATATACCTGCTAAACAGCAGCATGTTAGCATACTGAAGGTAGCATTTAGCTCAATGCGCTATGGTAAGCTTTATTTAAATACAGTTCTACAGAACCACGAACAGGCTATAGACCTTTTATAAATTAATATTTTTGTCACCTATTTTTTGTAAGAATTTACATCATCAGTAGGAAATGAAAGCATGAAATAGATGGGTTAGCAAGTCAGAGAGTGTTGATAACATGTGGTGGTTCTAAAAGTTTCTGTAGCAATGTTTTAAAATAAAAAGAGGAATAACTCTGGCTTTATAACATTAGAATAATACACTTTTGAGCGTTCAAAACTACACAAAAGTGGCAGATATCCATTCAGACGGCATCTCAGCAGTGTTTTGACGAGACAGTCCTCTGGTCTTCTCTCTCTAATTAAGCCAAAGAGCCTCTCTCAATGAAGTCTTTTATTTATCCACGTCCCCTGAGGAGCCCCGATGGCTGCTTCTACCTATTCCTGTTTGCCTCTCATCACGACTTCCCCGTCTTGACAACCACTGTTTCTGTGATGGTGACTGACTCTATGGTCAGGGCATCATTATCACACACATGCACACAGAAAATTTCCAATGTGCCTTTGGCTTTCAATCCTCCGCTTTCAGTTTTTTTTTTTTTTTTTAGTTTGGCTGTTCGACTCAAGTCTGGTTATTAGTGTGGTGAGTCAGCTATTCATTCAGAGCCTAACAGAGGGGGGTGGGGGTGGGGTGGTTTGGCTTTGGTGCTTTTATTCCTGTTTTTTTTTCCACCAACTTTTATGATTAGAGTCCAAAATCACCCATTGCAACAAGAGTACAAACTGTAATCAGTCAGCTTCACAAAATAAAATGTTCTTCACTGGCTTTGTTGGCTTGCAGCTTTGCTGATTTTGTCCCTCAGTGTTAAAAACACATTGTGAGCTTTCTGAATGATGACGGGGGACCAACAGTGGGGGTCTGGGAACATCTGCAACCACTTTGGTACAGACTTAAACATTCCCACAACTATCGGATTACTTTGAAATACTGTTTAGACATTCATGGTTCTCTTGTGATTTTTCCTAATGACTTTGGCAGAGCAATGAATTTAACTTAGGTTTTTATTTTTGGTTTGACATTAAATATCTCATGAAAATTAATATTGGCAATCAAAAATGAAAATACAGTGCAATAGGGAGCTGCACCCACATCTTCCTCACTCATATTTATTAGTGAAGTTAACTTATTAATGCTTTTTTTAGTTTAAGTAAAAAGTTTTAATTTTATATTTTCTGGAACAAAATAGGCAAGAATAATTTATAAGTTTTAAAAAAGAGAAGAGAGAGTGATTTTGATACAAAGGAAAAACTCGTGTTAAGACTTTATGTTTAGACTCTAAAATAGAGAAATGATAAATTAAACTACACACAGATGCAGGATTAAAATCTGGAACATTTGTTTTATAATCACTTTTTCTTAAATTTTAAAATGCTCCCATCATGGCAAAATTTTAATTTGTTCACTTAATGATTAAATACGTTAAAAAACAAGGCAGCTTTTGCTCTACTCTGTATTAAGTGATGATGTTGAAAACTAGGTTACAATGGCGAGCATAGTTAACTCGTTAAGCATCTATATTTTAGCACTGTCATGTTAGCATGCTGAAGTTAGCGTTTTGTTAAAGGGCCACTGCATCCGCAGACTCACGGAGCTGCAAGCACAACTGTAGACTCTTAATCTTATCAATATTAATCCCTTTATTTATTTCCATGAAGTTTATTCATGTATGAAGGTACTCAGTATAGTTTTTCCAGGTCAATTGAAATCGGATTACAGTCTTAAATTACAAAAGCTGCACAACAGAATGTAACACATGGATTTTTCTGCTGGTCACTGTGGGTGGCTGTCTGCTGGTTGTTGCATTTTAATAGCATTTCCTTGTGATAGCTGTTAAAACATACAACATAATAACAGTGAAAGTGTTTGCACTTATTAAAGACGGCTTTAAAGTCTTTGAAAACATTCCCATAAAACAACGGAGCACTAATGGATTGAACTTATCCTGCTGAGATGTCTTTTAGCAACGCGGAGGGACTGTAAGACTGAAGACCCCCACTAAATGGACGGGAAAGTGCATGAATTTGCGATTTAAAGATTCTTTTAAAAACTGACTCTAAAATAACGAATAGGCCTTTGCATAATTATGAGAATAATGATTAATTACAGAAGAGATGTGTTGAGTGCTTTTCAATACATGGGAAATTGTGTGTGAGTGACGGTTTTATTGATCACAGACCTCTGGAAATTGTAGTTTTGTGTGAACTGCAGTCAGTGAGTAATGTATTAAATTCTGTGGGGAAAAAAAGGGTTGCTTCATTTTACGAAAGTGCCTTAATTGTGGCAAAAGTGTTGAAAGAGTACACGTCACAGTTAACTAGAAAACTGCATTTCAGAAGAAAAGGTCAGCATTTCTTTGTCGTAACACTCGTGCTCATGTTCCATATGATTTCTGCTGCACAGCGCCTTTCTCATTTGTGCGCAATAATTTATTCATTCATCATGAGAAGCAGAACAAGCAGCCACAGTATGCAAGCTGTGCTGACTTTGTGCATTATACATGCTGGACGTTTTTCTTCTTACCACCTCTGTCACATCAACGAGATGCAGAGAACAAATGTTGTCCAACAGCATCTCACCTGTGTGTATCGATCAAGATGCTGGTGAACATCATGCATCCGTGATAACATGGATTTAACATTTATGTAATGGTTGATTTATTAATGAAGTACAGTAAGTGCAGCTACTGCATGATATGACGTATTTATGCTTTTTTTTGTAAAGGTCAGCATCTTTTTGACAGCTCCGCTTGTTCTTTCACCTGCAGCATGTTGATGCACAGTGAAGGGGAAAAGAAAGTTGTGGTTTGAGTAGTTGAGTAGTTTAACTAAGGCTGTGTGTGCGGGAGGATTTTTTAAACTATGCCAGCTGGTTAGCTCTGATTTTCCATTCAGCAAAACAGTTTAAGTATTCATTTGTATGCATTTATAACATTGTGTGAAGATGTTCATGTTCATTCAGAGGACAAATCCAAAGGATATTGATGATCTTCTGACTTTTCTTTAAGCACAATCATAAAAAAATCACATTTGTGAGTTTGTATTACTGTGAATTTTGGTATCTGCATGTTTACCTCAGGATGACTTGAAATCAGGTGAGACAAAATAACGTCAGCAGTGCTGTAGTGGAGGACATTTTACCTGTCAGCGTGTAAGATTGTGAAATTATGATGTTAGCACACTGATATTAGGCACAACTGTTTCTAAAGGGGCAGCTAATGCTCAAATAGAACTTATTTGCATGGTGTCCTTTCTAATTATGTCAGATATTAAATGTGTATATAGTTTCTCCAAGTGGTAACACTGGAAGGTGAAGTGAAAAGCTTGCCATCACAAGAGAAAGACAAGTTGCCAGCTATGTGAATAAAAATTCAGAGTCTCTCCAGGAAGCCATTTATAGTGTTGCACTTATTTGTTCTCATGAAAAATACCAGCAATGCTTTTGTAAAAGTACTGCACTGTGCACGGTCAATACACTCCTCAGCATGTACTTGAGGACTGCACTTATTCATTCTGAAAGAGCAGAAGCCAATGAGGACACTTGAACACTCAACAAGCCGGTGGTGTAACTTGATTACTTACTGGCTAAGATTTTTTTTCTTTTTTTAAATAGAGCTGGCTTTAATTTTTAGCCGTCCAGTCATAAAGACAGCTTGAGAGCAAAGTCCAAACCCTGACACCTCTCTCACCTTTGCACATCTGGCACATCACGGTGTGACCTGGGTGTGGTTTTAAATTCTTGATTTCAGGAAACTTTTAAATAATGGTCCACCGGGGGGGATGTTTCCAAAAAGCTATTCGACCATCTGACAAACAGCTTTTACAGCCTTACAGAGCTGCGAGCGAGGACTCCCTCCTTAAGTCTTTGCTCACCTGAAACAAACATTTCCTCTCAAACAAAACATTCCCTTTAGATTTGTCAGCATGAGTCAAAATGCATGCACACACATTGTTTGTGGCCTGCCGTGCCTTTCATTTGCCTTTGTTGATGGCGCTGAACATTTCCTTTTCCATCTCAGATTGATGTCACCTTGTGCAACCAGCGGTCTCTTGCTGCTCGCTTGATAGATGGCCGAAATGTTTAAACTGCCCTTGGCAAGACCCAAACTCTTTCTCAACAATTACTTGGTTGGTTTGTTCTTTCTAATCATAGATATGTCATTCTGTGCCATAACGCTGAACAATAGCCCGCTCCAAGCGTTAGCAGCTAAACTCCCTCTCTCCCTCTGTCTCTTTCACTTTGCATCCCTGCTCTTAGTTTCTCCCTGCTCTTCCTCTCTCTCTCTCTCTCTCTCTCCCTCGCTTTCACTCATTCTCCCTGCATGGGTTATGTGACTCATAGAGCACTAAATGCTCTAATGCAAGATTAACTCTTTGCCAGAAAGGGCTCCATATTGATACGTTTCCATCCATCATGCACTTAAAGCTGTTCAAACATGTCACGTGTGCTCTTGCTGATAACTTGCGCAGCTTCAATCTAACATTAGCGTCTTGGCTTTCCCTTAAAAATTAAGGCTAGAGTCTCTTGCTGGCTGGGATGCTTGGTCTCCATGGTAACATCATGTCCATTATAGGTGCCATAAAGAGTGCGCGAGGGAATGTTAAATCACCAGTCTGCCAGTCTTCATTACCTCACTAGGTTGATTTTGTTACCCACAAACCAGTGCAAAGACCTCCTTTCCCTCTCTGCCCTTTTTCTCTTCAGCTCCATCTCACCTCTTTTGGTGTCTGTCACACATTTTCTTTCATACTATCTGTGTCGTATACACACATGTCCACACACACACATGCACACACACGTATCTGAACTTGAGTGAAACACTGACCCCTAGTGGAAAAGCATTGTTAAGAAACCTTTTGCAGTTATGCAGCTGTGTGAATGAAAAATCTCTCTCATTTGTCTCTTAGGTCTTTACTCGTTATGGGAAGTGTTACACCTTTAACGCAGGCGGAGATGGACGCCCTCCCCTCATCACCACCAAGGGAGGTATGGGTAATGGACTGGAGCTCATGCTGGACATTCAGCAGGATGAATACCTGCCCGTCTGGGGAGAAACAGGTGAGGGGGACATCATTCACCTCAGTCAGTAGCTGGCAGATCTGATTATGTGTCACACTCTAACTGTAGGCGTGGGTGTTAATACCTCAGAGTGTGAAGCTTAGAGACAGATGGTCTTTTAAAGTGTCGCGTTTCATCAGTGAAACACATTTTCACAGTGTCTTGCTATGCCCCAACGATCTTTGACTTCCTGCAGATGAGACGTCATTTGAAGCTGGGGTCAAAGTTCAGATCCACAGTCAGGACGAGCCGTCCTTCATCGATCAGCTCGGGTTCGGAGTGGCACCCGGGTTTCAGACTTTTGTTTCCTGCCAGGAACAGAGGGTACGAATCATTTTTATATGTACCATTTTGTTATAAAGCCCCTAAAATCTGAAGTTTTTCTTTGTATGCATGACTTAACAAGCAAAACCAAAGTTAGTTTGTTCAATAAACCATCATTAGTAATTATTAATGAAGAGTTCATGATTTAAAATATTAACTATTCCTCATCGGGATTGTGTGTGTGCTGTTTGATCAAACTGGACTGAAAGAGGCCCGGAAACATTTTGAGTTAAAGCTAAATTCTGATTGATGCAAAAAAAAGCATGACATCACTTTATTCCCTTTAGTGCCTCCCACTTTAACCAACTGAAATTTAGTCATTTGATGCTTTTGTACAAAGTAATAAATATGTGGTATAATTCAAATTATAGTGGAAATAAATTTCTGTAGTCGAGCTTTTGAGAATAAGTGCCTCAGCACTCAGCATTTAATGGCTACACATGCATGAAGTTACATAAAAGTGTGATATATGTAGGAAATTTCTTTTAGAGAAGGAAAGACGGAGAGAGAGACAGAAAAAAATGAAGTGAGTAAAGTGGTAGTTCTTCGAGGGATTTTGCTGAATTCAGTTTGGCAGCTCTTTCTGCCTCTGAGGAAGCAAACACAAGAAGAGCTTGGATTGATATTCCGATCATTGTTTATTTGCAGACAAAAAGCAGAAATGCAGAATTCCCTCAAATGAAATAATCAAAACTTTGGCAGATAACACTGTGCAATCATCACAAACAAACTGTTTCGGTGTCACGAGCCAATGCAGTGCTATCCTGTACACCATCATGTGTTTCACAGTGTGATGAACCTCGCCCCATCCCTACTCGTGAACAAATAAACCATTTGAAGACACACCTTTATACCTAATCATGACACTATCATCTGTTACCAATTAACCTGTTTACTTTGGACTGTTCTAAGCTGTTTTTGAGAGCATTACATAATCAGTCTTTCCTTACTGGACACAGCTTGCTGACTTTAAGTTCAGAGGGACCGTATATTTGCAAAAATCTATGAAGTTAATGAGGTTAAGCATTAAATATAGTCTCTGTACAGTTTTAAACTGAATATGCGACATGAAGAATAAGCAAAATATCAGAATATAGATTGTAATTACTGAGATATCATAGCAACTAGCCACAACAAAGTCAGGTGAGATCAGACAGTCAAATATCTATTAACTATGAATTGATTCTTGATGACTTACAGATAAAGTGACTCCAGTTTTGCTGTCTGGTAACTAATTATTACCTACTATAAAGGCATCAATTCAGAGTTGTTAAGGAACTTCTTCTTAACAGTTAATCAATAATCAGGTAATTTCTGATTTACTCTTCACTCATTGCTCAGTAACTCCTCGGGATTTTATTGTCTTCTTGTCAAGTGTTTCAAACAAACAGTTGCAACTAACTGTTTGTGTTTTGCCTTTTGTTTTCTCTTCCAAATAAGTTTGTCCAACCTAAGCAGTGTCTAAAACCTACAAGATTGTCTGATTGCCTGTGTGTGTGTCCTGACCTGTTGGACTTCTTGTTAAAATTATTCCTTTGTTTCTAGATCCAACAAATTAATTTTGTGATTATACTGTTATTATACTTACAGAAGTGATATCAAGGAAAAAAAAGAGGTGAGGTGAAATAAACCAGAATTATCATTTAAAGTAATTTTAAATAATTTCTCTTATTTATACAGACACAAAACCATGCCACAGTTTAATTAATAGTTTCATTTATGGATTTGCAAAATTTATTCTTCTATAACTGGCAGCATCCTGCTTTTAACAATATGGACCTGCATACAAAAAGTAGCAGTAATTTATTAATGAGTAATTAGTGTAGAAACTGCTCGTGTCTAATAACTGATGATGATGTTTGGTGTGTGGTTGTTGCAGCTCATATATCTTCCTCCACCCTGGGGAGACTGTAAGGTGACGGCCATGGAATCAGACTTC
Organism: Acanthurus lineatus; assembly: GCA_029814665.1. Classification (NCBI taxonomy): domain Eukaryota; kingdom Metazoa; phylum Chordata; class Actinopteri; order Acanthuriformes; family Acanthuridae; genus Acanthurus; species Acanthurus lineatus. Next base: position 19,787,288 of record JAPZDV010000002.1, on the reverse strand, counting down.
TTCGACAGCTACAGCATCACAGCCTGTCGCATTGACTGTGAAACGCGCTATCTGGTGGACAACTGCAACTGTCGCATGGTGCACATGCCTGGTAGGAGGCAGCTCTTACTGTATTACTGTATCATGAATCAGAGTTACATCAATGAAGCTTCAGGGTAAAAAAAAAAAAATACTGTAGGTGCTTCAATGAAATGTAACACATGTGAGTGTGTGTTGCTTTGACTCCAGGCGATGCACCCTACTGCACCCCCGAGCTGTACAAAGAATGTGCTGACCCAGCTCTTGGTAAGAAAAAAGTCTTTGTCCACGTCTCTGGTGTGAATCTTTAAGGAACTGATACAAACACACACACACACACACAAACACACACACACACACACACACACACACACACAGACAGACACAGAGCCGCTGTCACAGCTGCAAGGATCTGTTCGAGCCGAGCTCTGGTTTTCTTCTCTCCAGATTTCCTGGTGGAAAGAGACAATGATTTCTGTGTGTGTGAGACGCCGTGCAACATGACCAGATACAGCAAAGAGCTGTCCTTCGTCAAGATCCCCAGCAAGGCCTCGGCTAAATATCTCGCAAAGAAATACAACAAATCTGAGCAGTATATAAAGTAAGGATCACTCAGACTTTAATGCACATGATTATTCACTCTTTATTTTTGCATTAACTTCACTACAAAAGGGCACAAATTAGGTTTAAGATAACCTTGAGATTAATTATTTCTGCAATTTAGAAATATAAATGCAAGATGTTCTATGCCTTAAATGCAAAAAGTAAAAGGAAATATATCATATACATAATGCAATCTTTTAAAAGATATTTAAATTTAATTTTTTAAAATAGAAATTTAAAAATTTAAAAGAAAAAAGTAATAAGGAACTCATTGTGCAAAGTGATGCCATATTATCATTCAGTATGTGTGTAAACATCATCCCCCACATATCAGGGTCAAAGGAGGACTTTTAGTTGTGAAAAAATACATTAATAGACAAATATGTCTGTTCACAACTACATTATAGTGTTTTAACCATTTATTGCATGTTTATATGTGGCTAATACTGCGAAATAAGGTGACATAAAGAAGAGATTAATGTTTTGTCTCACTCACTTTCCCTCACAGGGACAATATCCTGGTTTTGGACATCTTTTTTGAGGCTCTCAACTATGAAACTATTGAACAGAAGAAGGCATATGAAGTGGCTGGACTTTTAGGTACAGATTTATTCGGCTTCACTGGGTTATCTTTCTGTCTCTATAGTCGATGTTTTCTTCTTATACACTTATTTTTTTTTTATTCCAGGTGATATTGGTGGTCAGATGGGACTTTTTATTGGGGCAAGCATCCTTACAATTCTGGAGCTGTTCGACTACCTTTACGAGGTGAGACTTCTTCGAGCAAAGTGATACAATAGACAAAAATCCATACTGAAGTATTTACTTGGTATAGAGCTGCAGCCACCATCAGAAATACTCATGTAATCTATATTTTTTTGATAGTGTGGGTGTTTTATAGTTTAGTTTTAGATGTTTGAATTCAACTCGATGCAGACCAACAAAAAAAAAAACTGAACAAACAGTAACAAAAGACAGTTTTCTCCCAATGTCGTTTTATCCCTGGCAGTGTAAAAAGCTTGAAACAGCTTTTAGCCTTTATGTTAGAAAAATAAAACCTTCAGATGTTACAAGTCAAAATCATTAGAAACATTTTAAACTGTAAGTGTGGAGACTTGACCTTAATACCTTTTAGAAAGAAAACATGCATGTTGTCTCTCTTTACCTACAGCCTCAATTGAACCAAAACAGTTGTCGACTGGGTTGACCTTCTCTTTTTTTATTTATCTACCCAGGTGATAAAGTACAAGCTGTGTCGCTGCTCTGATAAGAAGCACAGGCACAACAGCAACAATGACCAGGGAACAGTCCTGAGTTTAGACGATGTCAAGTGTCACGTCAGTAACTTTCACTAGGCCTCTGCAGCAGTGAGGGAGGGAGCCGCTGCACTCTCTTGTCCCTGAACGTTATTCATGGACTTTGTTCACTGCAGTTTTTTCAGACTGCGGGAGAGAAAGCAACAGAGAAAAGTGTCTGAACTCTGCCTGGTTGAGGTTTTGTGAGCAAAGAGGTGTAGTCAGCATGTGGCTGAAGTCAGGAGAGGCCGCACAGATTGTAGGACGGCAGAAAACCAGTGATCAACATGTTGTGATGAATTTTTAAAAATGTCAGAATAACTGCATGGTCATCTGTACAACAGCTTTTTAAGACATTAGTAACAGATACAGTAAATGAGGGCATGAACTCAGCTAAGGTTCCTCAGTAAATCAGCATTAGAAATCCCAGCTGTGTGGTGGTGTTTGTCATCTGTTGAGTTGAGGGAAGTTTTTGTAAAACAAATTAATGTAACATTCATTTTCACTTATAAAGTTTTTTTATCATTATTATTTTAAGGTCACTTTCCTTTGCATGCCAGTACTCACTCTTTTCACTTTTTGTCCTTTGCTGTTTGCTTTCATCTTTGCCTCTTTGTTCTTGGTTCCCCCCCTTTTTTCCACCAACTTTCCATTTTTATATTCCTGTCATCCAGCCTCATATTATGACAGTCTTCCCTTGCTAGAAAACCTCAGTGTTTTACCAATATACTCTACTACCTCATCTTGAACAAGTGACAGCGCTCTGAAGAACTCACAAGCGAAGCAAATTAATTACAAAAAGGTCATTTTCATTTATGGAAATAAGCAGAGCAGGTTGACAAAAAAAACCTGCTATCAGAGCGAGCCCACTTAACATTTACGTTAACATTCATGTTTGCTGAACAGCAGACACAGGCCTTTTTAACAGATGACATTTTGACTTGTCATAGCAGGAAAAGCGCAGGTGTAAATAATGAAATAAATTACGACTCTTTCCTACTTAGCTTCTTCAGTTTCAGGTTTCTGGTTTTGTGCATGCTCGCTTACTGTCACATTTTCATGAGTTCCTGGGAGACTAGAACAGTTGTGAACCATTATTAACATTATTTGTATCTGGCAACACTGTATCACCTGTGTTTTTCTGACTGGGACTCTCTAAAAACTTGGTATAACTACCAAACAGGTATGTTTTGGTTGGATAAAGTTGCAACTCAGCCCTTGAGAGAGAAAAGACAAGGTCTACTGACTATTTGGTCATGTGACCTGGTAGATTATTAAAAATAAACTGCACTTAGTTTTGTTGTAGTCTTCTTTTGATAACCAGATAAAATGCTGAGAAATCCTGTTATGTTTTGTTTTGATGAAAATAAGAAGTTGGACTAAGTGGCAGAGTATGGGCTACTTTTATTTCTAAAGCTTGGAAAGGTAGAATAAGACATGCACACAATATGAGGCCAACTTATTGGAGGCATATCAAGTATGAAGGCAGAGAGAATATAGTACTAATTTTCTTTTGTATAAATTGTATATTCGGTCTCACGCTGATTGCCCTGGAAATTGATTGTCTGCTTTTTGCCTCAAGCAGTGAGATTTCTCAACCTATCCTTATATCAGAAGGTCTGAAAATATAGAGAAGCCTGTTTAGTTTTTGTTTATTTTATTGTTGTTTTTGGACATAATTAAATCCATCTAAATGTCTATATTTTAGCACAGTTTAATTTGACATATTTTCCAGTATAATGTTACGATGGTAAGTGGGATACATCATTTAAAAAATATGCTGGAAATCAAGTCTAGTAGCAAAAATCTGTATCAAACATTGATGATCACAGAAAACATATATATAAAAAAATCTCAGTTTGAAGTTTTAATAAGGCATGGCCTGGGTCTCTTGTAGCGTACGTGTAAAGCAGCAGTACATGGAAATTTGTATTTCGTGCAATTAGGCACCTCAGAGATTCTGACTTCAGTATATCTGTATAAGGAATGATGCAAGAAATCACTTCTGTGTGAAATACCAAGATGTCTAAGAGTCCATTTTTAATATAACAAGTCAAAATGTCTGATGTAAAAAGGTCACAATTGAGGGACAATGGAGGTGCTAGTATGTAAAGTGAAATAACCACAAGTAGGAGAGTCATGTAGTCAGAAAATTGACTCAGTAACATTGAAAATATACAGCAATATATCTGACAAAAGTTTGCTAACATTAGCTAACATTAGCCACCATAAACTAGTGGTGATACCAGAAGAAGTACTGTAGCAGGGAATTTCTTGAGTGTGTTGAATTTAGATGCTAAAGGTTGATCTTTATGAAATAAGAAAAGATTTACACCACTGTTGTATCTGTCCGTACAATATCAAGCTACAACCAGCAGCCGGTTAGCTTAGCTTAGCACAAAGACTGTAAAAAGGAAAACAGCTAACTTAGCTGGGTCAAATAATAACAAAATCTGTCTTCAACCCCTTTAGAGTTCACAAAGTAACACATTATATCTAGTTTGTTTAATGTGTACCTAAGTAAAAGGCAAAAAAGACACTTTGAAATTTTATGGATGACTTTCTTTTTCTCAACTACTATGTTTTGGTTAGAGCCAAGCTAGCTTTTGCTCCTGTTTCCCTTGCTTATGTTAAGCTCACTCACTAATGGCTAGCTGTAGCCTTGCATTTGGCACAAAAAATGATATCAGTCTCCTCTTTTAATTATCCACCTAAGAGAGCAAATGTTACTTTTGCTTTAAAACTCAATTTGTCTCTTTAAGAACAAAATGCAAATGAGCTGAAACAAGTTTTTTAACATGAAAAAAAGATGGATGACGCACAGCAACAAAACTAATCATGAAAAGCTCTTTTCCATGTCAACCAGGTGCTACACACTGTATGATTTCCTATCAAGGACAACATCTGCTTACTATAGATTTTAAAATGAATCAAAAATATAAATATGTATTTCCTGGCAAAAGTAAAAACAGCCTTCAATACATTAATTGAAGGGAATGTCATACATTTTACATGCAGATGCTGTTCATCACGTATAAATTAAACTAAACATTGCAGAATAAAACTATGTTGAATGTGTTTTTCCATCTTCTAGGGCTCTAAGCTGCATGTACCACTGTACAGTAGGTGTCTATTATGTGGTCCATCAATGAACAATTAATCCACACCTCTGAATGCAATGTGTGTCATCATTTATAAGTGTGTTTGGTTGTATATTGTGAGCATGTATTTAGTTCTGTATGTTCAATCAGAGGCTGATTAAGAACAATTAACAATTGGAAATATTGCCCTCATATCCCAAAAAAAACTGTATCTGTTATCAGTCAGGCTGTAAACATGTCATGTGCATGTTTATGGGTTTGTCTCATATGCTGTCTCTATTCTGACTCTGTTTACAAAAAAACAAATCATTGTACATTTTTCTGTCCGAGTTCATCTACTTGCACTCATTCCCATTGAGCTCTGTGGTATTCTCAACAGGAAATGAGAATGGTAGAGCGTGATGCTGTGTATTGTTATTATCAAGCACAATCATGCCATCAACTGTAATGTATTGTAAATATTGCATTGACTATTGATAATAATCTTATTATATTAGAATAGTTTGATCTGTCTAATAATGCTGTACTTGTATTTATTTAATATAGACTAGCTGTGTGTCTCAATTCTATTCTTCTGTACATATGAAAAGTATGTGTATTTATCAAATACATTAAAGTATGAGGCTGTTTTCTTTTTTTCTTTTGTATTGCTACAGCCACAGCTGCTTATACTGTATTCAACAGTAAATCAAGATGGACAGCTGGATTGCTGTTTACCAGCGTCTATTGCATGAGTTAGCACATCTCCAGTCGCCATGCTTTCGGGTTTTGTTATGGTTTTGCTACTATTTTCTCAATTTTCGTTTTCATTTTAGATATATAAGGAAGCTTATATTCGTCTGGTGACGTAAAGATAAATAACGAACTTGAAGCAGTTGTTATAATAAAGATTAACTGTTGACTTTATGTAACTTTTAATCACTTCAAGGTGTTCTGTGTCATCATTTATACTCATATTGTGGAATAAAGAGGTGACACTGTCGATTTTAATGCAGTTTGATAGGACATTCTGCACTTCTTTTTCAGCTTTGAGTCTTTTTTGGATGTGTGAAATTCAAATTGGATGACTCCACAGCAGACAAAGCTTTCCTCACATTGTATCATTATCTCTACAGATTTCACTTGATATTTTCAGCCATGCTTGCGGCGTGACTCTGGCAATAATGGTCAGTCCAATAATCTGATCTGAAATCAAATATTGCAACAAATTTTTGGTCAACATCCATTATTTTTTTAAATATAATTAACCATGGTTCCCAGATGATATAATTGCTTTTGTGATACTTTAAATTTTTTCCTTTAGTGCCACCATGACTTTTAAAAGTTCATGAAACCCACAGAATGAATTGGATGTCAATGTGTCAGCCTCTTGGCCTGCTTGGTGGTGCTTTGTGAACTCTTTTCTTGCAGATTCGTGTAATGGTAAGGTAATATGGGCACCACTGTGCCTGAGTACAGTTTAGCCTCACAGGGCTTTCAGCTTGGCTCTGTGACTGCTGAGTGAATGTAGGAGTACTGAAATGTCATCACGTGAGGAAACGCTTGTGACTTCATGACACTAATGTCTGTGGTGGAGATATAATTATGAAAAAACTTTGTTTGCAAACCAACTTTTCAATAAAGTAAGCTGAATTTTCTCAGTTTGTGCTTGCTCATAGAAACCAAATTGCTGAAACTGGAGTTTCCTTCCCTCCTATGTCCCCTTTTTCTCTTGGTTGCTCCGACTGTTACACAACAAGGTCCTCTTTTGTTTCAGCCCTCCAGACCAAATAATTTGTCCCACACTGACTTTTCTTTGGTCCCTCTCATGACTTTTAATGGGCTGGACATATTTTGCTCTGTGAGAAAAATTAAACACGACCTACAGTCTCTAATTAAACTGTAGAGGAAGCAAAGAAGCAAAGACTATAAAGAAAAATGCTGGTAGGTTATTTGTCTGGTAAATCTAGACTGTTGTAGTACAGTATTAAGCAAAAGTAGCTTTACTATGTTATTATAAGAGATGTTTTTTAGCATATTTAATCTGCTCCCATTGAAAAATGGGGTGGACAAATAATCAGTAACACATTACAGTTTAACAAAACCACAAACTACAGCCTCTAGAGTGACAACAAAGTGGTCACAACGCATGGTTAAGAAAACAACTCCAAAGCAAAGATTTGAGAGCATTTGATACAACTGATCAAAGAATTTTAATGATTAAACTTGCTTCTATTTCATGCTTTTTCCGACTGTTTCATAAGTGCAAAAAAAATTATACAAAATCAGCTTTTCTAATATCAAAGCAACATTGCAGAAGTTAGAGGTTAGGCTTGAGATGATCATACAATTTTTTCCGTTTCATTTAGAAAGAGTATAACTAATAATTAAAGCTGTTAAACTAAATGTTGTGGATTAAAAATTAAACATTTTCCTCTGAACTGTAGAGAAACTTTAAAAGTATATGAAGCATCTCTTTTAAATAACCAAGTAAAAAACTAATCATTTAAAATGTTACCTATGTTTATTTAATTCTTTCAAAGGGCCAAGGATGAAGCTTTGCAAGCTGTTCACTGAAATTACAAAGTTGTTTGCACTCAGGGATTTTTGTTGCAACAACTTTGTCTTTCAGCACGTCTGAAGCACACAAATAGAAATCGAGTGAAGACAAAGTTCAAGGAATGAATAGTGACTTTACATACAAACTGGTTAAACCACAGTGCAGCTCACAGTGTGGTGTAATCAGTGTTGTAAGAGGAGCTTAGACGTACTAATACCATAATACACTGGTTACAGTTCAGTATTTAAGTTAGAGTAGAAAAGTTACTCAAGAAAATACTCCTCCACAAGTAAGAATCCTGCAAAAAGTACAAAAGTTACTCCGGCAAAATGAACTGTAACGTGTGAGCAGCATTTTAATGGTGTTGTTGGTGGAGTTGAAGCACATTTCAGCTAATTTACTGTTGGATAGTGTAATCTATTATGCAGTAGATTTATTATATTTTATTCATTTCTCATATATTTTGTTTGTAAAATCTTAATCTGTAACTGCATCCCTCATATAAATGTGGCCAAATGGAGTAAAAAAGTACAGCATTATCACTCCAATGCACTAGAGTAGAAGTGTAATGTAGAATTAAAGTAAAATACTCAGGTAATGTGCCTCAGCGTGGCGCTTATGTAAAGTACTTGAGTAAATGTACATAAAAGGTAAATATTTCACCAAAGACCCAGAACTGTAGTTAAGTACAATACTTTCCAGGCTGTAAATATAAGATCAGTGAAGCAGCCTTAATGGCACACCGGTAACACAATAAAACCAGGTTGTATTTTCACGTATGTGTCCACACTTTTATCACGCCATGAACCCAAAAGGATTCACCTTATAAACACAACCCAAAGCAATACAAGTCTGCAAAACTTCACGCGGGGACTTTTGACCCATTTACTTTGAACCTACTTACCTCCTCTCAGTGAATGAATGAACACAGTTGGCCCCCTTTGCTTCCAATGGGCGGGCCAGTGCCGGCCCTCATGTCCAGGCCAATAAAACAGGAGCGCAGCCTGCAAACCAGCTTGCAGCCTGCTTGCAGCTCTGTTTGTGCGTTACATAACACTTCTGCAGGTCCACAGCGGCAGCCTGTGTAGTAGGTTCATCTCCACTCATCATCGGTTTACCTCTTCACAATGGCAGCTCCGAAGAAAGTCTGCATCATCGGCTCCGGGAATTGGTAAGTTAATGTGTCGGTGTGGCGAACTGTAAACCGGTGGGGTTTTTTAAACATGGTTAACTTTGGTGTCCGTTGCCATGTCTGTATGTTACAGATTGCTTATCAACCGTTGCTAGCCAACTTAGCATCGGTGGGCAAACTAGCTAACTAGTTAACTAGCCGGCTAGCGCTTGCTAGCCAAAACGTTGTAACGTTAAGTTTGGGTTTTAAGCTTTCTAACATTAATTTCTAATATGTAAGCAAACGTGACATTAGCAGGAACACAAGCCAGTTTAGCCTTGATTTGAGTCACTCACCGGAATCTGGCTGACTACACAGAAAACCGGCCACATGTCAGTCACGATTAATAGGATTTTGTGGTAATGCAGCCGTGCCATGTCAGCCACATGTTAGCTCACTCTTACTTGTACCTCTGCAGGAGAAACATGTTAATTTTATTTGAAAGCCATCACCAAATCACCTGTCCGAAATGAGCATGCCATCACATTCTTGCCAACAGAATCACTCAGTGGGCGCTTTCCTCTGCGTGAAATTAAATGCCAAACTCCATTCTGTGCTCTGATGTATTTACTTCGTCTACTTCAAAGTAAAATCTAATTTAATCACTCAAGACTTAATCTTTAAAGTAGTATAGTATATTCGGCGTAAATTTAGCTTAAGTTTCATCAGATTAACTTTATTTGTTAAGACAATTTTACCATACACATCGTTTAGGATTGTAGTTATTAGTAAGGGGAAAAATCCAAATTAAAATGAATAAGCTCTATATTTTATGCATTATTTTTACCGAATTGTTGTGTTGACACCATTTATTTGTTGAATGTCTAGAATGATGTTTAATCCCTACACAATATTACTGTTGTGTAAAGAAACGCAAAATTAGACTAATTTTCAATGGAGTTTGGCGCAGTGTTATGGGAATCGCAATCTACCGAGGGTCCATCAACACATTGCTTCATATTTCAGCTTACCTTGAGTGCAACCTGCAGGTCATCCTGCTCAGAGCAGAAGTTAATGATCAAAGAACAGCAACATGAAGCTGTAGTAAACACATCAAGAGCCATGATTAGAATTGACCTGGTGATCACACTGGCAGTCCAGTGGTGGTAATAACTTTGATGGGTCTGACATCATGACTTAAAGGGCAAAGTCAATGTATGTTGCATCATTTCAAGCACTATGGCTTGTCATGAGTTTATGTCCTCTGAACCCATACTGGCTGTTTTCTTATTATGTCACTTTCATTTTATACTGATTTTAATACACTGTGAGTTGTAACATGGTTTCTTATGTAAATTGAACACTAACCTGTACTTTTTAACAATACAGGGGTTCGGCAATTGCCAAGATAGTGGGTGCCAATGCTTCTCACAATTCAAAATTTGACAAGACTGTCAAAATGTGGGTGTTTGAGGAGATGGTGAACGGGCGCAAACTGACTGAAATAATCAACACTGAACACGAAAATGTGAAATACCTTCCTGGGCACAAACTACCTGCAAATGTGGTAAATAACTGTTGTTTTGATTACTGTTCAATAGTAATTAAATGGAACTGCTTGTCTGTCTCAGGGCATTAATGTATCTTCGGCCCTTGAATGTTTAATTTCAGGCATTTTCTGCATAATGTGTCTTGTATGGACTTGTTTTGTTTTAGGGCTTCCCTCACTACAGCCTCTGTAATATCGTATTAGTCTTTTTGTAATAATTTTAACCAGTATAATGTCATTTTTCTGGATATGCTCTTAAAACAGGTTGTTGCACCAACTCTAATATAAGTTGCATCAAATTTAAATATATGTCATCATCCTTTCCTCCTCAGCTGGCCGTTCCTGACCTGGTAGAGGCGTCCAGTGATGCCGACATTCTGGTGTTTGTGATACCGCACCAGTTTGTGGGGAAAGTGTGTGACACCATGAAGGGCAAGATAAAAAGTGATGCGATAGGAATATCCCTCATCAAGGTTCGACTTTGCTCTTTGTGTTGCATAATCAGAATTGCCATGATTTGTCTCGCCTTTTGTCTTTGAATGTTCTTGCAAAACAATTTCATGTCTCAAGGCATACTCACGGGTCTGTGTCCACTTTCCTATGGTTTAATGTAATTACGTTGCTTTTGCGTGTCCTTCCTCCAGGGTGTAGATGAGGGGCCTGACGGACTTAAACTCATCTCTGATGTGATTCAGGAGAAGCTCAGCATCACCATGAGCGTGCTGATGGGGGCCAACATCGCCAACGAGGTTGCTGATGAGAAGTTTTGTGAGACCACCATTGGTTAGTCAGTCCGCTTCCTCTTATAGAAACAAAGCCAGAATATCTCTGATAGAGATGCTTTTTCAAAGATTACTAGGACTTTATTTAGTCAGTCAGTTTGTTAGTTATTTAGTTAGTTTTGTTTGGTTTAGTTTAACCCCCATCCCATATGCAAATGTAGAGGGTGTAGGATTTGTAACCTATACTGCAGCCAAACACCAGGGGGCGATCAAGAGGTTTTGGCTTCACTTTAGAAAAGCTCTCATGTTGCCATTTTTTGTCATTAATCTGATCATTGTGCTGCATTTATTTCTTACCTTGGCATAACTTTTATTGCTTAGAATAGGATTCTTGTTTAGCTCCTTATTAATTGACACAGCTGCACTTAGATTGAGATTTAAAGTTGCAATAAGCAGGTTTTAGCCTTGAAGCAGGAAGTATGTTTGTTGCAGTTTTTGTTCTCAAGCTTTCTACATAGTCAGCATGTTGGGGTGAAAGTTTAATCTGCTCTGGAGTCGTTGTGTAAATGACAGAGTGGCCTGTTTCAGTTTGACATTTGTTTAATGTGCACGTCATGCTTTTTGAGATTTACTGTTAGTATAATATTAGAAACAGCAACCTGTTTTGACAGGATTAGTATTTGTTAAGACAGAGCCGCCAAAGGTAGCTTGAGGCATTGAAGCAGCTGTACACTTAAGATGCGAAGTCACTGTTTTAATCATTAATCTTAATTAAAATTCTACTAGATATAAACGGTGTTGACCGACAAACATCATCTTGTAGAGATGCTTAAATATAAGCCAGTATTTTTTTTTATTTTTCATTTTTGCTTTAGGGTGTAAGAATAAAAGCCACGGGGCTCTCCTGAAGGAACTCATGCAGACCAACAACTTCAGAGTTACTGTAGTAGAAGAGTACGACGTGGTGGAAATCTGTGGAGCCCTGAAGGTGAGTTTTTTAGTACGAGACACGGCTGCCTGCTGGAAAAATTGGGTTCTTGCCTGTTGTGTTTTTTAATTTGAACTTTCAGAGCAGTTAGATAACATCCCTGTTACGTAACATGAACAACACTGTGGACAATTTCAACAAATGTTCATTTAGCAACCATGACAGCTGCAAAACTGTCTGCAGCTCTGTCTGTGTGCACTGGGGAAAATGTCACACTAATGCACTTAGTTACATTTCACAAGTGCAGGCCTGTCACATTTTTCCTATACAATGCATCAATGTAAAGGTTAAACCACATTAAATTTACAAGCACATTCTGTCAGTACAAGAATGTTGACAGATCACAAACAACGACACAAAGTTTAGTCTCTAAGCCGTAACATTAACTTGATAGATCTGTGTTTGGACACGGTTTGGAACGCAGCCCAAATCCTAATGTTAAATAAAATATAAAGCGGTGAATTTATATAGGCAGAGTATTTATTTTCTGACATAAACTGCTGGGAAAGCTTTCAAGTTTTAATTTGCCTAAACAGTCAAAGTGCTGCCATGATGCCCGACATTTCCATTTAATTTGTAATTCATATTGGGATAGTGTGATATTTTTTATGGTGTTTAAATTGCGAGTTAAAAGCTTTTAGACATTTATCATCTTACGGGGTTTACACGCCTGACATGTGATACAGATCTGACCAAATTAGAGAAACACTTCATTTTAAAATTTGACAGAAAAAAATAATGAAATGGAAAAATTCTGCAACTCACAAATCTGACATAATCTTTGTAATAGCTTTGTGAACACAGTTGAAGTAAGACATTATGAATGTTGTTACTTTCCTTCTGCATCCTGTCCAAAGTATCCCAGCATGTCTTCAGCTCTCATACCTGCAGTTTTTCCTAACACTTTCCCTCCTCGTCCGTCATGCAGAACATTGTTGCCGTTGGGGCAGGTTTCTGTGACGGTCTCGGATTCGGAGACAACACGAAGGCAGCTGTGATCCGCTTGGGCCTGATGGAGATGATTGCCTTCGCCCGTATCTTCTGCACTGCTGGGCCCGTGTCCTCGGCCACCTTCCTGGAGAGCTGCGGCGTGGCTGACCTCATCACAACCTGCTATGGCGGCCGCAACCGCAGAGTAGCTGAAGCTTTTGTGAAGACCGGAAAGGTGGGATTTCAGAGTACTTCCAGAAAGAGAAATATATCCAAATGTTTTGAATCACTTCTTGTTGACAAGAACTAGTAAAAGCCAATTCTGAACCAAGAGGCAGAAAAGAGGTAGTCCATGTGGCGTCCCTGGCTAAATAATGATAACTCATCAGTTGATGGTTAACACATTTTTAAATATATACAGAAAAAAACAGTACGATTTGAATAACCTTTTACTGTAAGTTTGATTCCTTTTTAACTTGATGTCAGTCTCTGATAATAATGTGTAACTTTAAACAAATAAACCCTCAATTTTTTGCTATTATAGCATTCTTGTTAGCTTATGCAAGCTAACAAACTTGCTGACTGAAAAGATGTGAAAATGTCTCTCAAATGTTATATACAATATAAAACATAGTTCTGACAAACCTCATGCCTCATCAGCCAAGTGCTGAACAAGCAAGAAGTGAAATTTTCTTCATTTTGACGAGCAGCTTCACTGTGATGACATGATTTTCACCTTCTGCTGTCAGCCCCTTTTCAAAAAAAGAGTTTATCTTTTACATATTAACATTAGATACGACTAATAACTGAGCCTTGAGAAAAAAATCTTTTAAACGTATAAATATAAATTTTTTTAGCATGTTGGACCACACTAAGTAAATTACTGTCCGCAACATCCTGAAATTTACTTGGTCCTGAAAACAAGGGTGGTAGAAGCCTGTGAAACTGAACGTGCAAAGTGTTTTTTTTCCATTTACCAAGAGTTCACACTTCTGAATAGTTGTTTCCTCTCTTGCTCAGACCATCGAAGAGCTGGAGAAAGAGATGCTGAATGGTCAGAAGCTGCAGGGACCAGCGACAGCAGCCGAGGTCTATCTCATCCTCAAGCACAAAAACCTAATTGACAAGTAAGTTATGCAGCATCACTGCACTTGTAGCCCAGTTTCTGTGTTCTCTGGTTAGAAATTACATCGTTTTTCAAGCATCACTTTTGCACTCAACACGATCTCCTCTCTCCTCCAGGTTCCCTCTCTTCAATGCAGTGTATCAGATCTGCTATCAGGGCCATCCAGTCACAGAGTTCATAAGCTGTTTGCAGAACCACCCAGAGCACATGTAAACACAGCAGAGTGACCAAGTGCCTTCTAAATGAAGAACATTGTCATTTTTCACCCGTCAGAGATAGACTGAGGATGACCCGTCACTCCACAGCTGTCATGCAACCAAATGGTGTGTACGGTGTATGGAGAGGTTGCATAACATCTGTGTGTGAGTGAGTGTGTGTTCAGCTCTATTTCGACCACTTTCTCCTTAACTTTCAGTTTCTGACACATTTAAAGTGCTAATTGTTGGGAGTTTTCTTTCCTCATGTGACGGTCAGATAGCTGTTTTTGCCTGAGATTTTTTGTTTTTCGTGCCAGATGAAATCAGAATGCATGGTGCCACTTTTTAGATAACAGCTGCATTGAAAACACTAATACAGAAATCCAGACTTTAAATGGATATCGAAATGAACATTGTTCAATACGAATACAGGCAAAAGTTTTTTAAATACACTGACTGCTGTTTTAGTCGACTTTTGACTGCCACTCAGTTACTAACGTGTTTGTACAATATTTATACGGCACTACATCATGCATTCAGATTTTGGCAGGGCCAACCACTCAGGGCAAAGACCTATTGAGAGCCTTCTGTAGAGGGGAATTATCGTTATTTAACAATTATTGTTGCCGTCCAGTGAATGCCTGTCCATCACCTCAAGTTGTTTAATTGTAGTTGTAATAGCTCACTTCCTTTGTTTCTTTGTAAGCTCTGAAGTGTCTTACTTAACTCACTTTATTTTCTGTATTGTACTGTATAATAACAAACTGCTGATCGCACAGTTACTGTTTTTATCATAACAATGCAAGTGCCTTAGAATGCACGGTTGCTAATTTTTGACCATTGTAATTTCTTTTTGTTTTGTTTTGTTTCGTTGTTGTCAGACCAAAGACTCAACATCATCCGTCCACTATGCCATTTTGTTATTGTGAGCCTGCCTGATCCTGTTTCATTCAGTAACAGTTGATGTGTGTTGAAAAAAATAATGTCACCAAATGTCAAATGTGATTAAATAATTTAGACATCAAATCATTTCAGAAATATTCTTTTTACTTTTTTCACATTAAGAAGGCAATCTTCTCTATTATTTGCAGGAGGAATTACTGCCAGAATATTCTGTTATTCTGTTAAAGAGTAAATTGACAATCAACTCGTACAGCAGGTGACTGCATGTGAGTTTGCTGATAAAGTTTTTTGAATCAACTGTTCCTGCTGCACACACCAGCCATCTTTGTAGCCTTGTAACTTATAAATTATTTTCTCTAATCTTAGACTGTTCAAGCAAGAGCCAGCCAAGTCCCCATATACTTAATTTGAAGGGCTGGTTTGACATTCAGGGAACCTCAATTATTCCCTTTCTTACTAAGAATATTGTTGCTGAGAGAATATTCTTACTGCTAATGACTGTATGCTAAAAAAGAAACTAGAGCCAGCAGGTGTTGAGCTTAGCATTAAGACTTTAAACAGGAAGAGAAAGCGAGCATAGGTCTTTCATCAGGAAACATCCACCTACCTGCACCTCTTCAACTCACACTTAAACACATCAAAACTTGTTTAATTTGTAAAAAAAAGTGTAAAAATGTAGACAGAAATACAGAGTCTCTTTCTCTGCTCAAGGATCAAACTCTTGTGAATCTACAAATAATATATTTTGCCTTTTAGCACTTCCGTTTTTATGTACAAATTTTAGAAAAATTTATTAGTGAGATTCACAGGAAGATATTTTTAAACTAAGGAGGGTCAGGTTCGAACAAAGCTAACCTTCTGCTGGCTCCAGCTTTAGGTTTAGCATTAATACGTGAGTGATACTGATCTATCATGACACAATTAGTCATTTCTGGTGCCAGGGGTCTATTAATCTAAATAAACAGATAACAAATGACGTAATGAAGTCTTGTGGGATCATGGGATTTGTTTATTTTATTGATAAACAGTCACTAATGAGTTCAAAATCTAACCCAGAAATGTTTCCAGATGAGTTAATGCTTTAGACTTCATCTATGGATGTCAATTTAAAAGATCCACCACAAAAATACCCCTATCATAATTTCTTACTTAGGTGCTAGCAACAGTAAAACAAAGCATGAAACACATTCATCAACAGAGAAGCAAAACTAGTTTATTGAAAGTAGAGGAGTATCTAGCTTTACATGTGAGAGTGCAGATGACAGCAGTTTACAGTACCCCGCTACAAAGACATTCACTGCCGACCTGCGCTAGACTCTGCTGCTGTCTGGATACTTTAAAATATGGAATGAACATAAGCAACTTAAATAAACTTGGAAAAAAAAAATGTAAACAAAAGGGAGTGAAGCTCAGAGGCAGGCTACCAAACAAGACTGAGAGTTCATTTTGATCGTCCATTAAGGACACTTAAGACTATTCTAGTATGAATGATTTGAAGAGAAACTGCCTGCACTGCCCTTTGTACACCTTAGAGTCTTTATCTTAAGCAGTCTTGACATCTTTGGTCCCAGGCAGAGGAGGCAAAAAAGAGAATATATGCAAGTTACAAAAGAATGAATTCCACTAAGTGTGATTAATTAATGC
This sequence comes from Acanthurus lineatus, assembly GCA_029814665.1. Classification (NCBI taxonomy): domain Eukaryota; kingdom Metazoa; phylum Chordata; class Actinopteri; order Acanthuriformes; family Acanthuridae; genus Acanthurus; species Acanthurus lineatus. Next base: position 19,770,562 of record JAPZDV010000002.1, on the reverse strand, counting down.
AGTCAAAGCACATTGGTATACAATCGCCATGTAAATAAGAGAGACAGGTGGTGAACAGTCGTTCGTGTTGGCTTCTCGTCTCTGCTGTGTTCAGTTACCATCTTTGGTACAGTACTTACACTAGTGAGCATGACTCAGCTGAGTGTTTTTGTTATTGCTGTTCTCTTTACTCAGTTATTCCATTTACCATCCTGACAAATTAAGACCTAATTGATGGAGGCAGGGACAATAAGCTTGTTGATCACAGTCACACAAAAAGTATCCTGATTCAGATTTCTTTGTTCCCTCTCTGACTAACTTGGTCCCCCCTATCAAATAAAAACTAGAAGGTGCTGTAAATGTATGAATAAAAAAATATAACTACCATCAAAACTGGAATGAGCCCACAATGACAGCAGGAAGTCATTATTCTATTTTTTTTAAATTGTGATGAACTAGCTCAGAGGAATAATTGCTTAACCTGAGAAATACTCTTTTTTTTTTTTTAGATAGCCTCTTTCATATTCACTGCTACTGCAATGGATCCACTTGGTGGAAAAACCTCTCAAAGACGCACAGACACAGCTCACATTCCCTGCTGCACCTCTCCTACTATCCTACCTCTACTCTTCCCTCATTTCATTAAAATTCACAATCTGTGAGGGTTCACCCATTTGTAGGTGCCTTCATAGCGAAATCCAACTCTCTTTGCAAGGTCGTCTGCTTCTGTTGGACCGCGGCTGAAGAGAGAAGGGAAACAATTGCAGTCAACACTCAGTATGAAAACCCTCTTGTAATTAAAAGGCATTGTGAACAAAATTTCCTACCTTCCATATTTGTAGGGAATAGGTTTGGGCTTCTCTTTGTCAATATGATGAAGAAGAGGTGTGAAGATCCTCCATGCTTCCCTCAGTTCATCACTGCAGAGACAAATAATTCAACGTTTAGTGAATGACACAGAAAACAGAGTGATCATGTAACAAGCTCGCAGAGGTACTTTCATGTAAGATTCAAAGTATACTGTTACATCATGTTCCATTCACTCTGAGGCAGAGAAAAGATACACAACGTCGCCATCTAGTGGGGAGATCTGTTAGCTCACCGTGACACCAAGACATGCAACAAGCTATTACAACAGACAGCTTTAGGTTACATGTGGAAATATGAGACAAGAGTAGTGAAAAACAAAGACAGACCTGCGTACAAAGTGCATCTGACTCCCACAGAAGACATCCAAGATGAGACGTTCGTAAGCGTCTGGCAGCTTCACATCCTGAAAACAAGTAACAAATGTTACATTAATACTTTTATTTAAAAGAGGCTTGCTTAGTACAAATGATGTATATAAATTATCTTTTTTGCCCTGTAAGCTTAAGTTACTAGTTCAGTTTTATGTTCTTGTGTTTGTTTTTTTTCTGAAAAGTTATTTGATAAATAAATGTGATAAAGCATGTACTGCATTAATAAATCAACCTGAACCCACCCTGTATCTGCTCTTGTAGGTGAGGTCCAGCTCAGTTTCTTCAGGGCTAAAGTATACGCCTGGTTTCTTGCTCATCATCTTGGCGTAGACGGCCTCGTTGGGCTGCACACGCACCACAAGCTCATTCCTATGACACTGATTTCCAAATATGTCCCCTGGGACATCTGTGAACTGCAGCCGCACCTCAGCTTTCCTCTCATTCAGAGCTTTTCCACAGCGAAGAATGAAAGGAACACCTAAGAGGCAAGAATTTTAATGACAATGCGTTATGAAAAAAGCATAGATAAATGTGAGATCAGTAGTGTTTGTTTTACAGAGGGCACAGTGTGTTTACCATCCCAGCGTTCGTTTTGCACATAGAGTACAGCGGTAGTGAAGGTGGCCTGAGTTGATCCTTTAGGAACAGTGGGATCATCCAGATACCCCAGTTTGGCGTCTCCCTCACCCTCTGGATCTCCCACATACTGACCCAGCACCACATCTGATATGGACAATGGAGTGATGCACTTCAGCACCTTCACCTACAGGGGGAAACGTGAGAGAACGGAGATCCTCCATTTTACACACTTAAAAACAAACCATAACATGCTTATCTGTATTTGTAGCATCAGAGGAGATGTAGAGAGTGTCGTGTCTCTGGGAGACAGTTTTGTACCTTTTCATCTCTGACGTCATCAGAGCTGGTGGATGCTGGTTTCTCCATGGCAACCAAGCAGAGCATCTGGAGCAAGTGGTTCTGCATGACATCGCTGATCATGACAAAGAGAACAAACAGGTGGTGAAACAAAAGACGGAGGGGAATTTGACCGCTCTCAGCATAATCATTGAAATTATAACTGATCTTTCCTGATGTACTATCAAATCTCGTCTGACCTGTAAAGTGGTGACCAACTGCTGATGACTATTTTTCTGACTTAAAAGTTGTACTTTGCTTTAACCAAACCCGCCCCCCATTTAGCATCTAAAAGCAATATTTAATAAAAATCACAACTGTACACAAACATAAGGATATTTTTTACTGCTTTCATTATACAATATTATTAAGATTTATCTGAAGGGTATTTTACATCATTACAACTGTTTTACTATATAATCATTAGTGATCTGTTTGTACACCAACATCCCCTCACAGGAGGAGTTTGAGTCGGTGACAAATACATTTTTCCTGTTTGTCTACTCTGACAAATACAAAAACACATTACATCTGCCCACAACTACCCTTTATTAACATTTTGCTAAATATACATACACTAAATAGAAGGGTTAAAGGTAAATTGTTACCTCTGGAAGTCCTGATTACAATAAACAGTTTGTGCAAATGCATTAAGTACAAAAGTTCCTGTTCCTGCTCACTGCTCATGTTTATATAGCTTCCCTTTAAGCCTCTGTGCAAACACATTAAGCTTTAACGACTTTAGAGATCTGTTTGTTTTTTTCTCACCGGATGATGCCAAAATCGTCGAAGTAGCCTCCTCGTCCCTGAGTGCCAAATGGTTCTTTGAAGGTGAGAACAACACAGGCAACACTGTCTCTGTTCCAGATCGGCCCAAAGATGCGGTTCCCAAACCTGCAACAAACATCATGTAATCATTAACAAGTCACACACACACAAACACATGAAAAGACAGCTGCTCAAGACAACATGCATGGCCACTCCAACATCACCAGCCAATTTATATTTTCTTTGAATGATGTTCACAGAGGCTTTTTAAACCACAAACCAGCTGAATCTTCGGTGTTGCACAGTTGAAATGACCTGATATCAACAGAAGATCTTTGTTCAAGTTAAAAATTTAACGATACTTCGTTCAAAGAAAGAATTACAATACACAAGCAGACATACAGACAACTTCAAGTGTAAGCGTTCTTGTCGGAGTGTTTAAGTTTTCTTCTATATGCATGTTTTTTTATATTCAGTTTAATAATTGTAACCAATGAAAATAAACAATAAGAAATTTTTAAAAGGTAAAAAATTAAAAAATTAAAATGATATGTAACAATAAAGGGGTGATTTGGCTTTGGGATATCAGTATTTTTATATTTACACTTTGAATTATGTGTGTATTAATTACTTATCATTACTTTTTTCATATCTTCTTTTATATTATATTGGATAAAATACCTAAAACTTATTAATCCTTTGATTTATCCTCTTTGTAAAGTAGATTTTGATTATGTCCTTTCATTTTGCTATTTGTGGTCCAGCTGGACTTGATCATTTTTTTATCATCTGCTCAAAAGTGGCTCTATTCTTATAATTCCACAGAGACAACTATTAGTTTTTGAGGGAGCAGCTGAGGTTTTATGCCTGGTACTAATTGCTCTGACTCTAAAGAAGTGTGAACTAAAATGTGGTATTCATGATTTTTTGGTCTAAGATTACTGAAAAATTGGATTTTCCAGGTCATTCTCTTTGAAGAAAGAACTTCTTTTTCACATCTATTACAGTTGATATTGTCCCGTAATTTTATGAGATATATAGTTCAAATAATCTCATTCTTCCTGATCGTAACTTTTGATTTTTTTAAATTGCTGAGATTCTTCTTTCACAACCAACATATCTGAGCAAGATATTTTTGTATTCACTGTACTGGATGTTATTACTGTATAAGCTATTGGTGTGTGAATCTCCTTTACTCTTAACAGTGTCACTAACCTACAGCATCTGTTAATACCCTATTTGACATTATAATCTTTACATTTATTTATAATAAATAAAAATACATCAAAAAACAATGTCATTTAGAGGAGCTTTTCTCACCTAAGCACCATGAGGTTCTGCACCATTTCCTTGCCCAGATAGTGATCAATACGGTAGATCTGTTCTTCCGTAAAGAGGGAGGAGAGGTGAGAGGACAACTCCTCAGAGCTCTGAAGGTCTCGTCCAAACGGCTTCTCTACAATCACCCTGTTCCAGCCTCTAACCAGACACACACAAACACAGAGGAAACAAACAAATTAGTTAGTACTGAAACACAACTGAGCTGGGATTGGATTTCTAACTTTAATCGTGATATCTGGTGAGGCCTTTTTGCACTCAGTGGGATTAACGGGACTTAAGAGTTTCTGTTTGCAGACAGTCAGACACAGAAAGACAGCAGACAAAACACAAAGCAAGCAGTGTGATGGCAACAGTGAGAGATGTGTTTGCACTGACTTCTTGCTCATACAGCAGAACTTGATGTTCTTGGTAACATCATGGTAGACGGTGGGTGGCAGCGCCAAGTAGAAGAGACGGTTTGCCTCGGGTCCTCCGGGCAGGGACTGGATGTGAGTGTTGAGTTTGGTGAAGGAAGCCTCATCTGCATATTTCCCACTGATGTATGTGTTCCTGCTGAAGAAGGCTGACAACCGCTCTGCTTCTGTATCAGTCACCTGAGAAAGAGGATGGTGACGTTAATTTAACAAGAATTTTTTTAAATGCAGAGATAAAAAGAGAAGAAAGGGAGTGGGATGAGAAGAAAATGGAGGATTTACAGACTAGCTCTTTAGTTTTAATTTGGATTAGAAAAAGGTATACAGTGGAAAAGTCTAACATGTTAGGCATTTCTGTACCTATCTGCAGTAAATCTCTCCATCTCCCCACCAAAATAAATAAATAAACAAACAACAGAAACAACAAAAGAACATGTTACTTTTTGAAAAGTTGCCTCTCTGAAGGGCTTACCTTCAGGTATGGCAGGCAGGCAATCCGAATGGCATCAACTGTCAGCTCAGAGCGAGCGAAGCCTACAAAATACGTCTGCTCAGGGAGGAGACCATCTCTGAACAGCCACCTGGGAGAGAAACAGAGAAAAAGATGGTTTAGTACACCAAAATTCAGAAGCTCAAAGTCCAGATTAGAAGAGCATCTTTTCTCAGACTCTGATGTGCAAATGATGTGTAAGTCTTTTACTGGGTTTAGGGTGTCACTCACCAAAGAGTCGGGTAGATTTTCTTCTTGGCCAGATCTCCCTGCATATGCAAACACATAATCAGAAATCTAACTTCACACTTATGGGAAAATTCACCATGTTTTATGTGGCTGTCCAATCAGCACTGATAATTAATGCAGTTAACTGAAGCAACAGTTTCTCCAGTGAATGTTTTATTGACCAAGACAGCTGAGTCATACTGATAGAGAAACTGTGCTGGCAATGCCTACATGTACCAGAATGCATTGCCTGTGAGCTTCTGATGCCCATGCCCACTAAGCAAAGCAAGATTTGCCCCATGGCTACCCAAGCTGAAGAACCCTGTAATTCTTCCTTAACACCAATTACATCAGTGGTATCAGAAGAACAGATCTTGCAGCTTTCCCAGTCAAGACAGCATGTGCTGAGGAATTTATTGCTTTTAATTAACGACATTTACCATCAACAATCAGACATTAACACAACATGTGTCAAATGTGTCCCTTTAAAAAATTACAGGTCACAAGTTTTGTTTCTGTGTTTTAAAGTTTCTGTGCTGCTTATTTAACTAATTCACTCTGCCACCATACTAATTATTTTCCATGATAGAAAAGTCTCAAGACACTGCCGTACTACAGATTACACCATCTGGCAACAGTCAGGTAGGCTGCTTTGGCCTTATTAAGAATTGCGCAAGCTTAGTAATCCTACTGAAAGCAAGTTCCAACAGCAACAGACAGCCCGAGGACAAAAACCTGTCCTGATGCTTGATGAAATCATGCTGCAGAACCTATTGCATGGCTTATCTATAGGAGGTAGTGTGTTAAAAAAAATGACTTTTGGCTGTGTTTGACATGTTTAACAAGACAACTGGGGGCTTTGTATTCCAGTGTCATGTAATGACAGGATGCTTAACAAATCAGGGATGACTTGAGAAAAATATCAATAGGACAAGACAGGACATGAGACATAAGCTTAATTAGAAGTAATTCCCACAACGCTATACTGTTGGCCTACATCACAATCTGCCATTTACCTTTAAAATACTCCATTCCTCAACTGGGAATTCCTCAACTTGTAACCCTGCTACTTTGTTTAAGATTGCATATTTAAAATTACAACTGTGCATGACAGAAACTCAACACAGATGTGTTACCTGCTGTTAATAAAGTGAATTTTGATTTCATACTGAGATTAGGAAGTTGTTAAATAATTTAAGTTGATAAAGACAAATCTGTTGAACTGAGTCAAACTTTTTATGTCACAATGAAGCTGCAATAATGACTGAATCAGCAGTAAAGCAGTAAACAAATAATTGTGGTGACTCTGCATATTCAGTTGGTGATAAACATTAACAGGGCAACTTTGAAAATGAAATACACCCATTTAATCAACAGCATCAACCCACACATATCAACAAAACAAGCACAGCCTGAAAGATACTGCATACAGCCCAGCCTTTCCTCTGACCTGCCCATGTATCACGTTCAAAGAAAAACGCTGACAGTCAGTGACAATGCAAAAATCGACCACAGCACCACTCTCCTCTCCCAAGAGCAAACAACACAAGAGAAAGGAAGGTCACAGCCAGTGAATCACTTTAGGCTGAATAGATGTTCATAGAACTAAACCAACAACATATGTCCAACTTCTTTTCTCTCAAAGATTAGAAAAAGATAAGAAATATTCCTTATGAAAAATGATTTTGCAGAAAATGTTAGAGCAGTAAAAGTAAAGCTGTTTCTCGCTGCAAAATGTGATTTTGGGAATATGCATACATGTTCTCATAGATACAAACATTTTTTTAAATTTGTGTTTTGACAAAGAGTAGTGTCAGACAAGCCCTTATAATAAATTACTGAAACACCTGAACAGGAAGGACATGTTTGGATAGATGAAAGTCCTGATAGAGAAGGAAAGGAAAAAGAGAGAAAAGACATTCTGTAGCAAAGAAATGAGGAAACAAGTCCAGAATGCATTAAATGGTTTTTAGTTCCTGAACCTTACCTTACACCTGAACAGAATGAGGAAATATTAAATGGCAAAAGGGACATCTCTCATTACATTATGTGGATGAATCAACTAATGATGAAATTAC
>JAPZDV010000002.1:19751820-19763009 GCA_029814665.1 Acanthurus lineatus | reverse complement strand
TAACAAAAAAAATTGCTTATGAGGCCAAAAATATTTAAATAACAACCAGATCGAGTCTGTTATATCGCACGTTACTAACTTGAGACTTCTGAAAATCAGTTTTATGCTGTGCTCAGTCTGACTCTTAGCTTTTTTCACTTGTTATTTGCAAGACTGCATGTTTTAAATAAAAAAAATAAAAGATCTCTTGAATTATGTACTGTATTTCCTTTAAGCATAGTCTTAGTTCATTGATTAATAAATTGAAAAAAGTTTGTGCAAGTTTAGTCTAGTTTAAATTAAGATAATTTGTAGTTAGGTTCATACTGGACAGACGACACTTTTTTAAAAGAATTTTTCGTTATTAAGTAAGAATTTTCAAATACTATTGAAATCATGAAAAAGGGGAAGAGTGAAATTTCCAACGTCTCAGTTTTAAGCTTTTGAAAGTGCAAATAAGTGAGGAGCGTTTGTTTGCATAAACTTGGTGAAATTTGTTTCAACATTTCCTTAATCGCATCATGAGCAGTGTTTGTAAAGATTACAACATGCTCTCTTTAAAATTATGTGCAACAAGTCTTGCCTAAGTGGCCTACAAAGTAAATGTGTCTGAGAAGGGAACAGTAACAAAATGCTCCTGTTTGGTCCTAAAAGCTCTTTTATTTTTGAATCACACAGTTAAGTTTGTGTGACCAGGATTCCAGATCATTGGGCCCTTTCATTTCATTATACAAGTGGATATTCCATTACTATTTCCCATTTTTTCACTTTTTATCCCCCACTGATTAGGTAACGACGCCCCTCCCTGGGACTCACCGATGCTCCCATGATGATGAAGACATGAGCATCAGATTGATGGAACTCTTTATCTTCATGTAGCTCCTTCCTCAGCTCCCCGAAAACCTCAGAGCGAGAGAGGGGGATGTTGGCCATTTTTTCTAAAAAGCAGACAAAAAAAATCCAGTAAAGAAAATGATATTTTATTAAAAACACACACACATCAAGAAGACAAATACTGACAGTAACCTTTCTAACAGGAGTCTATGCCTCTAGCATAACAATTAATATGTAAAAGGCAACAGACAAGAACAAAAACTGCAACCAATGTGCTAAAAGGTTTAAGTATCTTAACTAAAAATCATTGTTTAACGTAAAAGCCTTTGATTTAAATTACTTCCTGAAGGGTACAAAAATCAGTTAGCGGTCACTTGAAGTCCACAGCACACTGCCACCAGTGGTTTGATAAAAAGAGAAATGAAGGATGAAACTGGTTGTAAGCTCCCTAAAGAGTTTTGATAACATGCAGGAAGGACAGTGGTTAGAGCTAAGACCTCCCTTTGTTCTGCATAAACAGCCTATTGAGCTCAAATGAGTTGTGTAATCCAACACAGTTAACAAGTTTGAAATTAAGTGTGTCAAAGTGATATATTCACCACAGTTTTGAGAAGTTTTTTCTCACATTGATCAGCGAGTAAAATTCTAAAATTCGATTTGTTTTTGGAGTGATTAATTATATTTAAGCAATAGGATTAAGATAAACAACAAAACATTTGTCAAAATCACCCTCACTTTTTTATTTTTTTTTAAACCTTTTTTGGAAATATTAAAATCCAATTTTGTCCAATTTTTTTCCACTTGATCAATCAAAGAATATAACTTTCTGATTATCCTAGAGCTGCAGATGTTAGTTGATAAATTATTTAATAGGTTTAATATTAAGTTTTTTAAAAGTGTATGAGCTAAAACATTGGCCCTTTTACCTCCTTTATTATAAAGCATTCAAAGATAAGAGTTGCACGTTTGAGAGAGAGGGCAAACATAAATTTCCTTGTGACTCAGTTCAAGTTAATCAGGAAGTCAATCTCTTTTCAGTCATTTCACCACTGACTTCTCTAATTTAACTATGAATAAACCGCAGGGTAAGTTGGTTAGAAAAAATCTGCAAAAAAAACGCTGAAAACCTCTATGACTAGTGACAGACATCATTAGCCATCTAGGTAAATACTGTGTGCACATCAACAACACTCAGAGTTACTCGCACGTGGATTTCTGTCAGATGGTCACTCGCTCCCAGAAATAGCCTGCCACACACACAACAAACTATAATGATATTAGTCAAATCCTCCACCAAATCCCGTATAATAGAGGGCTAAACCTTACTGCTGAACACCGCGATAATGCCGGATACGTTCAGCTAACATATCAAGAAAACACCGACTGACATTTACTGCCATTGAGTGATTCTTTCATGGACAGTTAGCTTATAACACTCGGAGGTTAAATAGCTCCGATTATGTTTTTATAAAACTGAGCCACAACGCTTTTTTTCTCGCTGACTAAAAGCTGGGTTAATACCAAAACCGCCCTGTCATCAGCCCTAAGCTTCACCTGCTGTTATGGCAACATGTCTTGACATGCTAAAAAACTCCTAACTGTCGCTCGTAGCTAGCATACAACACCTAGCTTAAAACTAGCTACACGCTCAGATAAGCGGCGAAGTTACAGAAGTTATGCGAAAGCTACTGTTACTCACAAGTCTGTTAGCGAGCTGACAACCTGGCAGTTAAACCCAGACCAAACCTGACGACAGGATACAGAGTTTATACACACTCGCAGCTGCAACAGTCGGGTTTTGAGGTGCGCATCTGGGAGTCCTGCCTACTTCCCTGTTGAAGTGACAAGGAGGAATTGAGAGATTTTATTGGTTTAGGAGAAACTCACCAGCGCTCGCTCGAGTTCCCATCACCGTCGAATCATGGACAGTACCCCGTGACGTCACACGTTATAGAGGTGGGCGTGGCTTAATTGTATACAACCCCCTCAAACAGAGACTGACTGCCTATATAAAAACTGCAATTAGTTCTTGCCAGTGGTGTGAACTTGTATGAGGAAGAAAGGTTAAAAAAAGAGGAAGGAAATAAACCAATATTTTTTTTCATCTTTATTTAAAAAAAAAAATATATATATACAATTTCATTGTTTTTTTTATATATATTAAAAAAAATTTAAAGTCTGTCATGTTTAATTTACTTAAATATAATTACAATTTTGGATCACTTGTGCCCAAATTTTCAGATTTTTGCTCCTTTCTACCTTTGCGCACACAACTCTCACACTGTTTAAACATTTTCCTCTCGGAGTTGCAGCAGAGGGTACGATGCAAATAATTTGGTTAAGCAAGACTAGTGAAGTTAGCTTCAGCTGAACTTTTACATTTATTTCTGTACAGAAAAAGTGCTTTGTATTTGTCCATTATCTTTGTAAAGGATCCAGTCACAACTGGTGTGGACAGGAATTAGAGGGACCAATAGTTCTTTTAGCCAAAAAGACTGTTTGTACTTTGTAAGATATCACTTGATTTTGTAACTCAGACTGCTGGTGCCTCATGTTAGCTTCGGCTGAAATTTTTAAGCTATTTTTGTACAGAATGAGTGTTGTAGATTTGTTCTCCATCTTTGATGTCGCAGGGATCCTGTCACAGCTGGTGTGGACAGGAATTATGTGGACCAGTTACTCTTTGTGCTAAAAATAATGGCATATAATATCAAAACTTTCCAAGATATCACTTGATTTTGGTTAATTCAGACTGCCGGTGCATCATATTAGCTTTGGCTGAACTTTTAATTTTCAAAATGAAGACTGTAGATTAATTTCCTATCTTTCCATTGGAGTTGCACTGTCAGGCATCCCTTCAGGGCTGGTGTGGACAGAAATGTGAGGGAACCCATAACTCTCTGAATGCACAAGAAGGCATGTGAGACTTGCACTAAAGTAAACTTGTGCAAGTCCACATGTACAAGTTTGACTAGAGTCGGACGAAGCTCCACTGTTGGCTGAGTCTGGTAGATGTGCAGGTAGTCACAATCCCTCTTCCTCCTGATACTGTCAAACATTTTCCTGATGCCTGGTTCTTCAGTTGGTTTTTCTGAAAGCAACAACAGTGTGAGCTATATAATATTTGCCGTTGTGTTTGAGAGGGTCACACTGACATTGGGAGAGTGTAAAACAAACTCAGAGGTAGTGCGACAAAAATGAGGAAATGGAAATCTTAGCATTTCCTTGTGCAGCTTGAGACACTGTTGCAACACCAGTTGCAGAAGAGTTTTGAGTCGAAGTAGAAATGCAAGTTGTACCTGTGTGTAGATCCACACTTGCTCAGGTGCTGCTGAGGTTATGTTTCCCTTCAGTTGACAGAGTTTTAGAGATACCAGAGCTTTTCCAGAGGTTGCATGTAAACACAACTTTAAGCCGCTGCTGAGCCGTATCTCTCGCTGGGATGTATATTCAAAATACTACAAACAACAAGGGTAAAAGTAATCTAATTAAATTAATTGCACATTTAATTATATTCTAGTTTACAATGTTTATCCAGCACAGTAACCCCAAATCTTTCTGTCCTGTAAGCCTCTAAATGAAGTTAAAGCTACTTGTGACCCCCCATTAAAGGCGTCCTATAGAAGCAATTTCCCAAAATAGTAAAAAGTACTCTTTTGTCTTACAGAACATTATTTCTTATGCCTCTATTCACCAGTGATCCCTCAGATTGTTTTGACCCCAGGGCTGGAAGGCATTATCTAACAGTAGTTAGCATACCTGTGCTCCAAATTTATAACTACATTCTAATATTTGAACAGGCTCCCATCGCTTGTTTTTCTTCTCTGCATCCAAGCAGCACTTCCAACCCCTGTTTTCCAGCTGCAGACAAAATGATAGCACAGGTTCTTTTTTTAATAACCATTAGAATATCCATTTCATGTCATTTTTTTCCTAAAGTTTAGAAAAATTAGAGAATATATTTTGTAAAAATATATTATCATGGATTTAAGAGATGTTTTAGTGATTACACTGTAAAATCCCATTGCAGATAAGCAAATAGTGATAAAACAGTAAAGCAGTTCACCTGTCCGTGCCTGACTGGACTGATTTCAGGCACATAGGCCTCTGGATAAATGTTGTTCAGGTACCAAGAGAAGGTCCTGCACTTTAATTTTTCCCTGAGTTTACGGCGTTCAGTAATGTCTCCATATAGATTCTGATGAAAACATGACAAAAAACATATAGTAAGACAGGACATATGTATCATAAATATAATGTGACTAACTTGTTAAAATACTGCACACATGTACTAACCTTTTTAAAAATTGAAGCAGCTGATCTGCTCGCACGATAAAAGACCCATTTGTAGTCATCCATCCAGACCTCAGCCAGGCGGACCAGGTTGCGTGCGATTGTAAATTTGCCTTGGGGGAAGGTGTGTGGGCTATTTTTGAGAAAAATGTGCCCTACAACGGAACAGGGAACAATCTCCAGCTGACCCCCACATTGCCAGACCTGCAGCAGAGAGGGTACGCAACATAATGTAATACTGAAGCTGTTAAGCTGCATCTTACATACATAAAGCTGCACTTTCTAAAGCATGTATACTTTTAAAACCAGCTTCTTACCCTGAAGGACATTTCCAAATTCTCACCACCCCAGAACTCCATCTGGTCATCATAGGCCCCAATATGCTCAAAGAACGATTTGGATACAGAGAAGAGGCCACCAGCAAAAGTAGGAGTTCTGCAAGATCAGACAGAAATCAGACACCATCAACAAACATACTGGAATTAATTTAAATGAAAAGTTTTGTAAGTTGCAAGAGTTAGAAGGAAAAGCGACACTACAGTCTCACCTGTACTGTAAACATGTACCTGAAAGGATGAGTCTCATTCTGTCTTCTCTTCCCCTCCTCTTCTGGCAGAAGCTCCCATCCAAAATGGAGCCTCCAGTCAAAATTCCCTCGATGATAATTATGTGGTAGAGTGGCAGGTTTTCTGAACTTTAGATTATCTTTGTCAATCATGGCGATGTATGGGCTCACCACAGCAGTGGGCTTCTCTACTATCCGAGCTAAAAGAGGCTCCAGCCATCCAGGGAAGCATTCACCTGAGCAGGAATACAGAAGACAAAAACAGCATTTAACAGTCAGCAGGAGTAGTTTTCACAATCAGGGGAGTAGCTGGAAAGTTACTCATTTATTGTGATCATTGTTAACACTGTGTGCCTATGAATAACACACCAAAAGATGCTCATTATAGATACTTTGTTCATTATTTGTTCAACAGATACCTGTTCAAAACAAACAGAGCATGAAAATGATTGCAGGCATTGGATTATGGGATACATACAGTGGGAATCCAGGAAGGTGAGGACTTCTCCTTTTGCAGCCTGCGCTCCTAACAGCCTGGCTGTGATCAAGCCTTTCCTCTCCCTCTGTCGTAACACACGGACTATTTTCAGCTGCTGCACATAGTTATCCAGGTGTTTCTTTAGGTGATCTGCAGATAGAGGAGTCAACAAGTAAATTGGGGAGAAGAATTTCAAACTGTGGTGATATCTTACCTTTACTTCAAAGATGTTACTGTGTCAATACATTTATTGTAATACAGAAAAAGATCATTTACATTTGTTAGAACAGCATAAACTGGTTTTTTTTAGCCACTTAAAGGGCAAATGGATCAAATTTTGAACAAGACACTCTCATATTATCATATTTATGAGTTGGTATGGGAATCTTGTTTGCAAACAGTTGCACATTGAAGGATTTCAGATATTACAATTTTACTCACAAAATATGTAATAAGCTTATAAAATATGATGCAAAGATTTGGATTCAACTGCTCAACACTCCGTAAAATGTTAGAAGTAGTTCAACTTCAAACAACTTCAACAATAAAACAGTACTGCAGCTGATTAGCGTCAACAAACTGATTATGTAATAAACAGCTACACACCCTTACATTCCCAGGTGACAGGGGAACATATTTGCACTGCTACTTTAAAGATGTAAATTTCTTCACTCACCCCTGAAACATCATGAACAGAAGCTATTAATAATTTTAAGGATGTTAGAAATCACTAATGCATGCTGTGAAGAGAGATATATCGGTTGGTTCACTGTGTGAATGCTCACTGTCTGTGCTGGCATCATCCACCAGTAAGATCTCTCTGAGCATGACTGCAGGAGCTGTGTGTAACACGCTGTAGACCGTCCTCAACAGGGTGGACCAGGCTTCGTTATGAAACACTATGATCACACTGGTGGTAGGGAGGCCAGGACAACGCCAAAACTTCTGTTTCAAGCAGCTGTCAGAGCAAAAGTTAACAGATGTTTTTAAAAAGTGCACTCTAATGCCTCCAGAGTCACATGTCAACGTCATCATGACTTTCAAAAACTTAGGAATAATGGGCTTACTCACTCTGGGTGCCGTGTGTCTTTACCTAAATCACGGTGCAGGGATATGCGATCACTGGCAAACTGGTTGAACTGGTTTTTCATAAACCCTTGCAATTTTTCTTTTCGTTCTTCCCGAGTCATTCTGTGTGACACAAAGGGTTTCCCATTTGCGCCTGGTGCCCTGGGATCCTGGAGTGGCCTCTGAAGGTGAGGCTTGAGCTCCTCTTTGGTGTAAAAGCCAGCTGGACAGGGGGGATTTGATCCTCTCACCACACCTGCCACAGGTATGTGTGATGGTAGCTGGAGAGCCGTGGAGCTGATGTTGTAGTATAAAATGAAATAAACAATAGCAAAACAGGAAACTGCTACCTTTACTGGAAGTGCAAGTTGACTGAAAAATCTAGACATGGTATGCAAAGGGAGGGACTGACCTGAAATGAAAAGAAGATCACATTTAAGAAATCAATGTGGATGCATCAAAAAACTTTAATAAAAAGCAACAGATCACATTTTAAGAAGCACTATACCAGCATTTTAGATACCAAGTACTACTTAGTTTTTTTGGTTTTCCTTCTTATTTGTTTTCAAATGGCCAGACAAATATGTGTAAGTTCAGATTTCACTGTTCTATTACATCTTACTTTATGTAAAACACACCAGTATGCCATTTACTTAATTTATTTAAGCACAGAATTATTAATTTATACACATACATATACCATAAGAGCAGTTTTCCTTTGTGCCGTTATATTTAAAAATGAATAAATGTTATGTCAAAACTTACTTTGTCAAACTGTACATATATCCCTCATACATTTTTTATACTACTGGCCCACACAATTTACCAAAAACTACTAGCAATCATGTTCTACATTTTAAATATGACTCAACATATTTTATGTGTATTTTTTATCATAGCGATCATGATTAAAGACGACTCTCAAAAAAATTCATTTAGCAGGATACTTGTGTTGCATAGTACATATTTTACAAGGTATATGTTAAGATTACATGTGTGGTACTTGAAAATAAAAAATTAGTAAAAGGTTACATGAAATCTGTATAAAAGTGGCCGTCATTAAGTAAGATATGCTCTTAGTTTGAACAGTAGAATGGTTAGAAATTGTACATCAAAGTTGCAATTTGACAGCAACAATATATAGTAATATACATTATAAGAAACACAGAAAAAACACGAAAATTTCATATTACTATAATAGGCCTATTTAGCCCTATTTAGGGCCTAGATCTGAGCTAAGCAGACAGGCAAAAAAAAAAAATTAAAAAGCATTTGAATCTCTACTTACTCTGCTTTTGCTGTAGGAAATGAAGTTCAGCAACCTGTGATGTCCTTCCTCATGTGTCACAGTTTTTCTGTCAGGCATGAAGGAAAGACAACTCAGGTGATCAAAAAAAACCCCTGTGTAATATTGTTAGTGTACATCCAGTCAACAAATCAACAAGAGCAACAACTGCTCAAACCGGTCTAATAGTTTTAAGGATGCCTTTAAGTTCAGTTAGTTGGAACTTGATTATCCTGATAAAAAAAATGCTGTGCATCATTTGCATTACAAAGTAGGAAAACACCAATAAACAAATCAAGAGATTATTATCAGTAAGGTGCAATACTAAATCTGACAAAAAAGAGAAAAGTAGTAGGTTAAAGAACAAAAACATAAATGTAAATATACTCAATAACAGGTTCACATTTATGTATCAAAAGCGGCAAAAGTATTGTAAGTATAGGCAATATCCATGAGTGTAGGTAGCCTGTGGCAAATTCAAAGCAGTGATTGTGGGAGTTGACATTAGATCCCCCATGTACCTGGTAACGAACAGTTGTAGTGACAGTTACTAACATCAATTACACTTCCGCTAAACGCTAACTTGTGTAACCTTGTTAAACGACTGCGGTAAAGTCAACCACAACCTCCTGCGGCTGAGCTATGGTCATGGGAGCCTCCAAATTTCGGTGCGCCAACAGTATGATAATTACGGTAAACACCGTCCCGGAAGAAACACAAAAGTCTTTATCTGTGATGTTAATTACGCGAAAGGTCCCGGATGATTTATGTAGGCTGTAATTTTTTCCTTGTGGGAATTAGATAGAAGGTTTTGTAGGAAATTTTTAGGTGTTTCCTATAATGTTATGTATTTTTGTGTGAACATAATGCCCACGTCGGTGGGCTAAACTTTTCTCCTACAAGTTGTTAAAAATAAATATTTAAAAAAGTGCAAAAAATACGATGTCAAAAATGACAGATACAAATAATATTTACTGGACTTCGACCTTTCACCAAACTTATTCCCTTATTAGTTAACCTAGTTAATGAGTTCAAAGTTGTCATGGCGGCTCCTTCCCAATTATTCTGCCACTGATGCAAATTTAGTAACATTTTACTGAGGAATTTTGTAGAAATGACACACTTTTACAGGATTTAAAGTGTTGGTTTGGCCTATCAAATATTTACTTTTCTAGAGTAATTTATGTCTGTTTCCGCATATGAATACTGTGCTATGGATGGTAGGCCTGTCATGTGTCTGTCATTACTGATTTGGACATGTTTACATATTCAAAAATTATTTATCTAACAATCTGCTTGTTCTACATGTTTGTGCTTTCGTTAATAGATGTATTTAATATTTTAAACAGTGGTTTAATGGTTCAATGTTTTAGCCTTCTGCATGGAAAAACTAATACATTTTATCAAATGAAGAAAAAAAAAAAAAACGCCACCTAAGGCATTTTTCCCCAGGCTTGACTGGAAATCTGATGATCGGCTTTGTAATCTGATATGGGAAGTCTTGCTGCATGTCTCCATGTGTCACAAGCAGAATGTGTGCGCCTTGTGACTGCATCCGTTGGAAACTAGCACTGACACTTGCGCTGTGCCACTAGAAGGTGGGGGGCCCCAGAATTTCTTGCACCTCTACACTAAAAACCTGTATGGCAGAAGGCTCTGTCCGCAGTCACTGTGGAAGCCGCTGGCGCTCTCCACGCAGCCGCCCTGGTTTTGGCAGAAGCAGCTGCTGCAGTGACCCGGGTCGAGGACTGGGTGTGATCCTCGCCCTCTCCTCCAGGTCCTGGGTGAAGCCGTTCAGCTGCAGAGAGCAAACAGCCTACAGCCCTGGATGCCCATCTGTCGGGATGCTGTGCCTCCTGAAAACTTGCAGGGTTGCTACATCTACTACTTTTGTCACAGGCAATCAGAGTCAAAGCAAGCATCAATCAAAGCTAACGATCCTGCAACAATTACAAAGATGCAGTGTGCAGAAATTCCTGTGTCTGTCCTCTTTGTCTCTGTCTTTCTTTGTTTCTTTATTTCTTTGTGTTGACAAGTCTGTATGTTTTCTTTCTTTCTATCTTTCTACTTTTTTATTGTCCCTCCTGCTGACATTTACTGCAGATCAACATGTCTCCTCTGTTTCCCCAGAAGCTCCAAACTGTCAAGACTCTTCTGATTCAATGACAAAATGAAGGAAATGCAATGAGGCAACAAGCTTAGGTAAAAAAAAAAACTGAATCAGGTGTTTTAGGTCTGTTGGTAAAGCAGCAGTCTGACCATTGACCGCCTTGCTGACACACTGTCACACTGTATGTTGGCTCATGTCTGTCTGTGCAGCAGAAAGGCAGATTTCCTTTCATTAGGTGTTAGGTTTTTGTTTAGGTACAAATAAAAACCTCTGAAGCTTGAAGGTAAAACAGATCAAGTTTGATGCAAACCAAAATAAAATGATATGTTCTATTAATATTTAGCCATGTAATATTTTAGTCTTGAAACAATCTATATTGATCCTGTGTAAACACAGTTTTACAGCACATATCAGTTAAGTCTGTTATTGTTTACTCTTTAATTTAGAAACGGATAAAATAAAATAAAGAAATTCACTGTAACTTTTGAGTAACAGCAGTTTCCAATCCTGAAAAAAGGGTAAGGATAAAATATCTGTTGCAGGTGAAATGTAAACTGCTGCTTGTCTTATCAGACTT
>JAPZDV010000002.1:19700495-19743230 GCA_029814665.1 Acanthurus lineatus | reverse complement strand
TCTTATTATTTAAATTTAATAAATGCTTTAAACATAAGTTCTGACCATATCCTACACATTTTATCTTAAAAAAAAAACAAAAAAACCCTCCAGTTGGAAAAGTTTCATGATAGAAAGGCTCCTAACTAAGCTCTGGCTGCAAACCTTTGATTCTCTTGAAATCTTGCTGTGAAAATACTTATCTTTGCATTAAAAAAGTACTTAGGTCTAATCCCACCCCCTTAGAAAGGACATGCTGCTAATTTTTATTTACATACAACGTAAGTCTGTGCGCCTCCTCCCCTCTATGCTGTGGCACTTACATGGCATTGGAGGTGACAAAGAGGTCTGCGTTGTCAAATAGTGCTACTTGTGGCCACTCCACCAGCAGCAGGAAGGTGAGCTGGATGAGCAGCATGAGGGCCAGCTTCCCTATGCTGCTGATCTGTAGGAACACTGAGCAGGCCAGCAGCGTCAGCAGCACACTGTAGCTGAAATACTGGCACAAACAGGAGAGCAGCATCACAAAGAGGTATTATCAACAATAGATCTCAGAGAGACAAATGCAAATGTGACATTTTCTTTTTGAAATGACTGGACCGATTGCGTGGGGGACACAACCAGTGAAGTGGTGACATACAATGAACTCACCTCAGGAAAGGGGCAGGAGGGGCCTTGGCTGGGACAGATCTCTAGACCCCCTTCAACAGACACATTCAAGCTGCGGATCAGACAGGGCGTCACCAGGGCCGCGGAGGTGTTCAGCTTCTCGGCAACGCATTGTGTCAAGCTCTTAGTGTCACAGGCAAACTGTAGTGAAGCCACACACACACACACACACACACACAGACAGAGACACACGATCATGTACTCAACAAACATTGTTGGTATATTGTACGAACATGCTGGCTCTTTGTTTGGGTTATCCATCACTTACCATATTAACAAAGGCAGAGATGAAGACAAGGATGATGGTAAATACTCCAACCAGGGTGCTATTGGTGCGAGACTGGACAATCTTCTTTGAAACAGTCTGCATTGCAGCTGGAAAGAGCTATGAGAGTAAAATTAATTATTTACACATAAAACACAAGGTGAATGCAAGGACATATTAGCAAAATCTCTGTGTGTGCTACCTTGATGCAGGAATATATGGCACAGATGAAAAGGATGTTGGCGAGGATGATGAAGATACTGATGTAGATCCCCAGCATGACTGGGGTGCTGCAAAAAAAAGAAGAAAAAACAAAACACAGATATAAACTTAGAGGGTTCTGCTCTCACAACAAATCAGTTTGGTGTGGTTCATTTGGGGTGGTTTGAAAATCAAACATCTGGACTGAGAAAAGCTAACAAAGAGGGATATTTATGCAGGATCATTTGGTAATCATGTTGACATGTATTTTCAGTAATTTCCTCTTATTGAAGGTGTGATAAGCTTTTGTCCTACTGTACTGTATCAGTTCCTCTAAAAAAAACCAACACACTGCCTCGCAGTACATATCCACTTATCTTCTTGTTCTATCAGGGCATACAGAAATACAAGGCCTGTTGCAGTCTGGACTTAATTAATTCTAATAATTATTTATTTGGCATTCAAATAATGTCTCTATGTTGAAAATGTGAGGAGTTAAATTGAAAAAAAGAAAAAAAAAGTGGGCAGTGCACAAAATCCAGCACGACTTGCTGTCAGTAACAGGAATTTGATTTGGCCAAGTGGAGTAACTGTCAGAAAACTGTCCAACATCTAGAAGACTTCCAGGTTTAATGAGTCAGTGTGAACACAAGCTGGACCAGAATAAAGAAGGCATGAAGGTACAATCACTGTTACTCATTCCAAACCAAATGAACCAAACTACAGATGTGAAAGCAATCCTTAACATTACATATAGGAGGATGTACTCACTGTGGAAAGATAACAATCTGTATGAATGATATGAAGCAGAATACTAGGAGAGTACAGGCAACATAGCCTCCGAAACGATCATCCACCTTCTTGGAATACTGCAACAGAAAACAGAAACAAAAAAGAGTTAGGCAGCAGCCATTCCCTCTTCCATGAACATGATTTATATTAGAGTTGACGAAGAGAGGATGACAATCAGAGGTCCTAGTTTAAACCTTTTTCTCCAGGCTAGACGTCTGGAAGGTGAGCAAGAACTTCTTAACGTGGTCTTTTCTTAGCTGGTCAATGCTGCGAGCATCAATGGCTCGCCCAAGGAATTCATCCACCTCGTCCTCCGGATTCATGGCCTCCTGAACGCCACGGCTGCAAAAAGATAACAGGTTTAATGAAATCCAGTAAATTAATGCTGCAGTTTTAACATGTGTATGAATCAAAGGTCAGTACTCACTTGTCTTTACTGGAGGTCTCATCAATCCCCTGGGGAAAAAAGAGAAAACATGTGAGAAGCTGCAGCCTGCCTCTGTCACCATGGAGAATGTTGATGCTGAGTCTCACCATTTGTCTGAAGACTTTGGAGTCTTTGGTCCTGGAGAAGGTTCTGTCAGGGACCCAGCGAGGCATCAGCCCCTCATTAGAGTTGGCTCTTGTCCGCTGCATCTTAGCCATCATTGCCTTCTCGTCCTTCTGCTCAGAGGGAAGAACAGGAAAGGTCAACCAACTGTTCTCATTCAACACAACACAGCGAGTGGTGAGGGAAGTAGCTAAATACACTGGAAGGCTATCATTCATGGATTTTTTTTTTGCCCAAGAGGGAAGCATACAGTCAATTGAGGTTCATGAACATTATTTCATTCACATATCAGTCCATCTTTTCTTTTAAGATAACAACTCTTTAGTTAAGCTTCTGTCACAATTACAGTTTTTCACTCGTCACTATTGACCTGCAACTTACCGCCTTCAGCTTAAAGCTTCTGGACCCAACTTAGTTACTCAGTTTCTGTCAGTCAGTTTCGGTCTAGTTATGAGGTTCTTCTGGCCTTGATTGTAAAAGTCTGGTAAATGTTTCAGTTCAATTGCTTTTTTAAAATTTGTGACCTAAGGTTTGCTTATAAGGGAAATTACTTTTACGACAACTGAATAGAGAACACAAGAATACTGAATAAAATTCTGAAAATATGGGTTGAATCTGCAATAAAACATAGAAAAAGGTGATACGGACACATATCGCCAGAGTAACTCGTGAGTGCAGCAGTGCACTCTTAGCTGTAGCGCTCTTTTGGGTGTAGCTGGTAGCTGAAGCTTGTTAGCCCGTTTAGACGAGCAGCTAGTGGAGCTTACCAGTCTGCTGGAATCTGGAGCTTGAAGCTTGAAGCAAGAAGTGCTTAAAGCTCCCAGACTGAGACTGCTGGTGTTTAGCAGAAGCAACTCTGCATTCTCCCTGTAATGAACTAACAAACATCATATTCTTATTTAGCTGTGTGTCTTTTTGTGCACTGACCCGTTTCTGACTGCAGCCAAGGACCAGGAAGGTCTCGATGCTGTTTTCCTTCAGATAGGCATTCCTCTCACCTCCAAAACCTGGTTCTACCTCATAATCTCCATTAAGATACTGCAAAGTGGCCTTAGTAATGTGGATCCGCCTACAAAGACAACAAACGCAAGAAATTTATATAAAACCTGCATATGTGTGTGTTGTCTGCATTTTTGGATGCCAACAGTTGTAATTTACACCTTCATTAATAAATGCAGTTCCAGAATTACCATAAAACACATGAAGTTATTGATATCTTAAGAGTTAAATGGATGAGTTATGATAAGAAAATTATTAAATTGACAAAATATTAAATATGGTCAGTTTATTAATTTTATTTACAGATGAATTTGTTACATCGATAAAAGTTATGCAGTACTTTACTTGGACCTCCTTCATTTTATCAATTGTAAAGATACTTAAGAGGTCTTTTGTTACATGAAAATTCTGGTAACCAACAGAAAAAGATCTGGGTTGGCTGCATTTGTGCACTATGATGTTTTTTTTTAAAAAACCTTAAATGTGTGTGTGAACATCTACTCTTTTCCCTCACCCTGCTTTGCCTCCTGCTTCCATGTGATTGGCCAGTGTGACATCATTTGACCACACATCAAACTGCCACTTCCGTAGTCCCAGCACTCCGCAGTGGACACGCCCACTGTGGATGCCAACGCGCATGTTGACGTTGACCCCTGTCACTTCCCGCACCAGCCTGCAGACACACAGCCCAGGAGATCAGTGTCACCTTACGAGCAGGAGAGCAAAGGTTTAACCAGCTCCAAAACAAACACAACACATATGCAAACACTGTTTCTACTCACGAGATGGCTTCTATCATGTCAACACCCATCTCCACACAGCAGTGGGCGTGGTCAGCCCGGGGCTCGGGCAGCCCGGACACACAATAATAACAATCACCCAAAATTTTAATACGTAGACAGTGGTTCTCCTGGGAAGGGGAGACACAGAAGAAGAAAGAGAAAAGAGAAGAACATAATTAAGTTGCAAAATGACCATTCTGCCTGGAAGAAAATATTTAAGAGTGGTTGGACAATTTGGAAAAAGTTACGATAAATACTTTTTTGCAGAGAGTTAAATAAGAAAAGCAGCTGTACTTAAATACTGGACATGGGGGTCAGTAGCTAATCTGAATCAATGTGGTGATAAAATCTGATTATCAGCACCTCTACATCCCGACATGTTAAACTATTCCTTCAAGATAACCAGGATGACGTGAGGATAGGCTTCTTACCGATGCCAGTTTGTCAAAACGGGCAAAGAGTTCATTGAGCGTCATGACCAGCTCCTGAGCCGTGCACTGAGAAGCCAGGCTGGTGAAACCCTCGATGTCTGCAAACAGAATACTGAGGACGAGATCAAGAGATGGAGAGACAGCATGAGATGGGGAGACGCAGAAAGAAAGACACCATCAATCCCTAACTTTGATCAAGCATCTTCATTTAGATTTAGTGTTGAAGCTCTAAACATTAGGAACTGTGCAGCTGTATGATTGTTACACAGCAGCAGCACTTCACTGGTGTATGTTTCTAATCAAAGCTGCTGACCTTGAGAGAGGCAGGAAGTTTGACCTGAAGTGTTTTGAAGGAGATCCGTGCCAGTGCAATGTGTGTGATGTGTGCATGCGTGATATATTTGTGTATTTGTGTGTGAGTGTGTATGTGTGTGTGTGTGTGAGGTAAGAGAGAGGGACTGTGCAGCGTGTTTGCTCAGTGCTGTAATTGAATGTGGGCTGAAGCTCTCCATCTTTGGGGATTATCTTATCTTGGCTGCTGGTGATTAAGTATTCCCTCACTAGTGTTAATTAGCCTCCACTCTGCCAAACCACTCTACCCTCTCCTGACTCTGTGAGCACGCTTGTATGTGTGTGCATGTGTTTGTGTGTGTGTGAATCACTCAGGAAGAATTAGGAAAAATGTTTGTTTTATGTTCCATTTTTTGGGATTAAGCAATATATCTTAACGTATTATTTTTGTTCTTATGATGAGATGACATCATGATACATCATAGTAAATTACATCATTTACACTTTAGGTGTCAAACACAAAATATTACTCTACTATACAGAAAACAAGGCTGATAAAGAACTATGAGAACTTTGAATTAGTGTGGAAAACATGAAATATGAAAACAAAATAAAGCATTTAAGCCAAGAATCCCGGCTGACCTGACATTGTCATGTTTCTGTATATAGATCTTATGGAACATCATGTCTTCCTTCTTAGCATTGATGTCAGCCTTCATCTCCATGGCAACATGCCTTGGCAACACTGAAAGCAACAGACGCTCCTGGAAAACACACAAAAAAGACACAAAATGCAGACTGTGTCATTCCCAATGTTACTGTGTGTGTGCAATGTGTCAAGTGTGCATGTATGTGCGTGTGTTCTTGTTTTCAATTTTGATTCCATCCATGTTAAGACAATTTTGAGTTTTAGATGTTTTTTTGACCATTTTTTTGTGTCCTTCAGGGGCTTGTTCAGAGAATGTGAGGTTGAGCTAAGGTTATAATTTTGGACTGGGTTAAGCTTCAAGCAAAAGTTAATTGCACAGTATGTAATTTCCACGGCTAGATGTTTCTCTATCAAAACAATAACAAAAAAAGAGTGTGATGATGTCATGAAACAGCTGTGGGATCATGGCAGCTGTCCTCATTGTTAAACAACCAGCACTGCAAATGGCAATTCCCGATGTATTTTTGGGTCGCAGGGAGAGAATAAATATCTCTTTTGGGTCTTGATCTGAAAAAGTTCTGGAACCTCTTGCTTGAAAGAACAAGACTAAAAAACTTTTTTTTTTTCTTATTATCAACAATTCCTTTGAAAAGACAAAA
Organism: Acanthurus lineatus; assembly: GCA_029814665.1. Taxonomy (NCBI): domain Eukaryota; kingdom Metazoa; phylum Chordata; class Actinopteri; order Acanthuriformes; family Acanthuridae; genus Acanthurus; species Acanthurus lineatus. The sequence goes on along the minus strand of JAPZDV010000002.1, from coordinate 19,736,963 downwards.
TAACAACACTGAACTGGTTCTGTAACAACCACTGTCTCTGTATCCAAAGCCTCACATATTATCTCCCACTGTGCCTTGGAGCCCCGTTGTTGTCCAAAAACTATTGAACACACAGTGTCATGACATTACACAGGAGTTTATTCTGGTTTAATCATGCAGCTGTTAATTTTCACCAGCAGACCAAAAGTGTGTGAGTATATGGATGAAATTACTGTCCTGCAAATGCACTATGTACCTCTGTTTGAGTTACATCTGCTACAGTGTCCAGCTGTTTCAGAAAATTATTCAATCATTTTGAAACATAATTAAATTTTATATAAGTGACCCATTTTAAAAGATGTACACCTTGGCTTGTCAGTCATGGCACCTGCCTCCAAGAGCCTGACAGGAGACTGACGTTATAAATTAGCTGCACATTAAAGCACAAGAGGACAAGCAACACAAATGTGGGATTTACATTCTGCTTTAATGGGAGTGTTTCAGGTTGAATTTTAAAAAAAGAAAATTCTTTAAGGATGAAGCTTGAGGTTAAGCATCTTAAAAATAAGCATTTTTCTCGAAAAGCAAGGTTTGAAAAAAATGCTTCCTTCTTATATGATGGCCCATACAATCCTATACGCACGCAGCAATGCATGCAAGTGTGCATTTGGGTGGGTGCACAGGTCTACCTGTTGTTGATTCTCCCTCTGCAGATGTAGTCTGGCCTGAATGTATCCTCTGGTCTCCTGGAAGGCTTGTCTCTGGGAAACCTCAGCGGGGTAGTGGGTACAGATGCCGATGATGTTAGTGCACAGGAAGATCAGGACATTGGCACTCACCTAGAGAGAAGAGATAGAAGGGAGGAAGAGGTCATCAATCTTAAGATACAAGGAAGAGAAGAAGATACTGGGAATCCTGTAAAATAACAGAGTGAGAAACTGAATGAATGAAATTTCAGCATTAACTAGACAAATGGTTCATCTCTCATGTACCAGTGCTGTTGTTATTGCTATCGAGACAAAATAATTTCATAAATCAAAATCTAAGTCTTTACTGAGAGAAGAGTACAGAGCCTAAGATGTACATAATTAAATAGTTTAAATAAATAGTTTTATCTCTGAAAAAGGCCAGGATGTTTTTGCTTTTTCTCTGGGGGTTCAATCTTTAATCATAATAAAACTGTCAGGTTGACTGGTTTCATTGACGGTGGAAACAACAGTGATGCTGCCAGGGAAAGAGATAGACAGACATAGGCCTTCAGTGCCTTTAGGCGCTTGGCTTTACCGGAAAATTGTTATATAAAAAAGAGAGAAGCATTTACTGGTGACAAGTTTTTATTGCACTCTTTTGATGGGTTCAATTATGATGTTAGTGGCATGAATTTTATTCTTCTGTTTACCTATTTCCTCAAACATTTCTGTTTGCTATGTCTCTCAAGAGAGTCAACTGTAAGTGTATTACAGCCTCTTTACACTGTGTGATTTTGGACTGGTTGACAATCCTGAAAGAAACACAATAAAATATCTGGCTGTCAAAACAAAGTTTGGTCCTAGATAACTGGAAATGACACTTCATTTAAAGTTTTTTGGAATTTATTAGACTAATGCTAAGTAAACACAGCTTGCAAAGATCGCCTAGTGAATATAAATGTAGTTCTTGGTTGTGACATGGTCATAGTTTATTTCTGTGCCGGTCCACCTGTCCTGGAAGATGTCAGTGCTCCTGACACATTGGAGGAACTCTGGTAAAATATAATATGTGCTTACTGAGAGCTCTGGATTCTCCTACGACCTAGAAATCTTTGCAGGAGGAGAGCTCAGAGTTTATTTTTCAACCAGGGAATTAAAAATGGATTTGGTTGGGTGTTTGGTTTTGCTGCCTCTCTCTGCTGTTGATAGTCTCTTTAACTCATTGAAAGAGTCGCTGAATGGGGGCTCTTACTTGATCTCCAAAGATAGACCATTAAATAATAAAATAACATGACAAAATCATACAAACACACACACACACACACACACACACACACAAAGACATGTTATTGTTTTCACATAGTTTTAAGGCCTTTAAACCAACTAGTTACCATCTTTGAGTAGCAAAAGATGCTTCAGAAAATTCAGTTACAGATCAATTAATAAAACATGCTTATCCAAGACCCAGATATTTGTGCCAAGGTTCATCCTTATTCTTTTAAATACACCAGTTTAATTTGCATTGGAATACACTAGTTTCTGTATCTTTGTAATGCAACAATTATATTCACAGTAGTCAATGATTGTATCTAGTTCAGTGTGCATCATTAGATGAAACATCCCATATCCAACACCAGCAGCAAAGAAAAAGGTTTTAGGTATCATGTGAAGCCTTTTGAATCTTTCTATTTCTCTTCCTTCTCAAGTACTGAAGATCAATACTTAAACAGTATGTGGGTATGTGGCTAGAATCTTTCCCACACTGACATCTCCTGGGGAAAAATGGAAATACACAAAGGCCAAGGGCTTCTGTTCATGTTGCTGCAATACTGGACTGTTAATTTGACATTGAAAAAAATAGAGTGCACAAAGCATTTTCTCTTACACATGAAGCAAAAACTTAAATTAGTAAAAGAACAAAAAGAGGAGGAATCCTTTTCTGGGGCCTCAGCCGAAAGAAATCGGAACATATTCCACGACATCTTTCATGCAAATGATACTCTCATGAATTCGCTTTAATCAAGTTTTGTGCAAAATACATTCATGTAAAACACAAAATATAGGGTTAGGACAAACCTTTACAAGTGTCTTTTTTCATGTTAGGATAGATGTAAAGAGAGGTCTGCCTAAGTTATGTCAGTAAGAGTTATCTTTTTTAAACCACTTTTTTCAGGAGGAAATGAGTCATGTGCTCGTATTTTAATAATATGATTTCTGATTTCAATAATCTAAAATGATCCAGTAGCCTGTTATGTGCAGAATTCCCATTTTGTCTCCCTTTTTGATCTAAACGAAACCACCTCCAGAGAGACATCTCTGAGCTTCATTTCCTTTGCTGACTAATCAGCTTATTACTTCAGTGTACTGCCAAATAATTTTGGATGATTCTGATTTACATTATTTATTTCTATTTACAGTGGAAATGTCAGGGCTAGTGTTTCCTGTCTATTCTTGTCATTACTGTATTGTGGAGTGCTTCAAATCTTTTTCACAGGTTCCTGGATTCAGTTTTGAAATATTGTATTTCTAGATGGTCCCTAAAGAACTTTTAGAAGTTTCCCAAATAAGTAAAAAAATAAATATTCTCTTACATGTACATTTTAATACAGTACTCTGGTTGTTTATTTTCAGTCTTGAAGGTTATATGGAACCTTTTTCTTCTTCCAGCTTAAAAGATCAGGCTGGAGAAGTGTTGAGTCATTTGTGTGGCTCATGTTGAATGAGCAATATTCTGATATTTTTGACAGATCTTTCAAAAACAAACCTCTCTTTTATTTTTCTTGTTATCCAGAATTATAACACCTTTTTCCAGCACAATCCAAGTTTTTTTTTGAGTCATTTTAGTACCTTTCATTGTTAAGATCCCTTGTTCTACCACACAAATTCATCACTGGTCCTCAAAATCAACGTGCTTCCTTTACTTTCAATCTAAATTTTCACTAAAAAAGGCCATCAAGAGGTATATTAGGCAGTCTAAATGTTATATTTCAGACTCAATGTTATATGTCAGAGTATCAGGCCCTCAGTTTTGAAATAACACAAGCCAGAGAAAAGTCATTGTGCATGTAGCTCAGTGTGTATGTATTATATGAAATACTTTCTAAAATTCTTTTACACTTAAATACATTTAAGAGAAACTTGCATGTAAACAGAAGACACTGACTGAATATTAAAATATATAAAGGTGGAAAAACAAGAGATATGAGAGTAGCAAGAGGGTAAAGGTTCTCCACTGTGACATAGTTTATCATAGACACAAGAACAGAAACAGATGGGTAATGAGCAGTTGAGTTTAAAAAGAAAAGCAAACAAGGGGTGGGGTAAAGAAAAAAGAACAGCGACATAATGGACAACACAGATAAAATGGAAGACTGACAGATGTTGAGGGTAGAAAGGAAATGAATGGTAAGAAGCAGAACAAGGAAGGAAAAGATAATGTGAGGATGACAAGAGTAAAAAGAGTTAAAGTGAGTGAGGTCTGCAGAGAGAGAGAGAGAGGGAGAGAGAGAGAGAGAGAGGGAGAGAGAGCAGGACAGATATGGGCCACAGTGACATTAGGCAGATGGCTCGGAGCGCTCAGCTCTGTTTACATTACTCTCACTGATCAAGCAAAAACAGCCATGAGACAAAAGTGAACCCTGCAGCACGATGTGTGTTTGCAGGTGAACACCTCCTGTCAGTCTATGTGAGTGCAGTTCTGCGAATACATGTTTTCTCTCTGCATGAAACAAGCTTCGGCTACTGTAAGTATTTATCTGTTGAGATTCACTCGATTTGCATATCACACTTGATGTGTCTGAGCTCACAGGCTCAAACTAATTGCTTGCTTTTCTCAAGAGGGCGAGGGCTAGTGGGTTTACAGAGTACACACAAGGTCCTGTGTTTACGCAACAGCACTCCACCTCTTTAGGAGCTCTGCTCGGCAGCCTTTACCTGCTACCTGCGCACGCTACCAAGCTCCCGGTGCAGGGCCACTGCACCTGCTCATGTCCTCTGCTCAACAACACACTCATTTATCTAAACTCATCACTCATTACCTTATCCTGCTGGCCTTTCCTGTGCTGGTTTGGTCCAGCACCATTATAATCATACCACTACGCATTATAATCTCCATTGCTCACTCCCTGTCGGGTAGGGTTCATGACTGAGCTACCAGTGTGATTACAGCCTACTAAAAGGTTTATGTTCAGTTTGTGAAGACTAAAATAAACCACAAATTGAACATCATTACGTCACTGGAAAATCACAATCACGTTTTTATTTATTTTTTATTTTGTTGCCGTAAAAGCAGTCGTCATTTCCCCGGGGGTGACACGATGGATGCAGCCAGCCAGTGTGTGGAGAGGACCTCAGCCTAATCCCTGGATATCAAAATGGCATTATGTAAGAGCTGCTCTGATCTAGACAGGACAGACAAAACAGCACTAATACTGGCTATTCAGAACAACATAGATTAAAATGTCTTCTTCCACAAAAAGCCACCAAAGGCTTAGGGAGGATATGCACAGCTTAATCAATAAACAATCAACATGATTCTATGGATGCATAGCTGAACAAATAACCACCTCTATGCTTAACAGGTAACTCTTGAGCATACCTGAAATACCTCCACAATAAAGCTAAAAGCTCATCTAAAATGTACAATACCTTGATCCTTGACCCGCAGAGCTCTTAATTTTACTCTCAGACAGTTTATGAAATATTTAGACGAGCATTTGAAAAAAAGCTCAACAAGATTAACATTCACTGAAACCATGCAACTGTTAAAGTGTAAAAGGCATTTGAATCATAAAGCTAACACGAAGACCTGAAAAAACTGATATAGAAAAACATACTGTCAAATGGTACAACATAAGATGTTTTTTAACAACCCAAAATCTACATTAGTGACCAAGTGATTTTAGTTAAAAGTTTCTCATAATAAGGAAGTATTATCTCCCAGTTAGGGGAAAGAATATGTGAACTATCTCTTTGCCAATCAATCAATCTCTCTTGGTCTGTGAACTGAACATATTGTGGAGTTTTAGAGTATGTGGTTTACTTGAAATATTAGGGGAGATCAATTCTGCCAAAAATTAAAACCCACCCTCTTATCTAACTCTGCTTCTTCTTATTTATGAGATATTATCATAACATTCATATTTGTTGCACTTTAATTATATCATTCAAATAGTTTGGCATTGTACAGTGAAAAACTCTCTTCATTGTTGTTATTATTGTTGAAATAAGGTTATTATTATCGTTGAAATAAGGCTAGGAGTCCACAGCCATGTCGGCAGCTCTGTGGGGCTGTTTGTAGGCACAGTCATGCTCGAAGCTGAATGCTAACATCAGCATGCTAACATGCTACTGAAAACGATGAGGAGGACGGTGAGGAAGTCAGAGAGGCAGGCAAGGATGACAGTAAGGCTAATGGAAAATTCACAAACTGTATTTATAATTTTTTTCTTCCTTTATGATAGATTTAGCACAGCAGCCATTTACTTTAGCAGGAAGTCCTGTGGTCCTGAAAGTGAGTCTATAAACATTGACTTTTAAGGCCATCAGGCCCCATTTCAGACAGGGAAAGAGTGTTGTGGGAGAGAGAGCAATGTTGGAGATTATGGAAAAAATGGGACATTTAACAGAATCCTACAGGATCAACACAAATGTAATGTACCAGGACAACATTATTTAAGGCAGCTATAATCAATATCCCTATATTAATGGACCATATGACTGTGGTGATGAACCCACAGAGAATCATTACCCTACTTTGTAGTTGCCCTCAGCACTTCAGAGCTTCATTGCATCTTTTAGCTTTTTTTTGCCTTCTCCTAACATTGTTTTTTTGAGAAGAAGCATGCAACTATTCCAAGTTAAAACCCTCTAAGAAATGGAATAATATGTGCCCAGCACCAAACTGCAAACAGACAATGTAAGCCACAGACTGGTGAACATAGTAGAGGTTAGCAACTAAAGAGTCAGATATTTCCTGGAAAAGATTAAAAAAAAAAGCTTTACAAGAGTAAATACTAGATTTACATTTGCCAAAAAATCACAACTGTGACTCCAAAATAATGAAAATGTTGCACAATAATTGATGTGTAAATTAGCAACTGTTAGCTAATTTACAGGTTGTAGCATGTCAAACTGTGTACACAAGAGGCCAAAAAAGTCTGTTATTGCAGGTTTTAAGCCATTTTTAAGGAAAAACTTATTGACAGAAAAACAACTTTTGTTGTTAGGATGTGATTTATCAACAATCCTGAACAGTCAGAGTTTTCTTAGTGCACAGTCCCTTTGATAGGATGTCATCTCAATATCACTTTTCTTTTCCTGCACAACAGTAGAAGACCTGCCCCCTTCTTTAATTCTCCTTAACAATACTTAGCAGACACCTGGCACTGATCACAGGAACATAAATGTGTGTGCATGTGTGTGCATACATACAAATGCACAAAATTAGCAGGTTAGGGAGGATCTTAACATTATTCCCAGACATCTGGTATTACTACTGTTCCACTTAATTTACTTAGAATCCTTGCAAGTCAGCTGACAGGATGAAAAGTTCAAGGCAATGACTGAAACAAATACTGAATCTTCAGACCAAAAGTTCTCTCATGACATGCAATTTACACTTTCAAGCCCTTAAGTTAAGCTGCAAGCAAGAAAATAAAATCTATCAGATACATATTCCCTTAACACATGCTTTGTCTCTTATGGCCAATTAGTCAGCCAGTCAGATTAGATGTTGTTAATATGCAAAAACAAGCTCTGTTATGATGTGCATGCAGGTATAATGTTCACTCTCCTGACTTATTATTGCCATTAGAGAGCTTGTTTTGAAGCCAGCAGTTATTATACACCTCTTATGCGTGGATGATGGAGATGTGATGATGGTGGTGATTTTATATATAACTCAATGTTGTTGAATAGTCTCTCTCTCGCTCTCTTTCTCCCTCTTTGAGTGTGTTTCTTTCTCAGTCTTGTGAAAGGTTCTGCTTAGTGTTGGCCCGAGACTCACACCCACGGAGACTGTGAATTATCAGAGATGGCAGCGCAGCTTTCACTTAGCAACTATCACCCACATTCCACAGCCTCCCTCCAAAGACCTGCAGTCCCCCACCCAGGTTCAGGGAAGGTGCAGCGTGGGGACTAGCTGAGGAGGAGGGGAGCAAGTGGGTGTAGGAACGGGCAGATGAGTTTTCCTTATTGGCACACTGTACTGACATAACACTGTCATAACATATTGTGTGTACTGTACTGCCTCTGGTTTGCACAGTAAATTGTTTTCACTGTCAATAGGTCTATTTCCTTATTCCATAAATTTTGTTAGATCTGTATAAAGCCAAATGTTACATATACAGGAGTCCAAAAGCCAGCTAATCAATTCACTGTTGACTAAGCTCCGCCTCTCACAGTTACTGTTGCTTAGTTGCAATTTTTCGCATTTGCACAGTACATAATGCAGTGCACCAAGAATGGTGGCAGATTAACCACTGAAACTCTTGGTTCTTTTTTGAACAACGGCCTTTCCATTTAGACAGAGATTGACAAGAGCAGGCTTCTCATTTTTAGTGGGAAAAATTCCATCTCTGACCGCCTTTTTAATCTTTTAGTAAACTTATGTTAAAACAGTAACCATTGAAAAGAGACTTTGACATGCATTTGATTGCTATTGGGCTAATGGTGCTAAAAAACTAAAGGTAAAAACTTCAAGTCTAAGGCAAAAAAAAGGGTGAAAACTAACCAATGCATTTGACAAATTTAGCAATATCTCAGCTCACACTGGAGTTTACAAAGTCTAAACTTCCCCAAATCCAACAAAAGAAGAGAGGTAGATATAGTCACTAAAGGTAGCCAAAACTTTGATAGTTTCCAGGACCAGCTTTCACCTCTCTGGATGTACTGGTCATAAACAAGGATGTAATAAACTAAAGGACTGAGTTAATAGTATGCTAACTTTTTTTCCTGTGAAGTAGCACTTAATTTCTTCCATAGGTAGTAACTAGCCAGAACGACTGCAGTCTTTCCAGCTGACAACCATCACTTCATGAATTTCCCACACTTTTGTTTTTTTGTTTTTTGTTTTGGAAAGGTTAAAAAGCCCTTATACTCTTCAAATGGAAAATATATTTATTACTTAAACAACATGTACACCATTTGAACAAGTGGCTAAAAAAAAATTGGGCTTACAGAGTGATGGAAGATTTTTGTAGTTGTAGTTACTGGTGGTAAGAGAAAATGTGGTTAACCACTACAGGCCACAGAATTCTGAGGGCAAATAAAAACAAATAGAGCTGTACCAAAATTCATTTTTTAACATTTATGTCTTCTATTGAGGCTAAAGCTTTGAATGTCTGCAGCAGTAACAAATTCTCACTTTAACTTACCAGCAATTTAATAAAGAATTTTTTTTGCAAATGTCACCACAGACATCCAGTCCATAAAACTGCAAATGCATAAATACTGCAACGCTTTCATCTGTGGGCTGTAGGCTAATAATTATTGTGTTATTTTTACAGATTGTGAGTGTGAAGCTTGTTGGAAACATCTGGGATATGCTTAATACATTTGGAATATGCTAATATACACTGGGAACAATTTTTCATGCTGACATGAAAGACATCATGAAGCTGGACAGTCCTGTCCAGAAAAGTGTGTGAAGAACATGACAGTGAATTTATGAGACCTTTTCCCAGAGGGAGCAGTGACTGATGGGATATTGTTGTTGAACCGAGGCCAGCGAGAGTGCAAGTGAGAGCTCATCGGCCTTTGAGGAGCATCTGGAACTCCTTAGAGCATCTGTGTTAGATCAGGCTTTGTAAAACCCTCTCTAGCCCCCAGAACATAATGACAGAGCTTTACTCGTGACAAACCATAAGAGTCTCCCCCGTAGGTTTCTGCCCCTTATCTTTTCTAGAGAGTGTTAGTTATTTATTTCTATATTCTTTCATTTCATTTATTTTTCCAGCCTCCTCCCGCTCTGCCTTGCACTCGCTGTCACTTTGAGCCTTTGTGAAAGGGTGTGTGTGTGTGTGTGTGTGTGCAGTGCCAGGCAGCTGCTGGGTTGTGTACTCAGCCTGAGCCTCATGTCTACACACAGCTCACACTGCCCTTATCTGAAATGACCAGAACCACATCAACAGATAAAGCGTCAAGCCCCGCCTGCTCATTCTGCTCCCCCGCTCAGCCGGGTGGTCTATAAACTGTGTAACGGTAGGCGTGGATGCGAGACAACTACAACCAGACAGTGTCTTACAGTGTCAAAAGTTTACATTCATATATCAATCTTCTAAGCTGAAGGAAAACCTGTCCAGTCTTGTCATCTTGGTATTCACTTGTGATGAACAGCAGGGCAGAGTTTTGTCCTTTCTCCGGATATCATTTTCTAGGACATTTCCAGGACAACATCAATCAAACTGTTTAAAGGTATTCTTAGTTTCTAAAATCTGTCATTGCTGTGACCAACGGGAAGCAGTGCCATTTATTTAATCAAAACAAAACTGCACAGTTGTAATGTGAGGGCAGAAAATGTAGTAATTTTGCTCAAACATATCTCAATTTACTGGTTCTTTATTTCTGTTTTCATTTCCCTAAATTTCAAATGATATGTTTCCCATTTTTAAAGTTGTTCCCATTTTAGTAAACAGCAAGTCTCTTTTGATTTTTTTTTATTTGAAAAGAAAATGTGAGAGAGCCTCTGGATTCCCATTATAGACTTTTACATGCACATACGCACATGGAAGAAAAATGTTGCAGGAAATTATGACTTACGTGAATATAATGGACATATGGAACAGAAATATACCCCCTTTTACTGACAATGACAAAGTCACACATCTATTCATAGTAAAGAAACAAACAAAAAAGACACACTAAGCAAAAGGTTAACGTGAAAACTATTTATAACATTACTTGGATCCAAAATCACACCCTTGGTCACTGTTCCCTGTAATAAACACGAAATAGTTCCCTCTACACAGTAGATCACACAGACGGCAGCGCACATGCCTTTTATAGTAAATACAGAGTGATTTCAGACAGCCTTAGTTTAACATTTCACTTACAGTTGATCCAAAAATAATTTACACAGAGATTTCTTCCAGCAGGAGACAATAAAACATCTAGATTTTTTTTATGGTCAACTAATTCAGTCCCATAATAGACACAGTTATCCGTGGACTACATTAGCAGCTGTAATCTTGCAACACATGGATGAAGTAGTATATTTTTTGTGCATTCAAGCAAAAGATATGAGTCTAAAAAATTGTGAGATGCATAAGATGAATCACAAAAGAGTGAAAAGTGGGCAGCTGGTATTATATCTATTTTTTTAAACAGGAAATGGTACAAATGTGTGGTGATTGTTTCTGCTCCCCAAAGAGTAATTCACTCAGAAAGCCAGTCACAGTATGAATTTTTGCAAAAAACAGTTTTTTTTAAGCTAAAAAACTCTTTTCCCCTGTCACCACTGGTATTTGTGTCTTGATAAGAGGAGAAACTTTTTTTTCTTATCCATCAACATTAAAGTATGACTGATGACATACAGATTTCTATAAATAATTCCCTATTTCCTTCAGCTGTTCAAGACATATTTGTGTGTTTTAGAGGCTGTATACTAAAACGAAAGACCATACGCATGACATAAATAATGCACAGTCATGTCGTGAACAGTTACTCGTAATGTAAAGCCAGTTCTCCATATCATACTTTACTTTTCTGCTTTTTTTCTGTCATGTTTCTGTTAACATTAACAGGGACTTGCTGGGGGTCCTAACACTGAAAAACTGCACACCACACACATTTCTGCTGGCAACCAGGCGGGTGTGACTACTGTGGAGAGAGTGTGACTATGAAAGTATTCTGGCATTGGAGTTGCAAGAGTGTTTATATTTAAAGAACAACAAAATATGCATAAAAGATGGGAGCTTGAGAGAATTTTTAAGCATCTTACCAGGTTTTTCTGGAACGCATGGAGCCCTTGCAAGGACACTGGGCTCTACATGCTGTGGACAGACAACAGGTTCAAGGATAACCACTGTGATTAATAAGGAAGCCTCTCAGAGGAGTTATGTTAACATTAGAGGATTGTAAAGGAGTCATAATTAGCAATAAAACCAATTATCTGTGCTGGAAAAGGAAACACATATAAATAACTGAACCATACAAGGCCAATTATTTAAGTGAGTGAGTTTCAAGAAAAAAAAAAAAAAAAGCAGAACCTTTGAGGCCTCAAAACACAGCCTGCACTGTCTCCACAATGCTGGGGCTACAAACATGCACAGTCATAGCAAGCTGACCAGAGATAAGCCTCCCTGAACCAGACAACTGGCAAACAACATCCTGTGCATCCCTGCCTCTCCACACCCCACCACCTCCACTCATATGACCTCTTCTCTGTCATCGCCATGTTTAATTAGGGACTGTCTCATTTCCACAGCAGGGGGGAGGAAAACAAAGCACAGATCTATGTGAGCAGCCAAACAGCAGCATGTCTAGAAAGCTTGGACCCTTCTAACAACAACCCCCCTCCTCGAGCTTTCAGATTCTCAGAAGAAGAATTGAATAGAAGAAATCAATTTTGACCTGTTTTTTTTTCTTTACTTGAAGCCACGGTTACCAAACTGTACACCAGCAAGCTGAACTGGGTCTCAGCAGCTTGAGTCGTAGTTGTTTCCATGGTAACCGCTGGACTGACTGAACACAAGCACTGAGGGAGACACTTAGCAATGCTGTTTATTCCCCATCATTCTCAGAAGTGATGCTAAACTGATTTTGCAGCGCTCTTATTGGTCCACAGATTGGCTGATCGGCGATGGTTGTATGTGTGTCTCAGCGTGTGTGCACGTTTATGCGTGTCTGTATTTATGTAATTCTCATAAAAGCAGATACAGGCAGTCACAAACAAGTGAAATATATTTACACACAAACCATTAAGCCATGGGGGATCAAATCACATTCAAGTGTATCAACACTTAAATTTTAAAACACCGCATCCTACAATATGTGGATCCTTTGAGGGATGCTGTGGTGTGTGTGTGTGTGTAAGTGTGTGTGTAATTGAGTATGTGTGGGATACCATCAGTCAGCACCCATCCTGGTCATGAGCAATGTGTACATGTGACAGGTATCCTCGTTAAAATGCTGCTGCCGCGTTAAACACACAAATTATTTATCAAGGAGGCTGTGGAAGGACTGCGTGGGGAGAATATCGGATTCTCCTCCAATCACACCTCCTCGCTGCCTCTTCCTTCCCTTATACAGGGTGTCTTACTCTATAGCTGCAGCTTTGCACAGGTGATCATCACAAGCTGAGACTTCCTCCACTGGGATACAAATCTTTCCATCCTGATGCCTGATGCACACAAGGTTAGTCCTACACCCAGAGCTGCCATGAAACTGTGAACAGCTAATACAGGTGATTTGCTGCAAGATTTATCCTGATTAAAATGCACTTATTCTCAATCTAACATCCTGGAAATTTGAAAATTGAGTAAACAGCCATTTGGAAAGTTTGACGTGAGACCATAGTGGACTTGCGTAAAATCTAAGAGCATTATTACATGAGCGGTGCATTCTTGTTTAAACTATATTCCCTTATCTTATCTGCAGAATTAAAAACACACTTTAAACACTTAGCGGGAGCTTGACAAGGAGACCAGTGAAACATATTGACTGTCCCCTGACCCAGAGTCCATGTAAACGCCTGATTTGCACTCTGTGCTATTTAATGGGCTTTTAGGGGCTAAACCCACCATCTCTGTTGTGGTCAAAGATGCATTACGTTACGCATCATTAACGTACAACAGAAAAAGATAAACAAAACCTTGTAGTATCTGTGAATACACAAGATCAGTGGCTACACAGGTGTAGTGCATGTTAAAATGTGTATGCAAAGAAAAGGGGTTAGAGTGACCTGCCTGTTTCTCTGACGCAGGCCCTGATAAGACTGTTCCATGTGACGCAACAGTTAGCAGAAACGCCAAGGGCTGGGTATTTTTAGGAACCAGTATTTGACCTCTCACAGCACTTGTGTCAACAACATCCACACAACAATGCTAGCCATCATTGGGGGGCCATAAAACAAATAATGCTGGGATAAGGAATATACAAAAATTGGTAGTTTCAGTGACAAAATCAAAAAATGTCATTGACAAACACGTCAGTAGTAGGGCCGAATAGAGTGGTGTGGTTTGGCTTGACTGGTGCATTTTTCTGATTTAATCCTGGGCATAAGCACACACTGTACACCTAAATAGACTCCCACACATACAAGCAGGACAATAATCTTGGGATGTTACTTCCCAAAGAAAAACAAACAGCAGCAATTCTAAAAAAGCATTCAATAGAAACTAGAAGGGATGATGACAACCATAAGAAAGCATGGGATGGTGTGTGTTGGTGTGTGTATTGATGGGTGGGACATGCACATGTACTGTACTGCTATGGCTAATTGATTTCAGCTGAGGAGTCTGAGAATCACAGACATGGCGCCACAAAAACCATGAGAAGCAAAAGCAAAGTGAAGCTGACATATTACAGGACATCTCTGTTACAAACCACTTTTATGGGTTAAAGCTTTGAGAAGATAGTTTCTGTTTTGAAAGCTGTCTGGGTCAACTCCTCCTATATACTCTACTTTATGGTGTAAGTGTGTACAGTAAGATACTCAAACTGAAGCTGAGAACAAACACTCAATTCTACTGTACTCAGCTGTAAAAACACACATACCAACCATCGCCAAGAGCAACCAGATGGACCGTGTGTGTTTGAAGGTTTGTAGGGATTAAGGGTAATAAATTTTAAGTATGATCATGAAATACTTCTCACATTGCAACTAGTCACCATCAAGGTGTCTGCAAGGGCCTCATTTTCTTACATGATAGATTCTGTCCGCAATAACAGAGAATAAAATCAAGATAAAAGAATTGTTATGCAGATTAATACTCATTTTAATACAGAAATGTACAGATATCACATTCAAAAGATGGTTATAAGAATCCATATATATGACTATATATAGGCATCGTAGAAGGTCTCTCTTTTTGTTTCAAATAAGACATTTTGTTAATAAATGATTGAATTCTGTCAAACCATTCTGTGAAGACTTTCACTTTGGTCTTTCATGGCTTTGATTTCAAATAATTGTTTTGCGTTTTAGACCCCATGCTGTAAGTCATCAACAATGTAGTTTAGTTTTCTACCTTTAACAGAATGGAAAAGTTGTCAAATTGTCAGTTTAAACAGGAGCAGTAATTACTCTACAGCAACTAATTCTTGTGTTATGCATTATTCTTCAAGCCAAGTGTCATATATTAAATAGGAATGAACACATATTAATAGAAAGTAACTAAAGACTATATGAACTGATGCTATGGTGAACAGAAAAAATAAAGCTAAATAAAATTGTTTATGGGTGATTTTTTTCTGGTGGTTTGATCAAATTTGATTGACAGTGACATGGCAACATAAGCAAGCTACCATTTATCTGTCATCACAAATGATGCTAAACTTACTGATGCGCGGGTGTATGTGACATTAGCTTTTTCTAAGTGAACCCACTTCAAATCAGTGAAAAAAAAAGTAAAATAAAAATGAAACAAAAAATATTTAATGTTATTAGACGAAAAATTTTAGCTTTTCATTATATTAAATGATGTGTTCATGTAGGACATAGCTTGAGGTAAGACTGTATTCCAGGCGGCTCCTGCAGATTAAGAGGTTTCAATAGATGCTGACCCAGATGTGGTGATAGTGAGCAACTCTGACTTTGACCCTTGACCCTTTTCTTCATATTTCTGAGGCAGGTGAGTCTGGTAAAGAAATTCAGCTGTAAGGGGGACTGTCTGTGCTTTCTGAACAAGCTGTCCATGAATTTGCTGAATTTGAGAGTCACTGTTTGTGATTCTCATATCCCAGACATCTCTACTCTCACTGTATATGAATTGTGTGTCACATAAATATGAGAATGCAAGAAATTTGAAAAATTGCATTTAAAAAACCACCCACAGCTGGTCCAAACAAAATTAACTAATACGAAACAAAATCTACAGTCTGATACACCAATAACACAAACATTACTTTTTCCATAGAGAGAGAATAATCAGCTTCTCATTCTTTATAAGAAATCAACAAACTTGCATTTTTGGTAGAGAAGCGAGGCATATCCAGAATCTAGTTCCTGTCTGAGTCAACATGAAACTGCTTAACCCAAATCAACAGCACAAATTCCTTCTCAATTCACTGATTTAATCTGCAGGGCTAGCAAACAGAAGACAGAAAGAGGCTCTGCACTTGTATCAGTCCCTCATACACAACTATACACAATTTTAATCCATCAGCACTAACAGAAACCCAGTGGAGTTAATGAGTTATTGGAGAAAGAGGAAATACTTGCACACAAGCGTGAAGCTATGATTGATGACGCTGTTTTACTGTGTCACATCGTACATGGACAACCTTAGGAATAAACAGGGAAGCCAGGCTGCAGCTATCTCATGACATTCATTCACTTAACGACGGCAAACAATGTTAGAGCCTGTGATGGATTGCACTATGGTATATCATGCATGATGTTACAGAGCATACAGTGGTTACTGAGTTCCCACGAATCCCAAATCTAGCCCTGTACTTCTTTAATTAATTCACGATAAACAATCACAATGTTTTGAGAAATTAACCAGTGTTCCAGTGACTTATTTGAGTCGTTTCCTGAGAAAAGATTCAGCTATAAATGGCAATTTCTTTACAGAATCTAACCAACAGGATATACTACCAAAGCATACCTTGTAGTAATGGTAGAGACATTACAGTGACAATCGTAATTCATAATTAAGCCCTATATCCCTCCATTGTTTTCATGTAATGGTCTTCCCATTATGATTTCAACAACTTTCCCCCAAGGACACAACAATTGTAAAACAGCTATGGCAGTCCAGAAAGCAAGCAGCCACCATGCTGTGGCCCCCCCAGCGGCCTCACCCCCGTCACCCCACCCTTGGAGAAAAGTACAAAGCGTCCCTTGTGTTAGAGCACAGAGACCTGAGTGATACTGCTTTATATCATGGTATTCTCCCACTGTCACACAACAGCACACACTCACACACAGAGACGTCCAGCCGGGGCGGTTCACTCAGCCCACTGACCTTCAGTGAGCCCCTTGGTCCTTGGCATGACGCACAAACAACACACTGTACAGCAAGACCCATAAGCCCCAAAGTACATGTGAATACGCAGATATGACATAGTGACAAAACACAGTAGAGAAATAGATGCAGCATCGGCTTTGTTGCCGGCACACACAGTTTAACATCAACCCATTGAAAACATCATGAGAAGGGAATATCTAAAATGCTGCTAAACATGTAGTAACATGTCAAGTTGTGTGTCACATCAAATTACAGAGATAAAAAATCAATATATATCACAACTTTAAGTGTCCTGATGTATTTGATTTTTTGATTTCAATTATTTTCACTACAATGTTTACAATTTTCCACTGAAAAATGTTGATGAAATATTTTTTAGGAGTACAACTAACAATTGTTTTCAGACCAATTTATGTTCTGTTTTTTTTTTTGCAATTAATCAATTAGTTAGTCAATGGAAATGTGAAGCTTAAACTAAGCACTGTTTGGTATTTTTGCTCAAAAGATGATTAAGATGATTAATTTTGTGACTGTATTTCTGTCCATAGACTACTCTATTGATAGATTCATCATTTTTGCAACATATTTTTCAACTGCATTTGCATCAATGTTAGAATATAACTAGAGCTAAACAATTGATGGAATATTAATTAAAATCTCTGTATAACTGAGTTCAATATTGAAATCAGTGAGTAAAAAGGTAAATTATATCACAACATGCAGTTATTAATGAAGCACTGTGGTGCCTTGGAGATGCCACCACCTTCAAATTATATTATCCAGAATTAAGTGGACATGCTTACTTGGAACAGAAATCACATCACAATCATTTTTATATTTTTACAGGGTAAATGAAATTCAAAAATTGCATTTCCCACAATTTGGAGTCATATCGCATTCACAAACTTATCAAAATAATCCCAGTCTGATTTTTTTACATTGCCTTCAGCCCTATAGATATTTTTGTCTGTTTGTTTAAAGACTGTATCTCACTTACCACTTAGTTCAAAATTCATTTTCAGGACTCATTTTG
The DNA here is from genome assembly GCA_029814665.1 of Acanthurus lineatus. Lineage (NCBI taxonomy): Eukaryota > Metazoa > Chordata > Actinopteri > Acanthuriformes > Acanthuridae > Acanthurus > Acanthurus lineatus. The sequence continues at coordinate 19,719,129 of JAPZDV010000002.1, read as the reverse complement.
TAAACAGATGATCAATTACATTATGTGGAAAATGTGTCTAGTGTTTAATATCCTGGATGACATATTTGATATCTTAGAAAACTTTGGGATCCTGTTTGGCAGGAACTTAGAGCTGCACTATTAAAATTATTAAATCAACAATGGAAAAAAATGACTGTGTATGTAAACAGACAGTTATTAGCTGAGCCTGAAGTTCCTCTCAGCTCAGCCACAAGTTTGTCATCTTTCAGTTCATTATTTTGGTTTTGCTACCTACAACTTCACTGTTTTTAAGTCTGTTTGACACCTTTCATCAATCTTGTTTCAAGCCACACCAAGCAGCTGTTTTTAGTGACAAAAAATAAAATAATAATAAGAAAAAAAACCAACAACAATAACAACAAAAAGGGTTAAACCCCCCCTCCCGTCAGCTGTACTGAATGACTGCATTAGCCAGCAAACAATAAAAGCCATCATCGAGTTAGTAAACAAGGATTTTAAAAAGAGCCAAACATTCCTAATGAAGGATGGTGGTGACCAAAAACAGAGCTAAAAACAGGGAGAGTATTACATTTACATTACATTACATTTGTCAAATAGCCAAAGCCTCATCTCCAAAAAAAATGCTAAAGTTGCTCTGTGTTTGCTGAACATGTAATGACTGAGTCATATGAAGTAGAAGAAAATATCAATATATCTTTTTTCTCAAATGTATAACTGCATTATTGCTTCTGATAGACATGCAACACCCAGGACCTGGTCATTTCTATCAGGATGCAGAATAAAAACATTCCACATGTATACTGTCTGAGAAGACCATCACAGACAGAGAAAATGAATATAAAAATTGTCTAAACAGTTTCTGTCCTGTTCACCATCAGTGTCAGTTCGAGAACATGCTGAGTGAGTCAAGCAGCCAGATGTCTCTTACCTGTTTCCAGAGGAACTTGTCTTCCTGGTTAATCTGCCAGGTGGTGACCACATGTATGATGGACAGCACTGCTCCACTCAGCACCGCCGCTCTCATCCTCACAGGCAGTAGAGTGTAGATGATGTAAATGAAGAACACAGACCACCAGATGCCCTCTGAAGCACTCCTAGGTGCCACCATGAGTACCCCAAACACCTGTACCGACACCAAGACTCCGATCACCAGGTAACTGACCATCCACATGTAGTCCTGGTGGAAGCCATTGCGGTTGCACACTACCATGAGAGCCATAAAGAGCGCCATAGCCACAGACAGGGCTGACGAGTAAGCCACATGAGGGGCGGCGTGGACACAGTGGAAGGTCAGCATAATGCCGCACACGATCACAAGTACCCCCATGAGCATGGTCAAGGAGCTCTGGTTCAGCCTAAAGAAGTAGCGCTGGTAAAGGCGCTCTAGTTTGCGGGACTGGAATTTTTTTGACTGGAACACCCGCACCACCCTAAGCCAGCAGTCTGCAGCCGTCACTACCCCTGGTGCGCCGTTGGGACCCTCATCGCCCATGTCCCCGCTTCCTCCATTGCATCCCCCTTTCCTCCCTTTCAGCTCCCCGTCCTCAAAGCCCAAGTCGACCGATTTCAGCCCCACCCCTTCCCCGTGAGCCCCACCCCTCTTGCCGTAGTGGTCCTCCTGCCATCCGCAACGGACGCCGAAGTTGCCCCCACCTCCTACGGCCCCCGCCACCCCTCCACGGTGGTGCTGATGAAGGGGGGCTCCAGAGGGGGGCTCCATAGCATCTGGGTCCCGCAGACAGCTCATGTAACGCGGGTTGCAGAGAGATGAGCCTCCCTTCCGTTTGGACTTCTTTCCATTGCGCTCCCCCCACGCAGTCTTGCGGTCATCCACTCTGGCGACTAAGAAACCACTGAACCAGGACATTCTGTGCAAGCAGAGAAAGAAAAACATTACAGACAGCAACAGGTGAAATGCAGATAACACTATAGCACTGATACAATGTGGGTGGACCATTTCCTCATCTAACCACCTGTAGGAGATGCGCATTTACCTGTTGGGGTTCTGGTACATGTCCCAGCCCTTTCCCTTGCAGCCGGTTCACTCATTTATCCCCTTAGACAAAATTTTGAAGAAGTGAGGAGGGGTTTGTAGTGGCCACACAGCAGGGCTGCAGGGCTGGATGGGGTCAAAAGGCGCCAGTTGCTTCACAACGCTCCAGATGCTTGTGCCAAAGCGAGTGATCAGAGACCAAGGTTAATGAGAAGACCAGTCTCTGCTGCCAGGCCTATCTCCAAGGCTTCTGCTGGCTCTACAGGAAAAATCAAACAGATACAAACTGTAGAATGACAAACAGGAAAAGCCAGTGCACAAATAGATCTGTGATGTTGTCATGGCTGAAATTTAAGCAGCGAGTAGATCCGTTGAGACACATCAGATCATCATAGTAATGTGGATGTCTTGACCACTCTGTTGTTGGTGCATATAATCAGGCCTAATTCATACTTAGCTCTTTTAACACATTGTTAGCAAAGATCTCTTTCAATCCAGATCTGACAGGAAATAAAATGCATCTCTGTCAGATACACATGTATCTAATTTACAGGATAACCAGAAACACTTGAGATTTTATATCGTGTCTGAAAACTGAGACAGATTCATAGAAAAACAAGCTCCTTCCAACACCAAAGGGAAAGAGGGGGGAGAAGGGGAGGATAGGGCCCAAAATAGCTTGATGGCTTGGTTTTTTAAGGTGAACCAGAACTGGCTCAATTTGACCCCCATGCAAAAACACACCCTCTGGTATAAACACACAACAGCATATTGGAGTCAGCTGGCCTGAAGATAACGAACAACTCCTTTATGCTCTGTTTATTATCACAATCAATGATAAAGGATGAGCAATAAATACAGATAAATGCCACTGGACAACAGGACACTGTCAAAACAAATATCAGGAAAATAATGGGAGATAAAGCATGACAGGATCTGTTGGCCCTAAAGCATCAAACCAAAAGCTGTTTAGAAATTATTAGAAATTAAAGCTACCAATACTTTCCTCTTAGTATTATGTAACATATGTATGACATAAATGTTATTATATCAGCCTGATGTTGCTGGAGGAAATGTATATGTAAACACACCATGTGAGCATCAGATAACAACATTGTCATAATCATTTAGTATCCCTCTCTGTTTGATGTGACAGATATGTAGACAATTTAAATACAAGGTGTTTGATTTCAGAGTACCACAAATGTTCTGATATACTCTGTTTTGAGATACATGGATATTGCTTGTTATCGCTGGTCATATGGGTAAAGTAAGTACTGTTTTGGGCTTTGCTCATTTGACTGGATGCCATTCATTTATTCACATACAAGCCAATACTGCACTTATTAGGTGGACCAGGTATCTGGGCTTTTTAAAGTTACTTTTATTCAGTCAAGGTGGGCAACCGGCAGGTTTTAAATTTGGGATAAAAAGAGCACTGGTATTAAATCAAAAATGATTGTTGTTAAATAACCAAAGACCATTTAAGGTGTCAGGAAAGTCTGACCACTACATACTGTCATCTGAAAGGTTATTAAATTAACATTAAAGATATAAATACTGTAAAATTAGACCAGGTCAGCATAAACCTACAATTGAATTTCAAAGAAATAACCACTTACATTACCTAGAGTCTATCATAGGAATGTTTTAGATTTTATTTTAAATCTGATTTATAACCAGAATGACAGAATGTTTATAATTATAGTTAATATAATATTAGTGGTGGTGAATTAATTCGTTGTGATTGAATTATAAACCCTGCACATATGGCTCAGCAACTCCTTCCCGCTGATCGTACCAGGCCTCCAGACGCCCTGAGCTCCACATTGTGCGGAGAGACGCGCAAACGCAACGCAGCCGCCGCTGCTGCAGCCGCTGCCGTCGCCTCATTTTCACCTGAGCGGCATGCTGTGTTGAAGCAAAAATAGCATTTCCTCGCTTTATCTTGCCTGCATGCGCCTTCTCTGGCACGTATCCGTCCGAGCCGTATTCCTCCTCCCTGGCAGCGGATCGACAAGATTCAAGGAGAACCACCACCCCCCCTCTCTCTCACTCTCTCACCCTCACACACATACACACCTCCCCTCTCCTCTCCTCCCACCTCCTCCTCCCCTCCACCTTCCCGGCTGCGTCCCTCACTCCCCTGCACAAGGTCGACCAGCTTGTACCCATTTGCAAACGTCGCGGTGTTGCCAGTCGCTTGGTGTGTTTGCATGGTGCTTGGCTGTACTCTCCGGTTTCCCCCACTAGCGTTAGGAAAGGGGAGGGGAAGCGGGGAGGCGGAGAAGGGAAGGCGGGGGTGACTGACTATTCCTAGGGGACATTTTTAACCGGACAGCCGCTACACTGGCGTTTCAGCCACAAACAACGTGCATAGAGTCATTCATTTTGGGCTTGTTCCAGTTAGACAAGTCCGAAGATATGCATGCATCCATCTCTTTTCTCTCTCTTTCTCTCTCTCCCTCCCTTCTCTATCTCTCCCTCTTTGGCTCAGTTGTCATCCAGATGATACAGATGCGAAAAATAGATCAAGAAATTTTGGAGAATCAAAAGTATGCAACGCATTTAATGGGCATTTTTGCATTTTCTGCGGTCCTGTTTTGATCATGTGCGGATGATATGTTCGCGATCCTGTGTATAAATGCCATGCACAGGCAGGCCGTGTGTGAGGGCCCGCATTCAAACAGCGTAGGCTTCTTGTTACATAACACCATGGCCTATGTGACAACCATAGCGGGGACCATAAAACCATTCCGTTGCGTCCGGTTGTCAAAGTTAAGATACAAACACGCCTCTTTGACCGATTGATTTTAATGCAAATGCTCTGCATTTTGCATCAAAGCAGTAATTTGCAGAATTGGCGTATTGACAAACACGAGTCTTGGGTAAATAAACAGATATAAACATGATATTGCTGCTGCACATTCCTCAGCATCTGTCAGTAGATGGAGAGGACCAGCAGTAGCTAATACTATTAAGACCACATTTAAAAAACCTCGTGTGTGTCCACAGTGGTTGGTTTTAAAAGAGGTGTATAAGTTTAAAGTTATAAGAAATTATCCACGGCTTATGTGAATCATTAGGAGCGTCAGATGCTGCCTCTGAACGTAGCCTTTCAACACCCATCAGGGCTGTCAGCTGTAATAAGAAACATAAAACGCACTGTGATGCAGCTCATCCTTTTTTCCCCACACAGAAACATTGTTATTGGCCGCCAGTGGAAAACATGTACTGACCGTGTATCCTTTGCCACCACCACCAGTGTGAAGCAAAGGCCTTACAGCAACTGTCGCGAGCTATGTCATTCACTCCGGCAGAATGGTGTATTGACGGAGAAGTGACGGAGGCGTCTACGGCTCAATGCAACAGCGTTTGAGACTTTTATGTGACGGGAGAACATATATTACATGAGTCGGCCTGCGGTGTGCAGCAGCAGTTACAGTCAGAAAGACGGACTCACCGTGATCATCTTCTGTTTCTGTTCCCCGACAGGACCGCAGCGAACAATCCTATTCGGTGTGGTTGTCGGTCAGAGCGGCCGGGGTGGGGGACCATTTGTAGCCTAGCAGTCCAAGGATGGTCCGGTTAAATTGGTCACCCTGTGGTGGATCTCCTCCTGTCGTCTTCTCGCTCCACTCCCTTTCCTCTCCTCCCCCTGACCCTCTCGGCTCCGAGCACCACTGTCAAGATGAAGGAAACACAAACATCGCACTTCCGGTGAGTAATTTCAAAGGTAAAATACCGTAAAATAAAAATAAGGAAGTAGCCAATTGACATGAAAATGTAACATTATCAAACGCATTAAAGGTGAGTCTAGTATTAAAACTGGCAATAAAGAAATAGCTAAATGATAAAATCACCTCTCAGTCACATAAAGTTACAGTCGACAGCCACCTAACCGTTAGCTTAAACAGTTGAACTACAGCTAAACAACAAACTTAAACAACTAACGTCAGCCGAATACCAAAATGATAAAACTATCGTCAGACTCACCTGTTGTAGACTATCTTGTAAACCTGTCAGTGGGTGACTTTTCTAACGTGAATTTACATTCTCATCCCCTTCGACCATCTTTATTTAACCTTTTCGTAAAGACACCATCATTGGACATATTTGTAAAGACGACTTTGCGTTTTTCCCTTTTTGCAGCGCTGACCCAGTGCCATGTAGAAATGACTGGTTTCTATAATTATTATGGTTAATAAAGGGTTTGACGACTTTTATACTTTAATGTCTGTCTAATTCGCTTAGCACAAAGACCGGAAACATGGGGAAAACAGCTAGCAGCTAGCAGAAAAAATGCTTTCGCGGTTATTTTTCGGCTAGGATCAAGAACTTCTTGAAGGCCTCCTTGTTGCCTGGCAACTGTCTGGAGCTAAGAAATGTACACGTGACCCCTTAAAAAGGTCAAACTGTGGTCTTTATTACTCAACTTTGTATAGATAAAACAAACTACGTAAAAAGGACTTTTTGATTTTAAAAAAAATATTGCTTGAATCCAGAATATTTAAAGTATGAAAAACTATTCATTTTCATTTATTGGATTGTTTCACAACTTATGAGTTCAATGTGATGGGTATATCTATTTATAAGTTTTATTTAATAATATTTACTTATTTCATATTAACACTTTGATAATCCACATAAACCACAGATATTCATCCGTTCGTCAATCCACTGTCAAAAAATATTTTGAATGATAAACGATTTTGTAGCCAGAAAAAGTGTTCATTCATTTATATAAGAATTGTTTAACTAATAAACTTTGATGTGTCTTTGACTTTATGAGCAAAACAAGTATGCCAGTTGACTCTTCACGGTTATATAATTTAAAAATCTTTACTTTTTTATTTAATGCTATTTTCTTTGTATTTCTTTCCTCCTTAATTTTACTGCTTTTATTTTTAAATTGATTTCTACATATTTCCGGTGTTATACTGTCAAACTTTGGTGATTTGACGCAGCTCTCCTCAGGCCAGGCGCGCCGTTGCTCACACCACTCTCTCCTTCCCACTTTTAGTAACTCGGCACTCCCTCTAGAGGTGAAACCGTGTCTGCGGTGACCGGCCGTCAAACAACACCAGCTGCGGGCTCCAGCACACTTCCAATGAAGAAAAACAATGATGTGAAAGAGAGTACAGTCAGCTTACACTTTCATTTTTATTTACTGAATAGAGTTAAGAATTCTTGTAAGGCTAACAAATATTAACTGCAGTCAGCTAGGGGGAAGTGTCTTGCATTGTGGAAGTAACTATATACATTTACTCAAGTACAACTTTATGGTGCTTGTACTTTACTATTCTGGAAACCTACCCGAGACTTTCAGTTAATTGGACAGTAGGGACGTTGAGACTTAACTGCCTAACGTTGTATAAAGTATTCAAAACTAGCTCCATCTTGACCTGCTACCACAGTAAAGTACCACTTGCATGTTAATGCATCAATAGTAATAATCTTAAAACAGTCAAAACAATACATCAGTCACAGGGGGCATGTTTTTCCAAAACAAATACTTTTATTTTTGGGACTTCTTTTCTCAGTACTCAGATTAAATGCAGGGCTTAAAGGGAGAATTTCATCCGAGTACTTCTTCTATTACTGGTGGTGTGCAGTATGAGGCCTGAAATGTGGGCTAAGTGGCTCTGTTTAGTCCGTTTCTGTACCCATATTAGTGATTGACATACTCATACAATATCAGAGATGATGATCAAGTTGCTCACATTTTAACTTTAAAACTCGAGTTTTGAGTTTTAAGTAAAAACTAATTTATCAGTACTGAAAATCACAGTGAACTCTTGTAACTGAGATTATTAAAGGGTCTAGTTTCTGAGAAATATCTATTGATTTATTCCCAGTGTCTAAACTGAATCAGACATGTTGTTAACAAAAGGTTACAGGTGGTAAAGGCCCTGTCAAAAAACTGTAAGTGATAAACAAACCAAAATTAAAAGGTGAAAGTGGACAAGCACAACTTGCAAAATAAAATAGAATAGAATAGAATAGAATAGAATAGAATAGAATAGAATAGAATAGAATAGAATAGAATGCTTTATTGTCATCATACACAATGTACAACAAAATTTAAAAGACAACTCTGGTGGTGCAAAATACAGGTATAGAAGAATAGAAATTGAACATAAATAAAAAATAAAAATAACAATAAATTGTATAAATATATTTACAAGGAGCCAATAAGAATGTTAAATGTAATGTAAAATGTAAGAATGTAAAACCAGCCAATAGTCTATAAGCTGTAAGCTATAAATTTAACCCCCTTGTTTACCAAATGTAAGTTGTATTTTATTAATTTTATTATTTACAAGTTTGTCTCAGAATTTGTGCTACTTCTGCACAAAATAAACAATGGAAGGTCTTGTATTGTTACATAATCTTGAATACCCAAATGAAAAATTAAGTTTTATTCCCTTTATTATTGTTTTTTTTTCAGTTGTGCTTTCATGGTAAATTTTCATAATTAAAGTTTTTTTTAAATCATGTTGCCGTAAACTGACACAGGTATTGTTTCAGTCTGGGAAAGGTGGTTGGTGTCTGAGTCTAAGGACATACTGTGCTTTTTGTGTGTGTTTGTGTGTATTTATCCTACATAGTAAGTTGTTGCCCACTAAAAGCTTAGCCTGCCTCCTAAGCATGTATCTTACATAATTTTAAGGAATAAAGTTATGCTTTTGGATGAACATTATGCTACAGTTAAGGTTTTCATATTCACAATATTTTGTCTCTGAATAGTAGGCTGCTAGGTCTAAGAGGAATAAAGCAGAATTACAACAATAGATGTTGCAGTCATTCATAAAAGAACTGGCGTAAGAAGCTGACCTCAACAGAGGTCAATAGAGTCCTGTAAACTAAACCTCAAACAAATGCACATTGGGCCGACAAATTTGCACTGACAGTCATGTGGCAGTGAGGCAAAACAGACACTGTAATTAATGATTTGCAAAACTGTTGGTTCTTCATGAAGTGTAGCTAATGAATAAAAGAAGAACAGGTGTGCAGGTTGCAGATAACACAAGCAGTCAGGTGACCAATAAAGAAGGAACACTCACTGAGGTCATCTAGTGGACAGGTATGTCCTCTTTAGAGCCAGAAAATTAAGCTGGAAATACAATTCTCAGGTTTGCGTGCAAGAGAGTATTCACAGGTGTTAGCTCGCTTGAAATTGTTTGTTTGTTTACTTTATACTTGTATGTTGCACATTTATATTTCTTCCCTTCTCCAAATCTGACATGGGAGTTTTTTTTTGGCCTGTTTGTATCTTTGGGGATTAATAATTTCACCTTTACACATTACACAGAAAGAAGAGGAGTGGACAAGGAGTCTGAGACCAAAGAGGGGAAATGCAGTGGTGTGATCACTGACAGAAACAATCAGAATCACTGGCTACAGGAGCACCACCAATGAAACAGGATGTTGGTTGGGATTTGGATCCTGGAACAAGAGGACTTGACAACATCAAGACAAGTTCAAAGCAGGAAATATTAAAATCTGTCAAAAGCAAGGGCAATGTAATAGGGTTGTCAATATTAGTGATGAGGAGTGAAAGAAACTGGGATGTCAGTTCGGTAAATGGAAGATGGACCACTCAGGGGTCTGCCCAGCTGTTGGAGCAACAGATGAGGTTACTTAGAAAATGGTATGAAAGCAGCCTGGTTCCACACAAACAAATCATCATCCACACCAATTTGTTCTGAAACTTGTTCTTTAAGTTAGAAAAACAGAAATCAGCTGACACGAACTTGATATGAAGATGAATGATATTAATCAGTGGCAGCAATTACCTTGGACCCAAAATCTGAGTTAGAGAACACAATGCAGGAGTGGGTAACAAGTATAAATACACTTAATTAATGCAGTAGCATGAAGTTGTGTTTGCTAGTTTACAATCAAACCAATAAGATCATTTGTAGTGGATGAAAATTGCGTTTTTCCACTTTATACACAGCTTTACTTCTTACTACTAAAAATAAACAAAAAACTGAATTAGTATTTATCCGTCCACTAGGGGCAGCATAAGTCAAAAATGGGCTTAAATAGTGTAAAAGTTGTTATGCTAATATTTTAGCACACAGGTAATCAAATCAGTAGCCTACTATGAGTGCTAAAAAGCACATTGAAAGAAGACATTGTGGACTTTTGATTTAAGAAATAGAATTTATGGGCAGCAACTTAACTTCAATATTTCTGTCGCTATAATTGAATACTTTTTTTGATCACTGACACAGACACAAGACTAAACGCATAGACAAAATAAATTCAAGCATATTTAAATGTCACTTCTACTTGTGTTCAGTACATTTATTTTTAGACACCCTTTCCTTGCGTAGGTCTAATTGTTCTGTGTGTAACTTTTGACTTCACTACACAAATGCACTTAATTACAGCCCACCTCTGAGCACTTATACCTGCCTACTACTGTATTACGGTGTTAGAAATTATTTACTTAACATTCTTAGTGTTTTAATATAACGTTTCTCAGCATTTTTAATGTCTGAATATTTTTGTATCCGTGTCACAAAAAAAATGAATATTTAAGTATTACACCAAAAATTGGAAGGATGCAGGGAAAATGTTTTACACAGGTCGCCCCTGTATTATGAATTCAAAGATCCACTCTTTGAAGAATCCATATATATATATATGACTGTGGTTTACTGTTTGAATCCTCATTGAAGAGCTCTGTACATTATGCACAAACGTAAAGAAACTGTATTTATACAACTCAAAAATACTCTAAAAAAAATGACATTAAATATGTTTTCCTGTATCCCACCATGAAGTGATTTTTGGGCCAGTTTAGCCAACCGTGACACCCCCGGCAGAGACCCACACTTAGTATGGACCTGAACGGTTGCTCGAGCGATGACGCTTCAGTCCTAACGGTTTATTTTAGCTTCGGTATTTTTCCTGTTCGCTTTAGCTAGTTATATTTTCCCTGATGTAACATACATTTTGTGCCTATACGCTAGCCTTCTCTGTCAGCTCAGCTCGGATATCAATCGCCTTTTCCTTCATTTTTAGCTCCTGCATGCCGCTTCCCCGCTGTGTGTACTGCATATAGATGTATTTAGTGTCCCTTGTTTCCTCCAGTAACCCATGTCTGTGTGCATCCCGCCTCCCTGCGATCTCAATAGATGGTGCAAGTCAAAATGTCCAAATCGCCCGTAGACCCACTGTCTGCTGTGGAAACAGGCTCTCAATCGCACTATTTCCAGGTAAATGCACACACTTTACTCCATTTTTCAACATGTCTAACTATTATCATTACCGAGTAAAGTGCGGGGAAATAAAACGGCTAGCTTAATGTCTTGCTACTTGTTGTTGGAATTGAGGCGTCGCTTTGGCAGCAAGATACTTTTTTTTTTCACCTCCGCCTTTAATGAAACTGCAGATAATTGATGCTTGATCGGTAAAAAAAAGCCAGTGAGTGCGATCATAAAGTAGGCTCACATATGCTAATTATGTCCTCTCATGTACATAAACACGATAAAATCTCCTGATGCTCATACATTTGAGACCCATCCTTCATGTATTCTGTATAAGTGTTTTATCACATAGCGTTATGTCAGTCGCCTTTTTCGCTATGCTTCATGCACGCATCATGTACACTAGTAACATGATTGGACCCGCATTCTGAGTTGCATTGGTGTAAAGGCACAGACCACGGCTCTGACTCACCTGTATCCTGAATCCACAGGGCCTGTCAGCACTCTCTGCAACATCCACGCTTTTTTGTTATGGACAGGGTTACAGTAGAGAAAATTTGTCTCCTGCATTACACAGACCAATATGTGTAGCTACATTGACTAAAAAATTGGTGATATTGTGATGAGCTAATGCTGATTGCAGAGCTTTGGTGTTTTACTGCTGTTTTACACCAGCTCTGTAAATATGTTCTGTCATGTTATTTAATGTTATGTGTCAACTGATCTCTCTATCTTTCCTCACCTGTTTTTCTCTTTCATCAGCTGCCCAGGAAGCTGCCTAAACGCAAGAGTCGCTTCAAACGCTCAGATGGCAGCACTTCCTCTGACACAACATCCAGCTTCATCAAACGGCAGGTAAAAGCCCCTGGAGCCATTTGTTGTCTTCTCTTTCACTATTTATGCTTGCATTGTTGGCTACACCATGCCCTGCTTTATTACATTGCTTTGCTACAATCACACTGGTTGTCAGGTGGGGAAGGAGGGAGAGGTGTAGCTTTTATGAAAAATGTAGGGAAGTTGTGCTCTGAAGTCTGGATTAGAGGTTTGAACAGGTTACTCTGCACATCGTTGACGCTGGAATAGCATTTATATTGTTTTCCAGGTATAAGCTGTTGTTTGGTAATTAAGGTTCTTCCTTTGAACTCACAATTGCCATTAAAAGACAATTGTAGCTCCGTGTTTATCATTTCTGTGTACAGTACATGAGTGTTTCTTCATCCACAGAGCTGTATCCTCTGTTTGTAGATGTATTTTTTTGCCCAGTAGAGAGCAGCAAAATGCTTGAAAGCAGCTATGTGTTACATCAAAATCCCAACACAGCCCAGTTTTTTAATTAATGTTTTCAGGTCAAGCTTGTGCAAAAGACTCCGATGGAGATTTGGTGTTATTTAAGACAACCTTTAACAGTAAAAAAAGGCAAAAGAGTTTTCAGGGCCTCAGATCCCTATCATTCTGTTTCTGTCCGTCTGAATCATACGTTCTCAACTAGATCTGCTGATGTGAAACTGTGTAATCAAAGCAGTTTAGATTTATCTTGATGTGCTGTTTCTGAAGAGGTGTTTGATTAAATTTGGGTGTGAAGTCAAGCTGATTGTAGTTCCACAGAAAGTCCAGCAGAGGGGAGAATTTGATCCCTGTCTAACCAGGTCTTCAAGAGTCAAGAGGTTTCATGGGGCTACAGACAGACTGTGCATGCAGAGCTTGTTTCAAACTGCTAGATCCATATCAAAGGTTCATGAGCCTTTGCATCAAAGAGGAAAAGTCAGAAGGGATTCAAATACTCCCTCTTAAAGAGCCTGGTGTTTTATAATAGAAACTACAAGGCTCTCCTTATATTTCTGCAGGCTTTTTATAATACAAAAAGAATATGTCATCATCCAGAGCTGAAACAATTAGACACTTATTAAAACATTAAAATAAATACACATATAATAAGGCTATTACAGCATAAAGTACTTGAGTGGTGGATTAGTTTACAAAAAGGGAATTAATCTGCAGTTATTTTGATAATTAATTAATCATTCTAAAGTAATTTTTCAAGTTAAAAAAATTGACTGTCAGTTGTGCAAAATAATCAATTTAACATTAGTTTCCACTTAATGAAAATGCAAATATTATTTTTTCTGTTTTATGTCTTTTTGTAGGACAAATAATAATGGATGATCAATAAAAAAATCTACAAAGTAATAAATGATGTTATCTGAAGCCCTAAAGTGTTTTAACCTGTTTTGCCTGGGCTGAATCAAGGGAACCCTAAACTGAGAACCTGAAAAAACATAGTTGATAGCAGAAGTTAAATGTCTCTTCAGCAGAATAAAGTAGTGCTGATAATTTTAGTCACTCAGTCAGTTGTCAAGGAACTGAAGTTTTTCGTTATAAATAAAATGTATTTTTGGATAATTGATTAATCACTTAAAGTGAGATTTTGTAACCTGTGAAAATTAAAACAATTCAATCCTCCTCTTTCAAATAAAAAGGTGAACTCACTCAGTTGGCCTAGTACGGTCATAAGCTCACCATAGCCAATGTTACTTCTGTTTGCAAACAGTAGATGGGTACATCAATACTGTGTGACTGATATTTCTACTACTGTTACATCATGTTTTAGTAATCATCTTAATACCTCAGTTGTTTAGTTGAAGTCAAAATCTCAACCACTCAATGAAAAGATTCAGCTCTAAATTTATGCATTTGTACAAAACGTTCAAAAAGCTCGATGTTGAAAAGTCAACCTGTTGTGAGTGTTAGCATATTAATATCTGATTTTCATTCCTTTTTGAGTTATTAAACTGAATATTCCTTTGGGCAAATAGTTGCACAATTAATATACAAAATTAGTATTATAACTATTTTAATAATTAAATTATGGTTGAAATAATTTTTAAAGAAAAAAGCCAAATATGTCCTTCTTCCAACTTTACAAAAAGGATTTGCGGACTTCTTGAATTATATAACCTAATATATGACTTTATTAGATGACTGAATATCTCTATGTTGTGATAATCATTCTGTTACATTTTGATGACATTTCTTTGACCACATAATAGTTCATGCTATATATTTCAATTTTAATGCCACACATATATTTTGTATATGTATACTTAGTATCTGCTATGCTTCTTTTTTAAAATTTTATTACTGGTTTCATTATAATTTTGCCGCTAGTGTCTTACTCTTATGTATATTTTTGCTGGTCTGGCCTCTGTTTCGTGCAGAGCACCATTTGCGTGAGGGATTGTGGGGCAGCGTAACTAAGAGACGAGAGGAGGTAGAAAAAAAAGGGCTGAGCACACATCTTCTTCAGAGGGGGACATTAGTTATCCTGATTGGGTTTAATGACAATCTCCAGATTCCCTGAGAATATTGCACGGCTTAAAATATTCATGATGCTCATTTTGAGGCCCTCGGGCAGTGTGATGTGTGGGTTCACTGTTCACACGAGCGCCTTTACTTTCCTTTCTCTCTGCACGCACAACAAGCACCCCCCCTGTCCAATAGGTGATATGACATTGTGTTTAATGCAGAAGGAGTAAATTTCACAAATAGAGCAGATAGTTTCTTGTCTGTGATAGGGGTGGGGTGTCTATGGAGGAGCAGTGGAGTATGACTCATTTCTGCAGCAGGATACAATAAGCAGTATGCTGCCATAAGTGTGGATATAGTGTATGTGTTCTATGTAGGACATGAGTCCTCAAAACTGGAGGAAAAATATTGAGCAATGAGTTCTGTTATAACAGCAGCTTTGCTTTTGTTTCCTCTCTACCTGTGTATGTCTGTATTGTTTATATTCTCATAACTAAGAATGTGGTGTAGGTGGTCTGATCAAGTGATGCGAAAGCTGCGTTGGTTGGTGTGTGAATGTGTGTGTGCTTGTGAGGATGGGCTGAGGTGGGGTAAGAATAGAAAAGAAGGTGTTGCCGGTGTCTGCTCCAGTGCAGGTCGTCCCTGGTTAGGGGATTGGACACAGTCAGGTCTGTCTGCATTTTACAGCATGTAGTGTATGGAGAGGGAAGAAACGGCAGCAGCAGAATCACAGCATTAAATGAGTGAGTACAAATGACTTGAAGAAAGCTTCTTCTTCTGCCTCTCTGAAACTCCCCCTGGTTCACCCACATCTCTTCATGGCATTTCCATTGAATGCTGTCTCTCCTCTCTCTGTTTTGCATTGTCTCCCTCCTTCACCTCGCCTCCCCTCTTCAATGCTTTTCTTTCATCATTCCTTCACCTGCTTTACTTTTTGATTACTGTCATCCCGTTTGCACTCTTCACAGTGCCTCACTGAATCTTGTGATTGATCAGCATATGCTATGCCTGATCTTGACATTGTTATTGATGTAACCATGGAGTGATTTATTGCTTTGTGTGTCTGAGAGCTCTTTGCATGTGCAACTTGCTGACATTGACTTATGGTCGTACAGTTAGTCAGACACTTTAATATTAAATTAGATATTTGGCTGCTGGATTTCCAAATCGCTGGAGCTTGCATTTTTGTTGCTATTTCGCTCTGAGGGAAAGGTGTTGTGGTCTGTTGAATAATATATTCTGCTGTTGTGCAGAATCTCCATTCTTAGACAAATGAAATGTAGCATGATTTCAGTGCATATCAGTTTACATTATTTTAAATGAACAGTTTTGTTGCATTTTTATTTTATCTATAACAAATCATGCACTTAACATTATTACCAACAATTTTGAGGTGTGCAGTAAATTTCAAAACCTTTTCTGTTAACAACATAACCCATGCTAGTGTTGTAACTCTACGGATGGCAGTCTCAGTCTGAAGGTTCAACTCTTTGGTCCTGACTGAAATATCTCAACAACATTTTATGAATTGCTTTGAAATGTAGTGCTGACATTCATGATGCTTAGAGTATTATTGTAATAACTGAATGATCCTTTAATTGAACACTCAGTGTAGACTTACCAGTTGTGCAGTGCTTTGGGTTTTTTTTCAAATATCTGCAAAAACTAATGAAATTCCCTTTTGCTTCAGTTGGACTTTGTATTTTGTGCTTGTAAGCAAATCTTAGATTGCTAAAATGATAACCAAAGATAATGAAAATGGTAATATACCAAAAAAAACATGAATGCCTTACCATCATCAAAATTTGCCACTTAAAGTAACTTTAAGAGGCTATAATTAGTGTGGAATAATTAATGTGAAGGGAATCATGCATGCTGTTATGATGAACTAATAGAGAATTATCACCTGACTCTGCAGCTTTCAGGGAGTGTTTTACCTCTGTAGCTCATTGTTTCATTTTTCCACCCTCTTACTTCACTGTTCTGGTTCACTCTCACAGAAACAACAATAAGGTTGGTCTTTTTGGCCACAACAAGCAGCTAATAAATCCACTGTACACCAACCGCTCAGCACCAAACAGTGGACAGAAAAAGTTGGACTAGCTTGTGAAAATAGTGGAGCATTTAGCAGTTGAAGAGCCAGATATTTTTTTGCAGCAGTTGGTGAAAAGCAAAAACAGAGCCAAAATGGGAGAAAATATTGGAGTTCACTTGGACTCATCAGGTGGACTCAAACATGACTCCAAATGAAGGCTAATGTTGCTCCGTTTTATGCTGGGCATGTAAATTAGGAGCTGTATGGGATAATAATATGTTGGTTTTGTGTTCACAGAGTTTTGTGCTGCCCATAAGTTATCCAGAAAATGAAATGATTGCATGTTTATTAGCATTAGAAAACCTTAAAAACATATTTGCTTGTCTTGTATCATTCCTGTGCTGAAAGACCTATCACTCAGCCTGAGAGAACTTTTTAATCTTGCATTGCGTGCAGATTTTAATTTTTGGGGTTTTGTTGGCATATTGATCAACATTATGTAACTTTAAGGTTGCTCTTTTACATGCTCTGCCTTGGCTTACCAGTTAATTAACCTATAATTTAAGAAAAGATCCCGTAGTGAAGGCATCTCTTTATGTCTTTCCAAATGAAAATAACACAGCAATAAAATCATGATAAAAGAAACGCAGAAACTCCTTGCTGTTCTGTCCCTAGACTGTAGGATGACTTGGCCCTCTTGAGGACTAGCTGGAAGACACAATTCCTCGTTGGCCCCTCCCTGTGGAGTTGAGGCCATCAGTGTTGCAGTGTGTGAAGAATAATCACAGAGGCACAATTGGAAGGAACATAGTTAAATTTAGCCCCCAGACAGGGACATTGGCAGTAAAAAAAAAACAAGACATCCTCACACCAGACAATAAAGATGTACTCACATTGTTGCACTCTGCATTGCAGCTTAGCTTCACTTACAAAATACACTGATATCTGTTCAGTTACAATGGTGGTTACACTTTTTTTAAGGATTTGACAGCAGGCAGGACAGAGAATGTGCAACAGAGGTCCACAGCCTCGTGTCCAAACATTAATAATAAATAGCAATCACAGCCCAGGCAGCTCCCTGTGTTCTAACATCATTAAACAGCTCTCTGACATAACGCCTTTCCCCTGCGCCCACCACCATATTTATTCCATTTTTATGTCTGTGTGTGTTTGAGCGCGTTCCCAGAGAAGACAGGGAAGCCGTTACAGTGAGAAAAATTCAGATTCATGTCTTTATCAGGCTCTAGCGCCGTCCTCCTAATCAGCCAGGTATGCAACTCTCTCTCTGACCGTCTCTATCTGTGGTGTCTCCGTCTCTCATGCTCACCGTCCTTTTTTTTCTTCCTCCCCCTCCTGCTGTTTCCCCTCTTTTCTTCTATCTGCGATGTGGATAGATATCTAGGTCTCACACCACTCCTTCATGGCATTTTATTATGTTCTAATCTCATCTTCCCCTCGAGATAGCCCCGCTTTATCTTGTCGTATAAATCGTTTATACCTCTCGTCTCTGCAGCCATCCTTCAGTCACTCTCCATCCTCGTAAACATCCCTCTCTTTTAAGTGTATCTTGTCAAAGATATTCACCCCCCCTTCTCTGTCTCTCTTTCTATTTATCCTGTTCTTCCTCACCCTCCTCACCGGTGCTGCTCTGGCACTGGTGCAGTGTTGCCTTGCAGAGCTTGAGAGTGCTAGAAATCAGATCTAGTTATCTAACACAGACACAAACACAAAAATAAGGGAGGAGAGGTGTTCGCTCGCCGTTTCTCTGGGACTTGAAGTGGTATTGTAGATACAAAATTATTTTGGATTGTATGTATGCCTTCTGAGGAGCAGAGAGAGCAAAGGTGGTGGTTGTATTTCATGTCCGGGCACTTTTTTTCCGTATTTTGAGCCTGAATTTTCTTTTGTTCTGCTGTTGCTAATTGGTCCTCTAGAGGATTTGTTTGTATATATTGGCAAGATGGATGGCCAGGACCAAGTCGCTGCACTGTGGAGGAAGGAAAAAACAAAGTGAAAACTGTTTTATGTGCTGTTTTTTATTTTCTTTAATCTTGCTTTATTTGCAAGAACATGGCTCATCGTCTGTATATATATGTA
>JAPZDV010000002.1:19690222-19700395 GCA_029814665.1 Acanthurus lineatus | reverse complement strand
CTCATTGTCTGTATATATATGTAATTATAAATACTGGACTTATCGATAAGAGGTTCTATCTGAGCGTTTTGGTATCTGTCTCATTAGTCACATCTCTTATTTTTACTTCATTTTTTTCTCTCTTTTGTCACCACTCTGTCTTGCCTGAATTGGATTTGTTTTTGCTGCAGTGTTGTTGACTGAGTTCCCTCGGAGATGTCAAATAAATACCAAATATAGATGAGATCACACACACAAACTGCATCTGGAACACCATTTCATATTTCTTTACTTTTTATCCTTTTCTCCTTAGAAATTAGCATCATGGTTACTGTCTAAATATGATAATGATAATATCATCACAATTACAAATATATTTATATCACGGTTGCAACAAGTGCTTCTATTATTAATTATTCTGCAGATTATTATTAATTGATTTTATGCTTACAGCTGTAAAATTTAAGAAAAATTGTAAATAATACCCATCAAAAATTTCCACAGTGTTCTTAAAAGTCATGTTAATTTCCACCAAGAACGTTACTTGGAGATATTCTGGTTAACATTATGTAAGATGAGCAGAAAGCTTCTTATTTAAGAAGCTTTACCAATGACATTCTAATGTTTTTGCCTTAGATATAACTCAGAATAGTTGCTAAATAGTTTTGTGTTTATGAACTGAGAAATTTAAACTTATAGTGTCAGCTCTACAGAATATGGACATTCAAGGCATTATAGAAACCAAACATAGAAACTATCTAACAGATTCTGAGAAGCCTGAAACAGCTATGAAGTGTTTTTTGCCGTTTTATTCTGTGTAAAATGACTATGTGTGCTTTATCTGAAGCTTTCTGCATAATGTGCTAGCCATCCCATGGATATGTTCTTATTAAACTGCTTACAATGAAAAATGATAGCCAGCATATATTTTGCTAATGAGGAGATGTCCTTGGAGAATAAACAGGGGAATAAAGGATGTATATGTGCTGCACTGTGGGGGATGATGGAATGGATTGGGGCCAGGCAGGAGAGAAGAGGAAGCAGTTGCCTCCTTTGTGCTATATTTGGTCTACCAGAAGATGGCTGGTGTGGGAGAGCAAAGCATTGTGTTGTAGATACACAGTGGCTCACACATGAATGTGTTCATGAATACAGACATATTTGCATGCACACCTGCGTACAATGACTATAGAACAGACAAACAGATGAAAGCAGAAGTATGTACAGATACAGTACATTTACCTATTTAACCTCATTGTAATATGCTTTAGCTAATGAACTAAATGTAAGTTTGACATGGTTTATTCCAAAAACAAATTCCAAAACCACAAATTATATTCCTAACATATCTGCCTCTGACTCTCTGCTGACAGGGGTCGGCTGATTCGTACACCAGTAGACCGTCGGATTCAGACCTGTCAGCAGAGGAGGACCGCGAGGCGTATCGGCGTGAAGCCGAACGCCAGGCACAACTGCAGCTCGACAGAGCTAAGGTAGGTTATACAGTGATTTACGCTACTATGCACAGTTTAGAAGTTAAAATGTTTATAGGTAAAGTCATTAGATCTGAGATAGTCAATCACCTTCCTACCTACCTACCTACCTCTATCCTACTTACTCTAGGCCTATGATCTGTAAGGAGTTTTAAACCAAAGGTCAAACAAAAGAGTTTAATATACATTACATCTACAGTCAATATGTTGTTTTAGTGCAAACCATAGGTGAGGCAAAGTGTTTTACAAAACTAAAGTAAATCCCAAGTCTGTATAAGCTCCAGGTCTAGACAAATAGGTCCCGAGTCAAATTCCTATATTTATATTTTAAGTCGTAAATAAGTTATGAAATTAGAAACAGTAGTAATATCAAGTTAACTTTACTGTTGGTCAGCCACTGATGACAGATAGAAAACATAAGACCTTGTTGATTGTTTATTGGTTTTAAAAGACAGCATTAAGGCTACCAAACTTTGAATGCAAAACCCTAAGCCTTTGTTAATGCTCACTTGGCTGATCTGAGCTTAATTCACAGTTAATTAAAGATCATTAATGCTGACTACAACTTAATGATCTTTGTCATATGTCAAAGTTGGTTGAACCTCTCAGTTTTGAGCCTCATGTTTGGCCTGCCAGTGTCTACAGGAATATTCAAAATATGTTAATGTGTATGTTTAACTTTTCAATTACTTGGGCTTGTTGAGGATCTAAGTCATTTAAAGTTAAAAGAATAAAATTACAAGTCGCAGGTCTTAAAGGCAAGTGTAAAATTACCAAGCCCAAGACTGAAGCACTAACCTAACCTAAGTGTTTTTCACCTTTGTATTGCTGTTTTTTAATCACTGATGAGGGTTCTTCTTGTTCTTATTTATTGTTGTACCAGTCCAAACCTGTAGCATTTGCAGTAAAGACAAATGTGAGTTACTGTGGAGCTCTGGATGAGGACTGTCCTGTCCAGGGAGCTGCAGTCAATTTCGATGCCAAAGACTTCCTGCACATCAAAGAAGTGAGTGGTTTTTTATTTTGTCTCCGATAATGCACCCTTTCATGACATTAACAGAAATATGTGACGTGGTTCTGTTGTCGTGTTGAACTTAACAGAAGTATAACAATGACTGGTGGATCGGTCGGCTAGTGAAAGAAGGAGCAGACATCACCTTCATCCCCAGCCCTCTACGACTGGAGGCAATGAGACTCAAACAGGAACAGAAACAAAGGTCAGTTAATAGACTTAAGATTCTCTGAGGACTCATTTCTACAGTATAAGTTTGACAATTTAGTGTTGTTGTTGCAGGAAAACAGGGGGTAACTCCTCTAGTTTAGGTGACATGGTGAGTGGGAGTTGGAGGACCACACCGCCGTCTGCAGGTGAATGTAAGTATTACAAATCTGTCTATGAAGAGAACTGTGGCCTCTTTTATCTTCCATCTTTTTTCTTTCATTGACTCTTCTTTTCTATTTTTCACAAGCCAAACAGAAGCAAAAACAGGTAGGTTTTGTCACCTTTTAATGACACAGCATGTGCTCACATTACACTGTTTTGGACTGGGATTGGATGTTGCAAGGATGTTTGCAGATCTTGAAAAGTCTTAGTGAGCATTAATTCAGTTCGATCAAAACAACAGCCGTAATTGTTTTAATTTTCAGGTACAAAGGTCGTATATATTTTTCTCATAATAGGCAAATGTCAATTTCAGCAAAACTGTTTTGTAATTGGTTAATCCACGCATCAGTTTCTATCCATTTATCTGGTCCAGATCATGTTAATAAATTTTAACATTAGGAGCCGATTTATACATGAATGAAAATTTCTGCAAAAATGCAATTAAATATATCCTTAAACTCTTGAACTAAATCAATAGTTGGATCATAGTGTCATAGTGTCTTAGCTGATTTTTTTTTTTATCATTCTTTGACTGCCATGAGTGTGACAAAGCTATTTGAAGGTGTTACATTTAATTGTATGGGCCCCAAAAGAGTTTAATTCGGTGAACTCAGCAGAAAAGCTGATTTTCATATTTTTCTCCTTTTACCACAAATAAACCAGAACTCCTCATTATTAAACCCCACTCTCTGTTCTCCCCTCATCCACCCCTTCTCCTGGCAGGAACACGTCCCTCCCTACGACGTGGTGCCCTCTATGAGGCCGGTGGTCCTCGTGGGACCATCGCTGAAGGGCTATGAGGTCAGACTCTCTCCATTTCACCCCCAGTAGAAAGAGAATGACTGTGTCACATTGCACTCTTCTCACTGTGAAAACCCTACCACAACTGAGACTTTTTGTTTAAACCTGAATCAAGTATGACTGTGGGTTGTTGTTATCAGCTTTTTGTCCAACATTATTTATGTTTAAATCATCATAAGAGACCTTGATTGTTGACAAAGATGCAGTCACTCAATAACTTCATTGATTTCATTCAAATTATTTGAAGCATGAAATAATAAATGAATGATATAAGTTTTTCTTTCAATGGACAAATACACAGCAATCAGACAGTTTTGCTTCTTTCAAGTACTTCAGGAACTTGTTTAAAATACATTTTGCTTGTTGAAGTAGTTTAAATACCACATTTAGTTTCAGTTAATTTTGAGAGAAAAAATCTGTATTTCAGCATCATTACATTTGCATATTTTTTTTCTTATGCCGCATTTGTCGATTTATTATTGTATGTTTATATAGCAACAGTACTTAAGCTTGAGTACACTTTTTCCATTTTCTTCCCACCTCTGTATGTATTTATATGTACACTTGTACAGACAGTTCAGGTTTACCTTTGACAGTAGAGGATATTACATAAATTTGACTGTTGAGTGTGTGGAAAGATGCTGTTCCTATATCTAGTTGTTTTGGTATCCTAATGTTGTTCTGTCTGTTCAAAGAAGGCTTTTTCCTTCCTCTTATCCTCCCACGTAGGTGACGGACATGATGCAGAAAGCTCTTTTTGACTTCCTGAAACACAGGTTTGAGGGAAGGTCAGTAAAATGGAGAGATTAGAGAATCTGTGTAGTTGTGGAAAGTCAGGACCTATTTAAATATCTGTTTAAGTTTTACTGAAATTTTCTCCTCTCTGTATTATATGACTGTTGGCAGAATCTCAATCACCCGTGTAACTGCCGACCTGTCTTTGGCCAAGAGATCTGTCCTCAACAAAAGACCCATAATGGAGAGATCCAACACTCGCTCTAGTTTAGGTGATTGCATTTATGTCTGTGTGTAAATATTCCTGATACCAAGAAGCCCAGAGTTTAAACTCGGAAATTCTGATGTATCTTGTCTCTGCAGCGGAGGTCCAGAGTGAGATTGAGAGGATATTTGAGCTTGCCAAAACGCTGCAGCTGGTGATTCTGGACGCGGACACCATCAACCATCCAGCACAGCTCGCCAAAACCTCACTTGCACCCATCATTGTCTATGTCAAAGTTTCTTCACCAAAGGTACAGTAGGTTTCCTCAGCCATGTATGCTGGATTCTCTGTTGCCTTATCTTCCCTTAACTTTAACTTTTTCTTTACCTTTCTGTCAGGTGCTCCAGAGGCTAATCAAATCCAGGGGGAAGTCTCAGAGCAAGCACCTGAATGTGCAGATGATGGCTGCAGACAAACTCTCTCAGTGCCCCCCGGTGAGTGGAGCATTTCAATCTACTGTTAAAATGTTTGACTGTTTCTAAACAACCAGTACAACATTTCTGTTTGAAAAAGTCATTTTTGTCAGCTGGTGACGGCACCAACATGTAATTCTTGGAGAGCCTTGATGTTTCTTTTTTGGTTTTTTGTTTTTTTTTGCTGGTTTGCAGGATATGTTTGATGTCATTTTGGATGAAAACCAGCTGGAAGATGCTTGTGAGCATTTGGCTGAGTACATGGAGGTCTACTGGCGTGCTACTCACCTGCCAGGAAACACCCCTCTTAACCCCTTATTGGAGCAGAGTCTGATGACCCCGCCTTCAGCCATCTCTAGTCTACAGGTGAGCCCTTGCCTTTGTGTGTTTATAACATCAAAATACTGTTTTTATACTGTTTAAAGACTCTTAAGTAGGATTCCTCTCTTGAACATGTTGTATGTTGTCACGTCTGTACCAGCTCTTCATCAGATTCTCACCCCTTTGTTTTGATTGTCTCCAGATGTCTGTCCTTTCACTCATCCATGCTTAACATCTTTGCAGTTTTCTGAAACACAGGAATTAATTGAATGATCGCTTACAAAAAGGGGTGAGTAGTAGGGTTTATGTATACAAATATATTTGCACTTTCGACCCCAACAATCCCCTCTTACACATCCCCCGACACCTGAACACGACACAGCGGCTGAGACGGTGAATGAACAGCACTTTATTCATTCAGATCTCACCACAAAAAAGATGGCGTGTTTTCCTTCATTGCATCCTGCCTCCTTTTATTTAGTTGATGGTCTCAGGTGAATCACTGCTCCACAAGCTTTCTGAGAGAAAATTCACAAAGCAGCTAACAGTATAATTAAGAAAATCAAGTTTTATAGTTATAAAACATACAAAAGAAATGTCAAAATCTGATCGCTGTTTGCTATTTTTAATCGGAATAGATCATGTTCCAGGCATGCTTTGTGAATGATGCCCCCGCTCACAGCAGCACACAATGCTATCTTGAATGACAATGCTAATTTAAGGCGTATGATCAATGCATAAACAATTTATTCACCTGATCTAAATGCATAATTTATACATCAATAAAAGCAGACCATAACATGAGTAGAGTAACATTTTATGTCCAAGAGTAACCTCCTAACCATCCATTTAACTGTTTCACTGGCATTTCCTTTGTTTGGTGTCCGTACTGTTAATCTGTTTACACACAGACAAAACACTGCAAGCACTCAACCAAAAAAGGACTTTACCAACACTGGTTTACTGCTGCTGTACATTTATTTGTATTTTAGTCCAATATGTATCAGAATTGTTACAGTGTTTGTAAGTGTTTTAGCTTAATGAGCATATTTTAGTTCTATTAAAATGCAGGTTTTGTCCATTACCGAAAAGTGTTTTAGACATGCAGAGCTTCTGCCAAACAATAACGCAATCAGCTCCAGCTGAATTGTGTATCGCACTTTAACACAACCTAGAACTGTGGATTTATTCCTCCATATGAAAGAATGTCTTTGCAGCCATTGAGGTGTGGAGAAACTTTTACGTCAACCAGTAGCATTTTCAATGCACATATTGGCTTGCAGGTGTTGTTTTGAGATATGCTTGAATCTTCCTTCAAAGTCTTTCTTGATGTAGTGTTTGCATTATTTTGTCTTTTCTGTGTGTTTGCTGTCTGTCTGTAATGAAAAAAAAGCTACCAGAATGTGTGAAGCCACTTAAAATGTTATCCTGCTTTTAGAGCTGCCTTGTAATATTCTTACTGTCTTTATTTTTCTGCGTGACCACTTGAATCTTCCAGAATCAGAACAAGAACCAGCCGCAGCCTCGCGAGGCGGTGGGCTTGGAGGGTGATGAGGAGGAGGAGGCAGGCGAGGAGGCCCATTCCCCCTTGGAGCAGGACAGTCTTATGCCATCTGACGAGGCCAGCGACTCCCTGTCTCGTGGCCAGAGGGGGAGTCCGTGCCAAAGGGGGGGTGAGGAGGATGAAGAGGAGGAAGAAGAAGAAGAAGAGGAGGAGGAAGAGGAGGAGGATGAGTATGCCTCTCCCTGCCATGCTCGCACGTACAGGGACATGTACCCTCCTCACCGTGGGCATGTGGGCAGTGCCCACAGTGCCAACGGGCACGAGTCACAGGACAGGCTGCTCCAACGCGAAGCTCAGCAAGGTCACAACCACAGGAACAACCGCCAGCGCAGCCGCCCTTGGCCCCGAGACACCTACTGAGGAACAAGGGCCCCCCCTCGTCCTCCAAATCAGCACCAAGATCACCCCGAGCCCTCCGACCGCAGTATGTTCCCAAATATACGATATAGAGATTAAAAAAGTTGCCCGAGATCAGCTCCAAACTTAAATCAAATCAATCGAAAACAGATGCCCAAATTTATAAAGCAGACAGCTGTAGGTCTTTATTTAAAGTATGTCCCGTCGCACTCTTCCAGCCTCCTGGTTTATCTAAACCAAGGGGATCTATTGACCTCTCCACATTCAGATAAAAGTCAACAGGGCTACTCACCTCTGCAATGGAAAGGTTTCAGGCTACCAGCTGTACGCAAACTCAAACTTTAGCTGCTTTGCCTAAGGTTTCTCTATTGTAGGATGTCTCATATACTGGCCTTAAAATTCCTAAGACTTTTAAACTATCTTTACTATTGCATGTATGTATATTATTTTAAGACTATTTGCACATTAATGCAGAACAGGAACTGAATGATCTTTACGGATAAACTAATGTAGGATTGTCTACTGTTGAATCCATTTATGGGAAATTGTGATGCATTTGATTACAATGTATATACTGAATGAGCACCTGGTTTTGTTTCATTGCTACTATATTCGTTTGATTATGTTAAAATGGACTTTTTTGTCGCTTCAGAGAAATGTTGCCATCCATGTGTTCATTTGGTTTGTACTCTGAAGGCAGATGGGAGACACACACACACACACAGTTAATCAGACTGAGTCTCTGAACGGTCACAATACGCAGTACCAAGCTGCAGTACAGTGTCAGTGTCACCTGCAGTACAGTACAGTACAGTACGTTCTAGGCATCGCTCATCTTTGCTGTTGCACAATCACTCTCTTAACACCTCTAAAAATCTAAAAATGGGCACAGAGAATGTAAACACATCTAAGAAAGGGAATGTTTTCTTTTAAAGGATGAATTGTTTGCCAAACTGCTTGTTTACATCGAAATCATTCTCATATGTCAAGCACATGCTGCACAGCCGCAGCTCCTCTTCAGATCCAGGCTTCAGAGAATGTAAGCTTGCATGCCTTTTGCACCTCCAAGCACCACCCGGTGTCTCCGACCCAACCGATCGCCCTGTAATTCGATTGTAGCACGTTATTGATTGTAGCATCCACAGTTTCTACACTTATCTCACCCCTCGTACGTCTTTGCCAAACATTGTGTACTGCAGTTCTACGGTTTGATTGTTTTTACCAAGGCAGATCCTCAGGTGTAAAGTCCTACACACTCATCACGCTCAACTCCACGTAACGAATGTGTTGTGCTCCCGAAGGACTCGTAGCACGCGTGACACGACGTCATTCTGTTCCTGCACCATTTTTAGTCCATGAGCCGATGATGAGTTCGGACGTGATGCTGACGAGCAGCAACCTGCTTCTGTTCACATACAGTGTTGATACTGTTAACAGCTGGCTTTAGGAAATACTGGTTTACCGTTCCCATGTCTCACAGGTATCTCTCTCTATCTAGTGTTCTGTATATTTTGAAGAGAAAAAAAATCAGCATGAATGAAAAAAAAAGAGAAAAAAATCTATGCAAGTGTTGCATGAAAATCTGATTGTTTCTTTTTACAGTTAAGTATTTTAGTAATGCATTGATTCTGATTCTCCTTGTTGTCTTGTACTGATAGTCTTGTCTTTGGGGCTACTCACTCTTCACACCACTAACACTATTATTACTAAAAATCAGAATGCATCAGTTCATTTAATATTAGGGACATATTTTTCACAGTATTGGTTGGACACTGGTTGACGCACTTTTTAAAAGTAACTCACTAAAAATTGTCCCGGTTCAGATCAGGCTATGGTAATTTTGTTTTGTTTTTTTCAATTTGTCATAAAAAGGAATGAGTGAATTATTCAAGCCCTGCATGTCTTAGTTCACCAATTAGCTGTTTTCATTATATTTTGGCAGATTATGTTTTTCAAAGCGGACCAATTTAGCAACTGAAAAAGCAGTTGAAGTTTTTCAATTTCTGAAGCACAATTTTTACAAGGGTTATAATTTACTTTTCCTCTGTCTTATTCTGTATGCAATACTAAGCCTAACATTGAGAAACTTTAAACGCCTTAGACCATCTGGACTTGCTCTTTTGTGTGAGTAGAAAAAAAAATTGCACTACTTTTTTTTGGGATGGTTGCTTTGTAATGCAATAACTGCACTAAATATAACCGTGTATCCACCAGACTACCACAGCGTGCTAGCGTGACCCAACACGCCTCTTCCCTCTATTTATCAAAAGAGACAGCAAATGTGTAAAAACTGAGACATTTCCTGCCTGACGCTGTATAGAATGCTTTCTATTTGAAAATAGATTTACAATGCTAAGTAAAATATGACCTAAACAAAATAAACATGACATTTTATGTACTTTTAATTGTTCTTCTTGTCATTCTTGTGTTTCACTATAATACACACCTATAAGCTCTCTATTAACAGATTCATAGTCCTCAAGGGTTAATTTAATGTGGATTTCTTAACTTGCCACTCAGTTTTTCACTCTATAGTTCACAATTTTCAGGCATGAAAATCACTCACCTTTCGGCGAAATTCGCCGCTTTGAAACCAAAATAGGTAACCTACGTGAATCGTGTAGATGAGAAATTTTTTTTTTTGGGGGGGGGACATGGAGGTATACCAGAGATTATCAGTGAACTGCGAACATGTGCGCGCACCTGAAGGGAGTCTTGAATTTGATAAAAAACATTCACTTTACAAGCGCGAGAGCATGGAAATAATAGCGCGATGGGCCTCGAATCACCAGTTTTTTCTCTGGGAAGGTAGGGGAATACTGCTACCTGATTGGTTTGTGAAGGGGAATACTGCTACCTGA
>JAPZDV010000002.1:19641241-19690122 GCA_029814665.1 Acanthurus lineatus | reverse complement strand
GCTTGCTTTGGTCAGTGTGATTGTGACCGTGTATAGATAGATACTTTATTATACATTCATACTGTCTTGTAATTCTGTTTGATTTTTCTCTCAAAATGCATCAGATTGATGCTTTTAAATATGAAATATTCAAAATTTTCCTCCGGGGGAGCATGTACCCGGACTCCCCAGAGAGGTCATATCCTTCTCACCTTTTTCACTCCTGACCCGTTTTCATGCCTGACTGTGGTTTTAGATAAAATTTCTAAAAATCTGTTGAATGGATTAGCCTTAAAATTTGATGCAGACATTCATATTTCTCTTTAGAATAAACTGTAACATCTGTGACCAAAAAGTTTTTATCAAGCACCAACACAAGTCCAACATTTTAATTTGTCCAAAAATGTGGCTTATGCCTGCAGAATTAATTACACTCCCTTCAGCCTCTGCTGTAGTTTTTGTGCTAGCTAGCAAATGTTAGCATGCTAACACACTAAAATGGTAAGAGGCACAAGATCTGCAATGAACTCCTAGAAGTGCTGTAAAACTAAATATATGTTCAAAATTGTGTGATTTTTTTTTAATCATATTTACCGTGTGTAACTATACTAAATTCATGTACAGCAAGAAAACACGGGCCACTAGCAGGGCTCTTTAAGCTGATAATTCAAGCAACTGAAAACTTGGTTTCCTAAGTATTTTTAAAATAAAGTGTGCATGTATTTGTGGAAAAATAAGCAAAAATCAAAGTTAAGAGTGCATGGACCCTTAGCTTATTTCTTGAGTGTTTTCCATCCAATAACTCATCTAAACTACTTTTTCAGCACTGAAACGGTGGAGTTTGGCTTGATTACAACCACACAACAGATTAACTCTAAACTCTGGTCAGTGCAGAGAAATACATGACACCACATTTTCCTAAATAAGCCTGACCCACTAAAACTCAGTGAGAAAGAAAAGAACAAAATAGACACATTTGAAAATGTCTCATTTGAAATAAACTTTGGCAGAACAGATGGTGTTTGTGTGGGCCCTCGTTGCTCACTGTTTTCAGGGTTTTTTAACTCAAAGGTAGCGGTTGGCAGCTGTTATCTATTAAAATAAAATAATATAATTGGTTTTCCTTATATTTGGTAACTCAGAGGTACGAAAAACTGATTAAAAAATTTGCAGAAGCAAAGACATGAAGCAGTATTAGTAACATGCAGTTTTGATTGACAGCTTTTTTTGTTACATAACCTGTTAATAATTAATTGTAATTTATCAACACTGACACATACATTGATCAAATCAAAACATACTGTACATGAATTACTTATGTACAGTATGTTTTTTTCATTTGAAATAACCATTTTAAATTACTACTTTGTCTCGTTTTGGATGAACTGGCTTTTGGAGTCTTTCTGTTCCCAGTTTTGGTGGGTAGAATATCTGAAAATCCCCCATCATCTTCCTGTCCTATCTAAGTATCTATGTATATATAATATATATATTATTATTATATAGAATATAATAATACTCACACTTGAATGAATGTATATAAAGTAAAAAAAAAAATCAAATTGAAATGGTTAGATGCAGGTTTCATCTCATCTCCTGAAGCTGCTAAGTAAAAAATAAATCTTTTTAAACTGTTTCATGAACAAGCTGTAGAACCAAAAAGAATTTTTATATTGAAACTCCACAGTAACCCTCCTTCTCTATTAGTGAGTGCACTAATTTTTTCTTTAGTATGTTTGAGTATTTCAGCCCTTTTTCTGCATCCAAAGATTTAGCCACATACACCTCACACACATTACTTAGGACGGTTATGAACCAGATATCACTCAAAGTTCACTTCATACAAATGTTTATATTTAAAACAATAAATTTAGTCACAGGATAGATGTGAAGAAATGGCATTGGTCTCTTTAACAGTCTGGAAACTCAAATTACAGTGACAGAAAACTAATAAAATGCACAAAATAGCACTTACTACTCATCTACACTCACATCCTGGCTGGTATTTATCACATTTGATAACTGTAGAGTAGCATTTGTACAGAGCAGATCAGTTACATCATCAGGGTCTTGCTCACTGATCCTGGCTCTTGTTTATCGAAGCAAAACAAACATTTACCACTGAGTCCACATGTACACGCTGCACCAGTTAACAATCTGTTCCTTTCTAACCACAGACTGGTGGAAAAGACAAAAACAGATTGACAGAATAGGAGGCAAGGTGGAGAGGGAGCAAAATAAAAGGGTGTAAATAAGCTGAAGACCAAACCCTGAATGTATAACAGAGAAATGCATGTTGTGTAGAGATACAACAGGATAAAGCACCAGGTGCGTGTGTGTGTGTCTGGTGGAAGTCCATTTTGCACAGAAACAACAGGGGTAAATCAGGCAAAGATGGTCTCCTCGCGTCTCTTCTTGGTGAGGATGGTTCCAGGTTTGTGCTGAGCGTCCGGGTGGTTGGCCAGCTCCGGAGGGCAGGTGGAGACCGGGCTTTCGAGGATGGCCTGCTTCAGGTCGTAGAACACCGCTGAGTCCTCTTTGGTGAGGAAAGTCATAGCAACACCACTCTTACCGGCACGACCAGTACGACCGATACGATGGATGTAGTCTATGGGGGGAGGAAGAGGAGAAACAGAAAGAGCAGGTTTATGCAAGAGTCAAACAAATATACTAGATCAGCTTAGTGAATACTATGTGAGTTATGAATTAACAACGAAATACAGAAAAAATTAGGCTTCTTACCTTCAATGTTCTTAGCCATGTCATAATTAATGACCATGGAGACGTCCTGGATATCGATACCTCGACCAGCAACGTCTGTGGCCACCAAGATATCTTTGGCTCCTGCTTTGAGATTGGAGAGTGCAAACTCTCTCTGCTCCTGGCCTTTGCCACCGTGCAGCGTGCAAGCATTGTACTGTGAGAAAGAGAGGAGACAATTCAGGTTACATTTAGATTTTATATTTACAGAATTTTGGGGCATGCAGCTCACTGGCAGGCATAAAAGAGAGTGTAGTTCACTGAGTTTGGGATTTATTTCCTTTTTAGATCCCATTTATAATAAAGATATTTCACTCAAAACCTCATGGTGGCGCTAAAGGAAAAGTAAGGGAACATGAGATTACCAGGACCACTTCGATGACCATGAATGTCAGTAAAAAAAACTATCCAATAGTAATTAAGTGATTGGATGAACACAAAACAATCTGCAAAAGTAGCAAAAGTTTTGGTTATTTTATATAAAAGATTTACATCCACTGTGTTTAATCAAACAGGATCAATCTTGCAGGCCAAATGATGCAGAATAGCTGTACTGTCGAGAAGAATCAATGTCTTTCATAGTTGCATATTTAGTCTGAAACATTTAATACTATGAAGGAAAAACGTTGGACCCAAAGTTTTCAGAGGCTTTTAAAAAAGTTTTTGTTCGACAGTGACTTACCCCCATCTTCTCCAGAGATTTGGCCAAAACATCGCAACCCTTTTTCTGATTGACGAAGATGATGATGGGAGGCTCGAAGCCTTGTGACAGCACCTCCAACAGCTTCTTCCTGCACCACAAAGAATATAAAAACCTCTCAGTACGACAGTTTGACAGGCATAAAGGGGATGTTTGTTGTTCACAGCTGTACGTTTGCTCACCTCTTCTCTCCCTCTGACATAAGCAGGACCTTCTGTTCGACTCTCTCGTGAGGTTTGCCAGCAGAGCCGATGTACACCACAGCCGGACGTCTCAAGTAGCTCCTAGCCAGCCTCTCCACCGCTGGAGGCATGGTAGCTGTGAACATGACCGTCTGAAAGGTACAAGACAAATACAAGCTGAAAACACAAACAGCCAGAGGACCTGGAATGTATACATGAATCTTGTTTAGAAAATAGTGTTTGCAAACATTAGACGGAGGTACACACTTGTCTGTATTTATGTTTTCCAGACTCAAAGTTCATCATCATCTTCTCAGGGTCCTCAGCCTCATCGGTGTCTGGTTTCTGATTGGTCACTGGGATGTACTCCAGAATCTTTTGGACGTCGGGCTCGAAGCCCATGTCAATCATACGATCGGCCTCGTCAAGGACCACGTATGTGCAGCGGCCCAGGACCAGGTACCTGTTCTCCAGCACATCAATCAGACGACCAGGGGTGGCGATCACAATCTGTTATATAGGGAAAACACACAGTCAGTGAATATGTGCATTTAGAGTACATAGCATCTTTTATTTACCTAATGGCTGTACTGGCTTTCTGCCACATTAAAAACAGTCTTTGTGTGCGTGTGCGTGCGTGCGTGCGTGTGTGTGTGTGTAGTGTCTGAAATGAGTTTTTTGCTTAAATTGCTATGGTTTGGTAAACTGAAACAGACACTTTTTCAACAAAATTTCTTTTCAACACTCTATAACTGTTTGAATACTCTGCTTATGTACAGGTGGGGGGTGGGTGCAAGCAAAACGTATGATGTTGCCATGGAGTCAGTGAGTGGCTGTTAACACAGATCATCATAAGTGTAAATGTTAAATATTTTACCTCACAGCCCATCCTGAGACGGAAGCCCTGGTCCTCTCTGGAGATTCCTCCAATCACAGCCACTGTGCGGATGCCAAGCGGTTTACCAAACTTAATGGTCTCTTCTTCAATCTGCTGCGCCAACTCACGAGTCGGAGCCAAAATCACAGCATAAGGACCCTGGTCTGAATCCTCAATTCTGAGCACACAGCCAATCAGAGAGCAAAGGAATGTAACAAAGAGTTGAATTAGAAAAGAAAAAGCAGCAACGGCACTTGAAAAAAAAAATGGAGTGCGTAATTATTAGCGGTTTAACTTAAAATTATTTAAGTCAAGTTGTGTTACCTGTCAATTTTTGGCAGGGTTGTAATCCAGACCAACAGCGGAATCAGGAAAGCAGCGGTTTTACCGCTACCTGTCTCAGCCACACCGATGATGTCACGGTTCTGTAAACCAATAGGAATGGCCTGCCTCTGAATAGGTGTTGGATCCTGGATTGTAAGAGGAAAAAATCATTAGTGATTAAATTAACCAAAGAAAGAGAAAACACAGTAATGAGTTGTAGGTTTGTATGTCAAATATCGATTAATTGCAACTATAACAAACTCTTTTTACAAACATTTTACAAACTCTGAGCACAAGTTAACATAAAACAGGAGCACAAACAAGATTTAAAGTAACAAAAATCAAATTCTCCACCCCTCTGTATTCCTTTAATGAAAACTTGCACATGGAGACTCAGCTGACCTTGTAGCCACATTTGTCGATGACTTCCAAGATGTGTGCGGGCAGCGAATACTCCTTCCAGTTCCTGATAGGATTTGGGATCTTTCCTCCCTTGGTGGTGATGCTGTAGTCCTCTCTGAAGATTCTCCAGTCTCTGTCTGTCATCTCATCCAGCTTCTTCTGAGACCAGTGTCTGTCATCCCATCGCTGCTTTGCCTCCTTCTTACGCATCTTCTTCAGTCTTGTCCTGAGGGGGAGAATAATGTTTGGATTTTGGGAAAGTCGGAGGTGAGGCTGAGGTTGGAGTAAATGTCACCAATTTCTTTCTTCCAGACTGTTTTATTTAAAAATGTATTAATCTTTTAATGGTTTGGATTAGATTTGCTCTTTTAGGACTCAAACAAAGATGAAAAATTCTGTTCACTCACTCTTCCTGCTCCTTCTCCTCCAGCGTTCGCCTCTTTTCCATCAGGTCACCATAAAAACGTGACTGCTCTCTTTTCTGCTGCTTCAAGTCGATACCAGCGATGAATCCTCGTCCGTACAGCTGCACCTGATGCTTTTCTTTGTAACTGGAAGAGAGATTGGAAACATCACACTGTTTAGTCAAAACAAAAACAAGCTTCTGTTCAGTAGATAAATATTCCACCGATGCGATGTGTTTATATCGACTCACATTGGATTGTAGTCAACTGAGGTGTCTTCAGAGGCGTCCCACTCAAACACAAACTTCCTGTCATTCAGGTGTCGAGTTCTACGGCGCTTCTTGATCCCACCCAGATAACGCTCCTGTAAAGACCAGATGTTTCATGGTTTGATTATGTTTTAAAATCCACAGTAATACAGATTTATAAAAAACAGAGTATTCTCAGGACTGACCTTGATGGCATGGAGCTCTTTGCTCTTATCTTTCTCTTCTCTGAGCTTTTGTCGTCCATCATCATCTTCATTTCCATTGTTTTCTCGCTCAATTCGCTCCCTTCGTTCTCGTCTTTCCCTTTCCTGGGGGTCCTCTGTTACACACGCACACACTCAGTCAGGATCAAAAGGCTTCTTTGACAGCATTATAAATCATTTCAAAACTAAATGAATCAGAGCCTAATACACACCCAGCATTTTTCTGCCCATATCCTGGAAAACCCTTCTCTTCTTTCTCTCATCTTCCAGCAACCTCCTCCTCTCCTCAGTCTCTTGCTCCCTGCGTTTCAGAGCTTCAGCTTCTCGCTCCGCCTTGGAGAGGAACTTTGGCTGAAAGGACAAAGTAAAAAAAGAAGTAATGAAAAAAACAATTGAGTTAAAAAAGGATAAAAAATTGTGAAACCTCAGGAAAGTTCCTACCTTTGCCTCTGCTTCCTCTTCTGCCTTCTTCTTGGCAAGAAGCTCTTCCAAGGACAAAGGCTGAACCTGGACAGAGGCAACAGAGGTCAACATCCAAAATAACAACTTAAGAAAGAAAGTAATGCTTTGAAAGATTCCACCAAACCAGTTTTGTACCTTCTCTTTCTTCTTTTTATCATCTTCCTCTTCTTCTGTTTTTATATCCTTCTCTTTCTTTAATTTGTCCCTTGACTTGGGTGAGGAACTTCTGTGAAGGAAAGCAACAGACAGAATTTTATTTAGTGTAATCACCCTCTTTAAAGATACAAGTCATTTATTTTATATTTCATTAATAAATATGTAGAAAAAGAAAAGTTCGGCATATCCACATCTTCCTGTTATGACTGTACCAAAGTATTTTTTTGACATTTGAATCTTATATTAAGGGTTTCGAACAAAGCACCAAATGCTTATCATATTATATGACTTGAACATGAGTAATACAATTGTCCGACAATCTTTCAGGTTCTTTTTCCCTTCCAAACAAAATGATTCAGCATTTTCATGTCATGTTTTTCCTCTCCATCTTACATATTTGTGTATTCACATACCTGGACCTCTTGCTGCGATCTTTATCACGTCGATGGCCATCTCTGTCCTTTCGGCCTCTCTCTCTGTCCTTATCTCTGTCACGCTCCTTGTCTCTATCCTTGTCTTTCATGCGACGGTCTCTGTCATTGAAACATAAACCAGAGACAGTTTTATTTCAAGCATTAACTGATGCTTAGCTATGCAGCCGTGTGTTTCTGTAATAGTATAAAGGAATTTTAATGTTTAATGTCTAGTTTAAAGATGTGTTACTGCTCTTTAGTTACCTTTCTGCAGATTTAGAGCGATTTCGCTCACGTGAACGATGGCGTTTGCGTGAAGGTGAGGATTTCCGATCCCGCTCTCGTGACCGGCTGCGTTTTCTCTCTCTATCTTTAGTCCCTGAGGATTCAGCATCCTTCTTGTCTGTGGAGTCGGCTGCCATCTGCGAATAGGAAGAGCATGTGGGTATCATCACATTCTTGTAGTTTAAACTCACTTTTTAAAAACAATTATTTTCACTTATATGTGTTTTTGATAATGCATTGTGCTTATTATAGGACAACATAAATTTATGATCAACCTTTATGTATGGTACTTGGTACTTGATAACTGTTATAATGTTTTTCCTGGTGAGTAGTTTACAAATGAAACACCGGACACAATTCAGGTCACGCATCATTAAATACGTTTGTACCCACTTGAAGACATAAAGCTTTAGTATTTGCCCATCAGTTACTTCCATTACTCTGCTCAGGGTTAGCATCCCAAAATGGGCAATAGTGATATTTGAAAATGTTTTTTTCCAAAGCAGGAGTTTGTTACCAAAACAAGCGAACAACTAACTAAGAGACGATCATAAAAAAACAAAACACAAAGGATGCAACATATTGTATGTTCAACTTAGTCTGTTGTTTCACTTGACAAAACTCCCCTTTAGCACTTTAAACTAAAATTTGAGATGAAGATTAAAAGTGAAACATTATCTACATTATTTTAACCATGAATGTCTCCACGGTTTCGGGCTTATGCATTAACTTCATGACGAGCAACTCCTGAAGGTAACTTGCAGTATTATTTTTTTCGGCAAAAGTTTCAGTTTTTCTTTAAATTTATATAAGAGCCAGCCAACCGAAGAACTGAAAAGACTTGACTTTTGTTATATTATGTTATAGAAAGGAAAAATCTAAGTAAGTTAGCCTCTGCAGAATGAATGCACTAAATGATGTGAACAAGCTAGCTCCTAGCTAACAACTTAGCAAAAGGGCTAATTATGCTCAAGAAAGTACGAAATAAAAAAAAACCAAACATCCAATCAAATCAAAAGTTTGAAATTTAAAAATCACAACAGGGGAATGTGTGGTGTACAACATAGCTTACCTTAATTACTTGTCAACAAAACCCTTGCGATTTACCTACGCTTCAATAGGACGCCATATCGCACGGCACGAGCTTAAACCAACAAGGGTTTGTGGGAGTTGTAGTACTTAACGGTCCTTACAGGGTGGAAACAAGAACGTCTAAACCTACATTTCCCAGCGAAGTGGCTAGATTTTCTCAGGCCCCCGATTGTTTGGCACAAGAACAACGAATTGCCTGACCAAAAATAACTTTTTCAGTCTGACTGCGGATGCCCTTTTAAGCACAAGGTGGCAATCGTGCCTCAAGTTAGCATGATGCTGATTTGAAAAATAATTCCTGCATAAGTTGATACTTTACTGTGGGTCTTGATTTTTTTTATCGATAAAACAGAATGGCAGTCAGTTCACAACTAATATTCCTTGTTTATAACATAAACATAACATAAATTCTTTAAAGAATCTCTATCTGTCTCTTCAATACAAAGAAAGTGAGAAGATTTGAATTAATAACATATCCGGAGCCTTAACAGGGGATGAACACTTAAAAAATAAAATTGTGAATTTCATCCTGCTGTAGGAGCCAGACTTATCAGTCTAGTGTTGATACTGTTGACCATAGACAGTGAAGTCATGATGAAACAGGTCTGTCTACTCACTATCACTTAAATACACTATCCTCTGCAGAAGATTAACATTCAAGATGTGCTGTTAGTGCAGAGACCAGACTATGTTTCTGTAATCTAAATCATCCTCTTGTGTGTTTGTGCTCGCGCGCGCGTGTGTGTATGCTTTTGTAGGCAGATAAAAGACACTTTAGATGCTGTCATGCCTGACTACAGTCCAGATTGGCTCAATGCTGATTCATATTCTGGACCTGCCTTTTCATCCACTGGAAGATCAAGAGAGATTTATGGAGCCCTTCTGAAGGTGAAACAGTTTCAGTAGGAACATCAAAGTTGACGGTAAAAAAAAAATAAAAAAGCACAAAAGGGAAAGATAAAGGGAGGGAAATAATAGACTGGTTAGACAGTTAAAGTCAGACTTGTCTTTCATATCATGAATTGTGCTCATTATCATTAGCGTCTATGTTTTCCCTGATTAGCTTTCATTATATTCTAAACATTTTTGATTAAGAGTCTGAGAATGAAAGCTGCACATGAAATTAATTATGAAATTCATGTCTGTCATACACTCACTAGGCCAACAAAAGTGCTAAGTGGTATTACAAGTATGTCCTTAATTGAGAGAATGAGTTTTAGGTTTACTCACATGCAGCTGTGTTTAATGTTATTAGTTATTGTTTTTATTTACACCTTTGCTGTGATATTTCAAAAATCTGCCATGAGAAGAGTATATTCTGTGCTTTGTCAATCTTTTTTAAAATTTAGTTATACATTATTTTACCAGGCCTCTGAACACTTACAACAAGATTGAAAAGTGGCACTATCTCTCGCCACTACGATAAAACTAGACACTATGATCTAGTTAACCTTCCATTTTGTTATAATCTACCGCAGGATTTGATCAGCTGGGATGAAACAGTTTTGACCTATGTGATAAGCATGATATCAGTGGACAATATAAAGCCTGCCAGGTTGAGCAAACAAATCCAGCTGACCTTTTTCACAACAGATGTTTTAACATGTAATCATTGGAAAAAAACAGGTATCACCAGTAACATTAACAGTGGCTCTGCTGGGTCCCAGCAAGCCATGGCAGTTTGTCTGTGAGCCAGTATGCTAAATAACACGAGCTCTAAATAACAAGAGTTTGAAACAGAAGGAACGAGACGAATTCAGACAGAATGATTTGTTAAGTTATTTACCAGTGTGATTTTCATTCTGTAACGTTTCAAAATGTCTTCAAGGACACTAGTCATGTAAGCACTGGCAGGCAGAGCCAAACAAAGACATACTGGACCACTGAAGCTCTACAGACTGTAAGAGGAGGTGGCTCTCAAATGAGCGCATAGAGTAGTATTGGTTTGGTAACAAGGAGTGGGCATTCAAACAGGTTATTAGCCAGTGGTATTTCTGCTGAACTAAAAAATGAGAAAGAAATCAACAGAGTCATGATATGAATGAGAGGATAAACCAGTAATGACACTTATTCTTACTGATTTAAAAATACTATAATTCAGTCTTTGCTCCTTTCTTAACCATCTGTCACAACAACAAAGCCCCACACAACAACTGTACCCTCACCGTTTTCACTTATTGCCAAATTAGACTTCTCAGGACTGTGGAATTAACATGAACAGAGGTCTGATGAGAAAGGGTAAAATATCTGTGTGTGTGTGTGTGTGTGTGTGTGTGTGTGTGTGTGTGTGCAGGGACTTTAAGCCACTAATGCTGTTGTTTCATAGGCTAAAGTTCATTTGAGATAGGACAATAATATGGACAAAAACATGTAGTTTTGTGGATTAAATCAAGTGAATAATATGTTTTTTTCAGGTTGTGGAAGTGTTCTATTCAGAAGTTTTCCCAATATTAAAAAACTATCAATAAAATAAAATATAATATAAAATTGACTTTTATGATGTTTGTGTTATTCATAGCTACATATTTCTTTAAGTGTTGCACCGTGTGCATGTATGTCAAGTGGTGCTAACTCTCTCTTCCAGGAAAAAAGGAAGCACAACATGAGCAGAAATATTCATGCAAACGAAATACTGAAACATCTTTATTTATAATACAGTGTCAAGCCAGTTTTTATTTATAACCTCCCCAGTATGAATCAGATTATGCCTCAGTCTTGCTTTACAATCTTTACAGCACATGACATGTCCTGTGTGTAGACAGTGAATTACAGTTTACCATAATCTCACTGATTTATTATCATGACTATGCATTGTGCTTAATCAAAACAAAATAATCAATCAAGTGTATGATTTATACTATTTTGCTGGCAGTTTTAAATAAAAAATGCATCAAATGCTATGGAAAAATAATGATGGTGTTATTTCAGTTCATTGCCAGTCACACTTTGAGCCCCTGCCAAGAGCTGACACCCGTCACTCACACACAAACAAACCATTTTGATGCTTTTATGCCTCATCATTGCCATGGCTACCCAATGTTTTGCCATTAGTAGCTCATCTTATACAATATGTCTACCGCTTTTCCTTGTGAGATAATCATAGAGTGAAGGTTAAGAACAAAAGTATTACTATTATCATGAGTCTGTCTTAATTTTTGTTTCATGCTACTGCCTTATTTTTGATAATTCGAGTGTTAAGAGGCAAAACATGGCATGACATGATTTTTTCCAGCACAGAAGTCCACTGAACTACTTTATTGTTCATCTTCTTTAATAAATTATCTGTGTGTAACATGCTTGAGGGTAATATTTGATTTAAAAACTTTGTAAACATATCTCATAAGAGGAGGCATAATATTTTTTTTGTAAACAGACAAAAAGGAAAAAAACCCTGGAATACTTGGATACTTTTTTTTTTTTTTACCATTGAATGTCAATAGCTGCAAGTTAGATTTTTGTGTCACAGCCATTAATGATTCTTCAGGTCAGGAGGCTGACCTGCTTTCACTGAGCATTGTGTAATAATGATGATTACCTAATCATGATCACTACCAGCTGACTATTGATAACAGCTAAAATTAGACTTTGTGTAAACAAGCAAAGCAATCAATGTTTGTGAACTGCCAAATCTTTTTTTAAGGATTAATTCTTGTGTGCAATACACTTTTAATTTGAAGGTATAACAGAAACGACTGCCAATCAGCAAATATTTACCAGTTTTGAAGCCCTGGAAACAGACTTTTGCTGGGGTCTTGTGATTGGTTGGAACAGACAACTGAATTTAGCTTTTATCCAGATGTACACATCATATCTCCAACAGTAACCCTCTCCCCCAGATCCCAGCTACAGTCGACCCCCATCCCAAGCACCGCATGTGCCCCAGACTGGGCTCCCTTCCCCCAATACTCCCCGATGCCAGGCGTGGTTGTCTAATTAAAGCGCTAGAAGAGCAGTGACTCTTGACATGCCCTCAGGGTGTGCCAAACAGGGCACGTGGGCATCGGAAGGGGGGAGTTGAAGATCTGGGAAAGGTGAACAAGAAGGGCAAAAGGGGGTTTCTGGGGTTTCATTATCTGGCGGATAAGGGGAGGGAGTGAATAGTTGTACCAGGGGAGTCTATTTACCTCTGGCAGGGACACAAGGGGTCTTATCATTCCAGCAGACCTGAGCATGAGCCCCTGTGTGTGTATGTGTGTGTGTGTGTGTCTGTGTGTGTGTGTGTGTGTGTGTTTGTGTGTGTGTGTGTGAGTGCGGTGCGCGCATATGAACCTGGCTCAACTCGCTGCACTTGGGAACAGGAAAATATTCAGAGCAGACGAGATAAACTGCTTAGTATACACAGCACACACTGACACACATTCATACACCAATTCATATGTACATTATCATGCATGGGTGCCCTTAGCTGCAAATACAGTACTCACACACACACACACACACACACACACGTGCACATAATTCGACTGCACTGAGACAAAGAAACTTGGTTGAATGACAATTTACAGGAGTCATACATTAATTTTAAAAATCCCAGATGAAGTCTTACACTTAGAATTATGCACTGTATGCAAATGCTAATACAGCTTAATATGTTTAATATTAATGTGAGTCGATTCTCAGGGTTCGAAGCCATAGAAAGGCTGTTGTGTATGCTGTTTAGTGATGTCTGTGTGCCTCATTGTGTAGCCTAGAGCGCACAGACATGCACAGGCTGAGAGCTGCCCTGCTGCCTGAACCTGTCACATCAGAGCAGATTTGGACTGAGCAATCAGATACAGAGAGGAAAGGATTGATAAAAAGAAACTTCACTTCAATAAGTCTGGGACTCTCAGAGAAATTCAGCTCTGATTTATGTTATTTTTGTGCCGGTTCTGGCAGCAGCTGTAGGCTTGCTTGTTTATTGTAGAGGAGAGGAGAGATGCAGAACCAGTTAGACACATTTGAAAGTGAGAAATAACCAGAATTTTAATATAAAAATATGCTTTTATTTGCAAAGCTAAATATGCTGTTTAAAGGAATGGTTCAGCATTTTGGGGGATAGACCTATTTGTTTTCTTGTCTTGAGTTCTGATCAATACTGGGCTATTATTTATACAGTTAATATACATCTATGGAACACTGCTGCTTAGCTTAGCTTAGCTTAGCATTAAGACTGAAAACAGAAGATTAACAGCTAGCTTCGTCTTATTAAAAAGTAAAAATAATACGCCTACCAGCACCTCTAAAGCTCACTAATATGTTTACACCCAAGAAATAATCACCTGTAAAACATAACTTGTCTTTTTTCACATTTATAATTTAAAACAATGTAAATGTGGTTTATTTGTGATTCAGATGGATTTTGTTACCTTGGACAGAGCAGGCTGTTTCCAATATTTATGCCAAGGTGAGCTAACAGTCTGCTAACTGTAGCTTTATATTTTAACTGTACAAACACAAGATTGGTGTTTATTTTTTTAATCTATTTAGGCAAGAGATGGAATACACAGTTTTCCTTAAATGTTAAACAACCACTTAAAAGTACTTAAACTATACAGGCATTAAGTAGACGGGAAAACTGTACAAAAACAATGAAAAATAAGAATCAAATTGGTCATGTTTGATAGACTGAACCATGGAAAGGCGGATGCTCATATGGCTCACTGGAGAATGTCACTCCTCAGCCAGCTGAGCCTTTGACATACAACCCCATTTTCTATCCAGAGACAGGAGTTATGACAGTGTCAGAGCAGCTGTGGCAAAGCTCACTGTTATATGTGGATGTTTGTGTGTGTGTGTGTGTACATGTGTGGAAATGTAACCTATATGTCAGTCGGCAGATAGCAACATCAGTAACCAGGCAGCGTAGCTTTGCAACCCCCCCCCCCCCCCATCCTCTCATCAGCTCCTTCGCTTCCTTCTCTGCCGTGCTGGAGAGGTCTGATAGGTTGACTGTGGGAATGTGTGTGTGAGACTGCATCATGGGTGTGTTTTTTTATGTGTGTCTGTGCTGCCATGTCTGATAGATGATGTGCTTATGTGGTAATGAGCCACGCTGCAGTGCAACCATTTTCTCTGACTCCCCCAGAGGGTTTCAGATGGCAGCACTCTTCCCTAAATCATCCTCCCTCTGGTTCCTGATCCTGATCCTTAACAGCCTCACCGTCTCTGCTGCAGGCACCTTTCCATACAGGAAGGAAGGGACAAACGTCTAGACTGCACAGATCACTTGCCACTGACCTGTTCATTAGTTTATATCAAACATGGCATGTGCCATACGTGTGTCATTGATGGCTTGTATCTATTATCTAGCATGGGTCGATTTCAGAATACAAGAGGGTAATTTCATCAATAAATCAGCAGTGCAGCCTCCTGTTTGTTTCTTGTGTATCAAGTTTTTGTATTCTTATTCAAGTGAAAAGAAATTTATTAAATTTTGATTAAGTTAAACCAACCAGCTGCTGGTTTTAGCTTCATATTTAATACACAGACATGAAGCATGGTGTCAATCTTCTGTTCCTCTACTCTTCTCAGAAAGACAAATACACTTCATTTGAAAAATGTTAAATTATTCCTCCTTCAAAAATTATTCTGCAGCAACTAGTGTGCAAATAGCTAAATGGCTTCATCCGAAAAGATGCAGTGCTTTGTCAAAGGGCCATGGCAGTGCCTGAGTATGGTCATGCGGTATAATCATGCCTGGAAGCAGCCTGCCATGGATGATAGGCTCAGCACGCCTTTGTCAGAGTTTTATCTGATTTAGTGAGACATGTAATGTACATGGGCCAATTTTTGATAAAACGTGTAGCTATGTGTGTGTATGAGCGTTGCAGACAGACGGGCTGGCAGGTCTGCTTATCCAAAGGATGATCAGACCAGTATTCCATTTCCAGCTTTGGAAAATCAATGTTGGAGGAGATGAGATTAAATTTATCAGAGACTGGTGATGCAGAGAATAGTCTCACAATTTTCTTTGTCGCCTACTGTACAAAGGTAATGGATGTGATCTGCTGCTGTATCCTGTGTCTGATAGTTCAGGAATGGCAAACATTCAGCTTCTTCATCCATGTCATATCATCAGAGGGCAGAGTGTGACAGCAGGACGTAGCAGGGAGATCCTGATAAGAGCTTGTATCAGTCAAGTGAAAGACTAAGCAAATATAGTAATGGAGGTCAGGAAGGACGGTTTGTTACATAATAAAAAAGCGATAGAAAAGGAAGCAGCAGTAGCAGTGAAGAAAAAAGGAAATGCTCAGGTTTTAGTATTTTTACTGGTGTACTTTGTTCTGTCTCTAAAATGGTAATGATATGTCCTTGATCACAAGTGCAAACAGGGTGCGGGATACACACTTTCAAAAAGCAAACTAGGGGAGAATCAGACAAATAATCTGCAAACCGTATTGATAGCTCCCAGCTATTTTAATTGAATGATGCTTCAGTATAACATGGATCTTTATCAGGCATTGAA
Organism: Acanthurus lineatus; assembly: GCA_029814665.1. Classification (NCBI taxonomy): domain Eukaryota; kingdom Metazoa; phylum Chordata; class Actinopteri; order Acanthuriformes; family Acanthuridae; genus Acanthurus; species Acanthurus lineatus. The sequence goes on along the minus strand of JAPZDV010000002.1, from coordinate 19,674,167 downwards.
ACTATTAGTAAAATGTCTGGATCTTTTGTCTGATTCTTGGCTCAATCACAAATGGACATTTTACTCACTGCATAACATGAAGTCTAGAACTAAAAAAATAATGCATTCATGTACTGGAGCTAGTTACATTAAGATAACATTAGCCTTGTTAAAAACAGAAGCGTTTACCAAGAGAAGATGAACAAAAAGTGGTTTCAAACAAGGTAGAGATTAATTATACAATATAATGGCAAATATTTGTGCTCATTTCATGCTCATATTTATGTAACTATTAGTACTGTCAGCTAATTGAGCTAATTAGAATAACTTTTTAGCCTGAGGAATAACAGAATATAGTCAACGCTTCCTGACACTTGATCAAAATGCTGTTTGATGTTAAAAAGTCTGAAGACTTATTCACAAAGAACACAAACAGCTACCATTAACTCCATTTAACCAGCTACATTTACAATATTATCTATAAAGCACTTCTGCATGTGTTTCCCCATTGACTGATACACAAATAAAGCACTCATACCTACAGATTATCAGTTACTGTAAGTTAATTTATATCATTAAATATATAATTTACTCTTTTAAACTTGTTATTTTCAGATGTTACAGTTCATGTTACATCGACTTCCTGTTTACATTTATTACCACACATGACTTTATGGTCTTAAGTTAAGGAATTTCTTAGCTAATGCACAGTTTAGTAAAAGTCTTGTTTGTCTAAAAAATACGTGTAGACCGTAGGAAGGACTCTATGCACAAATGTCATGAACAATTCATGAAAAGCCAACTCAAGGCTGCTCTGGGACATTTTATCCAAACACAAATCCTCCCCTTTTTTTAAGGAAAACGATAGAAAGTGGCAAGTTTTCTTAAATAGTTATTGTATGCATGTGGGATTGGATGTGTGTGTGTATGTGTGTATGTGTGTCTGTGTCTGTGTGTTGGAAGTAAGAGCTGATACCTTGGGGCTGTGTTCACGCTTCAATTGTACAGTATAACATCCACAGATTTGTTTTGACACCATATTGTGTCACTGCCTTCATCATCTAATTGTAGGCCACAGAGTCTTCAGGGACTGATTTAAAAAGTGCATTTTGATGTCCTGAAATCTGTTTGAATACAAAACCAGATGGTACTTAAATTTAGAGCTGAGCTAAAATCGCTTCCAATTATTTTATTTATAAAAGAAAAAAACTGTTATGAACCACCAGGAATTATACTGAAAATTAAATTAGCTGGACTTCTATCAAGAAATAAAATAGAATAATAACTTATCTGTCTCATAACTAGAAACAGTCTGCATTGACCTACTCTGCTTTAACCTGAGAAATAAGTACGTTATCATTCTCTTCTTAGACAAAATAGAAAATGTGCTGCCAAGCTATCAGCCTTCCTTTCTATCAAGGAGCCTTGAATTTGATGAAATCACCCAAATAGTCTTTTGTTCTAGTTTGATACAGCTGCTAAGTGCTGTTATATAAAACTTACTTAAATGGACAAAAAAGAACAAAGCTGTCCTCCTAAATTTTTTGTTATTTTGTAGCAAAGTGTGCAAAATATATATTGCTAAAATAGATCTACTGTACATATTTATGTTGTTTGCTTTCAGTTACTTTCATGTGTTTTCATAGCCAGTGATCAACACATCCATCGAAGGTTTATGACATATTTTTCGACAGGCTTTACAAAGAAATGAATACCAACTTTAAATCAACTTCAGACATATTTATTTAAATAAAGATCCAAAGAAAGTAGCATAAGACAATAACAAATACAGAATTCAGTCAATAATTTAAGCCAATACAGGCAACTTGACACAAACATTTTGTTTTTCTTCAGTAACATTCTTTTTGGCGATTTCTAATAAACACTTTCATGAGGGAGGATATGTACAACAAAACAGGTCCGTCTGTCAAAAACTGTGAAATGACAGCTGTGTATCGAATCCAATGGAGCTTAGTTGGATAACACAATGAGCCAGACAGGACTGAGAAGTGAAGAAATAACAACTGAAGCAGAGCTACACAAGACATGTTTTAGACTTCATGCTGTTTTCCAACAACCCACTCGTGGCTTTTTACCGGTGTGGGGTCTTTAAAACCATGTGGAGGTCACGAGCAGTCCGCTGCTCCCTGAAATGTCCAGTCGTCACCTTTGCAGTGGCCTCTGTCTAATGCTACAAATAAAAGGTGAGGCGCCCTTTCGGAGAACCATCCCTCCCTCCCTCTCCGTGAGGCAGAAGCCCCTCTCAGGGCTGCCCCTGCTCACACTGTTGCTAGGCAACACGTAAAATTCCAGTGTTCGGCGCATCCAGAGATCTCCGAGCTCCTCGGTGCAGACCTACTAATCATCAAGTCCTCCATTAGCCGAGCTGTCAGCAGCCGCTAATGCCAGACATCTCAAGTGAATACAAAAACAACATCAACAACTACAAGAAAAAAAAAAAAAAAAAAACCACACCAGAAGATCAGCCCCCAGCAAGTAAAAAAAGAAATTCCAGGAAAAAGCTATTTGATAAGTGGAAGATATCAAGAATAGTTTTCAGGGAAGTTGCAAAAATAAAATCAAAGTATTTTTAAAGCATAAAAAAGGGGAAAAAAAATCTCTCTCTCCGAACAGGACCAGCCTGTGATTCAACCCAACCTTTAAACCCATCATCTCAGGGTCATCTGATGCAGCTACTCGAGCTGGAAATATCAGCAGGGGCATTTTGTAAATGTTAACACTGAGGAATTAAACCTAACCCAGCAACCGCAGCTTAAAGCTCCAAGTTGAGGACCATTTTGCCATAAATATCCATGAGGAAGAGGATGAAACACAATATTTTTGGTAAACTAAAATAAATCCATCCACTTTTGCTTGTGTAAAAAAAGAAATATGTATCTATCTTTTAAAGACAAAAAAACATGCATCAAAACTGGTTTCCACTAAGCAGATTTTAAAGTAGCAGGGAAACAGTGACATGATGCATCATTAATGTAACATCATTAAAATCAAGTCTTGCAGATGACAACAGTGAACAATTTAGACTGCTGTGGTGATGGGTAATGAAAGGGGGTCTGACAAACTCATGCTCACGGCTCCTCACATGGCCGGGGCTTTTTTGTTTGTGTTTTTGTCACAACACATCCAAACTAGACTGTTTGGTGGCTCATGTGAGTGCTGAGTCACATTGCGCGTTTTCAGATGTGCACTCAGTTTTGTCCTCCCACTGCCTTTGGAGATGAACACTCTTGCTTGCCAAATCCCTCCCTTCTCTCCCCCTTTTTTTTTTCCAATGTCAGCTTTAATTTCCAAATGAAATACTGTGAAGGGTCGGCAAGGGGATAATTTCTTCAAGGACCGCTGTTTTAAGTTCCCCGAGTCGCATTTCTGGAGATACCACTTCCTGTCGCTGTCAGATTTTACATTTCATCTCGTCACTCAGCCTATATCGTGACCTTAAAGAGACATTCAGATAAAGAGATGGATGGGAGAAAGCGCCGCTATCGGAATTTCAAATAGGTCTCATCAGGTTAATGCAGTCAAACGCTGCATTTACAACCACTTGCCATGTAGGAAAGATGACCTTATTTAAGCAAGATCTCTCAGGGCGACCTTTATGTGAGGAATCTGCACCTTAAAGTGCCTGATGTATCCAGATGTATTTAAATGATGGGAAATATTTTAAACATCAAACATGTTTTTCACGCTGTGTCTGTAGGCTTACTGTGTGCTGGTGACAAGTCATGATCAAAGGCTCAGTGTCAGAAAGTGTAGCGGTTGAAGTGGTTGATGGAGAGTTTACGGGAAGGATGCTGCAAAGGAGAGAGAGGCTTTGTAGAAATCCACATCATTGCTCTCTTTCCCTTGCACACCTTGAAACCCCGCTGAAGCGTCTGCAGTCTGCATGTCCTTGGTTTCTTTTTTTTTTCAGCAGTATTCACATGATGGAGCAGCTCTTGGACTTGTCCTTGCTGAAGGTGGAGGAGAGGAGCTCTGTCTTGCTGGGCAGGTGTAGGAGTCGCTTGGAGAGGCGGCGGACGGGGCTGGGTTTATTGGCAGGTTGGAGTTTGTTCATGCAGGCCAGAGCCGCAGTACGGAAAACACTGTGGATGCTCTTTTCTGATGTAAAGGCTGAGCACTCCAGGTAGGCCTCCGCTCCGAGCTGCTTGGCCATTGATGAACCCTGCAATATGGAGTAATACTTTCGTGAAACTGAGTACGAGATGGAGTAGATTGGATAGAAACCTCAACAGAAAAACTGAAGAAGAAGAAGGAGTAGTTATAAAACAAACCTGCTCAGGGGAAATGGGAGTCTGTTTCTGATTGGACAGCTCCAAGCGTGTGCATACGTCTGTACGCAGGTCTGTCTTGCAGCCTATTAGTAGGATCCGTGTGCTGGGACAGAAGTCCTGGATCTCTGCTTTCCACTGTGAGAACAACATAAACAGATGTCAAGTATTTGTTGATTTTACAACATATAATAATCAAGTTTGCAACCAAATAAAATAAGGTTGTAAAACTGTCGTGGTCACACTGCAGCAGTGATTAATAGTAATACCTTCTTCAATGCGCTGTCTACTGTGTCTGGTCGGCTGATGTCGAAGCATAAGAGCACTGCATCTGAGTCACTGTAGCAGAGGGGTCTGACGTTGTCGTAGTATGGAGAACCTACAGAGACGGAGGGTGAAGTCAGGAGAAACACTTAGAAATGTCTCATGTAGTTGTTGGAAAATGAGCATACAATTTTATGAACACATGGTTTGAAAACGTGGAAACTTTGCCTGTAGCATCTTTAAAAATTGAAAACTTTGTAAAGTTTCCCCTAATGTCAGCAGACAAAAATAGAAACAAAATATCTCTCTTTTTTTATGATCTGATCCCGAGCTGACACCATTATAATGTTCTATCACAATCATCCTCCTCACTTTCACACAGAACAGACACAAACAGTCACACACAACCCCTGCCAAACTGATAAGAGAGCAAATCATTTCACTAAGCTCGACGCCCTCCCACTTAAAGGAATTTTTTCCAATAAACTTAACTCACTGAGTCAGAGGCAGTGTGACTGCACCAATCACATTTTTCCATTATTAGTCAATAGAAAACTTTATGTACCAAAGTTTTGGTTGAGCAAAAAATAAAAACTACCAGATGTCCTGTGAAGATGAATTTCATAACAGGATACTCCTTTCACAAGTTTTTGTTTGGCTTGCATGGTAAGTATCAGATTAAATGCCAAAAGATGATATAACGTCTGAGCAAAATTAGAATATTTTAGTAAACTTGTAAGTCTGTTAAATTGAGTCTCATTCAAAAAATACTCTATAAACATAAAAAGATAGCTTGGCAATTTAAAAGTTTTTTCCTTTTCAAGTAAAAGTTTAACATTATGAGAATGAACTCTTAGCCAGAAAGTGAACATGCATATTTACATAATGCTGAACTATTTCTTTAAGGAATAAATGCAACACAGTGCTTTTAATTAAGTACAGTTTTGATTTTCAGGAGAGAACATGTGTGAACTTGACCTCCCATTGTTTGCACTGAGTGTCTTTTACCTTGTCAAGATAATGCTAAAAATAGATTTACTAATTATAGTTAGGATTCCTCAATAGGCAGATTATGTGAGAGAGTATTACAGAACTGTACAAGTTTTGCTTTTACTACTGCGTAACCTAGTGCCATCAAATTTTATAGAATTGTTTAGAGTTAAAATGTGCACAAGACAAGTAAATGGGGTCACAGTTGCATAATAGAAGTTTTGTAAAGCTTACAGCAGTCATGCTAATAAGAGACAAGAGTTCAACAAAAAGTCATAAATGTTGCTACAGGCTTTATTTAGAGATCAACCACAATACCAAAGGTGCATCTTCTTCCTCCTCACAAATCGTTGATGCACTGACACAATTTCTGTTGGTTTATGACGCTACAACAAGGGCCTTAATTAATCAGTTGTAACTTTTAATTTCCAGAATTTCCGACCACAAGACCTCAAAATGATTACATCCACTATTCATCACCTCACTCAAACAGTCTACCTTAATCGTTGCCTCATAAATATGACACTTTTGTTTGGAGGATATAATTTACGGTGTGAAGGAAACAGATTTTCCTCTTTCCTTATATTTCCATAAACAGCACAGCTATATGTTTTTTTTAAGTCTCAGGAAGTCTCCTGTTAAAAACAGACTGACAGGATGTCCGCACTCTATTGTCTTCTCTCTGCCACCTAAACGTTCCCCACACAGCAACACTAAGATTTAATTTCCTACTCCTGTCCTCAGGGGCCGAATGCACACCAGAAGATTTCCTTTCAGATATAATGGGGCATAATTATATCAGGAATAGATACTTCTAATAAGCCTCTAACTAACAATCGTGTTTTCTTGGTGGATTTGGCAGCCTCCTGAGACGTTAATGAAAAACATTTACTACAATAAAACCGCCAGAAGGCATAGTCATTACAGGCCGTGCTCGTGAACTCAGTCTGTCTGAATCTTAAAGTAGGACAACTTATACAACAGCCATCTATCAGTAACATTTATTTTAGCAGGAATAAAAGCGCCAATGGCATAACTGTCCAGGGTGATGTAAGGCTTGAGAAAGAGGAGGCAGAGAGATCTAAGGAGGACCCAACTTCTAGCACCCACCACCTCCCACACATTAGCAACCCCCTGCCTGGACACACAAACAAACACACACACACAAACACACACACACATTCATGCACACAAACACAACCTTTTCAGTTGAGCAATCTTTAGTTGATGCATCAAAAAATGCCCTCTCCGCTCTCACAGAAAGAGGGTGAACAGTGAGAGATGGATTTTTCCTCAAAAGACGAGATAAGACTGTGCATTACTTAACCAAAGATGCAACAAAAACTGGAAAAATATGCTTCTGAAACTTGTGATTCACATAGAATTGAGGTGAAACATTGAAGTCTTCCTTAAGGCGTTTTATATATTTGTGAAAGACACTATGAGCAGTGTCTTAGTGCTAAAATGACTGGTCGTTTATTCGTTTCAAATTGATTTCTACTACTACTTCCACTAGTTGGCTGCCAGGAAATTTATTTGACAACTGACTGAATGTTTCTAGTTAAAGTTTTAAGCGCAAATGCTCAATACTTTTCAGTTTCTGCTTTGAAATTATCAGGATTTGCTGCTCGACTTCATCTCATGTGATTTTAAACAGAAGGCCTTTTGCTTTGGACTGTTCGTTGGACAAATCAAGATATCTAAAGATGTCAACTTTGGCTTGGCTTGGCTTAAGGAAAACGTAATAAAGCTTCATTACAATCAGTTAGTTTATTGGTTGGACCAAAAAACTGCAAAGAATAAAATGTAGTTGCAGGTAAAATATTCTAAAAAGGGGCATTAAAGCTGGTAAATAAAGATAATAAAGATGGTTTAGATGTATACATAAAGTCAATAAAGATGGAGGTTGGAGAAAAACATAAAGACTGACAGGATTTGTCTGTTTGTGTGTATTGCAAATGTAAATAGGTCTTATGCAATGTTTCCTCTGGAAAGGGTGACTGTCCAGAAAGTTTTTACTCCGTGGGAGACAAACACACAAACCTACAGTAGTTCAGTGCTGGTTTCAGTTACATAAGACCTTTTTTTAGGCGGCAAACACCATAAGGCAGTGAGGAGGTCATGCATATCTTTTCACTCAGTATCCCTCATTTGTGCCTTCTGTTCACACTGACTGGATGCCATACACACATGCACGCTTGCAAACATAGTAAGACTGAACACACACACATGCACGCGCTTTGCCCACACTCTCATAGACTTCCACCCCCTGCATGGACGAGGCTTCCCCCTCTCCCCTGTGAAACAAACCCCTCTGCAGGCCAACTGGCACTGCTCAACTTCCTCTGAGCACAATGCCTCAGCCAGTGCTGTTATGAAATAAATCCATACGGGAGCGGATGGCTGCCCTCATTGATCCTATTTACATAATTTTTCTATGAGTTTAAGGTCATTATGTCTGTAGGCTACTGGAATTAACATGTTAAGCTCACAGCTCACAGGTCACAAAGTATTTTTTTAAGTAATAAATGTTTCAAATATTTTAGATACAAAAACAAGGAGTGACTCTGTGAACTGCTGATAAATAAAATTTGTTGCCATTATCATTTAATCTGCTGATTATTTTCCTGATTATTTGTTTTCTCTATGAAATCTTCAGTTTCAATCAAAAGTTTATAAAACCCAAAGTAATCAGTGTACAATTATATAAATCATAGACAAGCAGCATATCCTCATATTTAAGGAGATTGAACCAGATAAGTGGCATTTTATTTTGAGCAGTAAAAATCTAATTGTTATCTGGTTATTAAACTGGCTGGCAATTATTATTTTGTTTATCAACTAATGATCAAGCAACTAATTGTTGCCAATTCTTGTTTGTATTTGTATATTTGATTTTAATTAATTACCTGCTTTTGTTTAAATCTTTTCTATAAAACATGTTCGTAGAGTTTCAAAAACCAACTTTCTTGGATATATTTACTGTCTTTTGTAACTTCTTTCTCGTAGAGGTCAGAGGTCAGAGGTCAGAGGCATAAAATGAGCAAAATCTCTGCATCTAGTAGATTGAATTGTAAAAAACTGTTGACCCATTCAAAAGTTTTCATCTCTGATATGCAAGGTACACAAGACAAAGAACCTTTATTCCTTTAGGGTTAATATCCAAACCAAAACAAACTTTAGTCTCTACCTTTGAATGTACTGTAAACATGAGTCAATTAATCCAGCAGTCAGTGGGCACAAAACAAAACAAAACAACTGTTTAAGTATTTTTTCAAGCAAAAATGACAAACATTTCTTGGTTTTACCTTGTCAATTGTGAGGACTTGATGCTTTTTCTTAATGCATCTTTAAATACTGAATATAATCAAGTTGTGGGCTGTTGGTCAAAACAAAACAAGAAATTTGAGCCCAAGGTAATGATGATATTTCAAAAGGATAACTAATGCATTGACAAAGTCATTATTGATCAAAGATGAAAATAATAAGTAGCTCCAGCATTAGTACAATTTACAATAATATTAACATAAAGATCAAATCAGTCATCTTATTAAAAGACTGCTGTCTTGATATGCATGTGTAGTAATACATATTTCAGGGCCTCAGTATAATACTGAAGGACTAGAAACTTCGCAGTCAGTATGCTGTATATGAAACTTTGGAGCCCTGGGGATTTTATGTGCCTGGTAGTAGCTTGGTTGCAAGTCTGCAACTCGTTTTCCATTAATTTTGCATGATTTTTCAAGCAAAAACTATGGATTTTTGTTCCCAGTTGTCCTGTGGGTAATTCAGGCAGGCTTGTTGCCCAGGCCTGTCAGTCATGCCTGTACAAACCCACTAAGGAAGATCTCCAACCAGATTTCACACCAATGAAAAGCTGCTTTACCTCATCAAAACAGGACAGGCAGATAGTGAAGTCTGGGTAAACGGCAACAACACTGTTTGTAAAACAATGTATGAGATAGAGCTTCATTTACAGCTGTTACCCGACTCCGGCCCGACTGTGCTGTTGGGAGGGTAAACAAGTTCCACAAATCAGCCCATGAATAACAGCACTGAAACTGCTTCACTCATTGCTCAAGCAAAAACAGTGACCAGGAAGGCTCGGGGAGAATTTTAAAATTAGCGATGAGTCAAAGATAAAAGACAGAGGGGAGGGGAGATTACAGACCCATCCTTGGCATCAGAATCAGTGCTATTAAACTGAGAACAAATAAAAGAAGAATATGTGGGTATGATCCTCACCTGAGGTGTCCCAAAGGCTGAGCTCAACACGCTGGTCTTCAAGCTCCAGACAGGCAGTGTAGTTCTCAAACACAGTGGGGACATAAGTCTGAAAATGGACAATAAATAATCTATTTACTATTCCAAATTCACATGAATTTGCATTAACTCATAAAACATTTACAGCACAAGGACAAAGATTCATTACAGGTTATCATGAACCAACGGAGTAGAGTATTGAATAATTGAAATGAAAGAAAAACATATTAACATATTGGTGCAGCATTTAAGCATCATGTTTCAAAATTAGCTAAAAGCTTTAGCAAAATTACTTAACTAAACCTATGAAAATACAGGCCTCCAACCTATAAACAAATATCTTTACAAACTGAAATAGCCTATTACAAGTACCCCCTACTTCACATATATGTCAGTCAAATAGTACTACAAGCTATGGGGCATGACGGCAGCTATAAAACTCAAAAAAAAGCCTGTAAAGCCACTGTAAAAGAACAACATCGCCATAAATTTCAATGAAGCACCACTGGCATCTCTAATAAACATTTAAAAAACAGAAAGTAGTGCTTACAGAAGTATTAAGGTAATATTTATTCCGTCTTAAGGGGGGGAACTCAGTGACACAACAAGACTTGAGATTCAAATACTCAGTATAATATCAGATTATAAAAAAACAGCTGTAGATATCGTCTCTGACTCTACCTCTGGATAGCAGTCCTTTGCCAAGACTTGTAGCATCGCTGTTTTACCGCATTGGACGTCTCCGACCACCACGAGTTTACACCTCGCTACAAACGGCTGCGTGAGTCTTCTCTCCTTCATGATGGAAATGAATTAAAGGGGCACAGAATAATAAAAACAAAAAAAATAAACGTGTAGATAAGGATGATAAAGTTTCTGTAAATCCTCTGGGCTCCCGGCTGTGTTGCTCCGTCGGCTCAGTGAGTCAGTGAGTGAGGCAGAGCAGCAGTCAATGAGGGAGTCACTGCGGAACTTTATATTGTCGCGCCAACCAATGAGCGCTGCGCAGTGCGCGAGCCGAAGGAGGAGGAGGAGGAGGGCAGTGCACGAGGTCTTGTCTTGTTACTTGTTGGTAATGGTGGATGATGAACTGCGGAGACATACCCGGTGTATGACCAATGCTGGAATGTAACTTTGTAAATATATTCAAGTGCTGTAGGGAAATACCAGTTTTAGGAACTTTTACTTGAGTATTTTAATTTAACGTCACTTTCTCAGATGGAAAAACCGAAGCTGCTTTTAACTTAAACAGCTTATTATTACCTAACATCTTTGTTTACAATATGATGCGTTATTAGTAGCAATCTTTGAGTACATCCGAACAGCATTTCAACAATTTTAACAAATCAAATAGTAACCTTTTTCACTGAAAAATCAATCATTAGATTAATTAATAATACAAAATAATGGATACTTACAGTCCTATATATAAAAGTAAAACCTGGCTCCACTTCAGTTAACTTTAACAGTAAAATCCTGCCTTAACATACATGCATGAGTAGTATCTTATCTTATGATACGGTACCCGTATAGATCAGTTACAGATGACCATTTTCCACATTTTACTTTTACTACTTAAAGTAAATTATCCTGATTCTACTTACAAACTTTTATTTAAGTATCATTTCTGATGCAATACTTTTATCTGTAATGGATTTTTACAGCATGGCTAAGTGCTTTTACTACATCAGAGCCACTGAATGCATCTTCCACCACTGCCAATGATGAAGCAGCTTGTAAATGTGTAGTATACAAACACAAATATAACAAACAATAAAACAGGAACCTAACATGGCAGCTATGGCCCTGTATCTTAAGGGAATAAAACATTTTTATATATGTGCTTTTAGTTGCTGTGAGTGAGATTGCAATATTGATACCACTCTAATATCTGTGCACCAAATATAAAGCTACAGCCAAGAGCTGGTTTTCTTAGCTTAACATAAAGACTGTAAGCGGGGGGAAACAGATAGCTTGGCTCTGTCCACAGGTATAAAAATCTGCCAGTCAGCACCTTTACAGCTCCATAAAAACATCCCCTGAGTTTAAATGGCACAAAAGCGAAAGTGAAAAAAACAAGAAGTTGTGGTTTTTACAAGGAGTAATGTACTAACCTATTTTTCTTGGCCAGCCAACTGTGGAGACTCCAGAATGTAAAATCTCTCCATCTAATCACCAGAAACTGAAAGTGAAAATGCCTATTTCCAATAACTTTGAACTATTCCTCTCATTAAATTACCTTATGACAGACAGTGGGACTTTTTTTGCTTGAGTGTATTTCCTGTAGAAAACCTGGAATGTTCCTGGTTAAAGGACATTGCCTCTGTTATCTCAGTTGTGTCAACAGAAAAATTGATTGTGTGTACATGAAGCATCTCAGTAAAAAGGTCAAAGCTTCACAGACATGTCTTTTTGGTCAAATTACAAAATGTTTGAAAATAAAGTGTCTTTTAGAAATTACACAGAAATCCAGCACATCAAAATTTGCTTCAGTTGTTGTCAAAATGTTTCTTCTGTGTCTTTTTTTGTTGTGGTTTGTGTATATTCCTTTAAAATGTTGTGTAATACCTCTTACAATTATTTTTAAATAAAACCTTTGAGTAACTGTATGTGTACATACGTTTATATAACATATAGTTTGTAGCGTACACGGCTGCCTCACAGCCCTGAACAGATGACAGATGGCTTCATAAATCTGATGTATAACAGACAATGTCAACCATTTGGAGAGGAAGTGGAGCATGGCTAGTTGTTTGAAACATAAATGGAAATAACTACTCAACTGTCACAGACGGGACTTTGATGCTATTAATGTACAGTGTGAAATGTTGTATGGGGGCCATAAATTGCACCTGCTCCCTGATGCAGAGAGAAACAAGGTGAATGATGTCACTTCATTGAAAATTCAAGCTTTGTGCTTCCCCTCCATTTACATGTATATGCACTACACACTAATAACATGCTGACACTTAAACTCGCCTACTTACACTTAAAGCTTCACTCCTTCATGCTCTATTTCTCCCTTTTAGTGGTCTGACTGTATCTGTCTGTGGGACTTTCCAAACAGCTGAAAACAGTCTGTTTTAAATCTATTACACATATGCTCGACATCCTTTCAGATGCCTTTTGGTATTCAGTGTTTTTATTTCAAACTTGCGGATTGAATTGTGCAGTTTTGGGCTGTTTTCATTGATGCTAGAAGAAACCTCACCCTTTTAAACATTAGCTGTTATGTACTTAGGATAGATCAGAGGGGTTGAGTTTAAAGTGCCACACTTTTGAAAAAAACCCAAAAAACTTTAATACTGGCTTTTTACCCCACAGTTATCTGAGCAGGCAGATGCCAAGCCATAACTGTGCATTTTAGAGTGAGAGCTGGGAGTCATAACATTAAGCTTTGCAGCAGGACCACAAGCACCAAAATACAAAATTGGCAAGTTGTTGGCTTCCTTGAGTCTTTTTGTTACCATGAAGTTTCCAGGCAAATAGCAGAGACTCCAGGAAGTCAAGACACATAACTGCTGCAGATTTTCTGCTAGTTTGTCCCAGTGGCCACCTGCAGTATTACAACAAAAAGAATATCTGGGGTCCCAAAAACATTATCCATTATAGACCACTATTACAAAAGCACATGTGAAACGATTGCCCTGCTGCAGAACATATGTAGTGAACTGCAAGCTTAAAAATCTTGAAAACTCTTGCATCTTATTGAAGATACATGAGCCAAGCAGCTTTCAGTCAAGTGAGCTGGCTTTTATCTTTGATGCTGATATCCAGTTATTACAATAAATCCATGCACAACTCTGTGTTAATGGCATGGCAAAGTCATTCCATTTTATTCGACACTGAAAAATCTCAACAACTCTGGAGTGTACCACTTTAAAATTGTGTTAAGATATTTATGGTCCCTAGAGGATGTATCCTAATGATTCCGGAGATTCCCTGACATTTCCTGTGAAAAAAGTGGCTGTACAAATTCATGCCCCCTAAAGATGAGTTGAAACATCTTTGGTACTTTTACTTTTGCATCAACGTTTTCCATTTTAACTTTGGTTTATGACTGAATACCTGCATAACGAATGGTGTTTCATTTGCTTCTAGTCTTTATGCTTCAGTAGGCTAACTGACTCTAGCACCACATCTGAAGTTAATGCACAAATATGAGAGTGGTATCAGTCTCCATCTAGTATTTTTCCAGTTCCTTTAAGGATAATTTTACTTCATAATAGGCCTAACAGAGTTTAGTTTCATGCCTTTTGAAATATGATCAGCAATACTGAGGTCTGTGCTTGACCCATGTGTGACCATTGTTTTCCTAATGAGAGGTGACAGCACTCTGAGATGGTGAAACACTTTGGCCATCTGAAGATGCACTGACTTTTATATCATTTTCAAACTATGAATGCTCATGTAGAGCTAACATGGTGACCTATAATGTGCTCCACGGGCACCTGACGTCTGTCTGACCTAGATTTATCTAAGTTACATTTTTGCCCTGTGTTCACCTTACCTAACTCGCCCCACTGACATTTAGTGTTGTGTTTGTACGTCAGTCCATGTGTTAAGCCACAGGAAAGCTCCAGTTTAGAGTAGTTTAGAGGTGGCCAGGGAGTCCTTAGGTTTGGAGTAACAATGTGTGATGTATATTCATTTGAACCAAAATCGTAACCATGCAGAGGGAATTTTGGTACAGAGAGACAGACAGCTGGGTGTTAATTACAAGTCCATTTCAACGAATGTCTTATACAGGACTCAAGGAAAAACCCCATCACATCCCTTGTGGCTTGCAGCAAAAAATTTACATAATTTAAGTAAGATGTGGTTGAGAGCTTTTGCATTATGTAAATCAGGGTATGATTAAAGAATATTACCATAAATACAAGTGCAGTCATGAAGCGGAAATGTTTTGGCAATGCTTGTCTAATGATTGCTGTTGAATGTGCCACAGTTCAGTGGTGCTGCACAGAAGAAGCTAGACCAAGTGCACAGGTATTTCATATATTTTAGCAAAAGAGCTGGGTAATTTCAGTGTTGGAGGGTAGTCCTTACTCTCAACATCAACATGTCTGACGACTCCAAAAAAGCCCCCCACACCTGGCAAATATCTTGACATTTACATTGAGTCAAATTTCAGTTTTGTGTGAAATAAAGACAGAATGAAAGAGACGTTGAGAGACATTGATGAGAAAGCTTCTAATGACAACAAGTCAGGAGATGAGGCAGAATATACATAGGTGTAGAGCAAGTATATTTATATGTAACGTACAGCCACAGTGCAAACAATGACTGGTATTTTATATCAGAAAAACAATGACTAAACAGCTCTTATCACTGCACAGCTTGCATGCCTTTAGTTTGAACAGTGCTACTTTGGTCAGATAGAGCTTTCGACCCTGGAAATACAACAGTAAAGCCTTATTATTAATAAGAAATTGACTAGTAGGTTGCCTCCCCACCCCAACCCTTTTTTTAAAGAAAAAGTGCCCTTTTCAAATGTCAAAGTAAAGGTTGACTTCCCATCTTTCAAGTATGCACAACTGTATGTGACAAAGTAGAGAATGACAGAAATAAGACCAATTTAGCAAAAAAGAATCAAAAGAAGACAGTGTGAATAACCTAAGTATCCAAGGTTAACTTTAGGTAATTGTCCAATTTGTTTTGCATTTGCTCGCAGACAGTATCTGTGCTCTGTTGACCTAATCTGAGATTTTCACTTAAATGTATCCATCACAATCTTACTGTAGCCTTAAATATATTAGTATCATTTATCTACAATGAAGAGTATTTCCCTCATAATCCCATTTATGAGGCAACTTTGTGAATAGTCCCATGAAACTTTAGTGCCCTCTAAAGGTGAAGGAAAGAAATTACAGTCTGAATAAAGCCATGAAATCATTCCACAGTTTTAGACTGGATCCACTGATCCTTTATTTTCTGGCGGGAGCAGAATATAGTTCTCAGAAACAAAAAGATATTGAAGATATATTTTGGGGCAACCTGTAGCAGATAAGAGCTGTACGATGACAGGATGTTTCAATTGCAACATAAAGCTGGAATTTTAAAAGTGTTCCTCAAATTACCGCACATTTACACACAAAAATGTACTCACTGCATTTCATTATTAATAGAGCAAATTTTGTTAGAATTCTCTTTGTTTTTAATTAATGTTAAAGTGTTTGTTTTTTAATTTTATTTTACATATCAAAGAAAACAGAAATGTGCTGTCTTCCATCCCATCTTTCCCTCTTTTGCTCTTCACAATCTTTTTTTGCGCACTGTTATTATTATTATTTTAATTAATTTTGTTCTCTATTTTTATTTTCCATATTAGCTGTCGAGCTTAGCTATGACGTTGTTTCATTAAAAACTCGCAGCAGCCTGAACTAACTACACGTCCAACAATCCTCTCCTCGCTCGGCAACACTTCCGCCTTCCTTTTTTCTAGAGGACAAAAAATACTAGATTAGAATAATATAATTACCTAAGCCAACAATGAAGCGCAAAAATCACTCGATTTATTTTCTCTTTTAGCTTTTTTGCTGCACTCAGAGCACAGCACTGAGCTAATGGAGAGGAGAATTGGGAACATATTTCCGGGTTTCAGTGACGTAATTTCCCTAGCCTTGTTTCATTGGTGGTCTGCTTTCCTCGAGCGTTTTCCCGCGTTACACTTGGTGTAAAACAACACATGAACTGTCAGACTCGAGAAGAAGAAAGATAGCGTCTCGCTGACAATTGAACGTAACTTTTGTGGGGCACCCGAGTTGTTTTGATAACGTTAGGTAATGCCGTCCTCAGATTATGACCCTGCGAGTCTACCGGATTTATTGCCGCTCTACTACCGGCGGTTGTTTCCCTTCCCCCAGTATTACCGCTGGCTAAACTATGGAGGAGGTGAGTAACGTAATGGCCAGGCAAGCTAGCTAGAGGTAATGTTAGCAAATAAAATATTTGGAGCCTTGCTCATTCTGTCCTATTGAATACTCTATTCCTACACATGTCCGTGTCACAGGTCAAACAACACTAGTAGGTTAATGGTTTATTTGTTCTCTTAAACTCTCAGTGCATAAGAATTATTTCCAGAACCGAGAGTTCTCCTTCACACTCAAAGATGACATCTACGTCCGGTACCAGTCTTTCAGCACACAGAACGAGCTGGAGAAAGAAATGCAGAAGATGAACCCTTACAAGATTGACATTGGAGCAGTATACAGTCACAGGGTGAGACTGCATGCATTTTGTTATGCGTTCCCAGAGTTGTTGTGTCACTGCAGACGTATCAATAAAAGTTTCATCTGTTTCTCACCAATAGCCCAATCAGCACAACACAGTGAAGTCAGGAACCTTTCAGGCCCTGGAAAAGGAGCTGGTTTTTGACATTGATATGACAGATTACGATGATGTCAGAAGCTGCTGCAGGTAAGTGGATCATAATAGCAGACATACACTTCATTCTATATTATTTAGTAATTCAGCATATTCTGAGAAACACATTGCTGAGATAACTTTAACTATTATTTAGTGCTGCAGACATTTGCTCCAAATGCTGGACCCTGATGACCATTGCCATTCGCATCCTGGATAGAGCTCTTCGAGGTATGTTTGTATTGATTATATGTCAGGCTTCAGCTCATGTTATTCTCAGTTGTTTGCATAATTAGCATCAATGACCTCTTTGATTTCTGTGATGCCTCAGAGGACTTTGGTTTCCAGCACCTGCTGTGGGTTTACTCTGGCAGAAGAGGAGTGCATTGCTGGGTGTGTGATGAAGCTGCAAGGAAACTCTCTGTGGCGGCACGCTCTGCAGTGGCAGAATACCTCAGCCTGGTTAAGGTAGCAGTGTTTCATCTGTTTGTAGATGACTATTACATGTTTAGTTATTAGCAGTAGGATTTATCATCATTGTGTGTGTATCAATCTGTATCTCTCATCTAGACTAATTCCTGAAATAAATCGTCTTATCTCAGACCCATTAGTATCAAGTGTGAATGGTGGATGATAAATTACACTGGAGTACAATGTTTTGTATGGCACCAAATTATATATAATCAACTTCTTTTTAATCATTTTTTTCAGGCAAATTTAACTTTATGTAGAGCTCTAATATCACTTAATTTTCATGATTTGATGTGCCACTTATACATTTTTATAGGGAGGTGAAGAGACTGTGAAGAAGGTTGTGCTGTCAGACCCAATTCATCCTTTTATTAGGTAAGAATCAGGCCATTCTCTAAGTGAAGGACAATTTGAAGCCATAACTTAAACTAATGTTTGTTCTGCTTTGATGTTTGGTTGGTTCTTATGTCTGACTAACCAGTGTTGCATCTTCGGCTGTTTGAGAGTCTGTACATGTAATCAACAGAGAGTCTCTGTTAGTGGTGGACCGATACTTCCCCCGGTATGGGATACAGGATCAGGACATACTTGGCCGCAAGGAATCAGTGGAAAAAGTGCTTGCACTGGTGCCTGAAGATATCCTTTTTACAATATGCTGCACGTTCTTGACAATAGATAGTAAAGCTGAAACTAAATGAAAAAATGTAATCTCACATGTTTAAGAATTAAGACTATAAAATCATTTTCCTGACAAAAAATGTTTTGTCACCCTGAAGGCTCTTTTTTTGTGTTTTGATTTGTGAAAAATAAATGGACATGACCTTGACTCACTGCTTTACATGTAAGAAAAGAATTACAGCAGGACTTCCAGAATGAGAAGAAACCTGAGATGCGTTGGAAGTTCATCAAGGAACAAGCCAAAAGGAAACAGGTTGGTTAATCTGCTCATTACAAAGTGTCTTAAACTGTGTTTGTATTGATTCTAATAGTACACAAATCATCAGAAAAATAACATAATAAAATACCTCACTCAACCATGTAAATTAGATAGATTGACCAAGTCGGTCTATCTATTGGAAAATATTTGTTCTTAATAAACTTGTAAATGCATGATCTAATATTTTTTTTCTGTTCTTTAATACATAGCTTTACTACTATGCAAAGAAATGAAAAATGTGATTTTTGTTTTTAAAGGTTTTTGGCAAAGCATAGTCTCCACAAAAAAGAGCAAGAAAAATACCATTTAAAAATGTCATCTAGCATAAATGAATTAAAACAGGTATCACAGCATTACAAAAAAAATAAGTTTTCTGTTGTAACCAGCCACTAACCAGTTATATCTGGATTTAGTATTTTGGAGCATGTGAACACATCTTATTGGATCACTTCTTTAGTCTCCATGTAAACAATTAAGTCAGAGTCTCTAATCAGAATAATTTCAATCACATAATAAAATTGTGTCGATCTAACAGCATTTTTGTAAGTTAATTTTCAAACAGCTCAGTGAGAAGGCTTATGAAAAACAGACACAGTAATATAATCTATATTTTAGGGCACTGCCAAAAAGGGCCAGCACTTTGAGAAAGAAATCATGCTGCAGTACTGTTACCCAAGACTTGATGTGAATGTCAGCAAAGGGGTGAACCACTTGCTGAAGAGTCCCTTTAGTGTCCATCCAAAAACAGGTAAGGACAGATCTAATAAGACTGAAATAAACATGTCACAGTGAATAAACTTTTGACAGAGCCTCACTTTGACTTCTCTGTGTTCAACTTTGGCCAGGACGCATTTCTGTCCCCATAGACCTGAAAGAACTGGATACATTTGATCCTTTTGCTGTGCCTACAATCAGGTAAATCAGGTGCTGTTCTGTACAGTGTTTGACACTTGTCAGAGCCGTGTTATCATAACCAATTACTAACTAACTATTTTTTTTAAATTTAGTCTGATTTGTGAGGAACTGGACCGACCCAGAACAGGTGAAGAGGAAGAAGTGAAGTTAGAGGACTTGAAGGACAAGGAAAACGAGAAGGACGCAGCAGAGAGACGAAAGATCAGAGGTGAAATTCTGACATCTGAATTTTAGGCTTTTTGTATAACGCAGAAATTTTACACAATAGATTTTTTTGACTCAAGCTAAAAAATAGGCAAACAGAAGGTAATCTGACATGTTTTTTTTGGCACAGAGCAAGCCAACTATGATGTGCTGAACCTCCGGTTATCTTTTTTGATATGAGAATATATTTAAACACCTGGGAGGTACTGATGGTGATTCCATAGAGCAAGTTTGACATAGTCAGGCTTTCTTTGCAGGCTGGTTTAGCAGAACCTAAAAACCCCCATAACAGTTTTTTGGTATCATGTTTGGGTTCAAGTTTAAGTTTGTTCATATTTATGTGTCCAGCTCACGGCTTACTTTTTCTCCACAGATTACAAAAGAACAAGCCTGGCAAAGTATGTGAAATACCTGGATCAATTTTTAGATGGTATGGCCCGTTCATGGAAAGGAGAACTTCTTAAAAAAAGTGGTGAGTTTTATTCTTAATGGGTAAAATGATGGCAGGCAACTTTTAAGAAGTTTATTCTTTTAATTAATCGATTTTCTTATATTCCATTTTTTCTTTGCAGATCTTCAGAAAGAATTCTGAAGTAAATCAACAATCAGAAAGTGAAATCAAAGAGACACTGTCACTAGCTCAGTAGATACTTAAAGCATGTGAGAGTGTAAACTGTCCTGATTTGGTGGTTTCATGCTGTTGCTCTTCTGATGAACGATGGTTTTCTCTAAATAAGTTTTTTTATACCTTATTATAAGACTAAACAATAAAACATTCACAAAACCAACATAAATCATCTCTTTAATGTTGTATTTTCCCTGTTTAATGCCAGTTTTGTTGTTTGTCTGCTTTTGCATTCATTTTGTTTTTGTACAGTCGTTTGTGAAAATAAACCTGATATTTCAACTTTCAGCATCTTGTATTTCAGTTACTTCTAATGGGAACACGAGAGGTTTTGTAGATTCAGTTCACTTTGAATTAGCAGTATCTGGAGGAGAGAGCAGTTGGTGGGAAGGGTTACCAGTTGTCATTGTAGTCTTTTGTAAGATTTGCCATTTGTCATTTGTCCTCAGTAATTAGGATCAATTTTGTATCAGTATTTACCTCTTAAGTTCATAATTCAGTCTGATTTATAAATGAACCCATTATGTAAACACATAACTGTCATGTCGGTTATTGACAGGATGTATTTTGTAATTTTACAAATCTAGTTGTAAGTCCAGTAATTTCAAGTAGGCTAATGGCCAAATGTCAGTAAAGGTTCAATATTGGATGATTTGGTAAAAGTAGTTGATTTAGCTACTTTTTACAAGTTTAGTACAACAAGTTTAGTTGACTAATATTCGAAAATATACGCGAAATTTAACTCAATTGTTATACAGTTAAGAAAAGCTTTCAAATCCAAGAGTCAAGCTTCTTAGTTGTTTTGTGTATTTCAAGCGGAATGTGAATGTTTATTCCGCGTCGAGAAAGAAACTGCCGAATGGTCCTTTAAATAACCCGGAAGTAGAATTCACTGATGTAAACCGGATATTACCGCGAAATTGAGGTTAGAAGTTCTCTCTTACAGCCATCTTGGATATAGCATCCCGAGTCGGTGAGTATCTCCTCTTATAATCCAATATCATCCAGGCATTTTAAATATATTTCTGTCCAAAACAAAAGTTTCTTGTGTTAAAGTAGAGTAGTGTTGTTACGCCGGTGTAGTTATTATTCTTCTTTCGACCTTCTCTTCAGCGATATATATGCCGTTGTACCAGCGGTTACCAGCTCAAAATGGGGGAACATGATGATTACTAGTGCACTAGCAGCCTGTCAGGGCCGCAGTGAAGTGTGTGACAAGTGATTTGAGGTTGATTTTGTGTGACAACAAACTGTTCACTTTGTTGAGTTTACACTTGAGGAAAATTTTAATGAAGACTTCGTCAATTGCTGTTAGCTTCTCCTGATAGAGACTGACAGAACTAGCCGGCTAAAGAAAGCTAATTTTGGCTAAATGTAGCTTAAACAAGCTGAGCTTACAAGTTAAAGCATGGACTCCGTCACCTGTTCAGCAAGTTATGACAACTGAGAATCTGCCTTTTCTAACTAGCTGACATTAGTGATCGGTAAATAGACACATAAGTTGTCACGAAACACTTAGTTACGTAGGTTTGTGTAACACTTCTTTAAATGACGAAGATTCAGCTAATAAAAGACTTTTATTTTTCCCTCACCAGCAACCATGCCTGGTGAAGCCACAGAAACGGTCCCAGTTACCGAGCAGGAGATGCAGCAGCCTCAAGTTGAGACTGGTTCGTATAAATTTATTGTAAATCTGCATGTAGTACTGTCTATGAAATGATGGGGTCCTGGCACTCAAAGTACAAGTGAATTACAAACAAACAGCTGTTCATGAAAAGTAATTTGTTGAGCAGAGTAGCAAATTGCATTTTTGGATGTTCATTTGGTTCATGGAGTTGATTCAGCTGGTTCGACACTGAGCTGGTGAAACAGGTGACAGTTATTTTGACTGTCTCCAGCCATGTGTTGGGACACTTGAAAGTTTGCACTCTGTGAGAGCTGTTGTGATATTTTTCTACTTTGCTTGAGATGAGTGATCCAGGACCCTTTTTTGTATTTCCACAAACTCACAAGGTTGTGCGGTGACTTAGTTTGTCAGTTGGATTTAGTACTAAATGCATGTTGTTGAATGTGGTTTTACCCTTTGCATAAAGAATGACCGAAAAAGCCATCTTGTCGACACTGATAGTGGCCTTGTTAGTGCCTGCATAGAGCACTCTGTGTTGCATAATAATTTTAGCCTGATCTTACAGGCTACAACACTGGTACTTCTTTTTTAACCATAAAGGTGGAGGTGCTTGTTCAGGGGTGTGGCAGGACTTTCCTATAACTGATCAGCTGCAGCCAGCATCAGAGAACAAGCTAAATAGGCGTGCCTATCAGTTAGTGGCAGCTAACCTCTTGCAGTCAAATGCAAAATACCAAGATAAATGAGACATGTACTGAACTGTTTATGTAATGTAGAACCTGTCATCAAACCACAACCCTTTTTTTTTTAAAATTTGTCTTCCAACTGTGCTCTCTGTATGTGATACCACAGATGAGAATATTAAAGGGCAAATAAAAAACTAACAGTCCACAACTTTTAGTTAAGAGTTCTCTCCCTTAAAAGGATTAAAATTGTTCTGTTGTTCTTTTAAAAACCTACCAAAAACTAAGGCTGAACAGTTTGAACAATAGACAGCCAGCCACTGGGGGGCAATAGAGAAGTTTAAACTGAGCATTTGGTTTGTGCAGACAGCCCTAGGCAGCAGTTCAGTACAAAAGTATTAAAAGAGAGTAGACAGGCAAAACTAAAGTCAAAAATCTGGAGCTGAAGCAAAAAGTGAGCCCCTTGAAATGAATCATTGTCTTTTGGGAAGCATTTTGGAAAGAACAAGTCATTTGCAAAGATCCTTATATTTTTCCCACTGAACATCAAAATAAACTTGGCCAATCACCTGGAAAAAACAACACGTATTGTAGCAGAAAATTCAAAGGCCAGGAAGAATAGTGTCTAATGTTTAATTGTTATTTAATTTTTACAGTGATGGTAGTGGCTTACTGTGCATGTGAGATTGTTCATAAAGCAACTGATAAAAGCAAAATACAGAGGCCAGTATTTAACATTCTGTTGAGCCATGTGGGAAAATTTTGATTAAAATAATTGTGCCAACAATGGTAAAATGTCAAAATGTCTTTGAAATTGACTGAAGACTGATTGTAGTTGATTCATTTCATTACAAGTTCTTTAATGTCTCCGTAGACATTCCTGTGAAGCATTACAATAATGTGCACGTACTGTGCTCACTACTGTTAAATGTACACATACTGATGTCAGCGGTGTTGTTTGGTATGACAGTTGAATCAGATTTGCGTATTCAATATAAAGATTTGACTATTTGTTCATTTTTTTCCTAACTTTTCTTTGTTCAGTGCCTAACTAAACTTCTACATCAGCCCGCATAAATTTTGTTTCATCTATAAAAGTTAAATTGTAATGTTTTTCTTCGTCATCTGTTATGTGAAAACATGAGATTCACACACAGTTGAGGAATAAAAAAGTGTGCATCCTACTTATAGTTCAGTTATAAAATCACAGCTCATGATGGATTATCTCTCCTGCCAAGCTGCTGATGGCACTCTCAACAGGACTGTTTCTAGCCAGTTTAGTAGGTGAAATGAGGATTTGGAACCGACAGATTGTAAATTTTACAGCCTGCCATGCCGTTACTCCTGCATTGCTCTGTGTACACTGATGCAGCTAAAAAACAAGAGCCAAAACTTGCTTACCAACCACTCCATCTCAGGCTTCAGCATCCATAATCAGTTACTGACTAGCAAATGTTGTCACAGGGATTAATTGATTAATTAATTAATCAACTTATTATAGGAGACACACCAGAAGTGATGTAGAAGGATAATGATTATTCCCTTAATTTAAAATTCCTTGTTAAAATGTTATCCCTGTGTATTCTATTTTATACAGTTGTTGCAGTGCACAAAAAATTGCTTTGAAGAATCTCATTTGCCTGAGGGGTGTCGCACTGATGACTTGATTTGACTTTCAGGGGACAGCCCTAAATGCGACATTGTGTTTTACATTTCAGACAGGATTTTATTTCATTTTCAGATACTTTCTCAACACAAATGCGCATAACCACGTCTGAAACTATTTAAAATCAAACACAAATATAACATTACAGCCTACTGAAAAACAAATATTTTATATTTTAATCACTGTGTTTCCTGAAGACTGAATCAAATGACCACTTGCAGATCCTGAAGATTCACTTCATTAAATCTATGAACATACCTGAGAGCTGTGTAATTCATTCAGGGTTGAGTTGATGAAGGTTCATATCTTGTTGTCATGTATTGTCTGGCTCTTTGGAATGAAGGGGGCCTTTTGGCACTAATCCAACACTTAACCACTGCATGGAGTTTGGGACACAGGAATATTTTTCTTTCTTTTGGGTGCACTCAACACCTCTTCTTAAACTGGAGAACCAAGAGCCTGTTCCACGTTGCTTAAGTTTTCACAATCTCGTCGTTTCTGTTCATGTGTGGAGCACAATTTTTTTTTCTTCACTTCACAGTATGTTCATGGGGCTCTTCAGTTTTATATATAAGTGAAATGCTTCCCAAACAACTGCTGTGATTGCCCTTGCCCCTGTTACTCCTGTTACTTTTCCTTTATTAGCTGCAGAAGTATTAAATCCCTCTGCTCCACCGGAGATGACTGTTCCTTCAGTGAGCAAGGCAATCTCTGCGGAGAGTCCTCCGGAAAACCCTGTTCCTAATCAAGAGATTTGTACTCCAGAAGAAGCTAGAATTCAAACTACTAGTGATCAGCCAAATGGTGTAACTGCAAATCAAGAGATAATCAAGCAAACTGATGAGATTGGGTTGGTGGCCGCATCTGCCTCACAGCAAGAGGTGACTATTGAACCAGCAGGGGATTCAACTGATTTGCCAGTTCCTGAAGATTATATGCCTTCTGCTGAAAGTCCCATGGCATCCTCAGAAGTGCTGCCATCTGGTGAGGAAGCAGCTTCAGCTGAAGCGACAAAAAGTCAGGAGTCAGTTGTTGCCGTCGAAGAATCAGCCAGCCAAGAAGTTGAGCAGAATTCTGTTGATCTAAAGGCGTCTGGAGATTCTGTACCTTCTGCTGAAGCTCCCACTGCATCCTCAGAAGTGCTGGTATCTGGTGAAGATGCACCTCCAGCTGAAGAGACAAAAAGTCATGAGTCAGTTGTTGCTGTCGAAGAATCAGCCACCCAAGAAGATGAGCAGAATTCTGTTGAACCAAAGGCCTCTGGAGGTGAGCCTGGAGCAGTGGCAGAAAAAATCCTTGAGCCAAAGCCATCTGCTCTTGAAGACGTCACTATGAAAAATGAAGATGGGAATGAAATTGCGGTAGAGGACCTGAGAGACCAGTGCCTGGATGCTGCTGAAGAGGAAGTGTTGCCGGAGGTGAATGTGGACATGGCTACTCAAAACGAAAATTCTGACAAGGAAGAACCTGTTACACTTCTTTCCAAGGCCATTCAGTCAAAGGTTAACTCCAAATGTGAAGGCCCGCCTCTTTCCACACGCCACCTGTCAGGTTGGTTTATCCTATGTGACAAGAAGGTGCTCACAATTTTTTAATCCCAATCTTTTGAATTGACCTTTTTGTTGGATTGGGGATAAATGTATGTTCATTTTTTCATAACCTGAGTGGTTAAAATTCAAATCTAAAGTTGATCGTTTTTCTTGCAATTCATGGTATGGTCCCATTGGTGTAGTGCAGTTTGAGTTAGCTGGCCAAATGCTTCAAGGCCATTCCACTGCCTAAGTTATCATGGTTTTTGGGTTTGACTTTTTTTTTTAGCATTATATTATAGTCTGCATCTTAGTTCTATGATCCTGGTCAAAAGGGTAGTTATCATTTTTCTGTTGTACATCAGTAGTTACTTGAACAGTCTTTTGGCCTGGTGCTGGTCAGTTATACCTTCAAGCATCAGTTCAGTGTTTCATTAGTAGGTGCATGTGTGCACTTAAGTAAAGGTACAAAAGCCTTTGCCATGTACAAGAGTGATATTACATCACAATGTGGTGATATGATATGCATTGCATATGCAAATTTTATACTAATTGCATCTCTACTAAGGAAAGTGATTTTTCTGTGTGGAAGAAGTATGTACTGTGCGTTTGAGTGCCAGTTTGCTTAAGATGTAATTTTTCTAACCCTAAACAAGGAGTTTGTGTCTTGGTTTTTTGAACATTTAACCCGCATGAGTAAGGCTTCCCATTTCCCATCCAAAAAATTTAAAGAATGTTTTTCTATTCAGCTACACCTCCTGCCCCAGCTTCCTCTCATCAACCTCAGGCAGCTTCTGGCCCTGCAAAGCCCAAAGGCAAAGATGCCAAGAGTGCACAGGGTTCCTCTGCCCCAAAGGCTGTCCCTGGCAGAAGAAAGCGTTCTTCATTGTCTGCCTCTTCTGCTTCCCCTACCTCACCAAAATCTGCATCTTCTTCCACCCCTCTGTCACCTGTGCCATCTCCCCTAGCTTCCACACCTGGCAGCTCTTCTTCTAATGAGGCTAGTCGCTTTGTCCCAAAAGTTGTCAAGGCTGGCAAACAAGGAAGAGTAAAGAAGGGAGAGGCCTTTGTGCCTCCCTCTGCCCCTGTCGAATGCCCTGTCCCAGCATCAAATGAAAAACCAGTAGAGGCTAACCCTAAGCAAAATGTAGTTGAAGCTGAAACTGCCCAGGTTGAGCCAAACAAACCTTTACTGGCTGCTACAAAGCCTGTTGCAGCCCCAGCTGCTTTTAAAGTTACATCCAAGCCTGCTGTGGCAGCTCCAGTTTCATTTTCAGATACTTTTGCTTCTAGCCCCTCCAAATCAGTTGAAGTGAAGACAGGTTCATCAAACGCTCCTCCTCCTGCACCTGCTGATGATGATCTCCCTCCACTTATCCCACCTGAGAAGCCAATTAAAGGCCCAGTGCTTGTACCCTCTGTTAAGAAAGAGGTTGCAGAGCTTGCTGTGTCTCCTCCTAAACCTTGTTCTGAGCCTGCAAATGTTCAAAATTATGATACTGCTCCCGTAGAGGTCACTAAGGTAGCATCTCAACCTGTGACTAATATTGGGCCCAAGTTGATGCCAGTTGAGCTTAGCAAAGCAACTAGTATGGTCAAATCTGCTCCGTTTGAAGGGGCACAAGTGGTTGCAAAAGCTCCAACTGCAGCTGTCGAAGCTGCTAAACCTGCTCTTATTGAGGCTTTTAAACCAGTTGAAGAGATTGAAACTGTTCTTATTGAAGCTGCTAAGCAAATTACTGAGGCCACACCTGCTCCTGTTGAGGCTTTGAAGCCAGCTACCGAGCCCAAACCTGCTCCTGTTGAGGCTTTGAAGCCAGCTACCGAGCCCAAACCTGCTCCTGTTGAGGCTTTGAAGCCAGCTGCTGAGCCCAAACCTGCTCCTGTTGAGGCTTTGAAGCCAGCTGCCGAGCCCAAACCTGCTCCTGTTGAGGCTTTGAAGCCAGCTGCTGAGCTCAAACCTGCTCCTGTTGAGGATATTAAGCCAGCTGCTGAGCTCAAACCTGCTACTGTTGAGGATATGAAGCCAGCTGCTGAGCTCAAACCTGCTCCTGTTGAGAATATCGTGCCAGCTGCTGAGCCAAAACCTGCTCCTGTTGAGGATGCCAAACAAGCTGAACCCAAACCTGCCCCTGTTGAGGATGCTAAGCAAGCTGCTGAGGCCAAACCTGCTCCTGTTGAGGATGCTAAGCCAGCTGCTGAGGCCAAACCTGCTCCTGTTGAGGATGTCAAGTTAGCTGAGGCTAAACCTGCTCCTGTTGAGGATGCTAAGCCGGCTGCAGAGCATCACCCTGCTCCTGTTGAATTGGTACAGCCAGCTGCTGAACCCCAACCTGCCCCTGTTCAGGTGGCTAAGCCAGTTGCTGAGGCCACACCTACTACTGTAGAGTCTGTAAAGTTAGATGCAGAGGCCAGGGATGCCCCTGTTGAGGTTGCCAAGCCAGCTGCAGAACCTAAACCAGCAGCTGCTGAAGTCGTTAAGCCCTCCAAACCAGCAGCTGAGCCTGCATCTGCTCCCTTGAAAACAACTCCAGTTGAGCCTGCTGTTCCTGCCTCAGTTCCTCGTAAACTTACGTTTGCAGAAGCAGTAGCAAAACCTGCCCCTGTTAAACCTGAGGTTGAGGTAATCAATACAACTCCTACTGAACCTGTATCATCTCCTAAACCTGCCCCAACACCTGATAAAACCCCAGCCAAGGTGGAGCCTGTGATCAAGAACGACAAGGGTATTTTTTTCTTTTTCTTCTTCTGTCTTCACACGCTATCCATCTATGGAGGTGTTTTTGGAACTGCTCAAATGGTTATGTTGTTCAAGAGCCGAGATTGCGAAATTTTCTTTAACTTTGAATCTGCTCTGAGGTACAACCTAGTTGTTGGCGTACAGTATGTGCTCCTTTCAGTACAGTTGTTGCATACTGTCATCCATGTACTGTTTCAGTTTCAGTGCAATCATATTATGTCTGATGGTCAGCTGATAAAGATGCTTGGTTCCGTCTGGTTAATGTGGTACAAGATAGAAAGGTATTGTTTCACCACATATTAAGTATACAGTAGTTGGGATTTGAAGTTATAGAGCAGTCGTTACAGTCACCAGGTTTATAGCTATAGCAATTTTTTTTTTAACCTACATGATTAGTTGGAATTTTGAACATCTCAGGTGGGTGTACTTCAACTCTGGTAACAACAAATATGTGTGAAAAATTTGTGTCTAAAATAACCATGAACCAGGGGTGTAATGATTCTGTAACCAAGACCAATGTCACAGTGCAAACATCCAGTCTTGAATCATCTTTCTGTCCTCCAGAACTTTGATTAACACCCACTGCCACCACCACTGTCTCATCTACTTTCACTTTCAACCTGAAATACACTTAAGTGTCAGAACTGTTTTTTCCCCAAAAAAGGACAAAAACTGACAAAAATACATTTCCTTATACCAAGAATCCTTTCCTGTTTCTGAAACTTAAGTTCTACCAGATTTTTAGACTGGGTATTGTATCGACACACTATAAACAACTGCTTCTGTTTACAAAGCTTTACATGTGGTAATCAGGAGCAGCT
This sequence comes from Acanthurus lineatus, assembly GCA_029814665.1. Lineage (NCBI taxonomy): Eukaryota > Metazoa > Chordata > Actinopteri > Acanthuriformes > Acanthuridae > Acanthurus > Acanthurus lineatus. The sequence continues at coordinate 19,644,799 of JAPZDV010000002.1, read as the reverse complement.
TGTAAATCATCAATATTTTGTTCCATTCACATCCACATGATGCTTACCTGAGAGAAGTATTTTTCCATCTTTTTTCTATCATCTATTTTTTCTTAATAGAGTGGTAATTAGCAATTTAATAGTTGATTTGTTTGATTTGATTTAAATAATGTACCTACATAGTGTTAATATTTAAAATCGTGGTTGATGCAATTAAACCCAGATTTTTTTTTCTTTTTACATGTTTTCATTTTATTACTCCACCCAAAAAGGTGGTGCAAACTGTAAAATGGATTTGGAGAAACGTTACAACCCTTCTACTAACCTACCAATTTTCATTCACAGGATTGAACTGATGCAGGAATGGGTGGAATGGTGTGATTAAATTTTGGTTTCTGTTGGTGGTTTCTTTAGGATCCGGTACTGAGTCAGACAGCGATGACTCAGTCCCTGAGCTGGAGGAACAGGACTCTGCACAGACACAGACACAGCAGGCACAGGTGAAAGTTCAGTCTTGTCTTGTATCTTGTATCTTGTGTTGCTAGGGTTGAAACTAAGACGACCAAACCATTACAACATCCTCTGCATTTGTTAAACATTTTGCTCAGATATTGTTTGTCCTTTACTCTTCTGTGATGATTGACAGTGACTTTCGTTCTTCTGAGTGTACTGAAGCCAGCCTTTCTGTCCTGAGAAGAGAAAATGTTAATACAATAACTGTCATTATAATTTTGCATTATTTCTTATTTAGATTTGCCTCACTTCTCAGTCTACAGTAAGAAGTTGAAATAAATGTAGATAAATATTCTCTCACAGCTTGCAGCAGCTGCTGAAATAGACGAGGAACCTGTCAGCAAAGCCAAACAGAGTCGCAGTGAAAAGAAGGCACGAAAGGTAATGATCTTATATTTCTTGCCTTTTTTTGGTCTTTTTCAACTTAAATTAATGTAATTGGCACTTTTTCTTTCATTGTAATAGTCAGAATTGGCTGTTTTCTAAAATGACTTAATTTTTTTGCAGGCAATGTCAAAGCTTGGTCTCAGGCAGGTAACAGGAGTCACCAGGGTCACCATTCGTAAGTCAAAGAACATCCTGTTTGTCATTACCAAACCAGACGTCTACAAGAGCCCTGCATCAGACACATACATCGTCTTCGGTGAAGCTAAGGTACGCAGCCAGTGACAGCCCTACCTATCTTAATCTTTGTTCCTGTCTTGTCCAATCTCTTTTTTTTTACAAGACAGCAGGGCAGTGAATGAAATATTGACAGAATGATACTCTTATAGGGATTGCATTGATTTCTGATTTTCCTTTTTACCACTTACTTTGCCTTAGATCGAAGATCTTTCCCAGCAAGCCCAGCTGGCCGCCGCAGAAAAATTCAAGGTACAGGGAGAAGCTGTATCAAACATCCAGGAAAACACACAGACGCCAACAGTACAGGAGGAAAGCGAAGAAGAAGAGGTGAGATGCCGTTTTAATCAAGTGAAGATGAACACATACAACCATGTCGTCATGCGAGATAACAAAAAATTCCTGTTTTTAATTTAATAGGTTGATGAGACCGGAGTTGAGGTCAAGGACATTGAACTCGTCATGTCACAAGCCAACGTGTCGCGGGCGAAGGCTGTACGCGCCCTGAAAAACAACAACAACGATATTGTCAATGCTATTATGGTAAGATATTTAATAATTTACAAATGGTTTTGGGTGTTTATTCAGCCGGCCTTTTACATGTTTTACTCAAATATGTATAGAGAACTCTTCAGTGATGATTAATGCAGTGACTTTCGTTCTTCTGAGTTTAATGAAGCCAACATTTCTGTCCTGAGAAGAGAAGTTTTTTTTGAATTGTTGGAAAAACTTTTTAACACACATGCTAACAGACTTCTTGTTTCTTTTGCAGGAGTTGACAATGTAAAGGGACCCTGGCAATGTGGGGTTGAAGAAAGGTTGCTGATTTAAGCTCGTTTATACAATTTATACCCAAGATGGAAATAAAATTGTGGCTTGATGAAATGTAAATTCAATGTGTTTGTGCTTTATTGAAAAATGGGGGGGTGTATTGATAGTAAATCCATAAATCTGAATGGTCTTCAGATAAACAAGGTATGAAAGAAGAAAAAATAAATTCCACTACACAAGTGTTTCACTTTTGGTATTTAAGGACTGTGACTAATCTTTTATGTGAAATATTGAATTATTTGAGCTATTTTAACTGAGTACAAGCATTAATATGAAAACAGTGAAAACAGATCTTAATTTGAACTATTGTATTTAACTAAGTACTAAGAATTATACCTTTATTATACCTACCTCTTTTGCTATATGTGGAACTTATCCTGTTAGTGGAGCCTTCTTCTTTTAATGGAAAGCAAGTAAACATGGGTATAATCAATGCTGAATATGATCTACTCTAGATTTCAAAACTTGCAAATGCTAAAAGAGAATGGAAATGCTGTCAACGTGTAAAAGATACTTGCACTACATTTTGCTAAGAAAAACATTATTTTTGTTTGATTAAAAAAACTCCACATGACCTCCCTTGAAATAGGGTCTGTTTTGAGCCAGCATATTCAACAGTTGACTTCATAGAGTGCAGTAACTCTAATTTGCCAATATTCAAATAAATGCCAAGGCTCGATTTCCTCATGAAGAGAATTGAAGACATGGGCATGAAAAGCCTTTATGTCGTTAAGCTGAATTGTAAGGACACCTTGGATCAAAAACCACTCAAAGCTCAATATTTTTATCACAACTTTCTGAAACTGAGTACCTCAAAAAAAAAAAAAACAGACTAAAACAAATTTCTATAAATAGGATACCCTTAACTGTAATCCTCCTTATGGATTAAGCTTAAAAAAAGCATCCTACATTTCCCAAAATGCTACTGATAACAACTGCTTTTTAGACCATCCAGGACCTTTCAACTTCCCCCACCAGCACTGTGTTAACACTGTCTTTCACTTTAAGTTTGTAATTCTAAATCCAAGCTTTAATTACTGTTTAAGATTTGACAAAACTCCTTTAAGTGCTACATAATAAACTCCCACTGTGTTGACAGGCGAAGCATTCATGACTCATGAGACTGATGCGTAAAATCAGTAAGCCGCCCTTTAAAGATACTTAAGAGCTTCTACACACCCATCCTACAGCCATACGGGTAATTAAACCTGTTCAGGCTGTTTACTGGTGTGTACTGTTGTTGCACCAGTTCAGGATAGCTTGTATGTTGGGATTTTTAGAGAAACAAATTAGGACCTGCCTCCAACAGATGCTGGTGAATAAATGCCATGGCAGGTAGATTTGCTTCTCCCACTAACCAAAAAATGATGAGAATCCATGGAGTGGCTGGTAAATTTTAACAGAATCTGGCCATTTGGCTGGGGCAGCTACATAACCACACCTCCTCAAAATCTGCCTCTCTGGAGATGGTGCAGTTACACAAGCCTTGATCCATACAATCTGCAGCTGAACACATACTAGCAGGGGAGGAAAACCAAAAAATGCAGTTGCAAGTAACTTAAACAAACCAAAAGGTAGTTTGACACTACTTGTAGTTTTGAGCAGATCTTAACT
>JAPZDV010000002.1:19609671-19634388 GCA_029814665.1 Acanthurus lineatus | reverse complement strand
CACTGACATTATTATTATTATTATTATTATTATTATTATTATTATTATTATTATTATTATTATTATTGATTTTTTGGTGAAGTTTCATTGATAAATTTAACCGGATGTGTGCGTGGTGATCGTTGAGACGTTTACACTGCTACTGTTCGCTCTGTTCTGTGATCATGGCTGCATTGGACCACACCAGCCATGTTTGCTAATTTAAAACCCAAAGGTTAGGGAATAGTTGTTTATTATTTACCGCTGTGCCATCTACACCCGCATATCTGTTTAGACGAAGGTTTAGAGACATCTGCGCCTTTGAAATCCAAGGACTGAAAGGTTGGATAGCTTTAATTAAAATATCGGCGAAACTTTTGATGGTGGTAGTGTGTGAGGATGATGCTCTGCAAAAATTGTGTGCGTGCAGCGTAAACAATGTAACTTCATCTGGCTGCTAGCTAACGCTAGCTCGTGAACAAAAGGGGAGCACGCCTCCATCTGTTAACAAGCGAGTCTGAGTGAGTTACCTTTGTTCATTATCAACAGACCGGCTGATATTTATTTTCATCCGCGGCTATCTCTTTCGTTGATGGGCACTATGGATCCAAACCAGCGTGGTTGCGGTACCTGCTACCTGGCTATTAGCTAACATCGCCTGCCGTACTTATTACGGGTAAATGTTACGGATAGCTATCTCGCTAGCGGTTGTTAGCAATGTTCTATTGTGATGATTTAGCTAAATAACCTTGGAAGCGGAACGGAGAATAATACTGTCTGATGATTTTACGCTTAATAAACGATCTGTTCACCCTCTTGACGAGTTGAACTCATATCTATCATTAACGGCATCAGTTGTTAGCGCAGCTGACTAGCACCGCTTTAAAGTGAATTGTTTGTTTGAGGACCGAGCTAGCACGAGTCGGCTAGCGCGGCGCCTGCTTTTCAACGGCCTTGTTGAATTAGGAAATCAAGTATCCGTAGAGAGCTACTTTTGTATTACGATTGAATGGAAGTGCTAAATAGCGAGTGGTGTGGCAACACTCCTCCAGGCCTCGGAGTGACTGTAAAATATTCTAGTTAATCCCTCCATTGTTAGTTGGCTAAGGCCGCCGGATCTTGTATACTGTGTGTGTGGCTATGCTTGCCCGGGCCGTACATTTATAATGGTAGATTGAGGAGGATGTGCTCATGTTAGCAGCGCCTCATCAGCGGTAATGATGAGCTTCTATCGTATTATCCCGATTGTCCATTACGCTCGCTTGGGCCTGGCATCTGCTGTTGCTGGCTGCGACATTTTGACGCTTGTTGTTGGAACGAAATGGTGCTGTCACAAGCTTTGGTCGCCAAAATAATTTTGGAGAGACGTTTCACGGGGAAAATTGAACATCTTACGTAACGTCTTCAGAACCGCACGAAAATTAATGACACAATGCATTCATGATGCACATCGCGCACAGACATCTTAGCGCTGCAAATACAAAACTTCCACTCATTTTACTGGAGACACACATTCAATACTAGTGTGTACATTTTGTGTAATTATTTTTTCAATTAATTTTTGTTTTGCAGATGGAGTCAAATAATCATTTCAACTATACCCACTCCTCAGCAAACTCAGGACTGAAACTCTCAGGGGATTCACTTTATACTAACGGGTCCTCCATGAGTTTTCCTCAGCAGGGGAAGAGTGAGTATTGTCGGCCTGAAGCATCGTAGAGGAGTTCAAATAGAGTTTGCTTTTTTTTTTATGTCAGATTATGTATTTCCCAGAGAGTCGGACTTCACTTTCTCCCGTCATCCAAACCTCTCTGTGGTTTGTTCTTTTTCTCTAACGGGGTTGTTGAGGTACTTGTGAATAGTCAGTGTATTACTTTTAATAGATAGCAGCTGCCACGCCCCCAGTGTGGAGAAGCATTCATTAGTACAGATGAAGACCAATTTATTGCCGAGGGGGCCAGCTGAGAAAAGTGTTTTTTTCCACCTTAAAAAAAGACCCACCTTATATTATTAATAGCATTTAAGTAAAGGCTATATTTACACATTTTTAGCACTTAAGTTTCCTGTCAGCCAATGATTTCATTGACTAAACTGTAGAGTTTTTTTTTTTAATCTCTTCACAAAAGACTTTCTGAGCCATCCTGTATTATGCTGCAGATCAGCTGCTTGATTGAGCTTTCTTGTGTCCCAACAGATATGAATGGCGAAATGAATGTGAATGGCGTCACTACTGTACTCGGGTCTGGTGCGCCTGGTTCCCACCCACCAACAGCTCCTTACCCACACATGAGCAACCACCACCAGAGCAGCATGGGCTATGACTACTTGTGGGGAGGACATCCTCAGTACGGTCCAGCCATGGGCGCCTCTTCCGGGCACGGGATGCACCAGAAGCAACCTACACCTGGGATGGTGCAGCCTCAGTCACAGCACCACTTCCAGGGTCATGGACAGTACCAGCTGAATGGGGGTATTGAAAGCTCCCATCAGCCCCCTGTTGCAGGCCCAACAAACATGCCTCTTACTGGGAGTCAGTACTGGAACAGGAGTAACCCTGGCCAACAGCAGATAAGTTATAATTCCCACAGTATGTATGGGACCTACCAGAGTCAGGCACATCCTGGAATTACACCGTCACAGCATCACCAGCAGCAGTCCCTACAACCGCCCCCCCATCAACCATCACAGCAGCACCTCCACTCCCATCGCCACCCACCCCACCACCACCAGCAGCACCAGCAACCACAACATTATGGCATGATGCCTAATGGGATGCCCTACTACCAGCATCAATCCCAGCACCCGTCCCTGCCGTCTCCCCAGCAGCAGCAGCAACAGCCGACACAGCAGTCTCAGGCCCCCGGCCAAGCTCAGATGATGCCTCCAGCTGCCCAAAATTTTACTCCTCCTCGTGGCAGCCCACAGCACCGCAGCTTAGGCAGTGGGGGCACAGGCAGCCCTCTCCCTGTGGGAATGTCCTCATCAACAATGATGTCACCATCAACCGTGCAGGATAGTGGTTCACCCAAGGCCCACAACAGGGAAAGGAGCCCTCATGCTAGCAATGTGGGAATATCTACTGTCATGCAAGGTGACTACTTTGCACTCAACATATGTGTTTGTGAAACCTTTGACTCATTTTATTCCTTCAGTCATTTTGTGCTCATATATGTGCTACATACAGTTATGACTGGGAGATTATCATTTTGACTGCACTACACTACTGTGTGTCTGGAATCCGTCTAACTTTTATTTCCTCATAATTTAATCTGTTCTCTACTTAACATTTCCTCCTTGAATGCTTCCAGTTCAGTAATACTCTTGTAGTCATAAGGTCTTCTTCCTCTTTAGTCATACTTGGCCATTCCAGCTGCTGAGCATACAATCACATGACTCTATCTTGTTTCATTATAGGTGTCCAAAGCTCCAGCACAAAATTGTATTTCTTAAATACAATTATTGTGTTGACTTCATAACTTAGAACAGTTGATTGATAATTATTTTGAAAATTGCTGAAAGCAAATGTGTTGGCTGCTTCAATCAGCAGATTGACTGATACAGAAAAAAAATCTAAAATTGAGACCCTGCTAGTTCCTTTTTTGCTCATCAGGGTCTGAAACAGCCCCAGCCTCACTGCCAGTGCTAGTACCAAGATTTAACCAGTAGGTGCCACTGTTTGACTGTCTAAAACTGTATAAACTGTCAATGAGGTTGTTGCTAGGGATAATCAGTTTCTACTGAATTGTCTCATCTAAAAAATAGAATTTCTCTCCTTTACAATTACAGTATTGAAATTTATCATCCAACTGACCATCAGATGCTTCAGTGTATAAAACCTCCCTCTCTCCCAGTAGATCATAAAAGATTTGTTTCTTTTCAAATAAGAAATCAATTTTTCTTTTTTTCTTTTTTTGAGTATATTGTTGATTTTCTTTTTTTCTCTTTCAGGGCATACAAGAGAAGCCGACAAGGATGCAGACACAAGCTACAATGGTAGTGACAGGGCGCCTGTTGTACAGCGGCTGCCCAAATGTGAGAGTTACCAACCCAAACCTGGGGGACCAACGAGTGATTATCGTCAGCATTCTGAACAGCCAGCAGCTCAACATCCAGAAACGGCTTCCTCTGTGAGAGAGTCGGCCATGAATACACCTCCCCAGCCTGTGTTGTCTCAGCTCTCTGCATCTGCGTCTCCTGCCGCAGTGTCGACATCTCTAACCAAGGCCTCAACACCTCCTCGGGTCTCTGCAGCTCCGACTGAATCTGAGTCTCCTATATCTGCCCCTGGACCTCCTAAAGTGTCATCTCCTGATATAGAATCTGCTCCACCACAAGCCTCCACACCTCCCAATGTGTCCTGTTCTTTATCTCCTGCTGCTCCTCCCAGACTTTCCTCACCTCCTGTAATGATGCAAGGCCTCAGGTCAGAGATAACCCCTGCTGGATCCAAACATCTGTCAGTGGGGTCCTCTTCCTCCTCCCTGCCTGCATCACCTCCAAAGCTGTCTGCCCCTCTGGCTTCAACTGATAGCGTGTCTAGACCTGCAGCAGTCTGTGCAGCCCCCCTGGACTCCTCTCCTTCATCTGAGTCTGGGACTCATCAAACCAAGTCTTCTGGACCTCCTACAACTCTCTCCCCTCCTGCCCTAGTGTCCATTTCCTCTTACTCCAGGTCTGCACCCATCTCATCTCTTCAACAGATGGTTCAGAGTTCCAAGCCACCTCTGATGACATCTGGAGCTCAGCATGAAAAGCCTGGACCCCCAAAATTAATGCCCGTCACTTCCTCAGTGGGCACCCCACCTCTAATGTCAGTAACAGGACCTCCAACCTCAACATTACCTGGTTCTTGTTTATCAACATCTGCATCTCCCATGTCTGTGTCAAATACTCCTCCAGCTGGCAGTAAATCTTGTGACCCAGCAGCCACAACCCAGCATCAGACTTACACTCCTCCAGCTGCTGACTCTGGTCTTTCCACTGCCTGTGCAGCATCTTTACCAGCTAGAGTGATGAACTTACCCTCCCTAGTAGCCCATGAAAGTCCTACAGTCCGACCTCTGTCTACCCTACCTCTTCTAACCACTCAAGCCTCCAGGACTGCACCTGTGTCCGCCCCTCCTGCCTTGGTGTCTGTGCCTCCAGCAATGTCTTCTGGATCAGTCCGAAGTTCAGACTCTGAGCAGCACCCTTCTAACACCACTCCTCCTTATGTGCGAAAGCAGTCTCCCAAGCCAGAGCATCATGGTCATCATAGCGAGGAGAGGGAACCACTGGGTAATAAAAGAAATGGAAAACCAGAGGAACACGTCCCTCATCTTGATTCCAGCACAAAAAGGACGCAGAAGGTGGACGCTACTGAGACTGATAAATCTGAAATATCCTCACCCAAAATTCTCACTGATCTTCCAGAGAAACCCTTGCAGGCTACAGTTGCTCCTGATCCCGAGCCCAAGAAAAACCAGACGGATTCTCAAAAGCACCACATGCAAAGCGGTGTCACCTCTGAGTCAGAGGACTTGGTGGCAGAGCAGACTCCACTCAGAAAGTCTCTCCGTGGCACAAGAACAGAACAACTGACTGATGAAGAAAGTTTTGATAACTCATCACAATTTGATGACAATTCGACATCCGACACCCCCCCTAGAATTGATGTCAGCTCTGTTTTGGAAAAATCTTCTCTTGTTGATGATGACAGCTCGTGCGTGGATGACTCCACTCACTTTGACGACAGCTTTCACGTGAGTAAGGACACTTCTAGGTTCGGCAGCACCTCATATGCAGAAGAGGAAACCTCTACTGCATTTGATACCACTAGAGATAGCAGCTCTTCTGTAGAAGACTCCAGAGGTGACACATTGGACTCCACCAGGGAAGGAGAAACATCTGAGGCAGAAGAGACCAAGGACAGCTGCCAGATCACAGGAGAATCCATGCTGGAGTCTTCTCTTAACAATACCTCTCAGATGGAAGAGCCCTCTGTTGATCCTAGTGATGTGTCCAACTCTCACTCATTTGCACCATCTCAGCAAAGTTGTCAAGGTACGTTCTTAAAGTTTATGTTAATGGAAAAAATTACATACATATCAACAGTATTTATTTTTAAAGAAGAGAGTGCATTATCCTAGTTGGATTTAATCCTTCTCTACAGAAAAAAATCATTTTTTCTGGATATAATTTCTGTTCTTATTTAGAGAACACAGATAACTCTTCTTTGTGTTTCTTGTGTCATTATTGTATATTTTCTGAGTTTTATTAACACTTTTCAATGTTCTTTCTTCTCAGAATCGGAGGCAGATTGGGAGCCCAGAGGACATGATACACCAGACTCAGCTGGGCGCATTAGCATGAAGACCACTGTTAATGAGACAATGACTCCCCCGAGTTTCAAGATGAGAGATGAGAACTTCATCGCCTTCAGTACCCCAGCAGAGGGCCCTGCTGTACACCCACTCCAGCCAGTAACGGATCAGACTGTGTCAGCTGCTGGAAGGCGTCTGAAAACCCCAGGGAAACCACGCAAACCTCGAACTCCGAAGGCAATATGGACGAAAACCACAGGTACTCAGCTGCCTAGTTTCAACAAAATGTTAATTTTAAGAAAAGGTTAGATTTTATTTAAAACATTTTTTTTGTCTTCTTCCCTTCTATTTTAAGCTCCTGCGGAGACCCAGCGAAAGCCTCGAGTTCGGACACCAAAAGTGGAGAAGATGAAGACCGAAGAAGAGGGAGGCAACAAAGAGGAAGTAGTCAGGGGCAGGAAAAGGAAGAAGTCTGTCAAGGCGGATGTCAAAGAAACATCAGGTCCATGTGGAGGGGATGGGACACAGACAGAAGAAGTTGATCCCATCACAGCCACAATTGAAGCTGTTCTGGCCAACGCTGCATCCATCGACTCTTCAGCTGTGAAACCCAAGAAGATGAAAAGGGCCAAGAAACAAGACCAAGAAGGAAATGTGGACAAAAAAGCTAAACAAGATCCCGAAAAAACTGCTGAGGACGTTGATGAAAATGATGATGACAGCTCTGCTGCAGGTAATGAAGAAGAGTTTTAAACTAGAAGGGGGGGGTGGCTTTTTGTTGAGACAAAATATCACAGTTTACAAAACATGGTTTTGTGCATTTTTATGAACAGGTGAATCAAACAGACGAAGGGTTGCGACTGAGGAGCAGGTTCAGTTCCCACTGCAGCATGGGTAATGTTTCCCTCTAAAGTTTTGTTTATTGTTTTATTACTAAATTTTTTAATCCAAAAGCCTGTTAGGCTGAAGATCAGAATCACCAGTAGCTAAAGATGTTAAAACATTTGTTGAAAGCAAATATCATGCAAAACAACCCATCAGATGAGAGTCATGACCCAAAAATCTTAAGTGTGAACAGTGGAGTATTTTTTTCTTTTTAATATAAAAACTTTTATTGTATAATAAATTCGGTCCAGTTAAACTAAACATGCACAGTTTTTACTAACTGCCTTGACCAAACAATTTCTAACATGATAACTTAGTAATCCTTCACATTTCAATTTTGCATAAAGCTAACTGTGTTGTGGTCCTGATGTGCTATTTTCATCTTTCAGTTGATTATAGTTTAAAAAAATAGTCATAGTGAGTTTGCGAAAAACCTAAATGGAGCAGGGCTCTCCTCTGTAACACTTTTTGCTGGAGGTGTCAAAGATCTTTGTTTTTATTTAGTTATAAAAAGTTTTCCAATGTGTACAATGTTCATACATTATATTTTATATATTATTTATCTTATATCTTGTAACTTAGTTAAACATAACATTGATGTGATATTGCATTCTATTCACTGCAGCTGGAAGAGGGAGATTCGGGTAAAGAAAGTGGAGAACCGCATGAAGGGTGAGACATGGTATTACACACCTTGTGGAAGGAGAATGAAGCAGTTCCCTGAAATTATCAAGGTAAATTTTCCTGGCTGTGTCGAAAAAAACCCCCAAAAAAACAGAAACCACTTTTAAGTTTTTAAAATCTCCAATATTTCAAGGAGAATACAAAATATTATTTATTTATTATGTCAATACACGGTCATGATTTTCTTTTTTTCTCTTGCCTCTTCACCCACCAGTACTTGAAGAGGCACACAGACAGTGTGGTCACCAGAGAACACTTCAGCTTCAGCCCACGCATGCCTGTTGGAGATTTTTATGAAGAAAGAGAAAGTCCTGAGGTCTGTATATTTTTCTGAGCACTTCCCAGCTATTTTTTTCGTTCTCAGTGAAAGATTTAAACCCAAAAGACAGCACAGTTAAACTCATTGCCAATACAAACATGTTAGAAATGTGTAGAGGACATTTAAGAGACTCATCATTCTCTACATTATGTTGCAGGGTATGAAGTGGGTCCTCTTGGCCAATGAGGAGGTTCCCTCTATGATCATGGCCATCACTGGCCGACGTGGTCGACCTCCAAACCCTGATAAACCTCGCAGGGTCCGTGGACTGAAGGGAGGGCAGGCCCGCCGCCCTGGTCGGCCTCCCAAACCCAAGATGATTGACCTCTTAAGCAAAGTCGATGCCAAGCTTTTGAAGCGACTGGAGGCTAAAGGTGAGTGGATACAGACTGGAGGGAGGTATGACTGCGTATACATGGGCACATAACCTAAAGAAGTATGTGCTAACTGTTCTATTCCCTTTTGTAGAAGCTCTCACGGAGGAGGAAAAGGAGAAACTTGCAAAAATCAAAAAGAAAATGAAGAGAAAGGTATGTAGTTAAGACTGTATGTAACTTTAAACTGTAATTTCTTGTTACTTCTCCTCCTGATTTTATTGCTATTGTTCATTATTTAGGCAAGAATGAAGAGAAGGGAGGATGCGAAAATTAAGAAGATGAAAGAGGAAAAAAAGAAAGCCAAGGTATAGACAAACACTCACCACAAAATCCTTCATCAGCACTTTCCTCAGCACTATCTCCTCCTCACCTCCACCTGTTCTTGCTTTCCTTTGTGGGTTCAGCTTGAGCAAGAGGCCAAAGACCTCGAGCTGAAGGCCGAACCAGCCGACCCGACAGCCCCACAGGTTGGACAGCCAGCATCAGGGTCTGCTGCAGAGCCCAAGAAGCCCGGCCGCAGGAGGTCAGTCAAGGTTGAGGTCCCTCCGCCAGTGCAGCAGACTGATGAGGAGAGGATAGCCCAGGGTAAGAGGGTGTTGGGTGCTCGGAGTAAAGCCAAGGCTCTGGCCAAAGCCCAGGCGGAGGCAGAGGCGGCAGCTCAGGCTGCTCTGGCAGCCAAGAGGGCGGCAGAGAGGAGAGCGCAGGCCCAGAGACGCCTGGAGGAGCGGAAGAGGCAGCAGCTGATCACAGAGGAACTGAAGAAGCCCACAGAGGACATGTGTCTCACTGACCATAAAGTAAGTTCTCTACCTGACTCATGTTTTCTAACACTGTGTTTTCATGATATTTTACAAGTGAATCATGACCTTTTTAACTTTGTCTCCAATAGCCCCTGCCAGAGTTGTCCCGTATCCCTGGTGTGGTTCTCTCTGGCACAGCTTTTGCACACTGCCTGGCTGTGGTTGAGTTCCTGCATGGCTATGGGAAGGTGATTGGTCTTAATGTACCCAAGGACATCCCCAGCCTTGCTACACTGCAGGAGGGCCTCTTAGGCCTGGGCGACAGTCAAGGAGAGGTCCAGGACCTACTGATTAAGCTGATGGAGGCTGCGCTCCATGATCCAGGCCTTCCATCATATTATCAGGTGTGTGATACTTTTTTTTCATGAATGTGAATCCTGATAGAGGAAATTAGACATTTTAATTAACATTGTCCTTTCTATTTCCATATCAGTCAGTAAAGATCCTTGGGGATAAGCTGGTTGAGTTGGAGCTGACCCGCAGCACAGTCTCGGAAGTACTTCGCATCTTCCTGGAATCTCATGGTTACGATACAGAGGTGTGCAACACGATGAGGACCAAAACATTTCATGCACTGCCTCCTGACACCAAGGCAGCCATCCTGGGTTTCCTGGTGGAAGAACTCAACAGCAGCAACATTGTAACGAGGTAAGAACTAAATCACATTTTATATTCTGTAGGGTATTCTTGAACCTAAACATTTGATGATACTACATTTCTGTCGCTTCATTTTTTGTTTGTTTTTTCATATTTCAGTGACATTGACAACACATTGGAAAACATGACAACTTGCAGAAAGAACAAGTGGATAATCGAGGGGAAATTGCGCAAGTAAGATAATTGTTTTCTGTCTTCAAATACAGTTAAAAATCAGATTGCTGTTTTTGAAATAAAGCAGAGACGAACATCATGTTGATCCTGATTGTTTTCTCTCTTGCAGACTGAAGGCGGCACTAGCGCGTCGTACAGGACGCTCAGAGGAAGAGCTGTGCTTTGAGGAGAGGAGGCGCAGTGCCAGAGTGGCCGAGGAAGAGAACCTCAGTCTGGAGGAGAGCGGCCTGGTCGTGGAGAGAGGCAGCCGCCGTGCACGCAAAGAAGAGCCCAAACTCAGTGACGTGCGTATCTGCTCGTATCTGTGTAACTTCAGTATTAGAAATGAATCATTCTTACATTGAATTTTTCATCTTTTCTGTGACAGAGTGAAAGCCCTACAAATGCCAGCATTCCCGAGCTTGAAAGGCAGATAGATAAGCTAACCAAGGTAAGCAGGTTGATACACAGATGCAGTGCCGTGTACATATATGTTGCTTTTTTTAATTAAACATTCTTCTGCTTTTGGATCTCCACAGCGCCAAGCGTTTTTCCGCAAAAAGCTGCTACAGTCGTCTCATTCCATGCGGGCCACATTACTGGGTCAGGACCGTTATCGGCGCAGATATTTGGTGCTACCTCACCTTGGAGGAGTTCTGGTCGAGGGGCCAGAAGAGCTGTTGAGTGAGTTTCAGAATAAATTGGAGAGAAATGTTATCCCACTGCTTTTTTAAGACTTAACAAACCCCTCGTTGGTCCATCATCATCATCTAAACATTCCTTATTTCTATCATGCAGCCTCTGGAGATGTCCTTGTAGCTGAGGTTCCTGTCACCTTCCTAAAAAAGGAGCCCAAGACTGAAGAAATCCCCACACCTACCACTCCCCCTCCCACTCTACCTTGCTCTCCTTCATCTGCTACCCCACCCCAATCCCAGACCTTGTCACCAGAGGAGGACCCCCTCCCTGGCACTGCATCCCTCATGAGCAGGCCAAGAGGACGAGGACGGCCACGAAAGATCAAACCAGAAGTGGAGCTTCACCTCCGCACAGCAAAGATTCGTCGTCGGCGTCGAAGTAGCGTGAGGTCTGGGGGCGAGGAGGGGCCAGGGTCTTTAAACAGCAGCACACAAGACCTCACACAGGCTGCTTTCCAGAGCTGGCTCAGCCAATCACAAGAAGCGATGACCAACGGCACATGCTCGGCAGCAGGGGATGCTCCAGATGGTAATCGACCAGAGGAGAGCGTGAAGGAGATGGCAGAGAAACAGGGGCAGTGGTTCAACCTGCTCCCCAAGCAGCCATGTGACGACAACTCACTGACTGAGCCCCAGATTCCCACCTCCCCCAGCTCGCCCCCAAAACTGCTTCCTCAGATCCCGAGTGATCTGCCAGCACTTGCTGCTCCACTCATGCAGGTTTGCCATCGCAGTCATAACTTCAAATACATTTACATAAGCTGTAACAACACAATTTGAGTCTTCTGACTGATGCATAAATAAATATCTTTCTCTTCTCACCCTTTAGCCCGCTCCCCTTTTGCCTAGCGTGGCTCCTGCTGACCCTGTGACTCCAGCAACACCACAAGACATTCCCTCTACACCCCCTGCTGATGCTGCTGTTCCTGGCTGTACCCCGGCTGCACCGCCTCAGCTGCTTCCAGCACCCATTCCTCCCGTCACACCTGCTCCGACTACCCCAGCTAGGCCGGGTCGCAGGCGGAGGAGAGGCAGCAGAGGCAGCAGTCCTGCACGCAGAGGGCCAAGAGGAGCTGCAGCCAAGCGCCGTGGCCGACCTCCCAACTCTGTGTTCCAAGAGCTGGAGCAGCAGTACTTCACACAACTGGTGGTCAAGCCCATACCAGCATGTACGTATCTGTTTTAAAACAAAATTATGCAGGATATATATAGTTCATGGTCAAAAACGGGTCTGTCATGTGGTCTGTCTTTCTTGTTTTAAATGTGTTGTGTAATTCATATATTTCTTTTCCAGCAATGGTACGTGGCTGGTGGTGGATTAAAGATCCTGAGGAACTTTATAACACCTTACAGGCCCTCCATCCAAGGGGCATCAGGGAGAAGGTGCTCCACAAGCATTTGGCCAAACACATGGAGAGCTTAGCAGAGATGTGCACCAAACCTATTAATGGTGAGTGTTGTGTCAGCGGACTGTGTCATTCAGCATTTCACCTTTGTCCAGTTAATGTTTGGACTTAGTAACATTATGAATCATTCTTGTTTGTTAGATTCCTTGTTTGAGTTGAAATTAGAGGAGAAGGATGTGCTGATGGAAGCTTTGCAGCAGCCGTGGCAGGTGCAGGAGAAAGCCATGGAGACTGACATCAGCACCCTACAGTGGGTGGAGGACCTGGAGCAGCGGGTCATTTCCGCTGACCTCCACCTCAAAGTAAGAAATTACCTCACTCTGTGTGTCGCTGTTACACATCATCTGATTAATCCATTTCCAATTCAAGTAAAATCACTGTGATGTTTTTTTAACTACAATAACAAGACAAAATTTTTAAGGTGTTTTTAAGAGATGTGAGCAACACAACATTGAGACTTACATGTATCAAACTTCTGACTCAGTTTGAGTATGGACAGGGATCTTTTGACTTTTCTTTCCTATTAATTTGCTGATATCTCTCTACTGTTAAAATCTTTAACAGAGAGAGAAAATGCTCCAAAAATAAAATTTGCAACAGATCATTAAATATTGACATGTTGGTCTGTTCTGTGTGCTAAGAGGTTTGTGTTTGTGCATTTTTTACGACATACAACAATGTGAGAAGTTGCTATAAGATTATAACATACACTTTGTGTTTCTCTAAGGCACTCCCCCAGGGAGCTGTGAATGAAGCTGAATCTAACACAGAGGCACCAATAGTAGAATTTCAGGTAACGATTTAAACACTTGATGAAAGTATTTTTTCACGGTTCTTTGGTCTAAAATTGTGCAAAATGCGTGTGCCTTTATCTTTGTCACTAATCTGTAAACTCTCCCCGTCTCGCCTCCTTTTTCAAGCCCTACACACTCCCCGATCCAGACTCTACGCGTGATGACCTTCAGTACTATGAACACGACACTGATCCGCATGATGACTGGATCGTGCGAACGAAGAAGGAATGGTCTGGCCTGCCGCGTATCGCCACACACCCGCTGGACTTGGCTGTACTGCGGCTGGCTAACCTTGAGCGTAACATTGAGAGACGGTACCTGAAGGAGCCGCTGTGGAACCCAGCCGAAGTGATGCGCCTCGCTCCACTGACTCCTACCCCAGGAGAAGAGCATCCCATGGATGTCATCAGGTGGGAGGAGGAGGAGATTTTCTAAGTTCTAATTTTTTAGTAAGAATTTTGTTTTTTGTGTGTGCGTGTTTCTAATTTTCTTTTATTTCAGTCTGGAAAGTGAGATCACGTCTCGACTTAGAACTTGGCGTCAGGCTCTGGATCGCTGCCGCAGTGCTCCTCAGGTCTGTCTGTGTTTACTTCAGCTGGAGAAGGCCATTGCTTGGGAGAGATCTGTGACCAAAGTGGTGAGTAACTTTGTCTTGCAATATTGTTCTTGGACCCTGGTTTACTTAATGTTCTCTGGGAGCACTCTGCACAAACCAGAGTCAAATTCATTTTCATAATAACAATAATAATTTTGTCTTGTTTGCTCATTATCTAGACTTGCCAGGTTTGCCGGAAAGGAGACAATGATGACTGCTTGTTGCTGTGTGACAGCTGTGATCGGGGCTGTCACATGTACTGCCTGAGGCCCAAAATCACTCAGGTGCCAGAGGGAGACTGGTTTTGTCCTACCTGTATTGCCCAGGTCAGAACTCACCTGGTGACTCTTCACTAAAAAACAACTTCAAACTAAACTTTGAGGCAAAATCAGGGCCATTTTAAATCTCCTCTGCATTTCGTCATCATCAGCTCAATCTGATTTTCTCTGTTTCTCAGGATGAAAGTGATTCACCGCGCTCTTGCAAAAGGAGAAAGAGGGTGAAAAAGAGAAGATATGAAGATGACAGCTCTGAAGATGAGATGACAACACGACGTAGCAGCGGCATGGCAACACGTTACAAGGAGAGCGTGACTCCCTCTTCATCTTCCCGTAACTCTGGAGAAGGAAGCGCTGCTAAACGTCGTCGCATGACAACCCGCAACCAGCCTGACCTCACGTTCTGCGAGTAAGACCTGCTTTCATTGTTGAACCATTCACTCGCAGAATGAAAAGTAAACATCAGGGTTTTTAAGATCTACAAGTTGACTTTTGTTTTGACAGTTATGATGGATTTGTGTAACTCGTGTTTTATTTCATGCCAGAATCATTCTAATGGAGATGGAGGCTCATGCTGATGCTTGGCCGTTCCTCGAACCTGTTAACCCCCGACTGGTGCCAGGCTACCGCCGCATCATCAAGAACCCCATGGACTTCCTCACCATGAGAGAACGACTTCTACAAGGAGGGTAAGAGCGAGTCATGTTATGCATTTACTACACTAATTTATTAACTCAAATGCACTACATAAGTTACACAAGAAAAGGTGGAAATCTTTCTCTTTCATGCTTTTAATGTTTTTTTTTCCAGTTTGAAATATTATTTAACTCAAAAAACGATAACCTCCATTTCCTAAAAGAACTTACTTAATTTCTCATGCAACTCAAAAACATACAGCATGAGCCAATCTTAGGCACCAAGCAATTAACAAACACCTAGGAACGGGTGGAGGAAAAAAAATATGATGTAACAGCATATTCCCCTCATCACCCACTTAAAGTATAAATATTGGATAATAGGAACAGGAGGATTAATACTAACTTTACAGCATTAGTGTTTATGTAAACTTACTGTTGATTCTGCTTTTTCTGACTATCCACTGAGAGATGTTATCGAATTATGTTGGGTTAGTTGAGAGGAATTCATCTCAATGTGCCATATTCCACCTTCCTAGGGGTGTTTTCTTATGGGTGTGTTTGTCCCTTGGATTGGCTGACATTTATAATAATAGAAAACATGCCCCAATCGAGGGAATAATTTCATTCATCCAGTCCTGTAAAAGAGGCTCCAGGCAGCTTTAAAGTCCTGAAATTTATGTCTCTCACTGGTGCTTTTCAAATCAGTCTCTGCTCTGTTTCCTTGTTTCAGGTACTGCAGCTGTGAGGAGTTTGCCGCAGACGCTCAGCTTGTCTTCAACAACTGTGAGTTGTTCAACGAGGACACCTCGGAGGTGGGAATGGCTGGACACGCCATGAGGCGCTTCTTCGAGAGCCGCTGGGCGGAGTTCTACTCAAATAAGGACAAATAAGGAGCCCACGACCTTCCCCTTGATGGTGGGGCTGTATACTGTTGGTGCTGTCACCGTCCCGGTCACGCTCTCTCCATTACTGCTAAGACTGTCTGGAGGTTCTTCCAGCTATGTGTATTCTCTCATGTATAGGTATATATGTATAGATTTTGGCTATTTGTCTGTTATTGTTTTCTCTACCTGCATCTTTTCCAGACCTACAGCTGAACTGGCTTGAACTTGTACCCATTCCCCATCAAAGAGAGTGAGAACATGTCACTCTTCCTTTTTCCTTCCTCCTGTCATGTCTCCTCATCTCCACCTCAGCACCTCATCTCCTCTTTGCGTTCTCCTGTCACGTCCTTTCCCAAGCCCCATGTCGTAGCAAGGCGTCTGGTCTAGCCCTGCCGTGGGGCGATGACCTGGCCTCAGGCCCTGAGTGTTTCGGCTCTCAGACTCATACTAAAGGTCAGGGACTGATGACACTATTGCAGCCTAACTGCTGCACACTGGACATGCTCAGCACCGCATGACGACATAATGGATCAAAACTCTTCACAGAGCTCGGGCCATTTCTTACCTGTTCAATGGATACGTAATGTACCGTGGTCTTATGCCGAGAAGTAATTTTTTTGCTCAATATATTTTTATTATATATTCTATATATAAATATATATAAAGATTACAATAGCTGGGATTATTTAATAGCAATAGCTTGTAGTGAATGTGTACAGATTACCTTATAGAGATGTCTAGACGATTTATGAAAAGGCCAGTTCAACTAAAAGGAATCTGTTCTTGGACTGTCACAAGTAGACGTTGTATAACCTCCACTTAAAGTCTTGCACGCACATATACACACTTTTCACCAACACACAAACATGCACACAATCTCTCACATATCCCCACCTTCTGCTGCTGTGTGAACGACACTGGTTTTCTTAAACTGGAGGATTTTTTTTTTTTTTATAATCGTCGGTCAGTCAGTCAGTCAGTCAGTCAGTCTTGGCTTAGACTCGTATTTCACTGTCCCTCTTGTGAAAAGTGAATAGTTAGTTACACCTGATATGTGTCACAGACTGTATACAACTAAAAGGATGCTACTGCAGTAAAGCTCACACTGATATGCTGTCATACGGTATAAAATAACCCCAAGAAAAGAAGTTCTCTGCAGCCTCAAAACTGCATATGACCAGTGGATCTGTGCTAAAAATGACAGACTTCTGTTTGTAGCTTGTCTAACAGGGCAAAAGCATGCAAAACTGGTTGTGTTAGGCTCAAGTCCTCCAATATTTAAGACTAGAATTGCAAAGGAGCTCTGATAATGAGGTACTAGGCACTTGCTTGCCTGGTTTTCTGTCTTACATTCCTTTAATGATTTCCTTTTTTTTTTTTCTTGTGCTGTACAAGGGCCAATGTACGATGTTGCGCGGCATGGTTGGTGTGCTCTGAAGCGACAGGACGACTTCACAGTCTGGGTTTTATTTAAACATGTTTCTTACACTGAATTCAAATCCGTTGATAGGAAATAAACTTTGATGTTCCCTATTACACTTAAAGGGACAGACGTTTTTTCAAAAAAGAAAAAAAACACGAAAACCAAATGTGGTGTTAAGTGAATTTTTAATAATGTACAGTTTTGGTGATTTTAAATTTGTTCCTTTATATTTTTAGGACCAATTCATCATTTTTAAGAGGAGGTATTACAAGACTCTGTTGTATTAAGGTGATGTAACACGTGTGCATCTGTAGAATGTACTGTGAGTTGAATAAAATCACATCTAGTAGAGAGTATTTCCTTTCTCTTTGCCTTTCTCTTTAGCTTCATGTCTGAACCTTTTTATTATGTGTTCTCTCAGATAAAAGCAGACATTCTGCTCAATTTGTTTACAATTTTCACATTTTTATTTTACATTTTACATACTAAACATTGATTCCTTTTTTAAATTAAATGCGCTTATTTTCTTAAAGGCTGTTATGTCGATAGAAAATGTTCCTAGATTGCAGCCTTAGGTATGAATTGATTCAGTGTTACTAATAACTTAAACTAGGTGTAAAAAACATAATAGTTTGCTGTAATAAAATTAAATACTCAAAATTGAAAAATGAAAAATATATATTACAAAAGCTACTGACAAAACTTTTTGGTTACATTTTTCAACACAACAAGCATGAGGAGTGATTGGTATATATTTTTATTTAAATTGAGGATGTCCAGAATTATAAGTCAGTAACCTTTACAAAATATTGTTTGTGTTTTAAAACCTTGAACAAACCTTTTAAATCATATCCTTGACAAATAAAACCCTTTTAAAATGATCATTTAAAAAAACCTGACATCTTTAAACCATAAAGGGCTCAAATCCTCTGAAAACTAATTAGAATTATGCTTAATAGAAAATAAAAATTTAAAAACGAATTCTAAAAAAATATTCAAAATGTGATTAAGATGAAAAACCCTAAAATAACTGTTATGAATATGAACTGCTAATGTTATTCTGTTTTAGAAAGCAAGATTGACTTACAGGGTTTATTTTATGGTAATTTTATGTCAGCATCCCTCTGTTCAACATTTCTTTAACCAATATGAAATACTAGTATTTATCAAATATTTATAAGATAGAAATTCATGCTATATATAGTGTGCTGAAAGGTTCTTTAATTTTACCTCTAAATGTGTAATTTTCAACAAATACAACAGTATTAATGAAAGAATCTGAATCTCAGATTACCTTTGAATTTACTGGCAGATGAAGATTTTTTTCAAATTGTCTCTTACAGACACTCTCACATGCTGCCGGCTTACCTCATACCTCTGCTAAAACTCGCTGTATATCACAAGAAAAAACCCCCCTGCAATGTGTCATATTTAAGGGTGAAAATGAGCCCTTTACCATGGGCGGGGCTCTGCAGCTTCCTGGAGAGTCCTGTCGGAGGCACATGCTGTAGGCTACATCCTGCCATCACTCCCAGCTGCTCTAGTGAAGGACTCAAGTACAACACACTCACTCACACTTGTATCCTACACCTAAACGTGCCCAGCGTCTTAACACGAAAAATATCTATACATCATAGAATTAAAAAATAAAAACATACGTTTTGTCTTTTAGAGCATCTCTCTCTTCGCCGTCTACCGTTCAACAACTCAAACCCCTGAGTTGGCACTTTGAGTGTGTGTGTATTTGTGTGTGTGTGTGTGTGTGTGAAATTGTGTCAGTGTCAGCACTCTGGGCGGAGGGGGCTGAAAACTCCCCACGCCAGCGGGTTCCAGTGTGCCCCCCGCCCATCTCGCTCCACACATTTGGGCTTAGCCCCACAAAAGGGGGGATAACAGTTTAACAGTTGCCGTGGAGAGGAGGGGGTAATCCACAACATAATGGGGCATGCCAGCAACCCCTCCACCCCCCTACCAACCAACCAGTTCATTCTGGACTCGGTCTGCCAGATTGAGGGCCCCTGATGCCTGGGGGGGTCAGGAGAATCAGTTCGGACTCCGCATATCTCCATATCATTATAAACATTATGTCAACTACCTTTATTCTCCTGCCAGAACATATACATCATAGGCCTAGTAAATATAGTAAGGGCACACATTTAAAACTTAAATATTAGATGTTGCAAAGCAGCCATGACTTGGATGTTGCACAGTCGACATAGCCAAGGTGATTATTTCTTTTTAGTCAGACAGAGGAATTCTGTCCGTTTTGCAAAAACGTCCTCACAAGGCTTGTTTGTTTGATATCAAAGAGAGAAAATGAAAAGCGTGCACAGATGCAGCACCACAATAGGCTCTATGGCAACAGCATCATGAAAGAGTTTGTCCCCATGGTGATCAGAGCATTACCTCACAAGTAGTTTGTGTAAGGGAATAAAAGGAGGGTGGAAGGACATCATATTCAGGATCTTTGGGTTTAGCATTAATATGACACAACAGATACATACGGTCGCACAATTTCAGCTTGCTCTCATTCAACCTTACCGCAATTTCTTCTGCTTTTGAACATGATAAGACTTTCAGGAAACATTAAATTCCTCCAGCAGATAAAGCAGTAGATGACAGAAGAAAGAGTTATATTTATCTGATGCAACATATGACTCAATAGATAATTTCAAAGCAGAGGATGTGGTCTGTTCTGGATGCTCTAGTCCTCTCTGCTCTCTAATGGTCCCTTTCTCCTATAATTGATATGAAAATCAGGCTGAGCTGCAGTAATGGGTGCCAGGTGCTCAGGACACGCCAACGCAGCTCAGCCTAACAGGAGACAAACGGACAAGCCACAAACACCTCAGCTTTAAATAATATGCAGCATAGTTTAGACCTGCTGAAAAATTAGAAGTACCTTGAGATTACTTCAATTGTGAGTTTACGCTATAATAAAAAAAATAAAACAAGCACACTGCTAGGTTAATGTTTCACTGCAGGTCTGTCAGGACAGACAGTCTATATCTTGTTTTTGTTAATGTCAAAAAGAATAATAAAATAAAATAACAAAAACCAACAATACATTGAGTCTGTTGTTTGGCCTCTCTGGCATCACCTTTACACCCCCTGATTACCACAAAGGAAGTGCATATTAGTCATGCTAGTAGCTCTGTGAAACAAAATGGCAATGTTAACATGCTAACATGATCACAGCAAGGTAAACATGTAGACATTAGCTAGTATAATGTTAACTTTAGCTAATATAATGTTGAAACAGTTCAATTCATTAATCTAACATGTAAATATGCTAACAATAGCACTGCGGAAAATGTTTAACCCTAACCCTTTATTCCATATATCTGTAAGTGCATTTTACAGAGGCAGATTTGGTATTATGTTTCTTGTTTATTAAACACAAGCTGACAAACATTTTAAGCCGACAAATGCTGACTCGCATTCAACATAAATCCTAAACCATTCTTTGTAGCAGTGCTCATACTTGTTATCAAGTAACTTTAGTCCTTTCAAACAAGTGCTTATATATTTTTTTGTCCTCACTGCAGTGCTCTAACTATTCATCACAACATTGTGCAACCCTCTGAAGTGGCCACAATCACTTCAGTTTGAAGACAAGTGAAAGGCTCCTGGTAGTTTTCTGAAGATGCGTTAAATTGCTCAAGGTCGGTAGAGTGTGTTGGGGGAAAACTGGGAGGGTCGGGTGTTACACATACAACCTTGGAGCAACAAATTTCAAGGGCTCGCACTGACTAATGTTTATGGAGAGCAAGTCTTGATAGGGCCTGAGGTGCGGGGTAAGGGAAGAGTGAGGAGAGAGAGAAAGACTGAGAGTGGGGGAGGCTGCTTTCATCAAAGGACCTCTCAGACTCTACAAGTTAATGAGGGATGTAGCAGAGACCCTGAAGCCCTCAGACCCCAACAGCTCACACAGACAGACAGGCAGAAGGACAGACTGACCTACAAAGAAAAAAACAAAGCCTGAGGACAACACACACACTGAGTTAGAAATGACGTGGCGTGAGGTAAGCATCTTATTTTATTACTTTACTTTATGATTCCCAAATGATTTACAAACTAAACCAACATCGTTTTAACCAAGTAGTTTTTTCTGCATCTTTACTTTATAGCAGTGTGAATTCTTGCACTTTGTTATAGGCCAGGTGGTAATGAAGTGTTACAGTTTTGGGATTGCTGATTATTTTTTATTCATTTTTACAAAGAAAACATCAGGAAGAATGTGTTGAAATACAGGTTAGTGTGTTAGACACAGTAACAGAAAGTGTGCCTGTGTCAGTGCGAAGACAGTCACAAGATGCAGACTGATAAACATAATCGTCAGCATATAATACATGGCCCTAATCAGGTTTCCTAAGATAAAACAAGAAAAAAAATACTGAATGGTTCAAGATGGGAAATTTGGCCCTCGCTAAATGCTACACGCAGCTTCATTCAACCTAAATACAATACAAAGCCAACATGCTTTGGTAGCACACCAAACACATGGTGTGAATTACTTAAGTCAAAAATATTTAAAAAAAATTGCATATGACTTGCAAAAAAAAGAAACAAAACACATTAATATTATTAAAATGATTATTCATTAGATCATAATTAATAATTGCACAAGTCAATGAAATGGTGCATAACTATGAGACTCTTTAAGTTAGCATTGAGCTCATTGTTTGATGAGAAGTGTGCAAGAAGTTAAAAGTTTAGGAGGTTGTTTTTACATTTGGCGGCTCTGTAACTTTTACTTAAAGGTAATAGATTACATTGGAATATAAATGTGAGAAGGCTGCTTCTAAATTACCCCTGTGCATGTCTGACACCAGCTCTTTCCTCCCCCCTCCCTTCGTTCTCATCTCACCATTCTGTCAGATCTTGATCTTAGCTGGACTGTAAGGGTGCTGAACCTTGAAGCCTCACTGTCTATTTATATAAGACCATAATAATAAGTTGAATATGTTTTTGATCTTGGATCTCAACACGAGTCAAGGTTTGAGAAAGACTGCAGTTATTCTGTTTTTTTTAAAAAAAAGATATTTGGTGAGCTAAATATAGATTCTTTGTTTATGTGCCCTTTCCCCGAGGAGCTACGTAGTCGGCAGTTCTGGCGTGCCATGCTTGCAGAGCTGCTCGGCACCCTGGTGTTAGTGAGCGCCGTGCTGGGTGCCTCTGTGCCCGGCCCTGGAGACGCCCCAGGGGGACCCCTGTACCCTGCAGTGGCAGTGGGTGTGGTGATTGTCGCACTGGCAACCTGTTTTGGAGAAATAAGTGGAGCGCAGGTGAATGTTTCATAGTCATACAGTGGTTGTATAATAGTGTGTTTCTTTCTCAGACTTGCTCTTAATTGAAACTATTTGATGGTGGTTTAGTAGTAGTTGTTGTTGCTGAAAGAAAGACTCAGATCCTTTACTTGATAAAAGTACCAATACTTAAAGGTCAAGTGTGAAGGATTTAATGGAATCTATTTGTAGAATTTGGCAGAAATTAAATGTAATATACAAAAGTTGGTTTTAATTTGTGTACAGTCACCTGAAAATAAGACTAGTTGTGTTTTCATTACCACAAAAAGAGCCTTTTATACCTACAAAGGGAGCAGATCCTCCTTTAAGGGGTCCACTGCCATGTTTCTACAGTAGCCCAGAATGGACAAACTAAGATTTAGATAGGGAGCTTTGATTTTATCACAAATTTTCCACCACTGAAGGTTCTTTTTCGTGCAGGGAAGGGTGAGTAGTATACTATTTGATTGGTTGCAGTCTGCAACCCCAACACTGGATGCCTCTAAATCCCACATTGAACCTTTAATGTCCTTAAATTATCTTGGTACCAGTAGGTAATAGTCAAGAAAAGTATCTGAGAAAATATCTATAGTCATTTCTATTATAGGCATTATTTTAATGTTATTTAATTGTATTTCCAAAACACATAACGTTTTTTTTTTTGTCGCCATGTTTTTGCTCTCTTATCAGGTGAACCCTGCCGTCACTCTGTCTCTCTTGGCCACTCGGAGGCTGGATGTTCTCAGGGCCCTTGTTTATATCGCTGCACAGTGTTTGGGGGCCTCTTTGGGAGCCGGGGCCCTCTACTTGGCCCTGCCATTAAAATCTACAGCAGACCATTTTGTAAACAGGGTCAGTTCTCAGATTATGGGTGATGTTACCGTTACCTGTAGCTTGAGAAACATTACATCTTTTTGTAATATTCCTGTCTTTTTGTCCTATTTTTCTGCTCCTCTTTTACTTTGTTCAGGTTCCCATAGAGCTTAATGCAGCTCAGGCTTTGGGCATAGAGGTTCTCTGCACCTTCCAGATGGTCTTCACTGTTTTCTCAGTGGAGGATCAGCGACGGAGGGAGAGCACAGAACCGGGAAACCTGGCCATCGGGGTAGCACACACTGCTGGAGTGCTAATAGGGGTAAATGGAGCTTCTTTTTCAGATTGTATTGTCACACGTTCATTGACTCTTTCTCCAGTTTTATTTATTTTTATTTTTATTTTTTATTTATTTAAGTCAACATTGGTTTAATTCTGCTGCACACAACACTGTCCGGTGCTGCAGAAACAATGGTCCCAGTTTAAAAACCTGTGGCTGAAATTTGTTTTGAAGAAAGAGTGTGGTAAAAAAAACAACAACCCAGAAACAACAGAAACAAACAAACAAACAAACAAACAAATCTCTCCGAGAATGTTTTAACCTTAATACAATACTTACTAAAAAGTGTTCCATTAAACCAACAATGTTTATACATTTTCTGCTTATTAAGTCAACTTAGGCATTTTAAAAATGATGAAATGTTTTCACAACCAACTTTCTCACTTTATAGTGAATCACAATTAAAAATAGTAACTTGTCTAGACTCAGCCAATTTATAATTAATATTTATATGAATCTTAGAGGAGTGGAATCTTTATTTATGCGTGAAAATTTCAACAGTATTTTCTTGCAGAATGAAGCTCATTTTTGTTGAACATAAGGCTGAGTGGAATTAGCAGTTAATATTCATGGGTTTCATCTCACAATCCAAATACATGAAAGTTCATTTTATTTGACTCGTGGGGCTTGAAATGCTGTTTGTCTCTGATGGCAGTTTGTACAGAGTATATTCACTAATGTCCAAATACACTGAGATAAAGGAGGCTGACAAAATAAGTGATAGGTGATTAGTGAAACCAGAGACTATAAGAACTAAACTTTGGATTATGAATGGGAAACAGTAATAACAATATAGGAAATGTCATTCCATGCAAGTGTATGATGATATACCAAGGTGAGAGCAATGAGAGGAGAGATACCCCTGTGAGAAATACGCTCATAGCACGCAAAAACACCATAACAAGAAAATGGTGTTAAGATAAGCCTCCAGGGAGAGAGCAATAGTTTGAGATTGTTCAGGGAATGTATTCATTGGAAACCTGGAGCTTCCCGCTGAGAGTATTCTGTCAGGAAATGGGAAATGTGGATTGCATTCCCCTGTTGTTGTTGTTTCCAGATATGAAACAAAAATTCACTTTATCTGGCTTTATGTGTGCGTTACTTTTCCGTCAGGCTCGGTTCTCTGGTGCAAGTATGAATCCTGCACGTTCTCTGGGTCCGGCCATCATCACTGGCTTCTGGGAAAACCACTGGGTGAGAGAGAGAGCTCCCAAATTCAAATCTGTCACCTTGTAAACACTTTTCCAAACTGTCCAACTGTGTTTTCTAATGCTGTTTCATTACTGTTGTCCATTTAGGACAATATATATATATATATATATATATATATATATATATATATTTGTAATAGTTTAGACAGCTGTTTATGAGAGACACACTATTCAGTAATAAAGTGTAAAATAG
>JAPZDV010000002.1:19562083-19598381 GCA_029814665.1 Acanthurus lineatus | reverse complement strand
AACATTTTAATTAACTATTACAACAATAATATATATATGTATAAAATGGGAATGAGAGTGCTTTATATAAGCCCTTTTGATTACATCACACTCTCTCCCTGGTTGTCCAGTCTCTTCCTGATGATGTCATTGGGTCAACAGTCACGCTGCTTTGAATCATCAGTTCGACAGCTCCGGCTGCACTGGGAGCTGCTCACTGCATACGGTCAGGCTGGTGCAGCGGGTAGTGGAGGAAGGCCTGCGGGGCGGCCGACACAGCGGTGAGTGCAGCCAGAGGAGGATGGATGGCAGCCGGAGGGGTCGGGGATGCGGTGAGGGTTGGTGCTGGAGTGCCGGGGGAGAAGCCGTAGCTGAGGTAGCCAGCGGAGGGCGATGGTGAGGGGGTGTAGGGGTAGTGCTCCAGTCCTGTGGGGGCGTAGTGGCTGTAGGCGAAGCTGTAGTCCAGGTAAGGAGAGGTGAGCGCCGCTGCTGTGGGGCTGAGCTGGGACTGCAGCACCAGGCTGGGCTGGAGCACCGTCTGGGGGTAGACGTACTGCTGGGCGAGCCTGGACAGACGGAGGAGCGGAGGTTAGGACTGGAAATTAAATAACAGGTCAAATAACTGGTTGATTGTGCAACAAAAAAATCATCAGCAACAGTTTTAATAGATAGATCGATAATTTTTTTTCAAAGGTAAAACTTCTGTTTGCTATGATCGCTCAAAAACTTTGGATTTTAGACTTTTGGTCACACAGAGCAACCATTTTACAGAAACAATCTTTAGCTGCAGCACTTGTTTTGACTGAACATGGAGATACACATTACACTCATTGATAAAAACTCCACACAAAGAAGACAAACCTGAGAGGCAGCATTCTTTGTATGTTTACATTTAATTACATGTTCTTACCAATTTCTCTCTCACCGTCAGTTTGTAGCTTCCTTTAACTTAATTCTGGATTTAAGCCACATGTGTTTTTTGTTGCTATTTTTATAATTCTATACAACTTGCACCTGTTTTGTATGCGATCAAAAACATTTTTTTGTGCTTTAAAATGGACTTTTTCTTGTTGTATCTATGTTTTTTTCCCCTTTAATTTATATTCTCTTTGTTGATTTTCAGCTGGTAGACCTCTGTGTAAGTCTACGGGCTTCTTACTTTTTTTTTCCACTATCTGGAGGATCAATTTCTTTATTTGTCTGCTTTTCAGCTGTTTGTACACTTATGCATGCAAAGCTTATGCCAAGCAAATGATACGCTATGATACATGAGAGCGTTTCATGAAATCTGAAGAACATTACACACACGTGCCTGACCACATTCGTGTCTGTGTCTGAACATCCGATCTGATTAATGCGTGTTCAGAGCTGTCACTCTATGTTTCTCCATGAGATCTGATCTGATTATTGTATGTCATAAAAACGACAACAGTAACCAGAGACAGGTGCACACAGCCAGAGTTGGAGTTTCATGTTTTTACACAAACAAATGAACAGCTTCCGTAACGGCTCCCTATTTTTACATCCCAACATAAAAATTTGAAGTCCTGTAAAAGCAACCCCTCCTCCTTTCAGATCAATTATAGCACTGTTGCCTTAAAATAGATTATTTCCCTTGTGTTAACATTTAATTAGAGCACTGTCTAAAAAAATGCTCCAAAAAAGAAACTTTTGCTCTTAATAAAATATCACCTTTTTAAAAAATTAAATGCTAAATAACTAGACATCACTTTATATTTCTAACCTGAATCTTTTGCCACTTTTTTTGCTCCACAATGTGGTTTGTGAACCGAATGCCTGTGCACTCAAACACACACACACGACCTGCCACAACAGATGCAGCACATGAGACTGTTGATACTTGGAGCCACAGCAGTAATGAGAGAAAAAAGTGCTCTACTGTCCTCCTGTATTCAGTCATGCCCTTGCCTGAGGCTGCCCACTTAACCTGAACTGCCTCTGTTACATCTGGCAACAGCAACAGCGATCATATCAGAGGAACTAGGTTATGCTGCTACGCTTAAGTAAAAACAACAGAACATGACAGTATTTAACACTTACAGCGCCGTGATGAGCGCCTACAGTCAAAGCCATTAACCTGACAGTAACCTTGTCACTGAGTCTGAACAGGTGATCAGAGCTGCTGCTGCTGCTTACCCCTAAACAGAGCAGGGGCAGGGATCAGGTGTGCTTTCACAACAAACCGAGAGACTGGGCCTGTTCACACCCACTCTGCTGTATACACAACACACACAGGCACACGCCAGAGCATAAGTCTATCTGACGGTATACTCCAATGCTCACATGTTAGTCTTAAAGCTCAGATGTTCAGAGGCCATATTTTCCTCTCCAATATCTGAACTTTGAGCATCAGAGCTGATGAAAGTTATTTTTTCAGTGGGTAATAAGTTTATACATTGGCATTTCAGTCATATAGCTTTTTTTCTGTATTTAGTCTGAAGGAAATGTTGATATATTCAAGAGCTTCACTTTTTTCCTTGGTTATTTTGCATCACATTACTCGTGTGCTAGCTTCCCAAATTAATAGCCTCAGTGGCTTCCATGCTGTTGTAGCAGTACTGTTAATGGTAATACAGTAATAAGATTACAAGACTCCCCATGTCGTAAACACAAGCTCAAGATTTCCATTTGAAGGCAGCCAAAGAGGACAGACAACAGTCTATTAACTAATTTAGCTTAGCATAAAGACTAAAAGCAGGGGAGAAAACTGGCCTGGATCTGTCCTCTTGTAACTACCAGCACCTTTAAAAAATGAAAGTGTTAAAAAAAATTTTAAGAATGGATTAAATAACCTCTAACTGATAAGCTTTAGAGGCGATACCAGCTGTAACTTCAGTTTTTATCACAATTATTGGCAAGAAGGCAAATAAATATATTTCCCAAAATGTCAAACTATGTGTTTTAAGAGAAAAGAGGAGAATTTAGTCATTTTTTGACTCAAACAAATGGTTCATGTCAAGATCCCCTTTGACACAAACTCAATAGTTATTCAAAGCAGTGAGAAAATTACAGCTCTGCAGCAGCTTTAACACAGTGATCCAGTGAAGCAATTTTAAAGGCTGTCAACAACCCTGCAGAAAAGACAGACATGCTGGGAAGGTTAAGCAGGACTACTTTTTTCATCCCCTAGCAGTGTCTGCAGTCTCCCTTTCAGGCTGAGAATGGACCCAACAACCTTGAAGAAGACAAGGCAGACTGTATGAAGCCTGAGAGGAGAGACAAACACATGCAACTTATGAAGCTTTTTGCAGTGAGTGTTCATAACTGAAAGAGACTCAGACTCATGAATTTACATTTTAATAAACTCCTCTTTTTCAAATCTTGATTTTGGCAGCTGGAAAATCACACAGTTGAGAGAGATTTTAGTGGGTAAATCAAATTAATCGAAACTATAAAAGTGTGGTTGCGTACTTTGGCAGTGCTGAGAAACAGAAAACAAT
The DNA here is from genome assembly GCA_029814665.1 of Acanthurus lineatus. Taxonomy (NCBI): domain Eukaryota; kingdom Metazoa; phylum Chordata; class Actinopteri; order Acanthuriformes; family Acanthuridae; genus Acanthurus; species Acanthurus lineatus. The sequence goes on along the minus strand of JAPZDV010000002.1, from coordinate 19,594,941 downwards.
GCCACACGCATACTGACAGCTGTAAATCAAACTGGGACTTCACAATGACAATTTGTATAAAGAGAAAGAAAATGATTTATATCATTTTGTCACCACCATTTTCATTAGCACACTCAAAGTTAAAACATTATCAAAATACAGTCAGTGAAGTGCTGCACACACTGCCTGAGTGTATGGATGTGGACCTAAGATTGAAACTTTTAGTACAAAACCACTTAAAATTATAAGTATCTTATTATGGAAGTGGGTTGCAGACACTTAAAGGATGCTTACAAGCTCCTGAAAACTACATTTCAGTTATTTTCATAATAGATTAGCTGAATGATAATTCCAGTTCAACACTAAAAATGTCAGATTATGTTTTTTTCGATCATTGTTGGTGTGTTTTGGTCAGTTTTGATTGACAGTCTCCTGGCAACGTGAGCAAACAACCAAACAACTGTTATCACATTTTGATCGAAATGTTGCTCCACTCATCATTGTCTTCCAGCTGAGCCTTTTCCCACTTCAAACCAAAATCTGACAAACCAGCAATCACTTGTTCATGCAGGATCTCATCCAGAATAATAAGCTGATAAAGAAAATGAGCTTTCAGTGCCTTTAAGAGCTCAGGCAAAAGAAGCTGCACCAAAGAAACCAAATGCAAAACCTCAAGACTAAAGAAATACAACGACAAATAAAGTCAAAGCACAGCTGAAGCTAATATCGCGCTGACCCCGCTGTATTTCATCACTCGGTCAGTTTCTCCCAGAGCAGAAGTGCAGTGTCATTCCCACGGCTGTGTGCCGCTGCCTGCCAGCCTGCCTGCCTGTGCACCGGCCTGACTGATCCAATGTGACAGCGGCATCGTACGAGAGGGAACTGCGCCTCGCTTCTCTCCTCCCAGTGCTTGGCATCATCGCTGGCTGTCAAACACAGCCGGCGAGATATATATTTATGTGTATATAAATATATATGTGCATGTATTCATACATATACACATGCAGAAAATGTGCACTTCTGGAAGAAACCAGTATAATTTACACTTGCTTGTGTGTAGTCGGTTAAGCGGCTAAGAAGAGGACGCGGACAAGTGTAAATGTGTGTGTGTGAGTGTGTGAGTGGGGAGTTCAGGCATAGTAGGGCTAATTGGCGCAGCTGCACGGGTGTACGCTCACTAACAGACCCATGAGAGCAGAATAACCTCCACCGACTCCGCGCTCCCTCCCCTCTCTGGGTTTTTACTCCCTCACAGGCGGCTTCCTTTGCACTCCCCCTCGCTGTCCTTCCTCAAAACCAGGCAGTGTGGTAAAAGAGATATGATGTACTGAATAAAGATGAAAGACAGTAAAAGATAAAAACACCAAAACATCTGCAGATTTTTTTTTGGGGGGGGGGGGCGAGGTTGTGAGCAGGAGGGAGAGGACAGCGGAGCGACGCTGAGAGGTGAAGGATCAGCCATCATATCCCTCATGCCCGGGGACAGCCTCAGCTTTTAATAGTTCAGATCAGGGATGTGAGGAGGGTGAGTCAGTCAAAGAGACAAACACACATTTGCCGAGACACACAAAGCTGACCCTCTGTCCTCTCTTGATGAAAGCCCTCACACACACACACACACACACATGGCTTGAGGGAGGGTGACAGACAGAAAGTCCAACGTGAGTGCTGGACACTCAGCCGTAATGTCAGTAAGCAAGAGGGACATTTAAATAAATACATTATAACAAACAGGGCTGTGTGATGCAGAGAAAATGTGCATTAAGTGACATTTTTTTACTGATTGTTATCATGGCAGTGTAAGTCATAATAATCACAATGTGATCCAGACTGTAAGTACTGAAGGTGTGAAGTGTTCATTGTGTAAAGTAATTTTATATAATTTCATTTTCACTTTCACTTGTTGCATGTTTGACACACATCATACAAGAATTCAAAAACATCCAGTTTTCTTCCATCAAAATAAAGAACGACATTAAAAAATGTAAAAAAAAACTGAGCAGATGTTGGATATGGATTCATTTTTAAAAAGTTTTGAGTAAGCAGCTGTTTGTCAACCATCACAACTGCAACCATCTTGCAGTGAAAGTTAGAAACATTTTGTGTTAAGAGTTTACAAGAAGTTTTGGTATTCATAAATATCTTTGTTTTCCATAATAACTGAGCATCTCCATCCATCTTTAAATGCCGTCAGATTCAGCAGAAAGTCCTGGAACAAATCTAGTAAGCAGACCTTGACTTGTTTTTAATTTTTGAGGTCAATAAAAACTCTAAAACTTTACGTCTTCTCAGGTTTTTAAAACATTTATGGACATTTTTAAACCTGATCTGTATTGTGCATTGATGCATTTTTTATCCCCCAGTGGGAGCACTTCAACAAAGCACTAAAGCTGAGTTCAGATAAAAACGGAAGAAGTAATAAAATGCAAAAATGCAAATGCAGATCAAAGCGTTCGTCTTCTTTTTTACAGACAGCTGAACAAAATGGGAGCTCTCTGTGCTATGAAAAGCTTCCAACATGACCTTCTTCACTGTTTTTCAAATTAGGATTTTCATCCAACAGCAGTGTCGCTCCTAATTGGGTCCCTTGGTAAGAGAAAAATATCCACCTGAGGGTTCTTTGTCTACCTAAACCCCTCGACAGACACAGACCGATAACTACAGTGAGGAGGAAACAGAGACAAAGATCATATAGAGGGAGGAGGAGAGGAAACAAAGAGAGAGAATGAAAAAAAATTAAGAGATGCAGAGAGAAAACAGTCACACATTAGAGGAGTCGACATGTCGGTGTTTTATGACTCACTGATGTTTTACTGAGGAACATTTTTCACTCGACCATAAACGTTTTTTTTTTCACACACAGCCTCTCGTCTACCACCGGCTCGAAAGCTTCACTGAGCCCAGCCACAACTACACCCAGCCACAGGTGTGCTGTTAGTCTGTGTCAACCCCCCCCCTCCCTTTCCTCCCTCCTTCCTCCCCCTCTCTGTTCCACTGCCTCAACAGGAAGTACCATCACCACCACCCCCCTCCAACTTGAACAGCCTCACCACACATCCATCTCCTTCCTCTCTTTTCTTTCTTTCTTTCAAAAAATAAACATCACAGTGAGTTTTTTTTTTTTTTCAAAAAGAAAAAAAAATTTCTTCTGCCAAGCGTCGACGTTGGGTGCTACAGGCAGACAGCAGGCAGCTATGGGCGACAGATGTCCCCCCCCCCAAACGAATGAGAACATCCCGCTCCTCCTTTTCCCCCCCTTCCACCCCCCCCACGATTCGGCTGCACCTCAAAGCCACATTTGGCATCAGCTCGTCCTCTGTCCTCTTAAAACTTAAAGCAAATACACGGTAGCAGCAGACAGCGCTGCGCTCCCTTTGAGTTTATCTTTGTTATTTGCTGCTCACCGCGAGTGCGTCTGACAGACAGACAGAAGCCATGTGTGAGTTTCAGACCCTGAAGCCCCTCGGGACCCCCACAGTAGGCAAGACAGAAGAGAAACAGGAGCAGCAAAAGACTTGCAGACATGTTTAGCTTTTGCATTTAGAGGAATAGTTTAATGTTTCGGTAAATGTTCTCATTTCTTTTCTTGCAACACGTCAGATGTCTGTTAAACATGAAGCCACAGCCAGCAGCTGGTTAGCTTAGCTGAGCAAAACACTGGAAAAAAACAACTAGCCTTGCTTGCAATCCTCTGAAGCTGACTATTTAGAATATTTAAAAAATGTTTTTTAGATCTCAAATGTGAGAATTTTAATAAGATTTTAGTTGAACCGACTTTTATCTGCTAACAAATCTCATTTAAAATTACATCTGGTGAAACTGTTGGTAAATTCTAGGGATTCAACTGAGTTAAGGTGAATATTAGCCAGATATGACGAATCCACAGGTCAGTTGTTTGTCAATGCAAAGTATGAAAATCAGTGTTTAGCTCAGCTTTTCTTATTTATCTGTTCCCTGTGCCTTATATGTTCAGATGTCCTACACCAGTGAAGTAGCAGTTTTAAATTCCTGGAAATTAACATCAGAGAAAAACTGACATGGTCTTCAAACATCTCCAGCATGGTAAAAATAAAACTTATGATCTGAAAACGACCCGTACAAATCATTCAGACTGGAAACATCACAAACTGGCATGAGATGTTCATGACCCGGGACAGGAAGGCTCGGCAGTGGGCGAATAAAACCTCCCGGAACATCACTGGTAGCCAACAGTGGAGCATCAGTGAAATCAGTGAGGTATCTAAGCAGAACCCAGAGTTCCCACCCACAGCAGCTCATCCTGATGCTGTCCAGCAGAAGATGCAGAAGTATCCGCTGCTGTACCACCAGACTGCAGAGCAGCTTCTTTCCTCAGGCTGTGAGACTCCTTAACTCATCCTCCATACTCAAATTAAAAAAAAAAAACGTTTTATTTGTGTGAACTTATCAATTATTGATCCATGAATAAAATTTCTCTTTTAGTGGTGTGATAAAGAACTAAAATGTCCTCACACATCCTTGTGTTGTATAATGACAACAAAATAATCTTGCATCTTTATGTTGTCCTTGACATGTTTTTTTGTATCTTTTATCTATCTGGAATATCAGTTTATATCTCAATAAAAAAACAACAACCTGCGTCACAGCATGTGTGTGACTGTCTTGCATGCAAGTACGAGTCTCTAAAAACACATAATTAAAAAAGGTGTCTCAATTTGAGCACTACAGAAATGTTGTGGGCGACTAAAAAGGTTTCTTTCTTTCCAGCTTAAGTTGTTTCTGAAAATAAAAGTCCTTTGTTTTGTCAAGAAATGTTTGAAACTGACTGCAGTCATACTAATGTCACATCAGAGACACATGGAGCCTCAGAGCAGAGCGATCTGAGCCGGACAGATGTGCCCTTTGCTTGGATATAAATGAAAGATATAAAGATTTGACAGGCTGTGTGGTTTATTTATCCCTTATGCAAACATGTAATTCATGTCTTCTTTGCAATCTAGAGGAGTTAAACCACCGAGGCTTGTTGATTAATTTGAGGAGTTAATATTACATCTTTAGACAAGATAAGATCTTGATTAGTCATCTGCGCAATTTACATGCAGCTGGAAAAAGGTAATAATTATCTAAAACTAAACTGAACTTAGGAGCAAAAAAAAAAGCCCCAAGCAGAACCAAAACCAAACCTGATGAACTTTTTTTTTTTGTAAAGGCTGGTTAAAATAAATCAAATGAAAAACAGGAAAAGTATGTATTTTATTTTCGTTTTCATCAGTCTGGACAAATTTGTCAACACAGCAGCCTTTAGGAGGCATTAGTGCAAATGTTTTCTGTGACGGGAGTGTCGGCATTACCAACTGTTGTGTTTGTACTGTAATAGCCTCATATTATAATGTGAAACTAAAACTAACACTCACACTCCACCTCATTAAAACCACAACATGCTGCAGCTGTGCTCCTCTCGTCAAAAACTGGCACTGCTTACCCCCCCACACAGCTGATTTCTCCTCAAACATGCAATGAAGCAGATTGAAGCAGAGAAGTTTGATAAGCAGGTCGTTATGCTGCATTTATCCTCTATGTTGTGTAATGTTGACAAGGTAGGCAAAATAATTGATAATCTGATAAAAGCAATGCTGCGACATAATGTTTCCATTACATGTTGGACTCCTCTGGAGCAGAAAACGGGAAATTCTGACTTTTTGGTCAAAATCTCAGAAAACTGGATCCAGCAGCAGCATGCTGGTTACACATATTTGTTTCTTTTCTCTGTTTCATATCCTTCACTGTGTTTATACGCCCACAAGTATCCTGATTATGATTGGATTTTTTTAAGCATCCAGGTTATTTTTTGTGCATATAAAAAGCTTATCCTGGTTTTTAAGAGACCTGAATATACTATCTGTGGTACTGCAGGTAAACCAGGATGCTGTAGTAAACACATTTTCCAGGTTTCTGAATTATCTATGTGCCTTGCTGGCTTTGATCATATTTGGTATATAAATTTAAGATATGAAACCCTGAAAACCACCAACACATTGGTATTAACTTCCTCTTTCACATAATTATCTCTCACCATCCAAACCTGTCTTTTCTGTAAGTTCAGAAACCAGCGTTTGGCCGAGATACAGTACAAAACCGGGATATTTCACAAGTAAACATGCACACTATAAAGTGAATATCTTATGTTTTCAACTATTTTTTAGACAAAACAGAGAAATTTAAGATGATTTCCTGATTAACCGATTGATTCACTGATGATAAAAGAAATTATATTTGATGCAATCACTTAAATGTGAGGTTTTTCAAGTTAAATGTGGAAATTAATTTAAAATTCTTTATGGCATCACTTCAAAATAAAAGCTTAATAAGACATGGCAGCAGATTATTAAAAGTTAAAGGGTATTAATGACTTCCTTAAATTTTAACTTTAAGCCTGATGGTTGAAAAAAAAACCTTAATAATTTATCAGTGAAGATTTCTCAAAACTTTAAAATCAACTATCAAGTCTGCAGGCAGCTTACAAAGTAGAAACCCAAACATCTGTTTTATTCATGCTTCAAAACAGCTTGTTACTAAGTTTGAGTGAATCGGATGGATGTATAGAAAAAAACCAACTGTTCATTTTCTTTATCAGTGAAAGCGCTGATTATTTTCCTGAGGAAGTGGTTGGTAGTTAAAAAGTCAGAGTAGTGAAAAAATCCCCATCATTTCTCAAAAGTTCAGGCATATTGAGGAAAACAAAAGAATAACCAGCAAATCTGACACAGATGTGGCCTAAACACACATCTTGTCATCAACAACATCCTAAAGCTTTGATTTGCAGTTGTTTCCATCCTGGTAAACAGAGTGCTAACTTTCATTTGTGTTTGCCTTGCGGGCATGTTGGTCAGTCAGTGTGTCTGACCTCTTTTTTGTTTCGGTGTGCAAGGTGTCAGAGCCACAACTCATCCTGAAAGCAGAGATTAAATAGACCGACTCCCTCTGCTCACATTGTCTGCATTCAATTTGGGAGACTCTCGATCAGCCCATCATCACTCATTCATAGATCCATCTGGGTCAGCCTCGGTTCCCTCATCACTCATTCAGAAATTGAGGACTGCAATATTAATAGCACACAGAGAAGTTGAGGTTTTTAATGGACTTTTCTGTAGCCGCGGGTCCAGAACTTGTCAGCCTGCAGAAAGTCAGTGTGAAGCTCTCTTTTCCAAAACACTCCATCAAGCATATTCTTTAGAAACAACCTCTAAAATATAGAAGACGCATGCAGTGTTTTTGTTAACCAAGCACCAAAACAGGTTTTCATCAAGCACCCTTTTCCCAAAATAGCAGATATTTAATTTTCAAAATGACGCTCACAGAGTTAACAGCACGCCCACATGCACAGAACAGGCAGCTGTGATACTGGCTGACAGTATCCTCGTCTATGATCACCTTAACAACAGCCCAGCACCGAATTATCTGAGTCAAGCCGAAGTGAAGTGTCGGACTTACACAACAAGAATGTGCTGGGTTCGCTGTACAGTCTGTAACAGCCCTGAGGATGAATCATTCTTCATGTTTCACCCAGCCACTGAGTCATTAAGGTTTCCTCTCTGTGTTCACTGTGAAACTAAGGGGGACTGGATGAGGAGGCCGAACGTCTGTCACATGTGGATTACAGCGAGTTTCCAAGCAGATCCAGCTCCTGACAAAGCCCCGGCAGCTCCTGAGATGCCAGCGCTGATGTTCAGCTCTCCAGTACATTAAGAGCTGGAGATATGCCAAAGGACCTCCACCAGAGTGGATGTAATTTTCGTAATACAATATTGAGATAGTCGGTTTTCTGGAAAATCAATTGAGAGACTGTTTTTTTAATTAAAATACTAGAAAGAAATGTCTCTTTTTTAACTTATCCAGTAAGGAAATCACCTAACAAATCAATGCACCTTGTTACATTATAAGCACCTTACTCTTAATAACTTTTGATCTGCAGATTATTTTCTCCATTAATCATTTTGTCTAGAAAATGCTGCCTGTTGAAATTTCCCAAAGCCAGAGCAGACGTAATCAGATTGCTTGTTTAATCTGACGAAAAGTTTAAAACCTGATGATATTACGTTTCCTGTAGGGCTGATCTCCGAGGTCGGCTGGTCAATTGGTCAGTCTTTGTGCACTAGCTCAAAATCTAATTGGCCAGACAATCGCTGTTGGTACTTTTATAAGAGGAAAAGTGCTCTTAATGCATCAACCATTTTCTCATCCAGTTTGTGCATACGTTACTCTTTGGCACAGCAGCCTTTGGTGTTGATAGGCTGTTACTTATGATGTATAATGAAATAATGCTGTGGGCAGGACACTGAGTGGTGACAAGCCCTAGAAATGAGGCTGTTTTCTTGTAAGACCTCTGGAAAATACCGCGAGAATCAGGTCTGGACATTTTCAGACTTTCCCTTTCACTCTTGCTGCACACAGCTGGAGATTGTCTGCATCAGACACACTCTCACCTACTGGAAATACTCTGGTTTAATCAAAGCATCAGAAACATTATCAACACGGCCACCAACTCGCTCAGTGTAGATCTGACAATGACTTGCTCGACTGACAGTTAGGCTCAACTGGACGTGATGCAGACTTTGTCCGTTTAATGTCTGTTCTTAAGAAAGAGAGATGGCAGCATAGGAACCAGAGTTTACTTAATCCACATATAATGTGCAGATAATGACAAAAAAAAAAAAAAACAATCGAATCATCTCATTTGACAAGAACAAGCAATTAATGGATAACTATTCTGCCTGACTGATTGATTGACTGATTTATGCCAAAAAAAACATTCCTGATCATTATTTTTCAATTTTACTCTGAAAGCCTAAAACACTGATTTCCCTTTATTGTCAGCAGGTAAATCAAATAATGTTTTTCCTTCTCTGATTGTTTCATTTCAATTGTTTTAAGAAGCCTGAAGAGGTAAAACTACACCATTTTCACAAGAAAAGACAGATTTTTTTATGCATGTTATGTAACAATGCAAGCTGTTAACTGGAGTCATGCATCAGTGCAGGTTTTGCGTTTCAGTACAGACTACTGACGCATATGTATATTATCACATGTTGTACTGTAAATGTTTAATTTATAAAGAAGTGATACTATAGAGGGACAGCGGGTTACAAATTCACTAACTATTGTTCCATTCACTGTGGCAGCGAGTGGTGACTGTGGTGAGCAGGAGGCTTGTAGGCGGAAAAAACCTGAGTCTTTCGTTTCCTAAACATTTTCAACACAGTTAGCAGGAAACCGATCAATTAAAGTGCTTTTGGTCTCCGTGTGCTACTGTTTCTCCACAGCAGCTGCAGGCCTGATGTGTATTAGTTTACATCTGCAACCCCTTAATGATTGTGACCCCTTATGGGATTGCTGAGCCCCTGGCTGGGGAACCACTTGCCTAATACACCCAGAGATATTCAACAGATACGAGAGGAAAAAAGAGAAGAGAGATAATGACATTAATGCATGTGTGTGTCTGTGTGTGTGTTAAGAGTGTGTGTGGAGAGGAAAGAGAGAAGGGATGCAGGGAAGTTTGACTAACTGCCTGGTTGCCTCAGTGAAGCCCAAGTCATGCATGAGTGAAACTCAGAATTGAGCTTCTCTTGTTTAATGGACCAAACAGGGAGAGAAAGAGAGAGAGAAAACAGAGGGCAAATCAAAATACAATGTACATATATGGTTATAAAAGCGCAGGGCTGAGTTTAAACAAGCGTCATTTGTGCTGCGATGGCTTTTTCTTTCTTTCTTTCACACTGCAGAGTGACACTAACTACCACTACCCAAGTGGAGAAAAGCAGCAGGTGCTCACAAATGTCAAGGACGGAGGAGTGAAATGTATTGTGTTGAGGAGGAGGAGGCAGCAGGTGAGAGAGGGAGAGAGAGAAAGGTGGAAATAGAGGTATTGATTCTTCTCCGTCTTACCCGTATTGCCTCTGAGCCCACGTAGGATGGACTTGCTGAACTCCAACAGAGAGACCTGCAGTCAAAGAGAAAGGGAGGCAGCAATGAGGAGATATTTTAGCTACAGGCAGCACAGACGACCATGTGAAAGGGAAGGAGAGAGAAAGAGAGAGATGGGCAAGACAAGGACAGAGCTGACTCTCTTTCTGTCTGTCTCTGCTTGTTTGTCTCAGATGTTAGCATGTATATGGGGTATCGGAGACGGACTGTTATTCCCTCTGCACGCACATGCTTTACACACTCGCACACATAATGATGCACTCCATCGCGAGCAAACATCTGTGACCTCGCTGCCTCCAGAGTTCAACAGGAATCAGCTGAGTCTGAGTAAGAAAGAAGAAACTTATCCTCCTCCTCTCTGCCCCTCCTCTGACTTCATTTCAGCATTCCTCCGGCTATTCATTCCTCTCTTATTTCTCCTTTTACTGCACTGCCATGACTTCATCAGCCCTCCTCTGTCCTTCAAATGTATATCCATATGCACATTCTTTTTCTTCACCAGGACAAAGAGGAGACAGGCATGCTGTTATTTCTCCTTCTTAACAGTACCATCCCCTCTTTTCTCTTGTTATTCTTCCCCCCTTTTCTATTCTCTGTGTAACCTCACACACAATAACAAAATACCAAGCGCTGCCATCTCCCATCAGCTGCATGCTTGGGGAGTTGCGTCGCAGTGTTGGCCCTGGAATAAGGACACACAGTCAGTTGTTGTTGGCACCGCTGTTTGTCAATCACACCTACACTCCACAGTATTTCAGCCAGTGAGCTTTAAATGAAGCAGTGAGGGACGGCTGCTGTTGTGGTCTGGTGTGCACCGAGACGTCGGAGGGGGAAGCACAGAGCTTTTGTGCTGCTGGTTGACACAGAAAAAGCCCAGCGGCATGCAAGCTGTGCATTAACTCAAGAACACAAAGAGTGGATGTATGGTGGGAATGAGAGCATGGTCAGTTAGCGAAAAGGGGCATACCAGCGGTTTTACAAATTAAACCCCCACTAACTTCAAATTTGTACATATTTGATTCATTTTAGATTTATTTACAGTCTTCAAGGCTTCCATTCATATCAGTTAAAGATGAAAGTCAACATGCAGAGACTTGACACGTGCCTGAGATACATTAGCAATGACCTTTAAGCTGCCTTTGTGTTTCCATTAAAGTCATCATTCGGTGATATTCACATTATCCTTTTCATAAATTCCAAGCTGTTTTTCTTGCAGGATTAATCTCCCACAAAACATACGATAGTCTGTGGATGCAAAGCTTCCCATTTGGCAGCAGTACACGCTATCTTTGATAAACAAATGCAGAATATATCATGTTTACTGTGCTGGCCTACAGTTATTGGGTAGGTTTCAGTCTCTGCGAGCTCTTGGCCACTGTACCTGGAAATAAGGGCATCAATTTACATGGGATTTGGGTTTATTTTGATCCCACAAACACCATCATGCTCCTCTAAATATTTACTGGCAAACCAATTCTGCAGCTGACAAAAACATGAAAATAGTCTCTAACCAATGTACTTTTTACAAGAGATGATTGATAAGGTCATGGCTGATGGCAGAGGAGATGAGTTATGCAGCTCTCCTTACATGCATGTGCAGTCCAACTCTTTGAGTGATTACAGAGAGTTTGAAGTTATTAACTTCTGTGACATTTCTGTTTCGGGAGATTGAAAATTGCAGCATTACGGCACGAAGGCTGATATCATCTGTTTTTTTTTTCTGACAGAGCTGGCTTGCAATTTTCAATTACCCAAAAAAGAAATACCACAAAACTGATTACCTTTAAACTTTCAGCATAATCAGTCAAAGAGTTGAACTGCAGGTAATGAGAGCTGTGTACAGTTACTCATATCCCTTTACCAGGCCAAAAACTTATCAATCAACTCAATCATTTTTTTTTTTCCAGTTTGTATATATTTGTTCCTTCAGTAGGAGCCAGTGTGCTTAGACACGGACAGACCGTATTCACAAACAGCTCAACACAATGTTGGATTTGGTCTTTTTATGCGAGCTGTTTGCAAATAAAATGTTGAATATCACCATCTTTACTCTATAAATTTACAACATTATTTGTAGATATTTGGCCTTAACATAAAGAAAATATCTGCTGATATGATCCTGTAGATCCCGAGTGTTTTGCAGTGATTAAACACACTTACTTGTCTGTGAGTTGCGAGGTTTTGCTCCCAGGTATGCCAGGTTTACGTTGGCCTTCCTGCCGTCGATGATGGGGTTAGCATCTTTGCATGCACGCTCTGCCGCCCCCCTGTCCACCATGGTCACCTGTTGACAGAGTCACAGCACGACATGTTTAACATCAGAACAATTAAACTCTTTAAGCAGCATAACTGCATGTGAAGGCTTCTTTATTCAGCGTCAGTGCAGTGATTCTAACATGACCGCTCTGATGAAGCAACAGACTCCGAGCTGTGCAGCCTTGAGGTAGCTGCTGTCCTTGTCTCTCCTTGAATGATTTCATAATTTTGCTAAATGCATGAGGAAACACTGACGCCACTGTATGAAGGCAGAAGTCAGTGTGTTTTAAGGCTTCCAGTGGAGCTCATGTAGGAGGCAGATTTGTTTTTTTTCTGACTGGGCTGCCAAGGATGAGATACAGGAATCTACCTTGAGGGAGTGAGTTGAGGAGTGGGAAGACAGTAGTGGGAAGTGGTGGCAAAAGGTTAAGAGTCACGCACAGTGCAGTTAAACTTATTATATGAGGTAAACCACGAGTCCAATTCCAATAAAAGGGACACTTAAAGTAAAACTGCAACGCTTGCTTTCGTTTTGCAGCACCGGGCTCAGGACTCTCATGTAAACAGAGACAGCGGATGGATTGAAAGGCTGCTGTAGGGATTTAAGGTCGCAGACGGGAAGTCGGGGATGAAATGATCACGCTGACCCCCAAAAGGAGAAGAAAACAGCTCCACACGCTCTGGTCGCCTCAGCTGATTGGCCCACTGGCCAGGCAGAGGCAGAGATAATTTGAACTGCTTTACATCAGTTCAAAACACATGATTCAATCTCCTCTCAGCTTTCCATTTCTTTCTCTTTCAGATACAAACTCACAGTCACTCATGCAAACCACCAAACACATGCTGGCAGAGAGAGGGTGAGGGGGGGAAGGGCTGAATGGGAGGAAGTCAAAATGAAACTACTGCAGCCTTATCTTGCAGAGCCAACTGACATGTCACACCTCTGTGACCAAAGACTCTCCCTCCCCCTCCCCCTTTTTCCTCTCTCTCTCTCACACACACATACACACACAGCAGAAAGAAAGACATCTGTCCACAGATGCAGAAGCTTATTATCAACTCATGTGTATCCTTCACTCTCTCACTCTTTGTCTGTGTGTTTGTGCTTGTTTCCACAGCGCAGTGTGTCCTTCTGTCGCGCACTCACACTCTACCCCTCTATGTAGGCTATATTGTGTGTCTGCCTGCGCTCATTTGAACTTTGGGGCTGCAGAGATAATTGATGACACACTTATACTAAATAATCTGCTACTCATGCTTCAAGCATGTGACTGCCACCACCCGACACACTGAGCCTGGGCTGCTGCTGGAACAAAGTGGCAGCGTGTGCAGCCTCCAAGGCCCAAGAGAAGAAGAAGAAGAAGAAGAAAAAAACCCTGCAGGAGGTTGTGATAGCCAGGAGATTAAAAAAAAAATACAATTAACCACTGAGATAAAGTCGCTTAAACTCATTACTGGCTGCAGCAGACGTGATCTAGTGTGTTGTCAGCCTCCCTGACTATCCAATTAAAGCCAAAGAGGTTGATAAAACCCCAATTAAACACCGTATTTCAGTCCACATATATGAGTTCAACTCCCCATTAACTCTCCCTTTAAAAACAACTGAAATGGACTCACAAAGCCGTATCCTCTGGACTTGCCCGTCTGTTTGTCTGTGATTACCACCGCCTCGTCGATGTCGCCGAAAGTCTCGAAATATTTCCGAAGTGAGGCGTCGTTTGTGTGATACGGCAACCCGCCGACAAAAATCTTGGTGTAAGTCGTATCTTTTTCCATGGTGGGGTGCATTATTTCTAACGGAACCCCGACCAGCTGACCTAAAAACAGCGGTGAACTCATGCGGCTCTTAAAAAAACACAAACAAACAAACAAGCAAAACAGAAAGAAAAACGCAAAGAAAAACAAGAAAGCAGCAGAATAACTTTACGCTTGTTGGTCACCGAGCCGCTATAATAACGATAAGAGCGTGTCCATGGCTTCGCACGCAGCCTCCAGTTGCCTCACATACAGCTGTTGGACGTATAGTCCTCCTGACAGGTGTCTGCGAACCTCAAGTCTCCTGTCCCGGAAAAAAAAGTGTATAAGCCTCGGTAGGCGCGTCTTGCGTGCGCCCTCTGCGAGTCTGGTCCAATAGACGAACGGTGCGTCTTTCCCATTGGTGCATCCCGCCTCCTGCTCCACCCTACTCGTTTTACGCACACACACAGACACAGACGCACACACACAGACACACGCACACACTCACACACAGGAAAGCCCCAGAGCTAGATTAGGCTACTCCTGCCAATAACACTGAGAAACAGTTAAATGGCGTGATCCACAGCAGTGAGAGCAGGGAGCCAAATGTCAGTGTAATGCCTGGCAAAAATATGATTCATCAGATATGTGAGAGAAATAAATGAAACATTAATTTTTCATGTTTTTTTCTGAATTAGATGTCTGGATTGTTGCTTTTTTGGGGAATGGGTGGTGAAACCACCGATTAAAGCTGCTGATAAGCCAGTCAATAAAAGAGAAATTGTCATTAGGACTCAATTTGGGCACGATTTGTTCCGGGATCGCTGATTAAAACTCGATCTCAGATGTCTCATTCTAAATTTATGATTAATGAAAGCTTTATTTGTTTTTATATTGAATGTGGTTCTTTGTTTACTACTATTACCACCATTCAGGGCATTTTAAATTTTCCATGAACCTCTGGCAGATTCTTGGTCTGTTCAGACACTCAAAACATCATACAATTTAGGATTTAGGAGGATCTATTTGTAAAACATTGCAGAAATTAATTAAAATAAAAGATGTGTTTCATTTCCATGAAATCAGCCTATTAAATTTACATAGGAAGCAGGTCTTCATGGATGTGTTGAGGAGAACTGGACCCCCCCTCGCCCCCTGTCCCCCAGCGGAGCCCAGTCTCCCTCTGGCTGCCTGTCTGGGAGAAGGCTTTCATCTTCATCTTCTTCTTCTTCTTCTTCTTCTTCTTCTTCTTCTTCTTCTTCTTCTTCTTCTTCGTTGTTGTTCTTCTACTACATCTTCTTCTCCTATATCATCTTCTTCATCTTCTACATCTTCTACATCTTCTTCTTGTTCTCTTTGTCTGCACTGCTGTCAGAGCCGCTCAGAGACTAACCTGCTAGAAGAGGCTCTGCAGCCCAGTTTTGTTGCTTCAATAGGTTGTGAATATACTGAATCAAAAAGGCAAAAGTGTTGTACTTAGAAAGGTCTTCATATGCTGGTCTCCACTGAAAATATAAAAAAATGTACAAGTTAAATGTCTTTGTAACAATCTCTGGCTATTGTCACTGTGGAATTTCTGTTTTCTAAAGTGACATTAGCCAGAAAATGTTGGAAGTGACGGAGGTATTAGTGTTTTTATGGCGAAGAATCATTTGAAGCTATGCCCTTGTGTGGTAGGGTTTTTCTTAGGGAGAGATGGGTCTGTAATCACAGTATGAATAGAAAAGACAGATCGTGAAATTGACAGGATTTTGTTTTATATTTGCTGAAAGCTCATAAGAACTTTGGTTGTGGCAGAGTCCACAGACATTAAAACACATGCTTAAAAGCTAACAAAGAGAGGCTGCTATGAGAAACAGGAAAATCAACAAGAAAATGGACATCAGTTAATTAGTCTTTACCCCAAAAAATATCACCTAAAAAAGTTTTATTAAAGCTGTGAGACCTGCCCAACAGGCAGATAAGCACTATATGACGAAATCTTAACCTGGGTTCCCCCTTATTCTGACTTTAGAAGTGCAGGTACACAAACAGACCAGAGAGTGACTTTTCGTCCCGTGGTTTAATTTACTTTAACTTTTTTAAAGTAAAAATTGATGTCTTGTCTGCAGGCTGGATTGATTTGTAAGTACCTCTGTGTGTGCATTCGTGTGTGAAATGTGACAGTTTGAGTTTGGTGCTTTGTTTAAGTTTTGTATTCTTTTATGATTTTATGTATTTACCTTATTTATTTTTAGGGTACCAGCCGGGTCTCCCTCCTGGCATTCAAGATAGATGTGGATGTGAAAACCTTCACATCCTTCATCATCATCATCATCATCATCATCATCATCATCATCATCATCATCATCCTTGTTGAACAAACCATTTACATTTTTTGACTTTCTGACTTTGTGCTTGTTACATTCACTGAGGGGATGGATCAGGATATAATAAATTCTTCGTATTGATTTCTCTTATCAAATCTAAACCTGCCACAAAGGAGAAGATGTAAACAGAAGCAGTGGAATTAGGAAAGGATTTTAAGTCTTTGAAATGATGGATTGGTGGATCAGGCATCTTAACTTTAGCTCTACGACTTCACTTTGGAAAAGTGAAACTTATATCCTGTAAAGTCATGGTAGCCAGGGGTGTAATCACGCTTTTATTTTGATTTTTTTCCTTCTACCAGAACTATTCAGCAACCTCAATATAATATATTACCTAATATTACCAACAAGCCACCTGTACCCTCCATAGTTTGGTTTATATGACCAGTTGTATCCGGTTATTCTTGGAGGAGGGACCAATTTTGATTGTAGGAGACAGATCTTTGTGTAGCTGTGACTCATGGTCCTCTTACTAGCTCCTCCATTGTTTCTTTAGAGTAAACCCATACAGGTATAGTTGAAAGCCCCAGTAAACTTATGTATTTTGATTGATTGTGTGGTTAGTATTGTTCTGTCAAAATAATTCAAAATGCTTTTCTGTTTCCCAGAAACCCCAGAAGACTCAACTTGTACCAGATCAGACCTGATGATGAGATGTTGGTGATAAAAGGTATTGTGTCATCATCCACAAGCATTTCAGTAACACAAATATGAATATAAAGTTGCTGCTAAATGAAAAGCCAGTGGATCATTTAAATCAGTAATAGACTGAGGATAATGAACGTCTGTATAAAATCTCATGACAAATCCACCTAGCTGTTGTAGCCCCTGGCATCATTAAAAAGAATAAAGATCAAAAAGCTATAACTTATTAACCAACGAAGCACATAAAATAATCACATCGTTAAAGCAAAAGTGAAAGAGAAAATTGCCTCTTGTCTCGGACTCTAAATATTTCAGAATATTTCTCCACCTACAAAACTGCAGTTTGAAGGATTGAATGAGTCAGCCAACAATAACCTGGCAGCTGGCTGACAGACACTGTAGTTTTATTACAAATGGCACTCAAGTCTAAAAAGGAAAAGTCATTGAAAGCTTTGAATGGGCTGACAGGGCTCTGTAGGTTGGGTACAGTAACAGCAGCAGCAGCCTGGAGGTGTGACATCTTTTCATGGGGTGCAAAATCATTAAGAGGAGGGAATAAAGTGAGATGAAAAATGACAAAAGCTCTCACGGGGAGGGAGGGGGGGGATGGGGCCGCGGACCAGTTGCAGGAAACAAACAGCAGATGAAAGCAAGGCTGCAAACAGCAGCATGAGCCTTACTGTTGCGGACATCAGCCAGTCTTAAAAGGAAGCTTTCATCATTTTGAGTTCACTTCTGAGGATTTTCCACACAGATGTCCTTCACACTCTAAATTCCCTCTACATATCTGCCTTTAATCCAGACACACACACACTCACGCCTCCAGATTGACACAGACTTGCAGAGAGAGACAGCTACTTGTGGCTCTTGTTACTGCAGCAAAAACACACTTTGAGTTACATCTAGAACGAGGCTAGACACTGCGCATGCTGCGTACTGACAGACAGAGCTGTGGCTGCACAATCGCATGCACAAAACGGACAGGTGCATGAGCAAAAAAAACACCAGAGACATTATAATGTTTAAATATAAATTTGTATTTACATCAATATTAACATCAAGGAACAAGATAAGAAAAAAATGCAATAGTATTTTACATCCTGTTATAATGAATGTATGTTTCCCAGATGTGTTGTCTCTTTTCTTTAGCGCCATCGATGCACCCAGAGGAGTTTCTTTCCTTTAAAGCAAAACACACACACATTTTTTTTTTTCAATATTTGTAGATTAAACTTCCATATTCTTCATTTAGACTGGGGTTACAAAAAAAAAACAAAAAAACAAAACAGAAAGCAACTCCAAGCTATTATTCTGAGACATAATGACATCAATCATGAAACCTCCTGTCCCGTTTAGAAAATCTCAACATTCTCTTGTGAAATAACTTTTTGCAGCACCACGATTTAACTGGCCGTTAAGTTCCACAGAAAGGAAGAAACAAACAGAAAAAACTCAAACCACCTCAGCAGAACCAGACTCGTGTCTACTCTATGTCATACAGATGGGGATATAATATATGCAATTAAACATATTCAGTTCAATGTATATCATAGGTTATGTGCAACAGTAAAAGCACACGAGTACTCGCACTATCTACGTCAGGAACTGTTTCTAAGCACTGCAGAATGACAAACAAAAATCTTTGGATTAAGCATGTGTTCAAAGGTAGATTTCTTAACAAAAGCTTCACAGGAAATACAAAGAAAATAAAGGCAAATTTAAATGTTAAAGAAAAAAAAAGGTCATGTAATCAGGGACTCAAACTATTCTGTGTGTTGCTTCAATGAGGATTAAACATTTGTGAACGAACCTAGAAGTACTCATGGACAGTAATACAGCGGGACTGATTTTCAAAGTCTCGTCTGTGCACGATTCAAAGCACAGAAATCTCAGGACTGAAGCTTTAAGTCACGCATGGAAGCATGAGGTTCAGTTAAAAAAATATCGACCCCCACATACCGGTAAGACATCTGGGCCCCTACAAGCCTAACACAATCATGTGTCAACTCTTTTTATAGGCAATTTTTGTGTTTTCTCCTTTTTTTTATGTCAAAGGAAAAATAATTTATTTAAAAAGAAAAAAAATTACACACTAGCACCTCATGTCCTCAGAAAATAAGTGCCTTCTGAGAGAAAGAAAGTGGCAATATGAAAGGAAATCTACATGTACTGCTTACAAAAAGGAGGCCCTTCCTTTCCAACCAATGGTTAAAGTACTGAAAATAAAAGCTGACCTATGACGGATTAAGAAAATTACACTTTTAAATATCAAGCCGTACAATCTGTGCAAAAACAGTATGTGACCTACAAAAGCATATATATATTTATATATATAGTACATTTGAAGCGTATTTACAATTAATATTCACAGACAAAAGGAAAAAAAAAAAAGCTCCAAACAAGACATCATGTCTAATACTGCAGTGCCGTCGCTTTGAGTAAATGATGCTTCAGCTTTGTCCTCAGAGGAAAACCAGGAGGAAGGATTATTGCTAGGAATCTGCCCGCCTACACTGAAATCTAACACACACTTTCTCTTACAGTGTGAGCTTATAAAGACATAATCTTATAATTGGCAATTGATTTTATTTCTGCACTTGAAGTAACACGGTAACCAAAAATATCTGGAACATTTGCACTGAAAAATTACCTCTGGAATGATAAAATGACCATGTCACAAATCTATAGAAATATAAGTGGAGTTCTGAACATTAATAGAAGTCTTTTTGTTTCAAGATTGGCTTTAAAATGACTTCAAAAACAGTTAACTCCTCCTGTTTGTAATAAATCGGTTCACTGTAGACGAGAGCGTTTGATAAAATCTGTGCTTACTACCTTTCTACTGGTTCCCACTTTAGATCAAAGATCATCAAGGTTACCCATTTCCAATTAACAGCCCCCCCATCACTCAGAGAGGATAAAGTTGGAGAACACACACACACACACACACGCACATACATACACACACTCACACACACAAAATAAACAGTAAATGTCTGCTGCTATTCATTAATTCTTGGGTAAAGGCCTCTATATTGCCACAATCCTTCTGATGTTGGCCTTTCCTTAAAGTGCAATCAGCCAACAAGTAATTCATTCATACTGAAACCCAGCGGCGTCCTGGAGGATGAAACAATGTGCTACTGCTTAATGACATTCATCTGAGTGTCACAATCTGATGGCTCGTCACCTGGAACCGTGTTTCCTTTACGCCCCATGCGCAGAGATCCTTCAGGAGCGGCGGAGAGGTGGCGGATAAAAAAATTCCCACAGAGTCAAGAAACAAGAGAAGAATCCCACAGTTTGAAATCTGAACACAGCTTCATGGTACATTCGACAAAGGAGGGGATGTCTTCACACGTTCGTCCATGATTAAGTCTGTGAATTGTCCACCTTTTTTACTGTTTGGTCCGGCGAGTGGTGTGTGTTTAACTGAGGCACACACATACCGCTCATTAAAAGAGAGGAATACTAAAACTACAGTCTACGAGAGGAATCACAGAGCCGTCTATCTGACTGAGGGTCAAAGTGTCACAGTGTTTCTGATTCTTATGAACGCTGTGTGTTTTCAGGTTCGTTCGTACGTGACAGTCTGTTTTATTTCCCTCCAGATGGCCAGAATGTCACTACTGGCCGCCAGTCCAAAAGAAGTTCACTGCCCCCATTTGGTGGGAGTGCAGCACTACACACAGACACACACACGTTGCCTGGGCCTCCACACACTCCAGTGCTGCAGCCGTGTCTTATCTCTGAATGGAGATCACAGTGAGACAAATGTGTCTGTCACGATGCTCAGCAGTATTTCTAGATTGAGGGCAGAAGAAGAGAAAAATGTGAAAAAATGTAAAAATTAATTTTTCCTCAAATTATTACAAGAACCAGTGAGGATAGTTTCAAATTAAAACAATACTAAAACAATACTGACAATCCAGTATGTACAATAAAATGGGTAATGGTTGCTGTAATTGTTCCTCATGTCCATGTTAGAAGCTAATATACTTGTTTGGTTTGGATTAGGGTTAGGAGAGTTGAATTTGAGTGATATCAATTTATCTAACTAACACTCTTTTATTTTTTTTGACAATTAAACTTCTATAAAATTAATAATAAATTAATATTTAATTAAATATAAGAAAAAGATTTCTTTCCACCCAGCAAGCTGTATCGCTTTCAGTGTGCATATGGGAATGTCAGTACTGTTAGAAGTTAAACGATAAAAAAATGCAGGCCTGTTCTTTAAGCCTTCACGCTCTCCTACACCTTGCACTTACCTGATCAGGCCCCATAGGCATGCGTCCCATCACCATTGGGTTCATACCCATCTGCCCTCCCATCTGGCCCATGTGACCTCCTCCTCCACTGGATGGCATGCCCCCATTCATCATCATGCCCCCATACTGGCCTGGATTCCCCTGCTGCCCAAACTGCTGCTGCCCCGGAGGTCCCTGCTGCCCAAACTGCTGCTGTGGGTATGAACTGATGAAGGAGAGCGATAGGAAAGTGGAGGAGTTTTAGATGTACATATTCAAGAAAAGAAAACTCTATCCTGATGGTATCTGGATAAAGCAACTTCATACCTGTTGCGTCCCATGCCTCCCTGCGACCAGCCCTTCATCTCAGCGCCCTGGTACATGGGACCGCCCTGTGGATGCTGTTGCATCATGGGGTTTTGAGGCCCCAGGCGGCCGGGCATCATGGCGTTAGGAGGACTGCCGCCTGACGGGCCAAACGAGGGGTCTCCCTGCTGGCCCATCCCTGTGGAGATAAACCTCTCAGTCTCATCTCACTCCTCTCTCCACAGGAAAAACACAACTGCTGCATATATTTGGTCTGACGCTAAAATTAGGCAGCTGTACACCGACATCCCTCTCAAATGTGACAGCAGAACTCTGCAGTTCAAGAGACTCACCACCAGGGAGCAGCAGTATTGCGCTGGGCACCTAACTCCATAGACTCACCATAGTTGCCGCCATAGCCAAACTGCTGGGGGCCCGGCTGGCCCATGTTTGGCCCTCCCATCGGGTTGTCCATGCCACCAGGAGCCGTGACATTTGGAGGGGGACTGAATCCTCCTGCAGCTGCAGCAGCTGCCGCCGCCGCCTGCTGCTGCTGTTGCTGCTGCATAATCATCATCATGCGCTGCCTCCTCATCTGCATGTTGACCATTTCCCTGCTGCGCTGAGCCATCATCTGAGCGTTGAGGAAGCCCGGCTGCACAACAAAGACATCATGAGAGAGTTTAATATGTTTGGTGCTTCAATTAGATACATAATTTATACAGTATATATCTTATAAAGTTAAAGGGGTGAGTAATAAGACTCTCGAACAAAAATCTGTGATGTTATTTAAAGAAATATTGAACCACAACAGACAAATAATCTAAATTTTATACCAGCGACAATGTTTTTACACAAAGACTAAATTTACATGGGACCCTCTAAAAAATTAAAATCAAAAGAGGACATGTCATCTAAGAGCAGGCTCCGACGGAAATTAGGTCTGCTGGGTACCACATACTGATAAGAACTTTATTAAAGGCTCATAAATTGAAACTATCAAGAACATTAATAAGATAACATGAAGAAGATAATGAAATTTATAAGGACAACTTTGGGAAATATCCATTTGGCAGGCGTTTATCTTTTTTATTTGGTAAGAATACAATTATAAATGATTGTAATCCATTAATAACTTGTGGGTCTCAGAATTCAACCTGCAGTTCTTTGTGTTAAAAGTTTTAAATGCATGGATTTTTGTTGATCCTTTGAGGGACTTCCTGATGAATTAAAAAGCTAAAAAATACATTGAGAGTCCTGTGGGAAAATAAGCAGAAAATTTTTTGACGTGTGGAAAAACTTGATTCTGTTATTTAAACTAATTTTGTGACATTGAGTCTCATAACGCAAAATCAGTGTTGCAGTAGTTCATTTGTTTTAGTCATCTACCTGTCCTCCCATGCCGGGCTGCATGCCGGGCCTCATGCCAGGGTTTCCTCCTGGGTTCTCCATCTTCATGCCCATGCCCTGCCGTGTCTGATTCATGAACTGAAGACGGGAAAGAAGAACATTCAATATAAAGTTTGTAGGAGATTGAGCTTAAGAATGTACTCTAACCCTGTCCCAACTCCATGCAGCATATTTATGAAAAAACTACACAAATATACAAGCATACATAGTGCACTGATTTGGAAGTTAATAAAATAAAAATAATATGTAACATATTTGAACTAACAGAAAAGTATGCATCGGACATCAGAACTCAAGGATGCTAACCCCAGTTTCAAGGCATCAGTGGCAGGTGAAACATGCTTCCCAGTTCCTATTGATCTATGTGTTAATTTCTAGCTGCTGAGACATTGGATTACTGATATTTTAAATTTTTTTCCCAGATGTAGGTCCTCCACAAGTCTGCACTTTCAGTATAACCTTATTTGTAGCTCTGTCTGCATGGAGATCCACATACTAACATGGTTAGATTAGAATTATTGCCATTTTGAGACAGCTGTGACACAAACGGATTGTTTGCATGTGAGCTGATGTTTACAGAGAGCTTCCTGTTCTCGTACCTGCTGCCCCTGCAGCCTCTGTTGCAGCTGCAGCCTCATTGGCTTGTTGGCAGTCATCATCCTGGGTCTCATCATGTTTGCCCGCGGGTGTCCCATGCCGCCCATTCCACCCATTCCCGGGAAGCTGCCACCTTGACCCATCTGAGAGAGCATGGGCCCAAACCCTCCCTGCTGGGACTGTCCCTGCATGGGGTTCCCTCCATAGCCTGATTGCATTGGCATGGCGGGGGGTCCGGGATAGCCCTGTCCGTAGAGAGGCTTCTGTTCCATCACCATGGACGGGTCCTGTCCAGGAAAAGGCTCCATCTGCTGCTCAGCTCCCTGGGTCTGGGAGCAGACAGGACAAGGGGACAAAAAGAGAAGTTTGTTAAACTTCTCCATCTAATTGATTCATTTCCAACTGGTTGCCTCTGTAATTGTCTTTTTCTAGGCAGCACAGACAGATCCCTCAGGGCTCATCTATCTCACTTCAGTAAAAGAACAGCCTGAACACGGTGAGTCATGACTGAAATATCTAATGCAAAGACGAACGCAAGGCTCACTTATGAGTCATGATATGCAGACTGATCATTTCTCCTTTCACTTTACTATTAGAGTGATCACAGAGCACAGAGAGTGCTGTTAATCCATTTTCTTTTATCCCATCTGATGACCTACCTGGCTGACGAGGTCTGGGATGCCCAGGGCTCGGTCTATCTCCTCCAGAGCGATGCCATCCGTGTTATTCAGCAGAGAGTCCAGCTGGTCCAGAAGCGCCCGCTCATCGCTCTGACCCTCACTGGTGGTTGGAGGCACCAGCAGATCATCTAAGCTGTTGCCAAACTGGCGTCTTCAAGGCACACAAACCATGACAGTGAGCACTGACTGCCACCCGGGCTAATCAGAAATTAATACGGACAATAAGGAATGTTGCACTCACCTGTTACCCTCCATGCCCATCATTGTGTCCGGCCAGGAGGGGGACTGGTTGGGCTGGCCTTGTTGGCTGAAGGGGCTCATACCCATGCCCATGTCAGCAGAGCCTCCTAAACCACAAACAGAACACATTAGGACACATTTACATTCTCACAGATCTTCCTGCTTTTTAGTGCATGTTTTCACAAAGCTGTGTGCATCACAATATTTAGACACCATCAGTAACTTGCGACAGTAGTACAGTCGTACCCATTTCCATGAGCTGTTGCTGCAGCATCGACCTGCTGCCCGGTACGCTGTTGGAGCGGCTGACCATAGGTCCAGACATCATGCCTTTGCTATTGTTGTACTCCATGCCTGGACGCATCATGGAGGCGTGTCCTGCTGAGCCCACAGGGCTGGCACTGGAGCGTGGCATGCCCCAGTCCCCTGAACCCCCCATTGGAGACCTCTGAGGAACCATGCCTCTACTCATTGGTCCTGGTATCACACAAACACCAGACGTGTGTGTGAGACAGTATCATAAACATGTTTAAGGAGAGCAGTTTGGCCTAGTTAGACCCTCCATATTTATATATATAAATGGTATCGTATTATGCATAATTTTAAATATATACAATTAAGAATCTCAACTGTGTAACTTATAGTGGTGAGAGAGGAGGCAGAGAGAAAATATGCTGAAAATACTTGAATGACTTGAACACACCTGAATAGCCGTCAGGGCTGCCCATCATGTTCTCCTGCTTGATGAGCATTGGGCGTCTACCTGCTCCTCCAGGCCCACCTGGAGGCTTCCCATCCATGGACATGGCCCTCTGGAAGGGCCCCCGAGGCCCCGGACCCATTCCTGGACTCCCTGTACACCAACAGTGGAAATGCATTGATCACATACTTCCCTGTCTTGCTGATGTAGTTTCACTGGCATCTTATGTTAATGTCATCACATATGATGTCATAGCACAAGTCCTGCATGTAACGGTCACTTCTTATTGGCTTTGGTCCTTAAACCACTTACCCTGCAGGCTGTCGTCAAGGCAACCCTGAGGTTTGTTCCCTGCATCGTTGGCTCCTCCACCTCCAGCCTGATCCGGGTAAAAGTCAGAGCCTGAACCCCTCAAATCTCCGAGGATTGACTCTAGGTTGTGCAACTGGACAAAAATATGGCTTGAATTAGTTAGTATGAAAAAGTCTATGAAGATTCATATTCATTTAGTTTAAAGGTAATGAGTCAATAACAATAATATCATTTGCAGCTGTTTAACAATGTCTTGAAAAAAAAAGCAATCTTACATCATCCGGTGGCTCTGATTTGATCTTGCTCTCAGGGTGTTCGGGTGCAGGCCCGGGGCCAGATCCAGGGCCGCCACGTGTGGGACCGGCATTGGCCCCCGACGCTCCTTTTCCATCTAGCTCTTCAAGTTTAGGCTTGACATCTGCTGGCTCTTTGGAATCATCCTTGTTGAGGAGGTAGTGGAGGAGCGCGTTGGTCTTCTCCTTCTTGGGGCTATGCTGCTCCTGCTTGGGCTCTGTAATCCCGGACCCTGTTCCAGCCCCTGATCCTCCTGTTCCAGCCTCTCCACCACCCTCTTGGCTTCCCAGCGACACCTTTCCTGTAGCTTCTGCTGTGATTTTGGCTACTTCATCTGGGGTATTGCCATTTTGAAGAAGCTTGTGGAGAATTTTGTGCTTTTCTTGCAGTGAGCCCGTGTAGTGGGCTGACGATAGTGATGTTGACACATTTCCTGGCCCCGTCGCCTGGCCTGGATTGGCACTGGCTGAAGAAGAGGAGGAGACCCCCGTGGATGAGGGGCTTGTCATGCCTCCGGTGAGATCCTTACTGTCTGAGCCTGCTGGAGTGCTGTTGTTGGTTGGTGGGGGTGGAACAGGGGGCCCTGTTGGCCCACTGCCACCTATTCCCAGCTCCTCGGTTGGAGATGTCAGCAACTGCAGCAACTTCTTATGCCCCTTACTGTCTGGTACCCTTCGAGGGGGATCTGTGCTTGCCACCCCCGCCTCATTACTTCCCTCTCCAGACTCCTTAGTCGCAGTAGCTGCCTGGCTGTCTGGTCTGTCTCCAGAGCTCTCAGCCTGAGGATGCGGATGATGGTGGTGATGATGCATGGGATGGTGATGGTCACTGGTGCCTGGTCCTAAGCCTCCTGCCGGGCTTTTAGAGCCGTCTTGGCCTGGTTTGGCCGGCTGGCTGGGCTGAGACGAAGAGGAGGAGTGGATGCTGGGAGAGCTGTCTGGTTTAAGGGCTGATGAGGGAGACGTTAGGGTCGAGGAGAGGGAGCTCCCTACTCCTTCACTGATGGCTTGGAGGGCGTTCAGGGAGCTGCTTGAGAAGGTGGTGGTGCTACCTGCACTTCCTCCACCACTAACAATGCCACTCATGGGAGAGTGTATGCCTGCAAAAGAAAATCATAATTTAATTAATCCAATCCAAACAATTCAATCAATTATAGATCACTAATGCTAAATCACTAGACAATGACTGACATACCTCCAGGTGAGAACTGGTTGGCACCCATCTTTGGGCTCCCTCTGTTTCGAGGTGACATCAAGAGCCCCTGCTGAGGACCTCCCATTCTGGGGCTTCCCGATGGGCTGTTCATGCCGCTCAGGCCAAACCCTCCACTGCTCTGAAACGGGGGCTGCTGTGGGTGCTGCTGCATGCCTTGGCCCGGGTGATTCATAGGACCCATCTGATTCATCTGATTCATGTGTCCCACCTGATTCATCTGCCCCATCTGATTCATCTGCATCATGCGGTTGCCCATGCCTCCGCCTCCACTTCCTCCTCCGCCGCTCCCTCCGTACATAGAGCCGCCTCCCATCGGACCCATGTGACCCATGTGGCCCTGCTCATTCATGCCGAAGCCCCTGTTCATGCCGCCCATGCCCCCCATCCCCATCCCACCACCGGCATTCATGTTCATTTGGGGGTTTGGGTTGGGGCCTCCCATGCCCTGTTGTCTCATGGTGTTTGGCATCATGTTCCCACCCTGAGCTGAGCGGTAACCATTTGGTTCTCTGTGTTGAAGGAGAAGGAACAAGGTAGGAAAAATGTGAAAACCTGGAAAACTCTGTATCCCTCACATTAATTGCTCTCAGACTGAAGACGCTCAGTATAATTGAAACTAAAATATCAGTTCCTGCGTGGAACCTTCTCACTGTTCACAGGCTGTCTGTGTATAAAAGCTACTTCAGCTGCTACTTCAGCTATTGAATGCCTTGGCTGCCTCACATAGATATGCTGCAAGTGCTTTTTAGTCAATACAGTAAATGACACATCCTTTGCTGTGCTTGAATAGAGTGTTATGTGAGCATTTTCAGTTCCTGACCTCTGTAGTAGATGAGTGGAGATGAAGCCTTGTGGCTCGTTGCTCATGGGGTGACGGTAGAGTTTGCTCTTCGTCTGGGCCGTGACTGGAGTGCCGTCGGACAGGGAGAAGCGGTACAAGGGCGTCTCAGCGTGACCCTGCAGAAAGGCTGCAGAGGCAGATAAAACGACAAATTAGCACCCTGAAACGCTCCTCTGATAACAAAGGTCATCAATCGCTGCTTTAACGTGAAAACAAACCCTGTGATTACAGCGAAGATCAATGTGGTAGCATTCAAGACATTTGTATTCATGAGATCAATGTGGATACACTAATGCATGAGGTGTGAATGTGTGTTTACGCTGTTTATTTAACCAGAAAGTTTTATTAAGATTCTGAATGGAGGCCTGGCCAACATAGGTCACAACAACAAACTACCAACAATTAATTTCAGACCGTTATACCGTACTGTTCAGAGCTTTACTGTCACATTGAAGGAGAGAAGAGTGACTAAACAGTTAATTAAGTCCAGCAACATCCTGATGACTTTGCCTCCAGCTCCTTTTTGGGGATTTTACAGCACTAATTTCGAATTCACTGAGTAAAGTTAAGCATGTATCTGTGTGTGTGTGTTTGTGTGTGACCCACCCTCATGGTAGTGGCGTTTGTGCGACCATGGCTGCCCATCACTATGCTGCAGAAACATCTGAATGCAACGCCTCAACAAATCCTCCCAGCCTGGACGCATCGACGCTCGCAGAGAGTTCGGGTCGATCTGGATCAGTTTACCTGCCGGGGAGGACAGAAGGAGGACGAGTGGAGGGAAAAAAACAGGGAGACGCAAGAAGAATGAGTCAAACCTGTTCATGGATAAAGAATAAACGTCATGGCCTGTTTGAGCCTCTGTGTTTGATTAGTGAGCATTTAGGGTACGCGGCTCCTCACCTGAGAGCTCATGCCGTGTGTTGAAACTCTCCGTTCTCTCCATGGCTGTGACCCGACGGGCCACACAGATCATACATGACTGAAGGTCTGCAGTTGGAAGGAGATGAATGTCGGTTATGTTTCACGATTTTTACTCCTGGCTCAGTCTTTTTGTTTTTAAATGACTTGCATTGAAAAATACAGAGCCGTCTTATCTGCTTCACCCTGTTGAACTCAGGATTTTCAAGAAACAATGTCAGGTGTGTGTAAAAAGATGATATGATCCTCTAATCAAAATGCTCTCATTCTGCACATGCAAGAAATGTTTTTTTGGCATCTTAAGAGCCTCTTTTGTATCTGTCAGTGTATGGCCATTTTTCATGTAATAATTTCAATTAGTTATGCTCAGATGTTATGTCTCTATGCATATGATATTTCTTTCTTGTAAAAGAAAGCATATTGTACAATTTTTGAGAAGCATATTGCTTCAAAAATATTTCTGGTATTAGACAGTAAATTTGAAAAATGTGGATAAAATTCAAATAAGCTTCTTATTCTGAAACCGATTCCCTCTGACTGAGAAACAAAGAAGGGATTGTTAAACTGCAAAGAGGTTGCTTAAAAATCAGATTTTACATTTTAAGGTCTGATTTTTTCTTTCTTTTAATTATTCCCTCCAGACAGGTTTTAAAGACATATAACATAGTCTGATTGGAATAATAATTTGTGCCTGACAAGTCCATAAAAAGTTCAATTACCTCTTTAAAAATTCTTAAAATTACAGCTATTCCAGGATCCATGAATATGCAAATAATACGAGTTGTAAAAGTTCAATGAAAAGTCTATTCTTAGAGTGTGTGCACTGGAGGTATTTTTCCACATCATACTTGTGAATACTTGTACATGCTGAGTACTGGATCATGATGGGCTTTCAAACTCAAAATGCGAGCAGAAATGAAAGTTCCCTCCTTCAGCAGATAACAGTGTAGGTCAAACTAACAATAAGCAATACAAATTTTTGAGTGGATGAGGGTTTCAAACGTTGCCAGTAAACAGAGGTGAATCTAATTTTTCTTTCAACATCCTGAAAGAAAGATGGCTTTTTATGAGCTTTAAGTGCGTAAATTTGTGATCCCGCCAGCGTACCTTCCCCCTCCTCAATCATGGCCTTGGGCTGTGTAAGAGCAAAACACTGCATCGTCTCGTAGCGTGGCCCTCCTGGCCCCTCCTCCATTGGGCCGTGGGCGTGGCCAAACTTGACCAGCATCCGGCAGGTGAAGGTGTGACTCTTCTGTCGTGCCGCCTCGCTTCCCCACGAAACTCCATTTACTGAAATAAAAAACAAACAAACGAAGACAAATTTACACTCTGGAATTAAAATTGAATAAGCATCTTGCTGTTGGTACTGAAACCAAAATGTAGCTATGAATAGATTCTCTATAATCAAATATCATAACAGCCCCCCTTTTTGTGTGGATCCACACAAGCACACACACACACGGGGGACAAACAAACAAACAAAACAAACAAACCACACAGCAACATGTATTTTCCCTCTTAAATAGAGAAGCAGAAGCCTGTCCTGCTGTTCGGATCCCTGGCTAAATGGACCATGGGATTAATGTAGCCAAGGTGTCGATTTCCAATATCTCTCCCTCTCAGTCTGCTCTGCAGCGGGCAGAGGCCAGGGACACTCAGCCATCTATCCTCATTTAGGCCCTGACTCCTCATCACAGCACACACACACACACACACTCATTTAGACGGGGGTCACCTTCACAGGGGAGAGGGAGGAAGGGAGAGGAAAAGGGAGGAAAACTTCAGAGAGACATCCAACTGTCCTCCAAGGTTGAGTGTGAAGCCTTATCGGGGCCTTGAGTTGGCTGGAGGTTTTTTTTTTTGTCTGGCAGGTGCAGGAAGACACGTCGGGGGTGATGGCGGTAGTGGCGGGGAGGGGGTAACTGATAGTGAGAGGTGATTAAATGAGGCCTTGGGTTTCTCTCCTCGACAGAGACAACCTAGCACGGTGGCTGGGGCCGACGTCTCCCCTTAGACACAATTAGCCGGCAGCAAGGCAAGACAGAGGCGTCAAAAAACATTGGCCGACAACAAAAGCTCACTTCATGTTTTGTGCATTGAGTGTGCGTCTGTTTTCGTTAGTGCATGTGTGTCTTGGGTGCTTGTGTGCGAGTGTGTGTATTTAAACTGTAGCTGGCGTGGTCAGCAGTCATCCCGCAGGAATGTGCAGTGAGAGCGTATTTCATTCATGGGTCTAAAAGATAATGAAGGGGCAGAGCAGCAGAGCGAGACACAATGAGGGGTGGGAGAGTGGCGAGAAGAGGGTTGAGAAACAGACAACCCACAATATTCATCTTAGTAGGCAGCCATATTAAGTATGAATGAGGCTGAGAAGGAGTGAGTTGAGAGAGGCACAGGGGACGCTCAGAGGAAAAGTAGATAAAGATGAGTTTTAAAAGATAAAAAAGAGTGAATGAATAAAGGAGCGTGCAGGGGAAAGAGAGGAATAAGTGAGAGAACGTGTCAATGACATGTCGGAGCCGCCGCTGCTTAGGAAAACATTACCGCGGAGTTAATCGAGTAGCAGGTTCAGTCGAGCACATATATCCATAATTAATCAGCTTTATAAATAGTGCTCTGTGCTCGTACTCATGGGCTTACACACACAGCAATGTGATAAAATGCATCCAAACTACTGACATATATGCATGTATATAGGTATACAATAAGACATACACATGCACATGTATGTCTTACTGTATAGAAGACATGCACGTGCACATGCAAACACACAGTGAATTAGGCAGAGGGAAGTGTGGAGGTGCATTATTCAGCAGTAAGTAGTTTCCAGATGGCTGCCATGGGATCTGAATAGAGCTCAGGCCTGTTTTACACTGTCTGGACCACTGAGTGTGACTGACAGCTGCGCTACGCTCTGCCTGCTTAGCACCGAGTGGGTGGGTGCCCCTGTGCACATGTGTGTTTTGTCAGGTGTGTGTGTGTGTGTGTGTGTGTGTGTGTGTGTGTGTGTCTTTCTGAAAAGCTCTCATGCACATGAACAGGCTTCCCAGGAGCTCCTCATTATAACATGAGAAAAAGTTAAGAACGGAGAAGCATGAATAAATAACCGACTGAGTTTATGTTGACATGCATGCAGAGTTGTTCTAACCTCTCAAAGTTTGCTTTGCACCTCGACCCTGCGGACGATGTCAAGCAGTGTGTTAACTTCTGTGCGGACCTGCAGCTTCCCTGTGAGTGTGTTTGTGTGTGTAAGTGTGTGTGTGTGTGTGTTTCTCACTGTTGGTCTTGGGCAGGTTCTTGTGAAACTCCTCTCTGTCGTCCTCATGAAGAATATTGTACACGCTGGTGTTTATGAGCTCCTCCTGTTTGTACTGCAGGTACTGTGTCACGTTGTCAGACACAAAAACGATGCTGCCCTCCCGATTCACCACAAACAGGAAGCCGTCCAGAGCCTGAGAGCACAGCGACAGGAAGTCACAAACAGCTACTCAAACCTTAGAAGGAGAGTCTCAGACTGGGGGCGGGGGGAGCACTGGACTCACCTGCAGCAGAAGTGGCCCCAAGTGGTCCTTGTCGATGACCCCCTGACCTGTCGATGACACGTCAGACTTCTGGACATCATCATCGTTGGATGAAGCTTTTCCTGTCGAAGAGAACAGAAGATAAAAGACACAAAGTTCATCAGAACAACAGAAACACCATGAACAGAAAATGAGCCCAGCTGCCTACAAAGAGGCAAAAAAAAGCGCAAGAGAGAAACACAAAGTAGAAGCACCGATACCTTCAACTGAAGGAAACAGCCAATCATTCACTACTCTAGCTGCACCAGCAGGGGGCAGCGTTTCTCAATCTTCACTTTTTATTTTAAATTTTTTTTTAGGAGGGGGGGGGCTTTAAAACTTCAGGTGAGGAGGGAGACGGACGGAGGCAGGTTTCTCTGAGGAGCCCGTCAGGAGGAGTAGAGGGCTGGGTGCATGTGGAGCAGGTAGCAGCCGTCCTCATGCTTTATATTCAGTGTCAGACTCTGAGGGACTGTCTGGTAGGCTGGGGCTGCGAGAGAGAGAGAGAGAGAGAGGGAGAGGGAGAGAGAGAGAGAGAGAGAGAGAGAGAGAGAGAGAGAGAGAGAGAGAGAGAGAGAGAGAGAGA
>JAPZDV010000002.1:19541024-19561983 GCA_029814665.1 Acanthurus lineatus | reverse complement strand
CACAAAAACCCAACCCCCTTTTTTTTTGTTTTTAATTTGTTTTTTTTTTTTATTTTTTTATTAAAAACCCCAAAAAAAAAAAAAAAAAAAAAAAAAAAAAAAAAAAACACTCATTGAAAACAAATAGCTTATTAGTTCAGTGACAAAGTGAGAGTGAACTTTCCATCTTTAGACCAATTACCGCTATCATAGCACACAGTCTGCTGCTTCAAACTTCACACTTCAGAGAGGGATAAGAGGGGGTGGAGGATGAGGAAAAGCAGAGGGAGAAAGCGTCTGGCTAAGGGCAGAAATAGGCCAGGATGGTCTACAGCTAAAACTCATCCAGCCATCCAGGGTGTGTCTGTTGTTGGCTGCCATCAAACATGCATTTACATATTCAAAAAAGGAAACAGGCGTTTGCGTGAGTCATCCTTTCCAAGAAGGTAGAGGAAACCGAACTCAAAGCACACTGCACCACGCTACAGAGTTAAGTCAACAACCATGAACGTGCATTCACACACTAACTAAAACTCCCAGAAAAGACAAACTATCAAAAAAAAAGAAGCGACTGTAAAAAGAAAATGATAAAAAAAAAAAAGATTGCATCAGGTTTTTGTAATACTAGCTCAAGGCCACTTTAAAATGACTTTACGGTGCAACATCTGTTTTGAGTACAGGCTGACACTCAATGTAATAAAGCTGGCAATTTTCTTCTCTAAGAATTCACGGAGTATCAAGTACTGTAAGTCCACGTTTGAAGATCAAAACATGAGGGGATCACTGCACACACGCAGCGCTGCTCCTCAACACGGCTTTATTTCTGTTTATATTCCTATTTGTCCTGATGAACACAGTCATTTACAACTGAGAAGACAAAACTTGAACTACCTGACGGGGGGTTATCTATGGCCTTGTGAGCCTATAAAGCTCATTTATCCCTGTTATTTGGTTCAACATGGGGGAAATATATCCACACAAAATGAAGAACTGAAGTTGTTGCTTTATATGTGTAAGCAGTTTTTATAAGAAGCTCAGTACATTAAATCTTGTTATATTGTCTTTGATATTGATTTTTTAACCATATTGTCCAGTTCTGGTGTTAAAAATACATGTTATGCTATGAAAATAATATCAGAGCAGAGACTCAAAGCTTATTACACCATTTGCAAGGAAAACAAATGTTATCTATTGTTTTTTAGACACCAATTAATATCATACAATTCAAAAATAGCTGCATAAAGCATTATAAACTGACTACAAACTTTTAAAAACAGATGAATTAAGGCTTTTCTCTTCTCGTTTGGTCATGGTTTTACTGCTAAAATTCATTTTGAGGAGCCCTGAAGTAGAAATCAATTACTTCATCAGTTCCACTTTTTCCATTATTTCCTGTGTTTGGACCCTTTGTGATGTGTTAATGCCAACATACTGTAATGATTGACAATTTAAAGAAAAAAACAACAACATAAAGTGTCCAGAAAAGTTTCAGAGCTGAAACCTTTCAGTGACCCCTTGTAACCTTGCATTGAAACGTGCATTTATTCAGTCTCTCATTCATTAAAACAGGTTTTCCTTGTGATTCATAACCCGTCAGTTAACGATCTACATAAATGCTTTGCTTACTTCTTTGTGTCAAAACCTTGTGAATCTGCTATAAAAGTGCAGTCTGTGCGTGTGAGAAAATTAACAATCAACTAAATCAGCTTGTAGCTTTAATGTTGAAATAATATGTGACAGTCAGGCAGGTTTTTGTTGTCTCTCTATGCACCTTCATGAACATTCTCCAGTAACGTGAGCTGCACAGTAACTGAGGAATGACAGAAATCATTTAAAAAGCTCTGCTGACCTGTAATCCTGCATTTCAGTCCAGCACTGACAAGCATAAAGTACATGTTGTCAACAACAGCTCCTGCTACTTCATTTGAACCCGGCCATGTGCTGAGCATGTGTGCAGAGAGAGAGAGAGAGAGAGAGCGAGAGACTGTATGAAGGAATGGACACATTCTTGTGCCGTTAAGTGTTGACTCTGCAACATAAGTGTCATCGAACAGGTGATAAGATAAGGACAGTAAACCTCACATGTCCTCGTCTCCTTCAGCTGAACCTGGAAGTCAACTAACAGTCACACGTGGACTGAGTCTCTGAATGTGTGTGTGTGAGTGTGTGTGTGATTCAAGGTGTGTGCCGTGAAGAAATCTCAGGAACATGTGCAGAGGGTGCAACATGCATCAAACTCGCAGTCCAACATGTCTGCACAGTCAAGCAAAGAACTAGGTTAAATAAAATGCCTCATTGGAAGCCATCAATTATGCAGGAGCTGTGCATTATCATAACATAAAGGGCCATTTCTGTGAGTTCATTAACAATGAACCGAGAGGGAAGGCTGTCATATCCAAGAGCCCTGAATGACTGCAGCTTTGGTGAACACTTAAAACATTCTTGTCATCACAAAGAGTAAATTACCCAGTCACAGGCCTCATGGGGCCCAGTGAGAAATGCAGTAAGACTGAAGGAAAACAGTTGTCACCTGCTTTTAGTTACTGGTTGTGAAATGAATTAAAAATGAGGGAAAAACAAGAACTCTGTGATTAAGCGCAGGCACAACGCGGCTGAAGAGGAGGAGGAGCAAAGTTTTCTGGGCTGTTCATGACTAATTAGTGTAAAAGGTCAATCAATAAGCTCCGCCTCTCCACGTCTAAGCCCGCCTCTGATGGTCACTCTGCTGCCATAGCAGCATACAGGCCTATGCAAAACAGATAAGTGGAGTACTGTAAATGTGTCACTGTGCAGTTTGGCATGCAAATGCAAAACACATGAAACCAGGAAGCAACTTGGGAAAAAGTTTTTCCATCTTACTGAAAATGTCAGATACACATTGTTAAGTTCACAGCCAATCAAAAGTGTTGCGCTTATTGTGACATTACTCGGATGTTTGACTTTCATTGTGCAGAAAGGTGTTTGTGCACAGCTGGTTTTATAATCTATCTGCTGAAGTTTGACATTTCTGTGTGTATAGTTTTTAACTTATAAAGGTATAATGTGAAAACTTTAACTGTTTGTTATGCACACACTGATAATGGACTGATTAGTGAAGTATGAGATTTTTACATGGTCAGAGTTTCAGAAAACATAACAGATTTACAGGTTCATCATAATAATATTATAAATTAATGCATATATTAAAAAATAACAATAATAATAATAATAATTTTTTAGTATTACTTATTGTGACTTTTGCAGGTTGAACAAGCTCTTTTTATGTCTGTATGGATATAATATTTTGTGAAATAACAAATAACTTGAATTTCACTTAAAAATACCACAAATAAGCAAATGTACACAGTCTTCAATTATCATACCACAAAATAACGCTACAAGTGAAGTAGAAGACATTTTAGGTCCTTAAAAAATATGTTTGTTTTCATTCTGGCAAACTAAACTATTTTCACTTCTTAGTTTATTTGGAATGTTTCTGAATGTTTCCATGAAAGGTGCTAATAATTATATAAATATTTGTGTGCCTGAATATTCCAGCTTTTCGGAAAAAGTTTTAAACAGTATTACTGGTGTTTTTTTATGCACTGAAAATGGGTTTCTCCCTTGCAGGTGATGATCAGGATTTCTCTACCTCTGCTGCAATTAATTATTTTCTTTACGATTGAAACAGTAGATAAATGGTTTGTCTGGAAAAGAAGTCTTCATTAACGTGAACTTTCAACCAACTGCTGAATATATGAACATATTTTATTCTGTAAGATTCAGAGCAGGAAATATCATCTTGTTGTTTTATTTGACAATGTTTTTAAGAACATGTGACATATAGTAACTTTTAAATCCATGCGCTCTCACAAATATAAATTGCATATTGAAAAGTCAAGATAATTCAAATTTAAGATACTTGTACTTGACTGTCTTTTATCTATTTAAGTGACTTTATACTTCTGCTCCTGTGTGATAAGTGGATAATTATTTTACTTTTTATTCCACTACTTTTATTTAACAATCAAAACTAAGAGTAACTTTGAAGATGAGGGTTATACTTCAAAACATGTGATAAGCAAATTACAAGAGACAAAGCAACAGAATATATAAAGTTTAAATTAGCTCCACATCAACCAGCTAAAACAAGAAATGGCCCTTTCATTTTAATTAGGAATAGTAATCCAATAATGAAACACATGTACGACTCACAAGACATTCTGTTCAGCAAGAGCACTCTAACTTTCTCAAAATACTACATCGTTTTTGCTTTAATAAGTTTTTGAATGCAGGACCTCTCCTTGAGATAGAGTATTTGTAGATTAAAATAATGTCACTTTCAATCCAGAATCTATTTTTTCTTCACCACTAAACGGAAGAAACAAACAGTGACAATCAGCAATGAAAAAGTCAGATGAGAACGGACAAACATGTTCAGTGTTTTGCATCAGGGACGGACTAGGTGCTCTTTGGTGGGGTTACATTTAAAAGTTTACATAAAGGCCAATAAATAAAACTTGGCAGAAGTGAAAAACAATAAAAAAAGGAGGGTGAAGTTTGTGTCAAAGAACCGTATGTCATTTCAAAGGTGTTTTTCTCACAAGTGACTGCATGCAGATAAAACTCGAGCTCTTAACTTCTCGAGCTGCCGGGAGACGGAGCGCTTCTTTTGCTGATGCATGTGTGTGATGATGAGTCTGTGTGTGTCTGTGTGTGTGTGTGTGTGAATGAGGTGTGAGACTTCCTTTAGTAGGAATGGGACATAATTGGTTCACAATAACCCATCAGTGTGGTCTTTGCAAGAGAACACCATCTTCTCCCCCCACCTCTGCTTTCCTCCCCGCCTCCTTCCTCAACGCTTTCGTTCTCTCCACCGTGACAGTGAGGGAGCAGATTCGCCACATGAACACCTCCCTCCCCGCCCCCCTCCTCCCTCTATTTATTTGCTCAGAGTCCAAAAACTGCACAGCACAGGGAAAAAATGATGGGGGGTGGGAGGGGTGGAGGAAGAAGAGAGAGAAAGAGGAGAGGAGGGGAGGGAGAAGAGAGGGAGGTAGATACACAAACATACACTGCAGATTGAGCTGCACACACGTGGATGGGACACGCACGCATGCACACACAAACACACACACGCACAAACACACACACAAACACACACAAACACGCACACACTCCTGGTGGAGCATCTAAATCACATTAGCTGCCTGCCTGACATCCATCACTCCCACAGACAAAAGCACATGCTGGAGAGGCAGGGAAACTGCATGGCAACATGCATAACCACCCACAAACAAACACACACACACACACACACACATTCGGTCGCAGAGCAGCCGACACACCTTGAAACCAGATGACAGCGTGCAGGAGAAAGCAGTCGCTCCTTACACACAATATTCCCCAATCAGAAATCAACTTGCATTCACTTGCACGCACATCACTGTCAGCACACATCAACCGTACGTTCGAGGATCGGCTCGTTCGCCTCTATGCTCTGCCGCTGCCGCTCTGTGTGCTCCGCAAACTTGCATTAGCATTAGAGAAAATGAACAATTTCATGAAATTACAACGCAAACAAAAACATAACATGGTTGCTTTAAATATTTAAAGCAGAAGGAGCCAAGC
The DNA here is from genome assembly GCA_029814665.1 of Acanthurus lineatus. NCBI lineage: Eukaryota > Metazoa > Chordata > Actinopteri > Acanthuriformes > Acanthuridae > Acanthurus > Acanthurus lineatus. The sequence continues at coordinate 19,556,394 of JAPZDV010000002.1, read as the reverse complement.
AGGGGCAGAGCGACATCTTGAGATATCTTTGTTTTTCTGTCTGTATCAATCTTCGTTCCCATTAGGGGGGGATGGGGCCCCTTATATGACTGTGTGTTTGTTTTTGTGTGTGTGTGCAGACCTGGATCTTTGTTAGGGGTGCCTCTTATCTTGAAGATGGTGCGGGTGCAACTTGTCAGTGGGGGGCTTCTCTCCTAATGGGATGCATGGTGGTGTGTATGTGTTTCTTTATCTAATGGGTTGTCTCTTGACTGATGTAAATGGCTGGTAAGATGTAACGAGGAGGGGGAGAGGAAGAAGGAGCAAAGAGAACCCGACAAGTTTTTTTTGGGAGGCGGGACAAACTTGACATGTGCTCTATGCATTATGAGACCATATGGTGCCCGCTGTGCAGCAGGAGCAGGCAGAGCAGCACAGCGCAGCCCCTCATCCACCCGTCTATCGAACCAGTCTCTCAGCTCCCACTGTTCTCCCTCCCTCCCTCTCTCTCCAGCTCTGTCTGGTTAACTCAATAACATCCACAGCCTCCTCTCTTAACTCACTGTTTTTTTTCCCTTAAACTGGCAGGGCAGAGAAAAAAAAAATCTCAGCCTTCTTTCTCCTCCTGCTTCCTCTCATCCTCGACGAGCAGCTCTGGCTCTCGTCTCCTCCACACCTTTCTCCCGCTGGATGCTGCGCACTCATTGGGAAGCATAATCCGAACCAAAAAGGATTACTTCAATCGCATTTAAATCTGAAAAAAACGGACGGCACTCAGTATGTGCCATGTCGTTAATGACAGGCACCGAGACTTGGTCTGCACCTGCATAGGTGAAGCACAAGGGAGGAGGGGGGGCACTAAAATCACCTCCACATTCTGATGGGATTGCAGGGACGTCCCGATCAAGTTTTTATAGCCCAAATCTAAATAACAGCTGTAGAATATTAAACCTGAGCTGGGTTCAAAAATATTAACTTGATAAGTTTTAATGAAACTGCTTCCTGTATTAGCTTAAGCTTTATGATAATTAGCATCAAAGCTCATCTAATCCATGCATTTTTCCCACCAGTGCGCACAAATAACTTCTTGTATTTACACACTATGTCAGTCATATATGGTGTGAAAAAAACTGCACTGTAAAGGAGAGCAGTGCAGTTTCGTTGGCAGCTTGAGCTAAACAAAACAGCAGAGTTCAGTTCATAAAGTATCAGATTTCGATTGACTAAATTTTAGCAGACACTGATCCATTGAAACATGCATACATCAGCCCCCCTGTACAGACACTCGTTGGCTGAGGGACATGTCTGCTACTGTACATTGTAATTTTGAGCAGGAACAACAAGTACAGTAGACAGCACTCGACCACACTGTGCAGCTCTGAAATTGCTAATGGCCAAATGCATCCGCAAGCCTGTGTGTCTATGTGCATGTACGCAGCATCAAAGCGGTGAGCGAGAGGGCTGCTCTTTTAGTTGGCTCATGAAATCATTTAAAGTCGGCCCACTCTGCACACACACACACATATAAACACCCCCCCCATTCCCAGTCGTTTGATGTGTAATGAGAGAAACCATTAGCAGTAAAAATGGGCTCTCCCCACCCTGCTGCTCAGCAGATCTTAGTCAGAGCCACAGTTACATGTCTATTTATACATTCACTCCTCTTTAGATTTTCTTCGGCTCGAATGGGGGGGCAGTTTGTGCCGCACACAGGCGAGGAGGCTGCAGTCCTCCTGCCCTTCTCTCCCCATGTCTTCTTCTTCTTCTTCTTCTTCTGCTGCTGCTATTCTCCCTCTGTCTCTATTCCCATCCCCCCTCTCTGGCTGTCTCCTCCCTCTCTATACCCTTCCCCCAGCTCTTTCCTGCTCTGTGCCTCCCTCCCTCCCTACCTCCCTCCCTCATCAGGCTGTATGCAGCAAGGCACAAATTCATCCGGGGAAAAGAGAGAAAGCAAAGAAGGACTGGAGAATGAGAGGGGTTTTGAAACGGAGAGATGGTTTGGACTGAAAGAGAGCAAAACAAGAGCGAATGACAGACTAACAAGGAATGAAAGGAGGAGGAAGGGGCGAGCCGGATAGAAAGAGACAGAAAGAGAGTGAGAGATAAAGGGGGAAAGGATGAGGGAGGGGTGGGTCGCTGGGAGAACAGCGAGGAGGACGAGGACGAGGAGGAGGAGGAGGAGGAGGAGGAGGAGGGAGAAGCTCGCTCTCGCTACAACGATGGGCGTTCCTCTCCCGCTTCCTGCGAGGTCAAAAGTTTACCGTGGTTTTAATTTCACCTTTCTGCAGCCAATCAGAACGCGTCTCCAGCTGCTGGGGGAACTTTGACCCACTCGGAGAATCTGACTGTAAAGATCTGAAGCTCGCCTCTGCTTCTCCACCAACTCTCTTGTTTTTTCCACTTTCCACTTGTTTTTATTTTTTATTCCCACCTTTTTCAAGTCAGACCCCCCCTCCACCCCTCCAACACACACACACACACATTCCTCCTCCTGCATGTTTATTTGTCCTCGATCACAGAGGACAAAAAACCCAGTTGTTGTTGTTGATCTAAAGGGGATCAGCGTGGAAAGGAAAGAATAGGAGACTTTATTGTTTGTTGTTGGGTTTTTTTTTTGCATTTCAGTACTTTTCCTCTGCTCGCCAAAACAGATGCCACCTAGGCAATGTGTGGGTCGAAAAAAAACACAAAATCAACAGGATGAACAATGCACGCCACGGCGATGACACACAGGAGTCCACAGTCCATGTTAACACCGCCTGATCAAAACAACACACACGTAAATACTCACAGATCAAATGTGGAGACACACCCCACATGCTGCCAGTGTGCCGAACGCTGGGTGTATAAGCACCCCTGCCTATGTGTGTGTATGTGTGTGTTGGTGTGCGGGTGTGTGCGCTGGCATGTGAGCTTGGAGAGAGTTTAAGTGTGTGTCTATGAAGGGGGAGGAGGCTGCAGTTAGATCATAGCATCGGAGAGGGGAGGGGCGGCTCTGCAAATAGAGCGAGCACAGTCGGCATTGGCTGGCGATGGTAAGTAGAATGGCTTCAAGCCTCTTGTAAGGAGACGAGGTGTGTGTGTGTGTGTGTGTGTGTGTGTTTCAATAGCCTCTTCATCACTGTCTGTGTGCGTATGTACGTATTTGATTAATTAACAGCCTCGGTCACTTAAGAAGCTCCCTGTTGTTCTATTCTCCCCACATCAGCTGCACAGTTGCACCACCACCACCTCCTCCTCCTCCTCCATCCACCTGACTGCGATAATAAGGCGCACGCAGGCGCACACACACACGCGAGAACACACATCCTCATGAGAGCAGCAGGCTGCGAGAGATCACGAGTGTGGTAGATGAAGTGACAAGATGTATAGACACCCTCCACCTGTAGCCGACTGTCTCCTCACAGACGCTGCGTCTCCATCCATAAAATAAAATACGCCTGTTCAAATCAAAACGAGGGTTCAAGTCCGGAGATATTTCGTATTTTTTCTTCCTGTCGACAAATCCCATTAAAATACCAAAACAACACCACTGAACCAAATTGTGGCACTGAGTGACATGTTTCTTCATGGCCCTGAACACACACACTGTAGTTTATTTTTAGTCAATCCTACACACACAAACACACACACATACACATACACACACCGTCCTGCTGCTGTAAAAATTGAGTAAAGCAGCTAATCCTCAGGTCAAAATAGTCCCAACAAACACACCAATGCTCCTGTTAGAGCAAAGTTAGCTTAACAAATGAGAGTAACTCAGTTTTAGTACATTATTCTGCCTTTTTTTTAAAAAAGATCTACTTCATATATGACCCAGGATTTAAGTCTTCTGGGGTTGGGTAGAGAAGCACATACATATTATTGGTTTTGTTTTGTTGTTGTTTTTTTTTATGGCATTAACTGGATTTACTAGTTTTCTAAATGTTTGTAACAGTGTTTGTGACACTGCGTTTCACAATGCTGGATGTCAAGAAGTCATTGAGGTTTTCGTAATAACATTTTTTTGTGTTTATTGTTGTTCATATTTTCATAAAACTTGGTCCAGCTGTAGTGGACACATTCTCCTTCAACAGCTCACAATTAGGTGTCACCACACAAACTGGGCACTCCCCCAACTTTGGGCGGAAATCCCTTGTTTAGGCATTTTTATGTTGGATGCTCTTGCTCGTCCCAGGCCATTTATCCTGGCTTGGGACCAGACCGTAGGAATGCACTGGCTTGTGCATACCATTGAGAGAAATTTAGGGAGCAACGCTTCGACATGGAGACAGCAGAAGAAGGCGTTGACTGAATTGCCAAACCTGTGTTCAGTAAACAACCCGCTCTAACTCCTGCCCCACAGTCGCCTTCATGGGTGGACACTTCCTCAACGGCCTCGTGTGATTAGAGAGCTGGAGTGAAAAATACTCAGAGGATCAGAAAAGACGACCTCAGGACAACAACAATCTTGCTGCATATTTCTACTTCCTTATTACAATATGTTCACATGTTGACAAAGGCTTGAAAAAAACACGAAAAGAGCCAAAACTTGTTAGTTTATTAATCATTTAATTGATTGACGGATTACTGACTAACAACTATTTTAATTAGCATCTGCAAAAATTATCTATAAAGAAATAAACCAAACATTTGCTGGTAACAACTTCTCAAAGGTGAGGATTTGCTGTTTTTTTATTGAAAATACCTCAAATGCTCATTAGATTTAATGATGATGTCTTAAAATTCATTTTGTCCAAACACAAAAGACTAAATTCTTTCATTTGAGAACTTTTAACAAGGCGGTGTTTGGCATTTTCCCCTCATAAACGACTTAGATGATACTCAAAATCGTTGGTGATCAAAGTCACGAGAGTTATTCAACTATTTACATCCTTAACAGAGTTAATAGACTAAGAATTTTAGCAGCTCTAAAAAGATTTTTGTTGTTGAAATTCTGTTGTTGAAAGACATCTGACTCAGAAAATTTGCAGAGTGTCCAACCAACAGAAGTCTGATGTTTCAAAACTATCCAACGATGCAAACTGACAGCTAAAGAATCGTCTCTTCTCTAAGATTTATCTTTTTGTAACCACCAGTCAATAAAACACCTTCAGTGTCTCAAAGTAAACAGGTCAACGTAGACATCGGTGGTGTTTCATCTATCTTTTACTCCCTGCTTTTTTAACCTCTCTTTTTTCTCATTTGACCACTTTTAGGGTCAGACTGAGTTTGTTTGGTGGCCGTGTCACCTTCAGGGCACTTTGATGGCTGTAGTGAAGGTGCAAGAAAATATTAGAAGCATTTTATGGCTTCATCTCATGTGCAAGTCTTTCCAATTTTTCGAACTTGTTTGAAAGCCATGTGAGTCGTAATATAGATTTGTTAAAGCTGTTATTATTTATTATTAGTGCAACTTTTACATCAGTCACCCAAAGAGAAAACTGATATGTTTAATCAATGCAAAGGTCTTACATTCGCACAAATATGCGAGTTTAACAATCCGTGAAACCCCCCAGCATAAGGACAAGCACCCTCACTGGACTAAGCTGCTATAATAAAATGGTGTGTAACACCTTGCCTGAGGGAGAGAGGCCCCAGTGTTACCCCAGGGTTTAAGGTTACACAGTAAATGGACTGTTTGAAAAACACTTGAAATTTAACAATGTCAACTGGATTGTCCATTCTTCTGCTGCTTGAAATCCCCCAACCCCCCTGTGGCACTAAAACCAAAAACTTCTTTCTCCCCCCTTTCTCCTTTCTTTCTTACTGTCTTTCTTCTCCTCCTTTGTGCAGGGGAAGCAAATGGAAACTGTGAAGCAGAGCAAAGCTCGTGGAAAAATCAGCATCACCGTGTCCATAACCCTTAACCAAGACCCTGGTTTGTTTTGTTGGTAAATACAAACTCTAAAAGCGCTTTAAAAAACAAACACAGCACCGTGCAGTGTTTGTCAAAGCACCGTAATCACACAGCAACAAGTTGCCCAACTCCTCCAGCTAGATTTCTGTTCTTTTGTGCAGCTGAAGTGTGTCAGGACAAAGGTTAAATGCAGAGCACCGGCAAATTACTCAGAGTTAAATATATGTGTGTGCGTATGTGTGTTTCTGAGTGATGTGGCGCCAAAAGAACAACTAAACAGTCAGAGTACATTCAACAGGCAGCAAAGCGGAGATTGAAATTGGTGACGACAAACGAGGACTTGTCAGCTTGTTGGCTTTGTGACCAGTTTCCTGGTCAACCAATCAAACCCTCTGAAGTGCGGACAGCCGAACAATCCTCCGAAACTCAAAGGTGTGAACCTCGTCCTGTCGAAACACCTCATCCTGCCATAGAAACTGGCAGGATTATACACTGAATTCCTGTGTAACGTAATACTTCCTGTCATTTTTGGAGACAGCGAGAAGTCTTCAATCAAAACTCCAGTCTAGTGATTTAGATTAAATTTTTTTTCCAGATAGTTTAAGCTTCGCTGTTTCCTGTTCCTGTTTATTATGTATTAAACTGACAAAAACTGCCAGTTCTTCAAATGCCTCCAACAAACTTGTTTGTGCAAAGTAACAACCGACTGCATCGAACAAAAAAGGTCTTCTACTTGTTTTAAATTCATTTGAAAGGTGGAGTAAAACCTGCTGGAGAGGATAGGACAGAAAAGTATCTGAAGGATTGTACAAGTGGGGATAATGGACACTTTTGGACAATCTACTAAAATGAATTTATGGAGTTTGTGCTCATTTGTACACAAAAAATGAGGGAAATTAGAAAGAGAGGCGGAGAGATGAGTTCAGATCCTCTTACTTTCACACATCCACACACCTGGACAGGTACTGCGTGAAGTAGGTGTGCTTGTCGGATTGCCTGTTTTGGAAAATTACATAAATTATTGGAAACAGTTGATAGCAAATTTGAAATGATAGAGATGTGGACGAAGTGGTCTTTGGTTGCTGTTACACAATCCAACAAAAAAATTCATTTTGAAGCATATCGAGTCCTACAGTGAAATCAACACTTTCTGCAGCTGCTTTCCAGTAAAACGCCAATTGAATCAACATAAAATGAGTCAGTTTTGCACAGACTGACAAAGGAGAAAAGGGAACTAAATAATTCTTTAACAACGAGTAATGATTAAAATCCCAAAAGGCTTTCATTAGACCCTTTTACACCCGTTGTCCTGTTTTTCTGACTCGCCTCTCTGTATGAACACGAGTTGGGATGAACATGTACCACAAGAAACAAGATTCGCTAATAACCATTTTACAACAAAATGCTGTATAATTTTAAGTATTTTTAGTCCCTTTACTCCAAAAACTTGGTATTTTGCCGGGTACATTTATCTAAAATCTAGTCAAATATTATATTACACTTTATATAAATACACAGTCATCTAACAAGTTACATTTTAGTGAGATATCATGACTTGTTTTCAGACATTTTGACGGGTAAATTTTCACTTATTCAACTAGCAGGTTTTTTATTTTTTTTTACTAATCACGGGAAAAAACACCTTGGCTGCCCTGCAGTCCGGTGGCACAGCAGTTGTTGTTCCACCTTAAAGCCGATCATGGAGGTAGTAGAGATAGTAACAGAGCCAAATCAATGCTGTGGAAAAACAGCCGGCGTGGCTGACTGGAGCCAGAGTCTGTGTAGAAACGACTGCAAGTGTTAAAACAGAATTAAACACATAGTTTTTTCTTGTGTTGATGATTGAAGTAGCTAAGGAGTGAGCTATCTCACTTTTTCTCATATTTGTAGAGAGTTGCAAATGACAGGCACCTGGGAGAAAAGATATAAACAAACTGAAGTGCAATTGTGTCTTGTGTGTTGGTTTTTAAATTAGCACCCCCAATCTTGTAGTGTTTTAAATGAAAAACTTTATCATATTTGTTTCTAGATACATGCTTTTTTATTATTTTATATATATAAACTTTAAGAAAACTTCTTAATGTTTGGAAAAAGCATGAAGCTGCTTCCCTCTACTCGTGTCTGATGAGTGAGTTTCATGTATTCTGGTCTGTAATCTTACAGATAAGAATACAGGAGCTGAAATGGAAATTAAAACCAGTTGAACCTGATTCAACTTAATAATAATGTCAAACTTAATAAATTCAAGCTCACATTCCTGGTTGATTACTTTTAACGTGCAGTACCTGTACTATTTACTTAGAGTTTGTCACGAGGGAGAATAAAATTATTTTGTCTGGATAATTCCCCAGAATTATAAAATCCTGTCTCGTTTGGACAACCTGAAACTCATGGATCTTTTACTTGAACCTTTTTTACGTTTTTCGTGTATCACCTTGTCACTGGTATCTGTATTTTTCTTTAATCTGAGTGCTATTTTAGGTCTGAACGCCCACTAAGCACCTGAGCACACCTGGCCTGTCGCTGTAGGCACACACTGCCAAACGGTTCACACCAGTCAGATCATGTGAAAGACTTTTCCGAACACTATGCAACATTCTGCACAACACTTTGTTCTTTGCTAAACACCACTGACCAGAGCTAAAGGTCGAACCAGAGGTGTCTTCCAGGTAAATTATTAATGACTTGTTTTCTTTTGCTCCCTTGAACCAACGCTCAGTCTCCGTTCCTCTTTCTCTCGCTCTGATTCCTGTTTTCTCACTCTGCCTCCCTCTCATCCCCTCATCTCCACCTTTCCTCCACCCGCTCAGTGTTCTCCCTCCCTTCTTTTCTCTGTGTAAGTCTAGTGTGGAGTTGGTGTTATTTTTAGCCCTGGTGAGATACAGAGAGAGATCGTGCTGGGCTAACACGTACTCTCCACAAGGCCTTTACTGAAGGCCTGTCACTGACGTTTGAGAGAAAAACAGTTTTCACTTAACACATGTGTTTCCACTGTGTACGTGTGTTTACTGTAGTATCATATAAACATTACTAAGCTGCTTTCACTCGAGTAGTCAGAAAAGTCCCTGTGATAACAGGCATTCACCCGAGATAAAGGTGCAATCCGTGATGCGAGTCTAAACAAAGAGCTGCACCACAACCAAAGCTCAAGACAGGAACTCTGGTTTCTAAGACCCCTGTTAATTATCTGTTAATTATCTAAGTATCTGCAGGTGAAGTTTTATTTATCCTTTGTGTGCAATCTCAGCAATCTCATACTAGTTTGTATCTTGTTTATTTGTTTTCTTTTTTATTAGTTTTGTTTAAGTCTGGTTTTCACTTTAACTATGTAATAGTGCAGCTTTGTCCCCTTATTATGTATCTGCACTGTCTTATGATACAATGAAGTGTTGTTCCGCCTTGTTCGAAAAAACACAATGAAAACTATTGATCAAAAAAAGAACAGAAACTTTGATTACATCAGTAGTAGTCAAAATAATCCTTACCCTAAAATAATGCAATAAGAAAAACAATAAGATCACAAAACAATTATGACAGGTTAACATTGTAACGTAGCTGAAATTGAGATAACTTTACAAGGTGCAATCAAAATTTCCATGGTTGTCCCTGTTGATGCAAACAGAGCGCTACGTGGTTTTGTGCATGTAGCAGGTGCAAGCACTTTTTTTTGTTAATATTTCAAGTTAGATCCCTTGATCTATATCAACACCTGAGCTACACAGGTTTTTTGACCAGTGGTACATTTGTGATTTCCTGACTCCTAAGCAGAAGAAGCATCATGTTAGAGTCTGCAAGGATCCCAACAGGAACAGTTTTTGATTGCACCTCGCAATATGTGGAGGTTGAGATATGGAAAGTGCAACAAGGCCTTCTCATGTGGCTGGGTTAAAAAGTTGAGGCTCATGCATTTGTCTTTGTGCCTTGTCTTTCATACTTTATTGTATTTTGCGGCTTATGGTCTCTTTGGCTCTGCAGCCAGACAATTAAGTTTTACATCTTTCCCAACATTTCTTACACGGACGTTTCTCATGGAAGGCATTCAACGGATAGGAACAGATTTAGTGTGGCAGCTTCGTCTGCCATGTTAGCGAGGTTAGCTAAATGAATCAGCTTATTTCTGACAATTTTCACACTGGAGGTCTGAACTTGTCATGCATCAGTTATCGGAGCATTTAGCCGGCTTGCTCCGTTGATGCTGTAATTGAATATAATAAGAATTTATTCTACATACAAAAGTACAGATTTGGCTTTAAAATTTTATTTAGCAGGATAAGAAATTGTGCCTAAATCCTTTTTTTTGTTTTTTTTTTATGAATAAAGCCCACGGAGGGAGTGAAGCAGCTGCCTTGCTCAGGTGCACTTCTGGTGATTTGCAGAAGTGTGACACATCATTCAAGTCACAATGACACAGCAGTTTTACGCTACCTCTTTAATACGTTGAGCCTTCCGTCAAACTAGAAGACTGGGAAAATCTTTGTTGGCTTAATTGAAAGAGATTTGAACTTCACTACAAACACAGTCCACTACAGGAAGTAGACTCTGTATAAACTGAGTGTAATTTTTGGCACACAAAAGTTTTGAAATTTTCCATTCACATCTGACATCCTGTTGCTCTATTGTTATCAGTTCAAATGGCTGCAGCCACACACATATTTGTCCAGGCCGTTTTTCACAGCGGACTAAGTCACAAGAGAAGCATAGCAGCATTTTCGCAGCACACTACACCAGAATCAACCAGCGATGTCAACAGTTCTGTCAGTCAGTCGTCCATTAGATGGGCTTGATCAGCTCAATAAGCATCACTGCAGCCTTTTCCAGATCTGCAGGCAAGCCGAGGCTGTTCACCTGATGGTTACCTGAGTGGGCAGCCGAGTCCAGCAGGAGATGATATTTCATCCTGGGCATCGTGTCTAACTGATGCTGAACTGAGACATGAGAACATGCACGTATGCGCAGTAAGATGCAGGAGGAGAGGTGGACCTTAACGTAAGTGAAGGCTTCATTCTGAGTAAAAGTCTGATTTGCCGGACAACACCTAAAAATACACAAACAACGGCTATAAAAAGCTCCCAGCAGAAAGAAGAACACAAGGAGAACCGGAATCTTTGTCTCACATTGCATCAAATCAATATTTAAATTCTGGCCCCTTTTCCTCCAAAGAGAGCATGAGGATGTCACTGCTTGTTTACTACGACTCGGATCTCACAGGACTAACAGATTCATTGTGAGAGAGGGAGGGAGGCAGTAAAAGAAAACGAGAGAGGAAAAGCTGATTCAACCAAAGACACTCCCCTCCCCTCTGCCTGAGGCCGATGCACGGAGGGCTTCTTTCCACTTCCCAGCTTGGCAGAAACAGATGGGTGAAGGTAGTAACTCTGGTTGGTCCCCCTCCGCGATAGAATGTGAAATTCAGCAGTTTGCCTAAAGCCTGAGCCTGCATCTATTCTGCATGTCATGTGCATGTTTTTTTCAAAAGCAACATCTCTTGCTCTGCTGTTACATGGGTTTAAAGGCACTGACATCACCTGCAGAGCCAGAATGAGATCTCTATGGACTGGTTGTTGGCAGAAGTAGATAAGCTGTAGATAATGCGCTTCACATATAAACCTGCACATTAACTGTCACTGCAATTTAAGATTTTTTTTTCTTTTGAAGCAACTTTGCCAAGAAGTCTGTGTAGATGTTGCAAAACCGGTTCCGTGCTTAAAGTTAAGTAATTAACGGCAATTTAAATGATATTTAAATATACAAAACTTTTTAATGCAGCCAAGTTTAACAGATGCCTCCGTATCTCCTCTGTTCTGTACTACTGGATACAGCTACAACAAGATGAGAAGTCAGGAAAAAAAACTGGCAGTAAAGGCCACAAGTATTATAACTATTATTGCATCCTCATGTTTAATCATATTTTGAGTGGATTGCTGACAAAAAACATTCAACCACTAAAGTCAGAGTAACACAGAGTCAAATGTGGGCCACTGACTTCCTTGTGTATCTCTTGCTAACTTGGTATATTTCTTTGCAGAAATTCCAGTTATTGTTTTTGCTGTTTTGAACCCATTTTTAATTGTTTTTTATTTTGTTTTTGTTGCTCTATATTTTTACATTTTATTGTTTCTATTGTTTTCACGAGTGGTTATTTTGCTTGTGATCTTTACATTTGTTTTACGACCTTTTCTTTTGTAATTGAAACTGTGTGATTTTACATTTTTGTTTTAATTTGTCTTGTTTTTGTTTGGTTTTTTTTTTGGTTTTTTTTGCATGGGCTCTGGCAAGACTGATGGCCGCTTTGTGAAAGCTAATGAGGAATCAAACTAAGAATTAAGGATGAAGCACTGACTAATGGTGTTGGTGCTTTTGCAAGGTGCTGTTGTGTTCAGTATGTTGCAACTGAGCTTGACAGGAGGTGAGGATAAACAAGCTGCTGTGACATCACAGCACCAACAGCGTGACCTCGGAGGGGAGGTGGAGGGGCAGCCAATCAGATGACGCCCGCTTGGTTGGCCTGCTGCTCCACACCAAGGTGACGAGGTGGGGGTGGCGGACCTTGGAGGGCTCTCCAGCTATCCTGAGATGAGTGATGCTGCTGCTGGTGACACTGGAGAGAGGAGCTGGTGGATGGAGATGGAGGTGTGTGTATACATGTATGGGTGTGTGTGTGTGTGTGTAGAATGATATAGGAGGTGTGGCTGCTGAAGGAAAGGCAAGACGGGAGTGAATTAAGTTGAGGAGGTGCTCACGTAACAGCAGGGTTCAGGCAGAGTTGAAGCCACTTGCTCGCTGTGCTGCAGCTGGTAACATTTACCTTAACTCCTACCCCATAAATGTTTGTATGTGTGTGTGTGTGTGTGTGTGTGAGTGTGTGTGTAGCCACGTAAAGGAGCTCTAAAACACATAAACTAGGCCTGGATTTTTACAATGGAAAATAAGTAAAAAAACAGAGCTCCCCTTCTTAGACACACATACACACACATACACACAAAATACACCCCTCTGTGGACCCCTTTAACAAGCATCCATTACCTTACAGCAAAAAGAAACGTGAGACTAACCCTTCCTCCCTCTAAGATCCAGCTCCCCTCTGCTCGTGGCTCACAAAAAGGTGATAAATTGTGTTTTTCTAACTTTTCTTTCAAACACTGGTACACATAAACAAACGCCTGCCCCGAACCATCACGTCACTGACCACAGGAAGCGACACAATTCATCACTGTTCTCCCAGAACATAGTGACTCTATATATTTGTGAAAATCCTGCAGTACTCTGTGTGCAGCCTCAGCACGAAGAAAAGATGAAAACTACTCTTCATATTAGGCTTCATACATGATTTCTTCACACGATTTTTTCACATATTTCTCACAGACATGAGCTCATCTACGTGTAATTCTTGCTGATGACTTCTTCTGCTGCTGCTGTTTCACTTTAATATGTTTGCAGTGCAGAAGTCATTTACATGTTAACTGAAGTTTCTAAAGGCCTTTATAAAGTGTCTTTTCCAATGCTCTTAGATAAAGGTAACCATCAAGAAAGAAATTAGGTGAATTCTTTGGTCATCAATCTGACATAGTGGAGTGAAATTACACCGAAAGACACTGACTGCTGATTTAGAGCTTTTGGCAACCAAAAAAAAGCCATCGTCTAATTTCCCCAGCATCCAAAAACTCAAGGCCAAATTCTCACAATGTTTCTGCTGCTATGTTCCATTCAGACCAACCAATCAGACAAAAACCTGGAGAATAAACTGGCCGAAATGTCAGATTACCAGCATTTAAACTGCAAAGAAATTCAAGTGATTCTTATTATTAAGATGACATCAACAGAACAGCTCATCAATACATCAATATCAGACTTTAAAATAATGTCAGCTCTTTGCAAATCATACTGGACACATCTTCTATGAGTTAATTTGTTCTTATCAATCAAGCTTCCTCATGGTGTTTGACTGCTTGTGTCCTTCTGCTTATCAGAAGAGTTTTTCCTCACCTATTGCTGCGTGAAAATGACTGATTGAGCCACTCGACTCCAATTTAAACTTTTAAAAACATTTTTTACTTCCAAACATTGTGATGTGCTTTATACTAAGTGCAACATGTGTCTAATCGTCCATTGAAAGCTGAGCTAGAACACAACCTTTTCTGTCTTGTGGTAAATGTGTGATTTACCGCCTCTGCTCTCTTTCACTTCAAGTTAATGTCAAACCTTTTTTTTTTCCTGGTAGCAATGTTACTTTCCCTTTCAGCCATGTCTGCTGTGCATAACTGTGATATTAGTGCATCAACATAACCAAATACTTTTATATTGATTAAGAAAATGTTTGCAGTGTCATGGCACTATCTCATCAACTACTGGGTTGCTATGAAAGTTTGCATAAACATTGATGGTCCACAAAAGATTAACATAACTGATGTCAGCAATCCCCTGACACAAAAATTCACGGCAAAATTTTAATTTCACACAAAACTTTGATTTGTGACTAAATACCTGCAAAACTAACATCACTTCTATAACCCACAGCTGTAACTCATTACTTGTGTTTAGAGCCATGCTAGCATGCTAACGCAATAAATTAAGCGGTGCTGTAGATTTTTGTGTCCCCCATTTACTTTACAATGCTGTGCTTCACAAGGTGTTTATCACACAATGATATGCTTCAAAAATGAGGTTTCTCACACAGATTGTAGCTGCGATTTTATTAGACCCAATTTCACAGTGTGACATGCAAGAACCTGCAAGATTGCTGCTATCGCACAGTGTATTGGGGTCTCTATGTGTGCTGTGCTGAGTCCAGTCAGTGTCGGCAAACATGCAGCAGAGCCCGTAAGGGATGCTGCAGCACTCTTAGGAGAGGAGAGGAGAGGAGAGGAGAGGAGAGGAGAGGAAAGGAGAGGAGAAGAGGAAGAGGAGAGGAGGTGGAAGGAGCCCCAGGTAGCCTCACAGCAATGCACCATTAGAGAAAGGAAAACACAAAGCCAAGCTCTGCTGCTCGCTTCTTCTTCAGCAGCCACTGTATCCCTCACTCTCCCACTGACCGGCTAAATATTTTATCAGCTGGCAAAAGAACCTACAAGCCCCAGGGCCAGAGGTTCTTCTTCTTTTGTTTCTTTCTTTATTAAAGAAAGTAAGCATGTGTGTGTGTGTGTGTGTGTACGTGTGTATCAGAGGGGGGGCGAGGGGGGTTTGGAGGGAGGGCTGAGTTTGTTCACCAACCAAAAAACGTCACCGAAGTGTATTTGATTGGTCACTTTGAAGTAGTTTTTCTGTTTTTCTCTCCCTCCGTCTCTCCGCGTGCATCCTATGTGCAGCACGCCGCTCGGTTCAGAACTGGATGAACGACCTTGAGCAGGCGCGCAGGGCTGTGTTGCCATGGCAACGAAGCCTCGCGCAACCAGTAACAGCTGGATGCAACAGCACTCCCTGAATTTTAGCGGGAGTCGCCACGTTAATAAAACGGCTCTCCACGTCTCCGCCCCCCTCCGCGGCGGGGGGGGGGGTGGGGGGGGGGGGGGGGGGGGGGGGGGGGGGGGGGGGGGGGGGGGGGGGGGGGGGGGG
>JAPZDV010000002.1:19527207-19540616 GCA_029814665.1 Acanthurus lineatus | reverse complement strand
TTCCTCACTCTCTGCCCCCCCCCTTCATCTATCACACACTCACATTTACTCACACACACACACACACACACACAGACATGTGCTGACACAAAAGAAAGCCGCGGTTGTGCAAAGACAACATGTTAAATATTAACACATAAACTTCTTTATATATTTATTTAGTCCTGAGCAAATTGCGTAAGAAAGCAAAACATCGAGAGACGACAAAGACTTAGGAGAACAAGACTAGAGGGGAGAAATAGAGGAAATCAAAAAAAACAAAACAATACGCAGGAGAGGGAGAAACGCACCAAGATGGGCACTTGACATTCATCTCACAGAGGAAATAGCTCTAAGAAAAATAAAGCAGCAGAGGACATGAGCTGCACCGAGGCATTCTGGGGGAAAGAAAGGAAACCAAAACCGAGAAAACACAGTCGACAGATGTTCTGACAGTCGGCTCATCCCTCTCTGTCAGCTCTGTGTTTCTCATCAGCTCTGTTTGATATTTAGTTATTATATTATCACAAACAGACGCAGAAACTACTTTTTTAGCTCCTAATCTTAACAGCAAACATTGTTATAAATTCAAAATAATGTTTTCCTCCTGGGATGACAGAACAACTGGATTACCCAACATGTCAAATAGCTGAAATGATTAACACTACTCTTGGATCAATTTCCAACCAATGCAAGGACACGACCTGCGTTTGCTGTCAGCGGGTCAACGCATGTTCAGTGACCTGGTTTCACCACTCACTCCAAATCTGTGTTCAACACGGGCCTTACGAGAGCAAGACAATGTGACCAGTAACGATCTGATTTACCCAGAAAGCGACAAATGAAAGCAGAAGTTAAAAATTTTCATTTAAGCTTCTTGTCAGCAATTTATGTCACTTGTTTTAAATGTGATTACTGCGTTAGTCTAAATGTGCGGTGACGGGGATTTAAGGTACCAACCATTAACAAAAACATCTCCTGTTTTAAGTTCAATTGCATGTTATTCTTCATCTCACTCCAGTAAAGTGGAGACTGTCGGTAATTTTTAAACTTTTCTGTTGTAAAATCCACTTCTTAGATCTTGTAATTACTAAAACACAGCAGCAGAAAGTGAGTTGTTTAAAATGTTTTTTGAGGTAAATGAATTCAAAGTCAAACTTACTGTCTCTTTTTAGCCCCAACTTTCCGTGAACTGAAATTACAGACCGATTTCTATTCAATCCCTGGTATAAATCTGAAGTGTAGTGGTAATGTGTAAGTAAACGTGACATTACACAGCTGACTCATGACCTCATGTGTAGATGAACTGTATCAACTTTGAAGAACACTACGGTACAAATGGTGAAATGTGCATGTGTTTTCAGGTGTGCGACAAAAACCTCAGACACAAATCTCTCTTTTACATGTGGTCTCTCTTTCGAGAACTAATATGTAAGACTGTTCAGGGAAACCCAAACTGTAACCTCCGTTTAACAAGTACTTTGTCTGTAATTGAATTTTTAGTGACATTTCTCTGATGAAATGTTTCACTTCGTATTTCTGCAGATTCCTTTAAATTGCATTAACCAATAAAAATGCAAATCAGAGCAGAGACAGCTTATTTACTCTTTTAGTCAACGGTCTCCATTCTTAATAACTGTTTGGCTAGCCACTTAAGTGTCATCCCTCTGCTAGTGCATCAGTGACAGATGAGAAATGATTCAATCCCCTCTCAGTTTTTTTTAAATGCTACTTCTTTTTTATTTATCACTTAGGATTCAGTGTCTCAATCATGCATGAACTGTGAATCGGGTTTGTCGGCTCTTGGGATGAGCTAGTTTGGGGCAATTTTTGTTTTATGAAACTAATCCCTGAGGAAAGGAATCAAAAAGAAAAACAAAGATACATGTAAAACTGTATCATTAATTGGATAAAAGCTGCCCTTGTCAATATTTTCATACTAACAATGAGGCACATGAGTATGTGTGATGCCCAAAAGAGTCACTCATCGTGATGAACCCACAGCTCCACTCAGCTCTATGGAGCATTTTAGCATCTTTTAACCCACTAGATATCTTTTAAACTCCAAAACTTAACTATTTTGAGTTACTCTCAATGCTCTAATCAGCATCTTTGCAGACCAAGAAGCAGCTGTTTGCAGCTAAATGCTCTGATACACTGACTGTCCACTAAACAAAGTTAGCCACTATCTGGGTGAACACAGAGGAGCATTTAGCAGCTGAAGTTAAATTTCCCCTCAAGAGTGTGTGAGGACCAAAACAGAACTCAAAAGAAGAGTGAATATGTGACTTGCATTTGTCAGACGGCTTTAAACACTAAAAAGAAAATGCTAATGTTGCTTTGTATCTCCTGTATTTGTAAAGGCAACAATTTACTACCATGTTCATAGTATGTCAGTGTTGTGAACAACAAAAAAAAAATCAATGACCTTAAGTTGCAGCTGCGATGTTAGTGATGAAATAATAAAGCATGTTCACCTCACCTGATTACTGAGGCATTTTTTGATTCCTTTGCATTGTTTCACTGAAGAGTTGTGGCATCTTTTGGAGATATTGATCTGAGAAAATGCAGATGGTGTCGACACAGAGAAAAATATGGGTTGCACCAACATTTCTTCCTGTATCATCTTGACTCATGAAAGCACGTCAGCTTCCTGCACAAGCACTGGAGCATGTACACCAACACACACACACACAGCGCAGTCACATCACTGACACACAACCCTGCGACAATAAGATCAGCACATACAAAAAGGAATAACAAAGAAACAAAGGACATTACATTTGTAACTTTATTAATCTATTAATTAATTTATCAAGAAAAAAAAATCAGAAGGGGAGGAGGAAGGCTGTCTATAAATTAAGACTCAACAAGTAATTAAGATCATCTTTATCACATAATTTTACCTCTCTTGTAATTTCATAATAAATAAATAAAACTCAAAGCTCTAAAAAAAGACATCCCGTGAAGGACTTTCATTGATAGTTAAGTGGAAAGTGGCCTTAAGAGCCTTGAAAGCAGCCAAATGTCCTTTCTTTTTTAAACGGGATGTGGGTAGTATTTCTGGTTTCAAACTGTTAACTGTATGATAAAACAGAACTCATTTGAGTGTCAGAGCTAAAGCCAACACATAAATCCCCTGTCTGTCTCCAATTCATTATCAGACGAGCAGCAGCAAAATGTGTCTTTTGATAACTTTACAAGTGGGAATGTTGGCTCTGAGGTCTGTGGCTTAAGATGAGAGCCATAAATGACAAATATTGACTTGACATGTGCAAAATCAAAGAATTAACATGTTAAAATTCAATTTGAGTGTTCTTTTGTACCCCCGTTAAGCTCATATAGGACTGACAGTGTGGAGATACTAACACTTGTTCATTTTCGGTATTGACCCATTTAAAAAAATGTGGTAGAGAAGTTGGCATCGAACGCGAGGTCAGACTTGAGCCTTTACTGAACTCCTCCCTTAAACAGTAATTTTCCAATCATTGCAAAGCAAATTTAACTTGGCAGCAGGTTTTTTTCAAACTTTGGATTTCTCCAATGGTGACAGTGAATGTGGGGTTGTGGAGAGGAATGAATTAATCCGTATGTTTATCTTCTCCAACGTTGGCTGCAAGGCCAGATATGCACTTGCTTTTAAGTGCATGTGTGCATGATGGCTGCCTCGTTTTATGTGTACATCTTTGGACATTAAAGCTACGTATTTGCCAGAAGCAATATGCACATGAACAATAGGGGCAGTGTAGGTGGGGATGGTGGCAGATTTCTATTGAAAGAGAGCAGAGGATGACCTTAAGCTGCTGTACTGAACTCACTGGCTTTATGTTATGAGATGGATCTTTGAAAATACTGGTGGTTATTTCTCATCGATTTCTCACAGTGGCAGAATAAGAGAAACTGACTTGCCACTGTCACAGTGTGCTTGATATATGGTCATTACATATCATATCCTCAAGTAACATGGGTGGTACACATGCAAGTATGTACACAACTACATTCATGTCTACATGAGCATGTGTTTAAAAAGAAAGTAAATACTGGGCCACATTGTTGGCATGCCTGGCTAACTTGCTCACCACCTACACTAATAATCAAATATTACTTCCAAGGACAAAGAGCATATCATTAACTAACATTATTAGTTTGTAGGCTTGCAGGTTACATTGGAAAAATCCCTGTTCAAGACTTTCACATTCACTATGAAGTACTTTTTCCTGCTGTGTGGCACTCCTAGATGCTATCAGTTTTAGCTAACTTCAGCAGCTCTGTTGGTCTTTATTGAATTTGGCGATGTTCACACTCCAGTAACCCAAGCAATGTCAACTGAGATAGAGTCATCTTTGTCAAATGCATTGATTGATCCAATTCCAAGAGGCATTTTGTCTTGCAACATCGAGAGCTAAAGCATGCTGTTTAAAGTATGCAAGTCAAACATGAATAACGCTATTTTTAAATTAAATAAGAATCTGATCTTATGCATCTCCTCATGATGCCTTTAAAACTAACTAGCTCTTCCCTGCACTGCAAAAACTCTGTCTCCCACATGGACCCTCAACTAGTGAGATTTCTGGTCTTCCAGGTGCAGCTTTAGTCTCAGGCATGGAGAATTATTTCATGTATGTAGCAACCAGGCATGAGTTTAAGTCTCATTTAAAACTGTTTTAACTTTTTTGTTTATATGTTCATTCTGTATCACCTCTGATTGGTTAATCTTCTTCCTCTTATCTCGGCGAAGCGATCATGTGCTGCTCGGGAATGGAATGTTTGACAGGCATAGCAACAGTAACTAAGGAGGCGGGGTTTAGTAAACAGCCAATTGTAATCTTGTTAGCTGCCTTAATTGTTGACTTTATACTGTATTTATACAGGGAGAGTTTATTTTGCTTTTGCCGGCAGGACATGTAATACTCGGTACGTCTCCTTGATGAATTTTTAAAAAGGGTTTTGTACAGAATCATATGTTTATTATTCCTCAAAGTAAAGCATTGTTTTGAAAAAAGAACTGAAACTCAAATATGTTTAAAACAGCATCAAAAGATACCCATTCCCTTTCCCTTGAGACAAGCTTAGTAAGGCAGCATCAGATCAGGCAGGGAGGTATCCACCACTGGACTCGAGATGCCAGAGTAAAAGGACAAGAGGACAAAAATGTGTGACAAATAAAAAGACCCTTCCTCCACAGAGTGAAATCAATGAGAGCTGGTGAAGATTAATTCCTGTTTAACACATCCTGACACATGGAAGGGGGGCCCCCCAACAACAACAGACAACAGTTCAGCTCACTACACTGCAACTGGGGGAGGCAGGGAGAGATGCACTGCAGAGAGGAGAGAGAGAGAGAGAGAGAGAGGGAGGGAGAGAGAGCACAGCAAACCTGGAAAACTTCCTGATTCCACAAAAGAGCTGAAAAAACCTCCACAAATGACATAGGAGAGTGGAGGAGGGCAAGAACAAGATGAACAAAAGAGCAGGACAAAAATGTCAGGTAAAATTCCAGAAAGAGGCTCCACCTGAACCCCTCCCCTCAGTTTGCACACCCCCTTTCATCCTCCTCCTCCTCATTCTCCACCACACACACGGAGCTTCCCATGCTCCCAAGCTGGTGTGTGAGGTCCTCCTCCCTCCCGCTAAGCCTTGTGAGCCCTGCCCCCAGTGCCTGACCCAGTCACCAGCATCCCTTGCTAACCTCTGTCCCCTTTTTTCCCATTCAGCAAACATCATGCATCACTGTCACCCACCTCCTCCTCATCCACCGTTCATCCCGCCATACGCTTAACGAAGACCCCTCATGGGTGCTTAAGGGTCCGTGCAGCTTGCCCACACCCCTCCCAGTCCATTTGATTCCTTGTGAGCAGGTTGTAGGCGCGTGTGTCTGCAAGTGTGCAGAGACTTGGGCCACAGAGATGACTGTAAATCTGTCAGGAGAGGGGTGCCATGGAACAAGACGAGGGCTTCTCGCCGCCACACCCCTTCACTTAGGCAGCAGACAGACAGTTTAACCACAGAGTTGAGCTGACGAGCGATCAAGAGAAAATGTATCACCAAGAATTTTTGATAATCGATTGATCATTAGCCCCTTAACAAGCTGCAGCTGGTTTAATTCGCCACCTAAGAGTTGACAAAACACATCTGGATTAAAGGCAGAAAAGAGGAGCAAAGCTTTACAGCCTTACTGTTCATTTTTTACAATGTCCTTGCTTCTGTAAATTCAGCTCAATAGCACTTTGGGTAATTCTGACTTTTTTGAGTGCAAACCTCTGAGAAGAAATACGTTCTTGACTGAAATTAAAAAAGGTCTCATGAAGAGAAACCATTTATTTATTTATTTATTTTTTATATGGAATGTGTGTCATTTTTTGGGCTTGTGCACAAAGAGGAAAATGCTTGTTAATGCCATTTATCAGTCAAACACTCCAAGCTGCAGCTTCTCCAATGCAAGTATTTACTGCTTTTCTTTGATTTATATCTTAGTAACTGAATATCTTTGGGTTTTGGGATGTTGCTCGGACAAAATAAAAGTCTTCTGAAGACATTAGCATGCACTCTGGGAAACTCAGAGGGATATTTTTCACGATTTTTTCCCCAAAATTTGCAATTTAAAATATTTTTTTCATGCTTCATGGATAAAAGAAAGACAGGTTAATAATTATTAAATACATAGTTCCAACCTTATTAGATCACATAACAAAGCTTGAAACAGATCTTAATTTAGACACTGACCTCGGTGTAATTAACTCAACGTGACATCCCTCACCTGTCCACGCTGACACACAAACCATCTGCATCATTTCCATTCAACTACTGTTTACACACACCGAGGAGTAGACTGCTATTATCCGGTACAGGCAGGTATTGTGATAGGGCTCTGGTGTCACGCTCAAGTACACTGTGCTTTTTTTTTTTTTATGTACACACATACACAACACTAACTGTTACAGAGATCAAACCGTGGACCTTCAGGGTTACATGACAGTGTATATATGCACAGGGCCACGTTGCTGCCCCCTGCAGATATACAGTGAGACACATGATCGAGGATGAAGCAGATGACAGGAGGGGTTGTGAAGGAGACCCAAGAAGGAGAAACACAAGCACGGCGACCATTCACTCTTTCATTTCACACATTTATGAGCAATGCATGCCCCAAATAAGTGCACTGACTTGCACATTGGAGACATACAGTAGAGTCAGTGCACTTTCTTTTTTAATCGCTCAGCAGTCGGGACCCGGGCAGGCTGGTTGACTGACAGACAGTCAGCATCGTCTGCCTCTTCTCACATCGCATGATTATCAGAACGAAACCAGGAAAACAAGGCAGCCTCTTTCTCACATGATGCACATGATACACAGTTGAGTGTGTTTGCATGCACCTGATCAACAAGGCATATCAGTCCAAATTCCCTCATGTTGCCACAGCGTCAAGCTCAGCTGTATCGTTAGTTTTCACGCCGACTATCGCGGACCGTCAGCAGGGAAGCGAGAGAAAATAGTTAGGGTAACTATCCTCGTTTGTGTGTGCCTAAGCTCACACATGTGGAGCGTAAAGTGTGTGTGTGCTCTGCCCCAAAACTTCCCGATGTGCTGTATCTATTGAAAACACTCCTGTGATACACCAGCTTGTGCGTAAACTGGCCAGCTTGCGTGATCAAGTTAAGTTTTTATCAAATCTGCAACAACTTCATTCATTTTGCAACACGAGCTGGCAGACAAATACACGACACACAGCATGCACTTCATCGCCGACATGAACAGGTTAGCAAATCTTTGCTGTCATGTACTAAATGACCATGCAATGTGCCCTCCGCAACATACCGATGCCAATATTGTGGTGTGCACTGTCGCTGGGAACCCAAGTCAGTACATTTCCGTCCTCTATCGAAATGCAAACCAAATGCAAAGTCCGATTAAATTAGCAGGCTGCTAGCAAACACGCAGCGCGAGCTTACCTTGTAAACGTATCTCTCTGCCGGATCGATAATTTCTTCTTTACACCGTTAACTCTCCGCCATCTTCGGCACTGTTTGTTTAAATGGGAAACACTCCCGAAGCCCAAGAAGCCAGTTCTGTAAGTTGAGGCGTCGCGGGGGCTTCTGGGTAAAGGAGTTCGTTTGAATGGAGCGCCGCGCTTCCTGCTGCGTCGTCCAACCCGGACACGGACTACAGGCAGACTTCACCACCGCAGGGGGGGAGGTAGAGGTGGTGGCTGAGGTGGGGGAGCAGGCACTGTCTGTCTAGCAGCCTACAGACGGATGTCAGCGACGATACCGGAGCAGAGAGAGGTGCCACGGCGTGTATTTTTAGTTAAAGTCAGGACGCCTCGATAAGCAAACCGACTGTTCGATGGAGTCCGCAGCCCAAAACAGCCGCTATTTACAGACTTTCTACCTACAAAAGGCGTTTGGCTGGAGGGGGCTGACACAGAAGTAGACAGGCTAAACTTGAGAGCAAATTAGGACGTGAGCGCCTTATCCTTGTCTGATAAGGATGAGTTGGTCCATTTGGATAAATTAAAGTCGCGTTCATGTGCCAGTGCTGTGCACTTTATTGAAAGCTGGGATTAGTTCTGTTAGTGTCTACCCTTTTAAGGACCACACCAGTGGATTGGCACGTTTTAGCAAATTCACTCAACTGTTTTTTAAAATATTCTGTTTTGTTTTGTTTTGTTTTGTTTTGTTTTTTTAAAAAAGTAAACGTACATGACTACAGATCCAGTTTCAGTCCATTTCGTTAAATTATCTGTTGGTCATGCCTTAATTTTGCTAAGTGGGTAAACAGACCAGACATCAAGAGTCTGCCCTTATTTATTAATTATTCTTAGGAGGTATCATAACGCAGAGATTACATATGAATCTGCATAATAATGATATTGTCATGGAATATAATTAAACATGACAACATTTAATGCAGATTTCTAAAGGGATAGTTTGAATTTTTGAAGTGTAGTTTCATGACATACTTTGCTGTAGTCATGAATTGCCCACAGAAGGTCGTGGTCGTCCCGCCTCCAATCTGGTTTAGAGATGCTAAGGAGTGAACTGCTGAGAATGGGAACGACAGCTAAACACTTTGTAGCCACTCGATAAAGGCCTGTCTCAGGCAGTCAGTGTCATTTTAGGGTGTTAAATATATTTTTTATTCTTTAACTTGCTGAAAGACTGTAGTTTCTAACATGAATTTAAAGCTGTTATGATGCCTCCCTAAAGGAACCGGGCTTCCTCACATATTCTGTCATTTTTTGCAGAAGATTGACATTGCTGGCCTTGGCTAGTGTTTATTTATTTATTTATTTATTTATTTATGGCATTATCCGACTTCAATCCAAACTGATCCTTTACAACACCAAAGTCACACAATATCAAATCAGACAAACGAAGCAATCAGGGCTGCGGTTGACCAGCACCATCAATGTTCTGCAAGGTAAAATGACTGGTTTTGTCAAAGGAGTCTGGTGTCTAGTCACATCCCGCAGCCTTTTGGCTTGAGCCAGCCTTCTGTGATCCTTTTTTTTTTTTTTTTCACTGGAGGGACTGTGGTTCCTTCAGGCCACCTATCTCTTATAGATGAGGCATATGTGGGCTCCATATGCGAGCTGGCAGGGTCAGTGTGGAGCAGTGACGTTGGAGCCGGCTGGCCTATGAACTGGGACACATTGTCATCGAGCCCTGACTGCTGCCAAGATATACAAGGCAGACAGACAGCACCAAAACCCATCACTATGGTGATGCCAGGCGGCCAAGAGCACAGATAGATGGATAGATACACATACAAACACACTCACACACACACACACACATGCACGGTGAGCAAGACTCCTGTAGTGTCAATGACAGTGGGAATGAAAGAAGATGAGAACAGGAAGGTGAGAGAGAAGTGAGACAAGATGATGAGATAGTGGAGTTTAGTTAAAGGCAGTTTAAAAAGACGAAGAGACAAGATCACAGATAATGATAAATGGTGCCTATTGCCGAAAGAGAAGGGTACTACGAAAACCTAGAGGTGTTAAAGAAACACAAAGTACAAAAAGGGAAGAGAAGAAGCATGGAGTTGTCAATTTGATGGAGGAGGAGAGGAAGTGTTGTAGCTCAAAGGAACACAGAGGGGTGAAAATAAGGTAGAACTACACCAGTTTGACTTGAAAGTAAGGAAAGGAGGGGATGTGAAGAAGAGCAGAATAAGAAAATGTTGAAATAGGGTTATGCAGAAGGTTTAGAGTAATTAGCCTCATGGATCAAGCATAATTAATCGGGCAAAACTAAAAGAAGATTAGGTTTAGAAGGGACCTAAAAATGTGATTTGAATGCAAAAATGACATTCAACAGATCCATAAAATATCTCTGGAGCCTGCAATTTCTGAGAAAAAATATCAAGCACATTTAGAAGAGCACAACCACAAAAGTTTAAGCAACGTTTATCACTTTTTGTGCATTTCATTCACCCCACCAAAAAAAAAAACAGCTGCTCATTTTTACAAAAACAACATAATCAAAAAAATATGTATACTCCGTGCTGCACTGTAATCCAGCATTTCACACAGAGACTCAGAGTCTTACATGCACATACAGGGATGAGTCCAAGCCAGAAGATTTAGAGACGTTTTAAGCCTCCTTTAAGAGAAATTAGAGCACATTGAGGTCGGCTGGCAGGCTGTACTGAACCAATAACTGCAAGTTTTAAAGCTAAATGCAGGTAAAGCTTGAAAAGAGAAGGAAACTGTTGCCTGGGTCCCAACCTTTGAATCTTCACAGAAATTATTTGACTGATTTTAAAGAATTTTACTCAGAAGAATTTTCAGGAGTGTCCTCAACAAGCGCTGAGTGATAACTAAGTGAACACCAATGTCATCTTAGAAACAGCTGAAATTAAAATATTCTAGATACAGTTATCCTTTTTTCACTATTGTATTTTATTTATTAAACAACTGTAGAAGTGTTTTTTCATTTTTTTAGCTAACATACATGTTAATTATCATTCCATTTAAAAATAGAGGAACCTAATGGGTGCCAGGAAAGTAGGATAAAGACATTCATAATTATAAAACATTACCAAATGCTCTTGACAGTGGTTGGCAGAAATGTAAAGTATGTTTGCAATAATTGAGCTAAAGTAGGCAAAAAATACTGGCATGATCTTTTAATAGACAGCGGTTATTTTTGGGCAGGGCCTGCCGGTATAAATTTAGAGTCTCTTTCTTAAGAACATGAGACTTTTATACTTTTATAAAATAATCACTACATAAAAGACAAAGCTGCAATTTAATTATTTTTGGAAGTCAGATTTGTTTTAAGTGCTTGAAATTAATTCTTTAGAAATATTTATAGCTTTTGAGGATATCTGTTAGCATGATTTTCAGTGACTGCTGCTATTGTATTTGTAGTCAAATACTTTAATTCATTAGGCCTGTTCCTGATAGAGTGGAACAGTGGAGAATTGTTTTTCTTACTGCCAGCTGGCTTCAAATTGCAGTTCCACAAATTTTAAAACCACATTATTATGGTACTTATTATCCATCATTTGGAAAGTTCCATAGTGTTGCTGGAGGCTAAAAAAGAAAACGGAAATGGCAGAAAATGAAATGTGATCCGAAGAAACACGTGCATGCACACAGCAAACAGAGTTACTTGCACTGTATCAGCACATCAGCATAGAAAAAATAAAATAAATCACACTTACTGCTTGAGATCAGTCCGTTAGCTGGTTACACTGTGGACAGTAGATGATCATGCTTTATTTGCCGGCATTCAGTTTCACGTTGTGACGGTCTCTCAGCTCGAATTTAGAGGACTAGAGAGAGAGTTATGGGAAGGTGAGAGGAGCAGAGAAGCTGTTTAAGATTCCAAACAGGTATGGATGAGGCTTCAGGAGGGTAGTGGAACGGCTACAAGCAAGCACACACACGTGCAAACACACACACATGCACACAGATGTGGGACATGGAGAGGGAGCAGGCAACCCATATGTGGACAATGCTGTATGCTTAATGTGTGGACCTGAAATGGTTATCAATTAATCACTTTTTATTTCTTTGAGTTGATCGACAGAGAAATGAACTGCAACTACTCTGTGTAATTGATTAATCATTCAGGTAATTATTCAAACAACAATACAAAGCATTTCCTATTCCTGGCTTTGTCTTATTTATTAGTAAGTTCATCAACTGACTTTGGGCTGCTGATCAGAGAAATGAAGCCATTTAACAACATTATCAGCATTTCTTACTATTCATTTTACTTGTAGGGGTAAATGATTAATCAAGAGAGGAATTGGAGGATAAATCAATAATTTAAATAGCTAGTTGGGTGCAGCCCTGTTTGTATGTAGGCTACTATATATTCAAATATGTACTCTATGAATAATGAATCAGGTGAATACATTTACTAAACAACTTCAGGTTCATGTTTCTGTATTTTGTTACTTTCTTACGAGGAGTTTTCACCATCAACAACACCTCGATTTGGACTCTGAAGCTGAGGTGAAAATTATGTTGGAGACATTATTCTGCAACTCTGGCTAACTAACAGGAAGCACCCTCTTTATTTAAATATTTCAGTTTCGGTGCATTGCCTTATACAGGGGGATTTCAGACAAGACTGTAGCTTGAAACAAAGTTTACCCGAGCAGCTAGCTGGCTGGTGTTGTTGCGACAGCGCTTCACATACACCTACATATTGCTGCCTAAGGATACAGAAAGGTTAAGAGGTCGTCACCACTGTGTATGACACAGTTTGGCCTATTAGATCTCATGTGAATATATAATGAAATAAATTATATTCAAAGGGAGGGAAATTATACAAAATAATGAAAAAAAGGCAGAGAAATCTGGCTGCAAGTGGAGGAGGGAAGATACAGGTGGCTGTGGGCAACAAACAGTTTGTCATACATTTATGAATCTACTATGTGGTTCAGTTCCATTTAGGCATTACCCTCTGCCACCCATCATACCTTGTTAAATCAATATAACATGATTGAAGGGATAAATCAAAAATGGGGAGCAGTTGTAGAATCAGTGTCTCAAAAGCCTGGACAGATGATAAAGTTAATGTCTGGAAAAACAAAACCCACAGACGTGGTGGAGAAAGTGAGAGCGGAAGATGGAGCATGGCATTGTGTGTTTACTATCGCCATGGAAGAGTGCACAAACTGAGTGTTACCAAGAGAGTTCATGCGATGGAGGAACAGATGAGGCTGTAACAACACACGTGACCCTGCTAGTGCTGTCAGCTGTTCCAGTTGCGGCTGCGCCATGTGTGTGCATGTGTGTGCATGTGTGTTTGTGTATGTGTCTGCATGCACATGTTTAGGTGTGTAAAGATTCACATTCCAGATGTTCAGCTTGTTGTTGCACAGCTGCATGTACACATCCACACAGAAAACATTCCACACGGTCTAGAGGACATGCATAAATCACATTATACTTATAATTTTTGTAG
>JAPZDV010000002.1:19511446-19522965 GCA_029814665.1 Acanthurus lineatus | reverse complement strand
TTAATTAATAGAATATAGAACCGTGTCTCTGCTGTGCACGTCTTTTTATTTTTTAAGTGATCTCATGATCAAATGCATTAATGACTGTTGCCATCTAGAGGTTGCTTTTACAGTTGAATCTTTTTTTGTAGCTTTCAACAATCACAAAATGCATACAGTTTTAAATCAAGAAACTTCAATTTCTTAATTATTCAGAATGACTGTAGAAACAGCCAGAGTGAGAAGTGTTACAGCGCAGTGATATAATGCATATTATGCAAAACAGGCCATATTTGTGGGATAATACAGGCTATTTTCTCTCCAAGCGAAGGGATCGTGAACTGCAGTCTAGCTCATTTTTTAAATGAGACATTTGTCTAAATGTCTGCCAATTGATCTACAGTGTGACATCTGATGAGCAAGAAAAGCCTACAAATGGTTTCACCCTGCAAAATGCAGTTTGCAAAAAGTTGGTAAATGCAAAAGTATGGATTCTGTGTAAAACAATAGAAACAGGCTGTGTATATTTGCTAATCCTTTTTGAGAGATGCTCAATTAAAGACAGTATAAGACAAGAGCCTATGTTTAATATTAGACCTCATCAAACTAATAAATTTCTTTTTTAAATGTATGTTTCACATGTTTCAGTCAAGCTGGGAGAGGGGCAACACAACACTGGGAAAGTTGTGGAATGTCCAAAAAAAGCACCTGTTTGGATCATTTCAAACATGATAAGGTTCATCGTTTATAAGTTATAGTCAGGATGGTATATAAAGGGACATCTTCGAGGTTTACCACCTTGTGAAACACATGATCGTACAAACAAAAATATCATATCAACTTAGGACCATTTCATAAAATAATTTTGTGGTAGAAACAGTTATTTTGCAAATGATTGTACTATGTTTTTATTAGGTTTTACACAGCGTTCCAACTCTTTTGAAATCCAGGCTGTGATCACAAGTACTAAGGAACACCTGCAGGACTGGAACAATTAAAACACTTTACTGACAGTTTGCTCCTCTGATCATATATTTAAACTGATGTGATAATGACTAGAGTCAGTATGAAGTTGTATTTCACTATCATAAAACATGTAGGTGTGAAAGCTGCAATGTGCACCTGCAGCATAGTGTTAACTGAGCACTGTTATACAACTGAATTCACTTTGCTCTAATAAGGCCATGAAGTTAAATAAACCATTAGGCTAAGTACATTTTTACACTCATACCACAATGTATACCCACGCTAACAGTTCAGCAAGCTTCATTCTTATATAAAAAAAACAATTCATATCAATATGGATGCAAAACAAATATTCACACGTGTGTACTGAACAACAGTGAGTTTCAACAGTTTCCCCCTCTATAAAAATAGCTTAAAAATCTGACACATATTTTAGTACAGTGTAGGGTGAAGGTTTTTTTTTTCTCTTTTACATCTGAGACAGTTTAATAACAGGCTGGTACATAAGTCCTCTGCTCCTCCTTCCCTCCTATGACACTGCTGTACACAGACATAGGGCTTTTAAAAGAACACCTAAGTCCCAATAAGGAGCGCTAAAGGGAGCAAAAAATGAATGGCATCTCCTCCCTGCTCTAGACTAAAGACTCCAAACTCAAACTGTCTACAGACAGGTAGCACAGTCTCGTCTGTGCAGAGCTTCACACGCACAGTGTTTTAGTAGTAGAGCAGGACTCGAGCCCATGAGAGGAAAGAGTATGGCCAACAGTACAATGCGTGTGCTCCGTAGCAAATGTCAGGATCATTGAAAAGGTGAAGCAAGAAGGACAGAACACGCCACATTTGGCAAACAGAAATCACAGAATCTCTCTCACACAGGAAAGGGCATCTGAGGGGCAGAGACACTGAACACATAAGCATTGAGTAACCTATAGAACATACACCTATCCACAACTCAGTGTTTTCACACACAGAAGCATGCCGGGCTCTGAGATGGGCCCAGCCGAAGTGAAATTAAAGACAGGATGTGATCGTGAAATACAACAAACGGGTCAGGAGTCAATGAACAGATTGTCACATTTCATGCTCTGCACGCAGGCAATCATTATTATTATTGTTTTGTTTTGTTTTTTTATGAGACAAGCAATAAACGTTGTTGTCAACACTACTATCATCATCATCATCAGCATCATTCACGCCTAGTTAATTCACATACACAGTCGGCGAAACAATACTGTATACAGGCATACAAACACATCTCCCATTGCACCTTGGGATGTAACTTGTAGTGTAAGTGGTGAATAACATGTCCCCTGATACCCGAGAATAAAACAGCAAACAGAGAAGGCGAACTGAACACAACACGAGCAGAACGAGTGATACAAACCACTGACATCATAAGGACACTTGAAGAAAGATTGTATTGTTTGGATTAACTAAACGCAGTTGCTATGTACCGCTATGTTTGCTGGTTATAGCTTTTTAAAAGCATATAAAATAACTTTCTGTTGTATATGGCAAAAATAAATAACTCAAACCTCTTGCAGCAGTTGTAAAAAGGCCACTGAATGCTTCTGTGTTTGTGTAGGTATGTTTATGTATGTTTGTGTGTGTTCGTGTGTGTTTGTGTGTGCGAGAGAGAGATGCAAACTCAACAGCACAGGTAGGAACTAGCCATAAAGTCTTTAGCCTTAAACCATCATGCATTGACATTACTATATAAAAGACTGAAGTGCAGCCTCAAACACAGTTTCTTGCTCAAGATTCCGATCATGCCGTTATAAAGATTTAACCGAATGCATACACAACAGCATCACAGGTTACAGTACAGCTTCCTCTTAGCCTGGTTGAGCCCCTTTTGACAGGGTGAAGCTGATTACCAGGCAAGTAATGTAAAAGCGAACAAAAAATACGAAAAAGGTGCCTCAATCCTGTAACATGTTGGATTTCAAAGGCAGAGGCTGTCAAATAATGGCAGTAAATGATCGGGGGGCAGAGCACAAGCTTCAGTTTCCCCGCTGCAGCCATGCCAAATACATAAATACAGGGTCCAAAATTAACTCTTCAGTCAATGGCTGGTAATTAAAAAAAAAAAAAGATTTGCTGCTTTTAACTTTGTCAATATAATAATTTCTTAAAAATAACTTTGAGATGAGCAGAATAAGTTGGATAAAACAAACAAATTGTACAGGTGTGGCTTTGGACTCTGGGTAACTGTGACAGCGTCTCTTAATGTTTTTGGAATCTCTACAAATCAAACATTCATTATATGAGTACATACCTCATGTTAAAATCCTGCTTTTACATTAATACATGAGTACTGGTGATGTAATAGTATACTTGTTGTTGGGGGGGGGGGGGGGTTAACTTACATTAACACTTAATAGTTACATGAATAAATTTAGTTACTGTGTATCAACTCATTAGCTTCACATATGCACAGCCTAAGTGCACCTATGTGCTTGCTTACTGAAAGGCTGTGGCCGTGACAACAGTGGACAGCGAGGGTCCGTCAAAAAAATAAGATACAGTTATTGACGATCATACACTGCTTCGATTTGATTTGCTGATGTCATTATAAGTGCTGTGAGGGTCACATCAGTCTTAGCTGGTAAACAAAATAAATAATCGACATTTCTGGCATTATGTTGTGTTTCCGAATCATTAAAAGACCAGACCAGTGACCACAATTTCTTTTTCCTGACAAACCAAGAATTTACCTGCATTTGAGGCTTGATGAGTGTTAATTTTGGACCCTGCCCTAAAAAGCACAAATATTCCTGTGAAACCATTATTTAAGGATCTTTTCCTGACGAAATCAGGAATATACAAGCGCTTTCTTGAAGAGCAAGAAAGTGTTTTTTTTTGAGGGACAGTGGCCAGCGGGCTATTCGGCGAGTTTAACTGAATAAGGCCCAAAATTAAAATGACACCTCGTACACTTAGTCTGTACATTAACACTTCATATTAAGATGACCTGAAGTCAAAATTCGCTTTTTAAGGTACTGTGATGTTAACTTCTTTCATGTGAATTTACTGAAGTACCCGGCGAGTGATCGTAGTTTTACACAAAAGGACACTTTGAAGAGCTAAATCTATCCTGTTAAAGCATTAAAACCAGCACTGTCCTGCCAACGTTCCATCTGCAGAAAACCCAACTTAACAATAAGCATTTCTAGCAGACGGTAACACTGAACTTTTTCAGAAAAGAGTTTCAACCCCAAAGGGACAGTTATGTAAGGTTTCTTAGTGCGCTTAAACATTTGTTTTGGAGAGCAGTAGACAGAATTTGAAGTTGTGTAAGAACATCATGTCACACTCTCAGAACTCCCTCACTCAGTTTGTTTCTCGCACTTCTGCCATCTCTACGAAGCTTTGGCTTTTCTTGCCCGTGGTGATGTTTTATCGTCAGACTTTACAACCCCGTTAGCGGCACCTCCTGACAAGAAAAGGGAAAGAAATTGTAGATACCTTATCAACAATAAGCAATATCGCAAAACAATCTGATACATTTCAACTGAAACACAAGATTACATTGTGTGTATCACAGAGACTGACTAGATGTTGAGTTTCTTGAATGCTCACCCCTTGAAGGCTCCTTTTTGTGAGGCTTGCTCTTCGGGCTGACAGTTTTCTTCTTTGAAGCCTGGTTCTGGCTGTGCTCTCGCCACTTTTTCAACTGGAAGTTAATGAATTTCCACATCATCCAGGCCTGTGTCAGGCAGATGGCTGCCAGACAAGTCATCCTGAGGGGTGAGAGGGACACGTAATGTAACGTGATTGAACTTGTGACCAGGAAAACTAATTTTTAGTTTGTTTGTAAGTGTAATGCAATCGGTAAATTATCTAGATGTGAGACATTAAGGCCCCTTGCAATTAACCGTCATCTTGACTTGCCTTACGGTGAGGACATTAAAGTTGCCTTCTGCTAGGGAAAAGCCCTGGTTTTCTGTACGGGGCAGCCCAAAGCCAAATGTCAGAACTGAGAGTGTGAGAGTGAGGAGGCGGGCGATGACAAAAAGCAGCGCCCACAAAGTAAAACTGTCAAGGGAAAACAGGAGATTTCACCAGGCTGTTCAGATCAGAAAGACACCACCACACAACAAATACTAATTAAACCAATCATAACTTGTTTGGTAAGATGAATGAAAGCAGTACCCTTTCTGCTTGTTCTCGTCACTGAAGTAGAAGAGGCGTGAAGCGTGGAACAGGAGCTCCACCAAGTAGTGAGGGACCAGCAACACCAGGCCCAGTCGGTGGAGGCTAAACACGAGGAGGACGACAACACAGACTTAACTGAGGATGACTTAGGACACTACCAGCGACATGACTGCTCCATGGTTTCAATTCCCCATTTAGAGCAAAAGTCACCTGACCTAGCTCAGACTTTAGATGAGAACTGAAAACTGAGAAAATACTCACTTCCATTCCATCACTTTGCCGAGAAGAAAACAAAAACAATCCCTGCATAAACTCAGAGAGTACGGTGTACAGTGTGTGGTATCTTATTGTATGCTGTCTGAGTTGCAAATTGCATAATAATTTTCCTTTTTTTCCTTTTTTTTAAACATTTTTCCACATAAGCAAACAGTGACTTATTGCTTTACCCTGTAAAAAACTAAAACCATTCAATTATGCTCTGGTTTATAACCCTCTCAGTCATCATCAGAACAATTTAGATCCTTCTGAGTGAATATGTGTAAAATGAGCCTCTTGAGAATATGTAATCCTCAGAGCATAGCCTTAAAAAGGAATTATTTCACTTACTTTAGGACATAGGCACCAGTGATGTGGACAACGTAAAGGCAAATGTAATAGAGTTGGCGGGGAATGTCCTCCTGTAGAAAGAAAACAATGGAGGAGAGAGTTTATGTTACTTATATACATGAAGGTAATGTGAATTTTAGTCACATCATCTGCTGTAAACTAAAGCAACTAAAGCAGAGAAAAATAAGCAATCCTGTTAACACAGCCAGGACTCTTTAAACACCTTTTAGGTTTGATGCTATGACACATTCTCAATGCCAGTTAAAAATGGTAGATTTAACATTTTACCACCAATAACAGAGCAACTCTTCAGAATGCTCCACTTCAAATAAATCCGACCCAATCTTGGCTGATTGATTGCAGTATAAAATACAACGTTTATAAAGTACAGGTCCCGTTCTGTTTTGTGAATAGCATCAAGGCTTTTCACTCCAGCAGCTGAAGTTTCACTCCCAATGTGGGAACAGTTTCATGCTTTTCAGTCAACATTCATCACGCTGCCGTATGGTCTCACACTTACAAAGTACAGCTGAAACTAGACATTAACCCTGAATGTACTGTACTCAGAACTCACTTGACCTCAATATACAAATTGTTCTGTAATTTGTGCTAAAATGTTACACGCAGCACATTTAAGTCTCCAATTGACTCACAACTACTGTATGTTTACAACTCATAAACAAAACAGCTAAACACACACATATACCCATGTATTATCCAAAATAAACTTAAATTAAAATGCTTTCTCGATTTTATAGGAGGGGATAATAACTGACAACTTCTTAATGCTGAGTGCACCAAGAATAAACTTATCACATCTCTAGTGCATTGACACTGCAACAGAGGTGTGATTGTTTAATGTATTTCAGGTTCCTGTGTGTACATCAGCGCAGTCAGCTGATTCCTCATGAAGACACATGAAAACCCCTGCGGGGATCAGCACTGGTTACACTGACTAATGCATAAACACCACTGAACTCATGTTAGGAGTGGTATAAAGACTGCAGATGCTAAGGAACAAAAGACTTTAACAATAACTAATAAAATGAATTTTACTGTAGTCTGATGTAAAACACTCAAGTTCTATGACTCATGACTCATCTGCTGAGAGGTTAAGTTGATGTAACTGTACACTCCGAATCAAAGTGAAATAAAAACCAGAAACATTTTTTCAAGTACATAATTAAAAAGAAAAACTCTTACCTTTCGTACTTTTTGAAAATACAGCTCAGGAAGTGCATGAAGCCAATAGGCAATTTGGCAAATGTAGAAGAACTTGACCTGAAAACTAGACAGAGGACAGGTTGTGCAGAGGTCAGAGCCTGGATGTTATTTTGGCTCAGACAGAAGTCACATCGTGTTGTTAAACAATCAGTCATGTTGTGCACGGTGCATTGTTCAGTAACTTGTAATATGTAACAGCTCTGCATTAAAATGTTTAAAAACAACTTGATATATGTGGTGTTGAGTTGTGTATTTAAATTATCCCAAATGGTTTCAACAATGCTCAAAACCAGATGACTGCACAATTTATTCAAGGTAAAGTTGTGTTTTATTTTGTCGCCTGCTGCTAACTTTTGGGATAATACTTCTCAGTAACTGAGGAAGGAAGTTGGAAAATGTGACTAAAGATAACATGAATAAAACTTTATAATGTTGCCTCTTCTTTAAACACTGTAGCCTGTCAGTCATATAGATCAATGGTGGCTGTCAAATGAAGAAATTTTAAAAATCCCATGATCAGGATAATAAAAACTGAGTTTTTGCTTTCACCGTTTTGATTGACAGACCCGTAGCAGCGAAAGCAATATTGTGCGTTTAAAATACAGCAACATGCACAAATCAAATGAGAGAAAATAGTCCTGAACCGTGATGTTATCTGTGATATGAGATAATAAGATAAATTCCAACAGTTCAAAACGAGTTTAAAAAGTTCAAGTTCATCACACATTTTAACAGAAGGGCTGAAACTGATTAAACTTGAAATTCATTTTGAATGCAAATGCTTCCTTAATGAATCTCATTTAAAATTAAAATTAACAGTTTTGTTTAAGTTTTCCCTGGATTTATTATTAAGTTGTAAAACATGTGCTTATGATGTGTGCAGGGGTCTAGAAATCTGTACTTACACCATGTGAGTGTGTGGGTAACCCTCCCATAAGAAAGTAGGGTTGGTTGCAAAGTCCTCCTGTCAAGAGAAAAAAAGACACGTACGCATAAGATAAAGCCTAACACAGTCTGGGATGGTGTGTTTCTGCGACTCCTGACCCTCGTACCGCTGTTAGGATGCTGCAGCCCCAGATGAAGGAGAACAGGTAGAAGGCCGCGAGCTGTCCAGACTCATTGAACTTGCTGTGTTTGGTTTTTGACAGGTGCAACCTCCTGTTCATTTTCTGAAAGATAAACAAAGACACTGCACAGAGTGAGCACATAAATAAACTGCTGATGCTGTTTATGTCGATGCGGTGAAACATTGGATTAATTTCTTGCCATTGTGAAAGCATGCGTCAATTCTTTTAGTTACTCACATCTCATTTCAAAACTAAAACATCCGCAGATGAATTTTCACTATGAGGAAAAGGAGGTTAAGTAAGTAAACCTGCATTTTGCTAGATTGTAACTGACACAACATTTATATAAATTGTGATCAGCATCAACAGAGTAGCTGCTGAAGCTTTCTACTGTTTCTTGAAAAAATATTTTACTAATAGTTCATTGACCTTAAAGGGGAATTTTTTCATAACTGTTCATGTAGCTCACCTCAGAGGGCGGCTGTGGCTTGGCTGCGACGGCTGCTTTACCGCTTATAGGTTACAGCTGTTATTTTTAGAGTCTGACAACGTACTCAAACAGATCTATACAATGATAACCTTATTGGGTAAAATCTTTTACACTTAACCAACTTATACTAAAAAAAAATTACATATATATCATCATCAAAAAGAGTTTTTTAAAACATCCTGTTAAATGTGTTTCACAAAAAGATGTTTTTTGTTTGGAATAAAACATATTGTTTTATATCAATGATAGAGAATTGAATTTAAAGACAAAATAGGTCATGACAAACACGAGCACTGCATCAGTCATGATGCTTCAGTGCAGCTGTCCTGATTACATACAAGCAGTTTTCAAAAACTTTATCATGGACAGAGCCAACACACGACGCATCTGATGCTTTTTGAGATGAAAAACTAAACAACGACCACTGGAGTGTGTGCACAGCTCTCTGTTACACTTATACCATTTACTATATCAGTATGAAGATTGCTTAGTCTGTGGATGTACTCACATCAAGAATATACTCTTGTATCAAGGCATGAAGGATGACCGCAATGAGCAGGTAGAAAAACACAGTGGCCATGTCTTTAGGGCCGTACTGGTAGAGGTTCACTGGCTCACTCTTCTCTTCTGCCAAAAAAAGAGAAACACAGAGTTCAAACTTCACATCCTAAACAACAGCTAAAGAGGCAGAATAAGCAGCCAATAATTTGTTGGGGATTAATTTTGAAATCAGGAGATAATAACTTGAGTTGCTTTTAAAATATTGATTAAAATTACTAGACTTATAAATGTTAGCTCACCGAGAACCTGTGTTACGTTGTACTGGACCGTGATGAACATGATGGCAAACTTTGCTGTGACCTGAAACACAAAAAGAAACAGGATTAATGGGCTGACTCTGAGGTTCGTCACTGACAACTGACATATTTTATAGAAAGGAAGCAGAGCCTTTATGTCATTAAACTTACACTGTGTAAATTTATGTGGACTGCATAATGTTAGTAGACCTACATCTCAGATTTTTTGCCTTTTTTGTCAAAAGATGTACAAAAAAAGAATATCTTGACACACCTATGTTTAATCTTTTAACTTTGAAACTGTTTTATTATTTAGTCATCATTTCATGCTCGTACAAAGAGTGAGGACTGCTGTGTCACTGCAAGATCCTGAATGCATTAATTCCCATAACTAGGGTCTTGGGCCCTTCAGGGACTGCCTGTGGGGGCTCTTAGGGGTCTCTGACAAAATGAGATATAGTTTAAGCTTACTACAATGACTCTCACTGTGTTAAGATGAGTGTGTATCATAGGCTTCACCCTTTCCTTAACTGTACCAAGACATAACTCATTTTATCTTTAGAAAAAGGTTGATTAAGACAGATCCTTATCGGTTTTTACGGTATTTGCAGTGGTTGGTGGCTGGGGTTGGGTGGGGACAAGTTGGTGTAAGGGATGGCTATCTTGTTTCATTCAGACGTGACTAGGTACTAGTCAGCCTTAGCTACTCTGTCGAACCAAGGGACCTGGTTATCAAACGTGTAGCATGCAGACCATTACAGCCTTACAATCTTGTTGCCAAATTCAAAGAAACAGGAAACGGTAACCTCATTGGTTTGCTATGGAGGCAATGGATTAGTCTACTGGTAAAATGACCTGTTAGCTTTGCCAGTGGGCCTCCTCGCCATCTTCTTTGGCAATCAGTGAGACACATGAGAAGGGAAGGAGAAAGACACGCTAGCGCCCTGCCCCTGGAGTGCTGCTGTCATGTCAGCTAACGACAGTTAGCAGCAGCGGCTAACATCAACCGACTAAGTTAACCACAGCTCCTGCGCTTTTCCTGTCCAAGCACACAGTACCTCGAACATGAGGCCGAGGAGGATAATCATGGCCAAACACGACACCATATCGGCGTGATTCTGGATCACAAACTCGTGGCTCAGCACCGGGGGGCTCTTGTTCTTCTTGCGGAAACCCATGGCTCACGACACGGGGCTAGCTTCTCTGGGTCCTGGCTGCCTTTACTCAGTCTACCTGGGTTGGAGCTAGCGTCCTCCGGCTGCACGGCTGCCGTCGGCCTGTACCTTTCAGCGGATGGATGTTTGCTCTGCTCTGGGCTGATCGCTCCGCTGCGGTCCGTAAGCACAGTGAACCCGCTGCTCATGTGTTCAAAAACAGTCATGAAGATGCATCGCACCAAACCTAAACACTACAGCACAACACCCACTTCTTTTTTCCTGCCTGGTGAAGTCAGATGACGGGCCCTCCCACTTCAAAACCCCATTCATGAACCGCCCAGTGTCATTGACGTAGAAGGAGAACCCAGGCCCGTGGTGCCTTCATGTGCTCCTTGTAAACGCCCCTTTTCCAAAATCGCGAAAAAAAGAAAAGGATTTTTTCAGTAATCTATGTGATGCATAATTTATCAGAAAAGCAGAGCTGGCTAATTAAATGGGAAAGTACAGCATTATCTCCATTATAATCCCATCAAATCCCACCAATCCTACCAAATTGAGGGGCTTGTCCTTTAAATGGCCGCTGAGTCAAATTCTTGTTTTAAACCTTTATCATTATAGCATCATCTGTTTTACTCAGTGATTACAAGGTACATGTTGTTGAATAAAGTGGTGTTTCATAAAATTACCTAATTGGACACAGAAAAGCTGTTATCAGGGATCATTTTTCAGCATAACAGTAATAGGTTTTAGGATAGAAGTACCCCAGGGCCTCTTTTACAGGTTTCCAGCCATGAAAAATAACAATAACTGCAGTATTTTTTAATGCTCTTGCATTTGTTTTGACGAATGAAAAAAAATAGATAAGAAACTAAATTTGGTTCAAGAACATCTTCTCTGCCCTTAAAGCCAAAGGTATGCTTGATCATTATATTGATTTCTGCTCAATATATACCGATTTTTTTCTGTTAATTACTACAAAAAAACTCCCCCGAGTTAGTGTTGAAAAAAAATATCTTGAAAGTTTGTCAGGATTTTATGAAAATCAAGCTGTCCTTTGAGCCCTGTTGGCATGGAC
>JAPZDV010000002.1:19468406-19510423 GCA_029814665.1 Acanthurus lineatus | reverse complement strand
TATATTTAAATATATATATATATATATATGTGTGAGTGTGTGTGTGTGTGTGTGTGAGTGCGTGTGCTTGGTTAACTCACTGGGGCACTGTAAGTATGATTATTACTGTAACAACAGTAATTGTGTGGCTTAAAAATGTATGACTTCCTTAAAGCTGTAGGTCGCTTTTCTTTACAACAAACCATAATGGTGTTGACAATTTAATTTCTCATTTAAGGTGTCGTTTTCTTTTCTTTCTTTGCAGATTAAATTGCCAAAATAGGTGAGGAGCTGCAGCCTCTCTTTTCTCTGGAAACAGCCAAGAGGGAGGGAGGAGTTTAAACAAAGGCCCTCTCCACATAAAAAAAATGGAGACTTGTGCAGAGAAGCCATGGTGTCCTGCTCCTCACAGTCTACAGGCTGCCATTTCTACATCTAAAGGCTTCAAATAAGACAACTACCGCCAGATTCTACACTTGGAAGCTTGAAAAGGTTGTTACACAGGGTTTGTATGTCAGAAATACTTACATTAATCATGTTATTTTGTGGTTTTAGGCCTAGCTCTCTGCTTATTTTTCTTCCCCTCTCTCTGACACTCACAGTGCTGCCCCTGCCTGCACTGAACAAAGATAATTACTCAGGAAACATTTTGACCAATCAGACGCGGCCTTGTATCCTGCCTGTGAGAAGAGCGACCAGTCAGGATCTGGCTAACATCACTGGGGCCTGATCGCCTTGCCTGAAGAGCGGAGCCTTCCCCGGCTGAGGGCTGAGAGTGTCCTCCATGTTTTATAAGTGTTGACATAACAGTGTGTCAGGCAGCCATGCATCCACAGAGGTAAGCTCTGTCTTTTTTATCTCAACTCTCTGATAACAACATGGCTTCCTTCTTGCTGTTGTGGTGACTGTTGGTTTCTCATGATAAATGTGCACACCTTAAATCAGTTTAGTTTGCAGGAGGAGGAGGAGGGGCTGGGGTGGATTGGAGGCCTCGCCAGGCCTCTCTGCTCCACAGCGCTGAGGGTGGGGGGTTGGGTAACGACTCTCACCCTTGCTCTCTCTCTGTGTCTCAGGGTCACATGGGTGCCCCAGACAACCAGGCTGCCATACAGGAGGCAGAGTGGACCATGGAAAATCCTTTTCCTTTTTTTTATAATGCAAAAGAGAGTTAGATTTAGAAATGGCAACCACATCTCCTTTCTGTTGTGGCAGTCTTGTGTTGTAGCCTGGCAGAGAAAGAATGGGGGATGGGCAATGGAGGAGGAGGGATGGTATTATGTACCCTTTGTAAGTGGATTGGCTCTGTGCAGTTTTCTTGTGTGTCATGCCAGGCCAGGGAATAGACATTTGGGGCAACAGATGTGCTTGTTAGGAAGACAAGGAGTGGAGGGCACAACTAAACACTGGTTTTCAGTGTAATATTCCTATGTAAGTACATGTGAAATAGATTATTCAGTGACTGAAAACTGAATTTAGTTTCTACACTCCATACTGGTCAGAGGGTTAGCACTAATGAAACAAACCTACCATCAAATCTTTTAAAATAATATGTTGAAGCATGTTACCTCTGTTTACAACAACAAGCCCAGAGTTTACAGCCCACGGCTTCGTCAACTCTACACTCTGCTCTCATTATTGTGAAACTGCTTCCTCCACTCTCTGATCCTCAGGCAGACAGTGGCCATTTTGTGCACTAGAAACTCTTCTCTTCACAGATCAAACAGCAGGGCAGAGAAACAACATGAGACGTTAGACGCTTTCACATTTCATGCGTGTACATGCATGCTCTCTGCTGGAAATAATACTTGTGCACAAATGTTCGAGAAAATTTACAACCCTGAT
This sequence comes from Acanthurus lineatus, assembly GCA_029814665.1. Taxonomy (NCBI): domain Eukaryota; kingdom Metazoa; phylum Chordata; class Actinopteri; order Acanthuriformes; family Acanthuridae; genus Acanthurus; species Acanthurus lineatus. The sequence continues at coordinate 19,508,602 of JAPZDV010000002.1, read as the reverse complement.
GTGTTTCTTTGCCATGTTTTCTCTTCACTCTTATTGTAGTTTGAATTTTTTTCTGCTTTTACAAGAACATAAATGTCATTGGCACATGAGATACAGATAAAAAAGCATTTTTTCTGTTAGTGTTTTCTAAGAAATCTATACGAGACAAAAGGAAATTCCTTACTGTTGCTTTTTATCTGTTTTTCAGAGCATAAATTGCGCATTGTGTTACATCATGCAGCACAGTTTTAGCAGTCTCAACATGCGTGGGGTACAAAAACAATGCTTTCTTTTTCTTGTGGCCTGACACAACGCATGTTTCCTTTCAAGAAAATGGCAATGTTACACTCAGTGTTTCCTCCTAGACGACGACTAAGTCACTTTTTCTGCAAAACCAAAACCAAAAATTATCTTTTACTTCCAACTAGTAATGACTTACTCTATTGTGCATGAGTGAGCTTGTAATGTAAATGCTACATTAGTAGTTAGAAATGTCAGCAATGCGTAACATCATGGTGTTGGGACAAGTCGTCTGGGCCTCTCTCCAAGGCAACGTAGCCTATAAATGGGATGGCAGAGGTTGAATAGCAGTACCATTGAGTTATGCATCACAACCACAAATATAATCTGCCGAAAGGCCTTTTTTCATATCCCCTCTAAATTATACTGTCATAATCAAGAGGGGCAAGCCAAAGTGAAGGAATATAAAGCGTCTAATGCAGAGGGGAAATCTCTGCATTGCAGCAAAAATGCTTTTTAAGAGGAAGAGGGGAGCCTGCACACTGTGATCTGTGTGGCATAGCACAGCCGACCAATAATGTTCCACCCTGTTGGCCCTCCAGCCAATTGCAGCTGCAGTTGAGGTTAAAGATTGACAATCAGAGGGAGAGCAGCAGGGAGAGCAAGGCCCATCTGGAAAATTCCACAGCCATCTTTGATTCACCCTTTACAGCCTTATAAAAAATCCAGGTCAAATCTTTCTTCTATACGACATATTCTGTGCAAACTAGTAGCATGCGTAAGTGTTGGGACATTGTCTGAGTCATTGTCAAACAGGCAAGTTTGAGTTGTAAAATCATTTTATGGAATGTAGAATAGGGCTTTTTTGCCATCTGCTTTTAAGTTATTTTGTTCGTGTTGATTTGAGGAAAGAAAAAGCTAATAAGATGCATTTCTTCTCATCTTTTCACAAAGCATAATAATCTCTCTGGGGTTTCTGTAAGTAGGATGTTTTTTAGCCAATAGTATTAATCCCAAGTGTTTTTAATGGCAGTTCCTGTGGAAAGAGTACCATAAAGTATGTACAATGGTTGGCTTTCCTGAAGTGCCTCCTAGAAGAGCTGTTTATTAAGATATTTGTCTTTTTGATGTGTGAAAACGGCTTATTCTTTGCGCTGCAGAGAATAGCTTTTCAAGGATCTGAGCATGGCTTCATATTTTTGTTCTCCCTCTCCTCAAAATGAAATGTAATTATTTAATGACAGCAGTATTCACAGGAAAAGAGGGAAGCCAAGATTGATGACATTATATGTAAAAAAACCAAAAAAAACAAAAACCAGATAGATGAGTGCTTCTGACATTGCTGTGTTTTTCTGTGTCTCCCTCTCTGTGTCCCTCCTCTAACTCTCTATCCAGGATTGTCTTGACATAGCCGTGTTTGTTAAAAATGTTGGACTGAAATCTCCACAGATCTCTCTGGTCCTCCTGCATGGATGTGCCAGTGCTTGAGTCTGAGCCTCGGTGTGGGGGATGGGGGAGAGGGGGGAGGGGAGCAAGCTGTGGCCTCCATTTTCTGTGACGAGAGAACCCTGCTCGTCTCTCACAGGAGTGGAATCTAAAGGCATTGAGTCAGTGTTGTTTCCTTTTTGTCCATCAGGTACTACTTGCAGAGGGGAATACTGTCAGTGTTTTCTCGAACCCACGTCTCTCTGGAATATAACCCAGAATCTGCTGAGGATTTATTTGCTTAACTCTCCTTGTGTAATGGATCATAGCTCCTGATCTGAGAATGCCCTTTGGATCAGCATACTTTTTTACTGGTCATCCTGTCATCCTGGTAGTTTCAGCAATGTCTTGCCATTGATATTAGGTGTGTTTGAAATATAGGATTGTGGCACTGTGTAAAGCAGCTCTGGGCTGCTTGGTGATGGCGGATGTTCTCTCTTTTCAGAGCTGTTGTACACGTAGCAGAGCGACTTGGCTAACCTTTTCTTATTTCATGTGGGCCTCGTTTGTTCACTCAGTCCGGAACAGGAAGGCCCCGGAGGGGTTGGGGTGTGTGAGTGTGTGTGAGTGTGTGTGTCTGACTGTTGGCAGGCTGAAACAAGATACCCATATGCCATATTTTTAGAGAAACTCTGCTCACCCATGCTTGTCATTTTTCAGAGAGTTATGATACTTTTATTCTTCTTAATTTCAGTCTAATAAGCTGTCTGTGGTTGCAAGTTCGAATGCCTAAAGGACGAGGAACGTATCCAGAATAGCCTTGATGACTGTGAGTTACAGTGTTGGTTTGGTAACAGCATTTGATATTTTGTTTGTTATAAAGATTTTCCTAAATCACTGTTAAACCTCTGAATTGTGAAAAAAACATCAAGATTGACTTCATATTTAAATGAGTTTAGGTTTTATAGCTCATTTGATCACATCCAGTCGCCTAATAGTTAGTTTTTCATTTCTGATCCATGTAACTCTGTAGGATATGTATATTTAAACTCCTCCACGTCCTTCGCAGAGTTGGCATTTGATCAACTTTGTGTGGAATGTCTCTTTAAGGGTGGAGGGGGGAGCATGAAGAGCATTCTTTTACCTTTAGAAAAGAAAAAAGAAGCTTATCCAGCAAATGTGGTTGACCTTTGAGTCATAGCCTGTAAACCCATCATCCTAGCTGGAAACCAGAGCTGCAGCCAGTGCTATGAACTGGTCAAGTGTGTGACCTGTCAAGGGGTCCTAGCGGGGGTTTTCTTCTTGGGGCTTGTGAATAAAGGCTACATCCTTGGAACGAGGCCCTCTGTTGCTCTGACAAAGGAGGAGCCTAACTCTCAAAGACTTTCATTTATTACCAGGGTCCCTTTATTCTCAACTTTTTTTTTCCCTCAGAGGAAATGAGAAGAGAGCAGGACCAGGAGACCTGGGAAATCAGGCTTTTGTATGTTAGAAGTACATGTTTAAGATATTGCAAATTATATAATTGTATATTGGCACATAAATACTGGGCTGTTAATACCAGTTTGTAAACCCAGCAGTAGAACAGGACAATACTTAGATAACAGATTTTAAAAATACATAAAAGGCTTATGTAGCATCTCAGTTGTGTATGTGAATACTAAAGAGAATTTGTGATGGCAAATTTACACTTTGGACAATGGACAGTAAAAAAAAAACATGACTTTGGCTAGAGGAGTGTTTTTAAACATGCCTTTTGTCTGGTAACTATTATTGGTAATTTTAATATACTGTTTAGACTTTTACATGCTATTAAGGTACATATTGAACAGTCACAACTGTTTATTGCTTTTACAATTTTTTTAAATGATATGTGAAGAATTTATGTTGCCCTTGTTTGTGGTTTCACAGCAGTGTAAAACTATAGTGTTTGTTGTGAAGATTTAGGCCAAAATAATTTAGATTGACCTTGTTTGACATTTGTTAGGTGAATCTTTTGCATTTGGTCTCCAAGAATGGCGAAAATCCTTCGAGGGTTCCCTGTTGTTACTGAAGGGGCTTGAGAGGCTGCAGAAACATATACTATTAATCGCCATGAGACACTGTCCCTCCAGTAGTATGGAGTGACTGCCTCTGACTCCTTTCTCACTGTAGGTCTGTTCAACGTTTGTTGTAAACAGAGCTTGGCAAAGATCAGGACCCAGTCAGACTAGAGTCTCCTGCTGCAGTCCTTCTTGAAGGACGGAGGTGCAGGGTAATGTCAGCTAAATGGCTCTATGTGTTGTTGTGAATATCAACTTGTTCTTAGCGGAGAGGAGCGTTGCCATGGTGATTGTTACATTCTTTCTCTTGAAAAATCAAGACAATGTTCAGACTCGTTTGCCACTGATAGTATGGAAAGGATTTGAACTTCATACCACAATGTCAGTGGTGTGCTGAAATCAAATGACAACAATAACAATGGAAACCTGCCGGGTCCCTATTGACAGATCCTCGGGGACCCGGGTGCCTTAGGTGGTGTTCCACTTGTTTACTGTTATGCTGATGTGGTTTCTGAACACCCTTTCTGACTTTGTGTTTGCCTCTCTTTCTGTGTTTCTGTGTGCTCTTGTTCGATGCTCTGCAGTCTGGCTGAGGACGAGGTAAAGACAGAGTCTGATGTGGTAGAGGGGATGGATGCATCTGTACGATCCAAAGGTAAGTCTCTGAGGCCGAGTTGCTCACGTTAAAACATCTTAAGATGTCTTAGTTGCAGAGAAGGCGAGGTTATTTACTCTTAGTTTCAAGAACAATGTGTGCATTTTGTTGGTCTCTTAGGACTGCAAAGATAATCCATTATGCCAGGCTGCCTGCCTGTTCAGATTTTGTGTAAAGAAACAGCACAAAGTGTACCTAGGTAAAAAGAGCCCTCTAGATATTTGTTGCTATCAAGTGGTTATTTAATATGTATAAATGACATCTTCCAAAACTGCTTTCTAGATCATTGTGAAGGCTGTCAGTAGACATTAATGTTATCATGACGATAAAACTCTCAAAGATGAGTGCCGCATCTGAATATTGAATTTCTTAGGTGGAATATTACTTACTTCAATTTGCACCTCCTTGGTTTCTCAATAAGCTCTAAGAATATGGGAGGATTGGATCAATGTGTTATGATTTATGATTGTTTTCATCCTGATGATTCATCCTTAGAATAGTTGTGTAAATTGCTGTTAAAAAACCCATTTTTATCTTTTTTTAGCAAATCTATTGTGTAAGTCTTGAGTGCAATGAATAATACAAGCCCATCTCCTGCCATGTGATGACCTGATTGCCTCTCTGCATCCAGTCCCTGAGCCACCAGGGTCGGCAGAAAGACCAGTGGCACCACAGAAGAGAAAGGTGTCGAGTCCCACCCATTCCTCCAATGGACACTCTCCCTCGGACACCTCCCCCAGCCCTCTCAAGAAAAAGAAGAAGCCTGGGGCTGTCAACTGTAACAGCAAAGACCAGGTAGGTAGATACTTATTTTAAAATGTGGCTTGTTCTCAAAAGCAAATGAGCCTTGTGAGTGAGGCAAATGCCAGTGTATTTGCTGTGACTGGAGGTCTGTCCTCTCTCACCAAAAAGTGGAGTTAAGAATAGCAGTGGCGCCAAAAGAAAGACCAAAATCAAATCACATGAGCTTGTATTTTATCTTCCACCCAGCCAACAATTCATCACATTCACAAGAAATTTTACCACACTGATGGTTAAAAGTTCGTCATAAAAAAGCTAAGGGCTGGGTTATGCTCAAAGAGAAGAAGCTTGGAGGTTTAAAGTGTTGAAAGTGGTTCTGGATGCTTTTATTCAAATATGAAGTAAAAAGCCTGTTATCATAGAGAGGATGGTCTCTTTTTGACACTTAAATTTTTGGAAATTGTTTGACCCAGACACCTTCAGTCTTCTTCTCTAAGAGACTACCTAAAAGATTACAGTGCAAGTACTGGCTGTATGAACAAGGCTGAGCCAAACTGCCTGCCAGAGCATGTCAATTCTGATTTTGACTACCAACTAAAATATGGACAAACTTGTATGAATGTTTCTGTCTGTGACAGTGAATCTGTCTTGTTGGGATCAGTGTGTATTTTGTATGTTTAAAGCAGTGCCATGAATGCATGGTCAACCCAATTACTTATTATCTTTCTTGACATTTCGCATATTTGTTTTATCAAAATTCTATTGTAATTTATGTCCAGTTTTTTTGCTGAATTTAAGTGTTATGCATTTTGGTGATTTATGACCCTGATGCACAAGTTTTGTTTATCTGCCTGCCACATCAGTGTGTTGCCCAGTGATTCCCCTTTACCCTTTAGTCGTCTGTTGAACATGCATGATATTTAAAAAGTAACTATTAAAAGATAATTTCAGTAACATTTTCCCTGATTTTTGTGATGAACATAGTTAAAAGCTTTCTGATAAGTATAGGATATATGCTCTGATTCTCAAATGGGCTGCAATTGAAATGTACCACCACTCATGTTGGATTAATACCAAACACTGATTTGGTGTAAACTAGCCAAAGATAATTCAATCTTAAGCTGTGAAAGCAGATGCATTAGTTTCTATTGATCCACTGATGAAGCATCAGCAAAGTATCATTTGAGTATTCACCATAGAACCATATCATGCATTGTGTTTACTCCCAGGTGAAAATGTTAAGCTCACACCCTAAAACCTGTTGGGTTAGTCATGTGTGATTCACAGTTGAAACTGTCACATGACTAGATGTGTAGGTAGTCTACTTATTTGCTTTAAATAGTCTTGTGTTGGATTTATTGCTTCACTCTGTGCTGCTTACCCTGCTTACCCCACCTTACTGTTGCCTTGTTTCAGTTGCACTGCACCTTTTTGTGTTCCTGCGTGTTTTTTGAAACCTGCCCCCCTGTTTCTCTTGCCTGCATTCCAGTCAGAGCTAAGACATGGTCCCTTTTACTATATGAAGCAGCCAGCACTCACCACAGACCCTGTTGATGTTGTACCGCAGGACGGCAGGAATGACTTCTACTGCTGGCTGTGCCACCGCGAGGGCCAGGTGCTCTGCTGTGAGCTCTGCCCCAGGGTGTACCACGCCAAGTGCCTCAAACTACCAGCCGAGCCCGAGGGCGACTGGTTCTGTCCAGAGTGTGAGGTATCTCGCTGAAGACGTGTGTGTGTTTGTGACTTGATGCACAGCCTTGTTTGCTTAGTTGACAAAAGAGATGTCAGACTATGTGCCATGAGCAGCCAAAGAGAACGTGTCAGTATAAACCTACAGAGTCTTGGCCCTCAATGTCACATGGTGGGACACCTCTGCAAGCTAACAGCGCACACAACAAGTCTGAGAGATATTATAAGTTAAAAGTTATAATCTACTTCTTAAATTGAAATCAATTTGCTATACAATGTCTGCCATTGACAAGATTTTAAATGTACGGAATATGTATGAGCTAATTTTCAAGACAGCATATAATGTAAACTTTAAAAAAGCCTACTAGTTAATAGTAGTAGTTAGTATCAGTGTTGAGTCTATTTGCTTGGTGTTGGCTATTTTTTATTGTCTTATCATTAATAAATGTCATTTATAGTTAAACTTTTTGTTTCAGAAAATAACAGTTGCTGAATGCATTGAAACCCAGAGCAAGGCGATGACGATGCTGACGATAGACCAACTCTCCTACTTGCTTAAATTCGCACTCCAAAAGATTAAACAGCCTGGGGTAAGACTTGTGAAGATCCACTGTATGCTGGTTCGATAGTTGTCTTATAATTTAAAGAAAATGTTTCATATTCAAACACTAAGATCCAGGAAATGTAACAAGGAAATGAAACTTTGGCTCATGCATCTGTTTCTTTCGTTTTATTTTTATCTGAACTGAGCAGACTGAGCCTTTTCAGAAGCCTGTGTCACTGGAACAGCATCCAGATTATGCAGAGTACATTTTCCACCCCATGGACCTGTGTACTTTAGAGAAGGTAACATCATTGTTTTTCTTTATTTTGCACATGAAAGTGGTGAAAACAGAACGCACACATTATTATGCAAAAAAAAGTCTTACAAAATGTGACATTTGGAAAACAGAAATGTTTGAATGGGCAAGACAGACATAAAAACATACAAAATCTTAAAATCTAAAATCTTAAATCATCTGCATGGCCCAAACATATAGACAGACCTGAACACAAGTGAGGCTGCAGAAAACAAAGATGTGTTATATAAAATAAAACAACATACAACTTTATTGTCAGGCAAAGTAAAACACTGTCCCTAGCTCACTTGAACATAGAAGAAGCTCAAAAACATTCTAACATTTAAATCAAATAAACAAAGATGAGCAAATGTGAACCCAAGTGTAGAGTACACTACAGAATATAACAATATCATACAACAATAATACCAAAAAGGAGGCATGAATTATTTAAACATATCTTACAACATGTATAACATGATTTTCTGGCTGAGTTTTTGCCACACTTAATTAATGATTATTTTCATCAAAGTATCTTACCTTTGATTTAATAGTTTTTTTTTTTTAAATGTTTTTCATAGAATATCAAAAAGAAAATGTATGGCTGCACTGAAGCTTTCCTTGCTGATATGAAATGGATCTTACACAACTGCATCATCTATAATGGAGGTAGGCAATTTTCACATATATCAGTAATCCTGGTGATGATTTACTAAATAAAATATGAATTAACTGTGACTTTGAGTGACTTTTAAGTGACTCTATTTCAGGTAACCACAAATTAACAGCAACTGCGAAGGTCATCGTCAAGATTTGTGAACATGAGGTAAGAGTTTAACTTAAGAAAAAGCAAAGATTCTGTAGGGATGTCTAATTTTTATAGATTAATCACATCTTTGTTGTTTAACGTGTCTTTTCAGATGAATGAGATAGAAGTGTGTCCAGAGTGCTACCTATCATCGTGCCAAAAAAGGGACAACTGGTTTTGTGAGCCATGTGTAAGTCTTAACATCACCATAAATAATTTATTTAAGCTGTGTTTGTACATTTTGGTTTTGATTTTAGATCTGTGAAACACTGAATTGTTTTGCTTTGTCCCTAATAGAGTCAGCCTCACCCACTGGTCTGGGCCAAACTAAAAGGCTTTCCCTTCTGGCCGGCAAAAGCACTTCGGGAAAAGGACGCGCAGGTAGACGCACGCTTCTTTGGGCAACATGACAGGTGAGATAAACTTTTTAAATTTGAGAGCAGATCCATGTATTAGAGTTTCTTTACCATAAATACGTCAACATTTTTCTGTTTTTTCTAATTTTGTAAATGTTTTGTTTGTGCTACTGCTGTGCTTTTATGTAGAGCCTGGGTCCCCATCAACAACTGCTACCTCATGTCCAAAGAGATCCCTTTCTCTGTGAAGAAAACAAAGAGCATTTTTAACAGCGCCATGCAAGAGATGGAAGTCTACGTGGAAAACATCCGCAAGAAATTTGGCGTCTTCAACTATGCACCCTTCCGCACTCCCTACACACCGAATAACCAGCTACAGATGCTACTGGATCCTTCTAACCCCAGTGCTGGAACAGTGAAAACAGAGAAACCAGATAAACTTCGATTCAACTTTGATATCACTGCGTCTCCTAAGATGGTCATCAGCAAGAGTTCCACGCCCAGCAGCATGAGCCGGAGGGTTTCTATGACAGACATGCCTCGATCTCCCATGAGCACAAACTCATCGGTTCACACAGGGTCTGATGGGGAGCAGGATGTGGAAAAGGCCAGCAGGAATCCTGCCTTCCACTACAGCACTGGAGAGGAGTCAATGGACTGTACTGGTAAATACATGAGGCTACAATAGATATTTTTACAACAACTATGTGACAATGTGAAAAGGACCACTGTTGTCTGGGTGTGCTTATACCAGGATGCAGCTATGGTGCCCTTGCAAAATAGTAAAATGTAGTGGAAGTTTGGGGAATGCTGACTTAAATGGTCGCAAAATGACAGGTTACTAATTACAGTCCTTATCCAGTGAGTGACACTAATCTGAGTGTAGTTTTTTGCCTCAGCGGGAAGCATTTTTCAGCATTAATCTGAAGAAAATCTACTGCATATTACCTGTTCAGCAACAAATGACAGACACAAAAAGGGACTTGCAGTGAAAACATAGTGGAGCATTAAGCAGCTAAAAAGACACATATCACTTTCAAAAGACAACCAGAGCTCAAAGAGATAATATTAAACTTAAAGGTGCCCAGAAACGTGACTTCAGATGAATGATCAGTGCTGCCCCATAACTGCTGGATGTGTAAACATGCAACTGTTTGCAAGCAAGTTTTCCATGTTAATTTCAAAGGTGATAGTATGTCAGTGCGTCTGCTGACCACAAGTTGCACACTCAAAATTTATATTACTTTAGGTATTGTAGCCATGAGTAGAGTAATGCCATTTTTTAAATTCTTTTTTTTTCAATACATTTGTAATTGCAGCTTCTCCTGTGTCAGGGAAGATGGGTCCTGCAGGCAGTGTGACGGGCAGCCCAAAGCCAATTAACCCTGGACTTGTACCCAAGCAGGAGAGGACTGCAGGCACAGGTGGCATCCTCAATCTCAACCTGGGTCAGTACCAAGACCACATTCACTGCATACAGCAAAGATGCCCTCATAAAGGCTAAAAATCATCATCAATATCATGTTGAATTGGTGCTGAAATCTTACATTTACTTGTTCCTTTTAGATCGAGTGAAGGCTGAGATGGATCTAAAGGAGCTGAGTGAGAGCGTGCAACAACAACAGCAGCAGCAAAATCAACAACAACAGGGAGGGTCAGCTGCCCTCACGACCCCAAAGAGACCCATCAGGAGCCTGGACAAGACTATTGAGAGCTGCAAGGCACAGCTCGGTACATACAAAAACACCCTTTCAGTCTTTAATGTTATGCCAAACTTTCTAATAAGCTCTAAAGTATTTTAGTTTTTGTGTGATGTTGTTCATTTGTATGACATTTTAAATTTTATGGTTTTAATTTAGTGAATTATGAATGTGATGACCTGAGATTTTTGTTTAGCAGTTCTGAAATATGTAATATGTGTGACTTCTCCTGACTGAGGAATGGTGGTGGGAAACACTTTGTTACAAAAGAAAACAAGTCTTTTATTTTTTATTCTGCTCTGTCAGACAAAAGCATTTTTAAGTCTTTTAAAAACAATTGATCAAAAATGTTTGTTTTTCTGTACAGGCATAGATGAGATTTCTGAAGATGTGTACAAAGGTGTGGATCACAGCGACTCTGAAGACTCTGAGAAGTCTGACTCGAGCGACAGCGAGTATCTCAGTGACGAGGAACACAAGCCAAAGAGCTCCACCCTGGATGACAAAGACAAAGCAGAGAGAAAAAGGCCCAAAGCAAACACAGAAGGAGAGATTAAGGAGGGAGGCACAGGGACAGCAGATAAAGTCACCCCTGAACCTCTGCTCAAAGACAAGCAGGGTAGCAATGGCCCGGATAGGGACCTACAGGACAAGCCCAGAACGCCCCAGTCACAGCCCCTTACTGACAAGCCCAAAGCCCCAGAGGAGGGCAGAGCAGCTGCGGCCACATCAGCCGCTGAACAAGACTCTGATTCTGAAAGAGAGCTGGTGATTGACCTGGGGGATGAACATGGAGGCCGTGACTCAAAGAGAGCAAGAAGAGAACCTGGAGCTTCTGCAGCTAAAGCTCCAAAAGAGTCTAATGTTGCCAAGTTAGAAGGTAAGTTTCACTTAGTTTGACAAAAAAAAAAAAAAAAACATGTTGTCCAACTCTTCTCCAGCACACATACATATAGAAATACAACTTTCTCTTCAGATGTTGTACAAAACAGCTTTTCATTTTAACCCACCGATTATTAAATATCGAAATTTCAGTGAAAGGCAAAAAATTCCATATCCTTTCAGAGAAATTTGATAAAACTCCTACTTAATTAACATATAACAAATACGACTTTGGTTTCTTAACATTCAAAGATGATCTCTAGTTTTAAAGTCGGCAGTTACTTTCACACATTCATTCCTTACAGAGTTCTCTTATTGTTTAGAATTGCACTTTTCATCATGGTTCACACTATTGCAAAAAAAAAAAAATCAATACTACAGAACTATATTGTTTATTCAGTTCCATGCATGAGTCATTCTTGCAATATTTCTAGCCTGTTAATCAGAATCCAACTCAATCACCAAAAATTTAGTCAGAGATTGGTGTGTGTTACCCTAGTGTGGCTAATTAAGCCTCAAATTGCTAGCCCCAAACTAATAGAAAAAAAGGATTTTAAAGGTCTAGTAAGCTCATTCAGTTTAACCATAAACCCCAAGATTTTTTCATTTTAAAACTTGAAATCTTAACTCCCAACTGCATTAACTCAAGTGACATCACCAGAATGTGGCTTTCCCTTTTTGCTTAATTTCCAGTTGCAAAGGACAAATAATCACCAGTAGACTCTACGAACATGACTTCAAGTCTAATTTTTGATTCAGCTCTCTTGATTTTACAATTTAGAAACCCAGGATTCCTTACTTTTAAAAAAAGTAATTTGTTTTTATTCCTGCTCAGGTAAAGTGCCTGCTGCTGCAGCCGCACCATCACGGGAAGCCGCCTCTAACCTGAAAGATTCTTCACAACCTGCCAGCACAGCAGCCCTCAACCTTGTTTCCCCTGTAACATCTGGTCAGGCCAGTGCCACCACAACCATCAGCGGTTCCACCAGTATCCCATCTTCTGCCTCCACCTCAATCTCTACAACATCGCCCGCACCAGCAGCTGTCAAGAAACAGCGCCCCCTACTGCCGAAAGAGACAGCTCAGGCCGTGCAGCAGGCAGTAGTTTGGAATCAAACTAAATTCCAGACGTCCTCTCAGAAGTGGCAAATGCAGAAGGTGCAGAGGCAGCAGCAGCAGCAGCATGGAGAGCAGTCAGTGGTGCAGGCACAGGCCCAGAGCCAGAGTCAGACGCGCAGCCCACAGCAGCTGCAGTCACAACAGCAGAACTCCTCCTCATCAAGCACCCGCTATCAGACCAGACAAGCAGTCAAGGGTACACACCAACATAATTTCATCTAAATATTAGAGTTAATACAATGAAATATGTATCAAATTATGTACAATTTCCCCTTTTTTGCTGTTATCCCCTGCAGTGCAACAAAAAGATCTGCCTCAGAGTGCTTCATCAACAGCTGCCCAGGTCACATCTGGGAGCTCCTCTTCTTTCATGTCAGGAGACTTGCAGATCCCCACAGTCTCAGCAGACGTGGCTGCAGACATAGCCAAGTACACAAACAAAGTGAGTTTGAATCCTCCGCTCTGCAATTTAATATGTGGAGTGAGAAAAGGACTGCGTTAGTGAGGCCAATTTCACTTCATATAAGTTGAATTACTGCTGAAGTAGTAAAACTGTTGACTAATATCGGGTTTTTGTCAAAATTCTGCAGATCATGGACACAATTAAAGGGACAATGACTGAAATCTACAATGACCTTTCAAAAAGCACATCAGGAAATACAATCGCGGAGGTAAATTCTGACATAGAAAGTGATGCTCATTAATGTACAATTATAACACCTGGCAAGTTTTGATCTGTATGAATTTTGCCACAGATTCGACGGTTAAGAATAGAGATCGAGAAACTCCAGTGGCTGCATCAACAAGAGTTGTCAGAGATGAAGCACAATCTTGGTAAGTTTTTCGACTTTAGGAATGTGTCTTGAGATATCCTGAGAGATGATTTATTATTGAACCAGTCCTTTCATAAATATGGTACAAATACAGATGTTTCTTTTCCACACACATTATGTGAAGTAAGTTATATTTTGTCTCACTTAAATGCAGAATTGACAATGGCAGAGATGAGGCAGAGTCTGGAACAGGAAAGAGAACGACTGGTGGCGGAGGTGAAAAAGCAAACAGAGTTGGAAAAACAGCAAGCAGTGGATGAGACTAAAAAGAAACAGTGGTGCGCCAACTGCAGGAAGGAGGCCATCTTCTACTGCTGCTGGAATACAAGTTACTGTGATTACCCTTGCCAGCAAGCCCACTGGCCAGAACACATGAAGTCCTGCACACAGTCAGGTAACATAAACACACTTATGACACACCTGTGTGTGCAATGCAAAGATTTAATTGTGCATCGTGCTTTGATAAAGTCAGTAACATCTGTTGTTGATTTATTTTGGGTGTTGAGATGCACAAAGCTGTCACATTGTGATTTGGATTGATGTAGTTAAGCATAGGTACTCAGATGGGAAAGCAGACAAAATTATAATTCCATCATTTATTGTTAAAAGGATTATAAGCCGGATCAATTGTGACCTACGGATACTTGTTTCTTCTCAGAGCCATTTTAGGCTGTTATTTCTCAGTGTGAATGCCTCCTCTGGTCAATGTTTATGCTACTGTTTCCTGTTCCCTATGAGGCAACCAGTGTTTACTCCTTAAGTACTATAACCCCAAACTAAACTGTTCCTTGACATTTAGCACACATTCAAGCTCTTTAATTGCCATTTACACAACAGTTACTCTGAAGCAGTTGTTGAAAATGAAACTCTTGTGCTTTTGCTCTCTCCAGCAAAGCTTTTCTAACGTACATAAAATAAAATCACACACAGCAATAAAAAAGGGAACAAGCAAAAGCTTACAAAAGAGCTTACTGTTGTAGATGATGTGATGTACACTAGGGATGAAGTAAAAAACATTTCTCAGGAAATTTGGTTGGATATTACAAAGGGACAGTTTTATTAATCAGAAAGTACTCTGTTCTGTAAAAGGAAAGGCTGCCACATTTAGTAGAGAAGTGTACATTTCATATTCCCTGCTATTAGGAATAATGCCTCTGCCAATGTTAACAAGGTTTATATTGACTTAGAAAATATTATTCTGTTGCCTGGGTTTTACTTGTGTAATATACAAAATGACATAATTTTAACTTTCAAACTCTCTAGAAAAGCTGCTTCTCTTAATTAAGCTGAAAATTTTCAGCTTTTGTAAATTGATTCTTTTCAGATAGGTTTTACTTCAGTTGGTGGTGAAACAAGAAAAACTTAATTTTTTATCCAAAAAAAATACTTCAGAAGGTCCTTCTTAACACTTTAGATATTTACGCTATTGGCTTGCATTTAACAACAAATGTATAAATACAGCACACACAAGAAGTCATGCAGTATCTCAAGTTCTCATTTTTATGTTTTACTTTTTCCTACAGCCACAGCCTCACAGCAGGAGCCAGAAGCAGAGCCCAACTCAGACCCTTCAGTAAAATCATCAGGCCACTCTCCTGCCTCACAGACCCTGCCTTCAGCTGCAGGATCCATATCAGACAAAAGCAACTCTCCCACATATATGGACAAGAGCAAAGACAGTGCTGGAGTTACTGTAACCTAACTGCTACACTACAGATACTCTTGCACATTTTGCAAGGCTGTGGAGCTTGTTGCATCCATCTTTAAGCCTGCAGGCCCGCACCTGTGTGACAAATCACTTTGATTTTTCCATTCCATGTGTACATCCTCTTGGTGAACAGATTTTTGGTTTGTCTCTCATTTCTTACAGTTTCCACAAGTCTGTGTTCAGGTGGATTCACCATGTGAAAGTAGTCTGTCTTAAGAAATAAGATGTGAGTCTGTATGTTCTCATACTGTAGTTTTATTAAAGCTCTGTTACCACTTTGTTTCAAGTCTGAACAAGATTGTATCAACCCACAGAATATTTGCTACATAAAAACTTTCAATGCTGCTCTTAAGTATGTCATGGCTGTTTGTATTGTGTTGATCGCTGTCCATGTTATGAGACAAGAAAACAACAGTCAACAGTTGATTTACCATGGTGCCATCAGAGGTATTTTGAGTTATGCAAGTTTCATCTTTTATATTTTAAATCATGTCTGCTTCTCATAGACTGAGGTATTTTGAGTAATACAAGTTTAAACATGTTTTGAACTATGTCCTTTTCATGTCAGCTGTGGCATTTTTGGCTCATACCAGTTTTGTATTGTAGTTCCACATTGTAAAGACCTACATTTAAAAAATATGTGATTTATCAAAAAGAACTAAAAAATTTAAACTGTACAGAGTTTTTGTAAGAAAGTACCTGAACAATATTTATAGTGTTATATGTTTTTATAGTATGTTTAATGAAATCACATTTCTATGTGTCTAAACAAATTTATTTGAAAATAAATTACTTCACATGAATGTCAGCTCTGAGCAAAGTCTCCGTCAAACCGGTAATCCAAAGCTGATGTAAATCCTGATCAGACTGTGTCAAAGAACTAGGCATAAATAGAAACTGCATTTTGGCTGGATATTATTTCCTGTGAGCATGTCTGTTTTGAGCTTGTGTCTTGTTCGTGTTTACATACTGTACATACAATAAATGGAATCGTGAAGAAAAAATACAAATAAAAAAAATGCTCGGATCATTTTGGTGCGCTGCCCCTTGATTTATTAATAGTGTCAGACCTCTTTTGATTGGAAATAAGTACAAATCAAACGATTACCGATAAACTGAAAATCTCGTCGCAGAAGAAACCACGGTACTTTACTTTCCGCCTCCGAGCAGTTCTCGCGAGAGTAATTACCAGCAAAGTAGAGAAAATGGAACCTTGTGCTAGTAAAGCTAGCTGAGCGAATCGTTTAGTAATTGGAAATTAAGCATTTGTAAGAAAGGTATGCTTTCAGCTTTCCTCACGGTCTTAATGTACACGACTGCGACATTTGATTCTTATACCGGTATCGTCAGAGACAATTAGCTGCGAAGCGAATCGCATTTCTTGTCATGTAGTGTAGCAGCTAGCTGAATTAGCCTCAGAGAACAATGTCGGTCGTCGGGAGAAAGAACTCCTACATTCCCCTCGGATATCTCTTGAGTGTTTGAGGTGCTACATGCAAAATTCGTTTCGTTTTCGCACTTTTACACCTGACTGAGGTCTGGTATTGAAACTAGTAAGGACTTTAGTTCCGTCCTTCGTTAGGTAACGAGTGTCAGTTAAATTTAGGTTACAGGGGTAAGACGGACTTTCCACCCACGTTTACTTATTTGTCTCGTTGATGACAATTGGCAAAAAGAATCACCTGTAACTGGTTGATATGGCAATATTAGCACCAGATGTAACGGCTGCGTTTAGGTCAAATATTTAGGCCTTAACACAGCAGCCAAAAGGTGGGATAATGTCCAATTTGTGTTTTAAAATATTTGGATACAAGCAAAAATATGGAATTGAGCAATCTGGGATTAATATCATTGGCGTCAACAGTGGCAGTGACTAATTCTATCATGTATTACCTAATAAATCTTATTTTATACTTAAAATTAAAATTAAATTAAAATTTAAAATGCACCAAGTTCTTATTTAAATTTTATTTTCACAATGGGTAAAAATATTTAGGTTGTTTATATTGACTACCTCTCTTACAGTCACAAGAAGTGGAATATTATATTCTGTTTCACGTGTCAAATGTTAGTGTTGATATTAGATCGGTCAGTCTACTAATAAAACCTTCTCATCTTCAACCAAAAGAAGTGCATCATTTAAGCTCCAGGTGAAATTGACTAAGTCTGGTTCATAGATTAAATTACACACTCAAGGTTTTTTCCCACCAAATTGGCTCTGGTTCTTGAACCAGTTTGTTCATTTGACATTCATTTGTTTTTAGAAGAAAACCTTCTATTTTTTGGCTCCAGTAGCAAACCAACTTTCAAGTCCCTCACTAGTTTATCCTTGGTTGAAATGCTACAAATGAGGTAAAATTAGATGTTTAAACCAGAACAAAATTGGTTCCATGCTCATGGAAAAGGCCCATCAGTTCCTCAGTAGCTGAAATAAATACAGTCTAATACAAACGCTCTGTAATGAGTCCTACTCTTGACAATAATGATGCTTCAGTCAGGGTTGTTGGGGAACATCCACCAGTTGCTTGAAGCAGTATCACCGATCAAAATGAAGCTTTAAATCAGTTGTCATTTATAGTTGTCAGTTATTAATGACCTTATAAAAACACCTTTAAACTGTTGAAAGAATAATAACACTTATTTTTCTCAGTTCAAAAAAGAGGTTTAAACTAAAAAGTTAGTTATAAACTGTAAAAAAAAAAACAACAACAAAAACATTTAAAACATAAATAAAACCAACACAAAGTTTTGTAATCGTTTCTCAATCACAATCAGACTGGTAAAGTGTTATGATAAATCTTTGTACCTTTTTACTGACTTCTAATTTAAATAGGATTCTTCTGTGTTTGTACTTAGGTGCAAAGAGAGAGAAGTGGAATGACAAGTCTGGAAAAAGATTGAGGTAGCCATCTGCTTGGTTGTAAAGGCACCTGAGTTTGTGCATATAACCCTCATGCAACCAGTCTAGTAGTAAGCATTTGTTATACCTTGGTTTCTATGAAATCGTATCTTTTTGCTTTTGACAGCCTAGTTCCCTATGGTTGTAAGGATGGACCCAGTGGAAAATAACAGCTTCACTGATGATAATAATTCAGGTAAAGCAAAACCTCTTTGTCTAAATGGGAAGACTGTTGCTATAAAAATAATAAATTGTATTTTGACTCTGTTTTGTCAAACCTGTTTGTTCCTGTCTTTCTACAGAGGAACAGCAGAACCAGCCAGAAGGTGCTGAGTCGAGTGGTAGGCCATCCTTGTCTAAAGTTAAGAAGTCATGGGGCTTCAGACGAACCACCATCGCTAGAAGAGAATTCTTGGATGAAGTTGGAGACCTAGCTCACAGTCCTCCACTTGTGCGCAGAGGCAGAGGTCGTCGAACCACCCAGACACCCCAGGTCACTCCAGAACCCCCCCAGAGAGGTAATCAAGCAACTAGGAGTGTCATAGAGGAACTGGAGTGGTCTGCCCCATCCTCTCCTGTTTCAGAGGAGAGCAAGTCAGCCTCAGAAGCTTCTGCAGGAGGGATGCCTGACCCCAGCTTATGGCAAGATTTTGGGTCTGCCTTTCACACTGCCTTTTCACTGCTCGGTGGAAATGAGGGTTTGTCCCTGGAAATGCCAGATGCACTTGCAGTCCCTGACGTTTCAGAAGGCACTGATGCCACTGAGGCCCCTCCTCCACAGGCCTCAGATGAACCTGAGGTGCTTGATAACATGGATTCTGTTGATGACATGGATATTTTGCAACCTGTTGCTCCTGCTAATGTGGCAGTTGAGGAAAATGATGATGTAGTGTTAATCTCTAGCCAAGAAGAGGACAGTGATGAAATGACTCTGATACAGATTAAGGAGCAGCTGGCCTCTAAGGGTCGGCAGGGAGACGCAAGGGGTAGAGGGGGTAAAGGTGGAAAAGGAAAGGCCAGAGGAAGAGGAAGAGGTAGAGGGAGAGGGAGGGGAAAAGGTAGAGCAAGAGGCAGAGGGAGAGGCAGAGCAGTGGACTTTCAACCAAGCATTGCAGATGATGAGGACAATGATGATGAGGTGGGGTTTGTTGATCTAGCTGAAGAGCAGCTGCAGCAGTTGCAAGAGGAAAAAGTAAATCTACAACACAGTCCTGCTAAAATTGAGATATCACCTGCTCACTCAATCAGTCTGAGTCCTCCTCAGCAATTAAATTCAGACTGCATGATCATAGACTCTGATGTAGACCAGATTGCTGTTGTAGCTCCTGGCCAGTGTGATGATGCACCAGAGGAAGAGAAGAAAGATGACGTAAATGTGGCGGGGCATTCAGGCATGTCGGACACTAAGGGTTATGACTCAGATGCTCTGTACTGCATCTGTCGACAGAGGCACAATAACAGGTACTTGCTCATTTCTGGTAACAAGATCCCTTGGGCTTTGGTGGCTTTAACACCTCAAACATCTGTCAGTTTCACTTCCTCAAAACTGCTGTCCGTTCCCTTCCTCTAGGTTCATGATCTGCTGTGACAGTTGCCAGGAGTGGTTCCATGGCGACTGTGTTGGCATCACTAAGACAAAGGGCCGTGAAATGGAGAGGCAAGGGCAAGAGTACATCTGCCCCCCTTGCACTGCAAAGAAGCAGAGCCAACTTCAACCTGATCCTCAGCCAGAGCCCAAGCCCCTGCTTAGCTTCCCTGAATGCTTTTCGCTTAGTCACTCCAGAGAAGAAGGGGCGGGACATGAGGAGCAGCAGGCCCTCAAGGTTAGAACTGCATTTAGAAAGCCGGTGATTTTCACAAGGTTTAATACCCTTGGTCACATTTAAATATAAGCACCCTTACATTTTGTCTGCAGCACCAGTAATTTCCACGTTACAGTAAATTTGTGATACATCATCTCAGTATTACATTAGTATTATTTGTCACTGGCTGATTTGCATGAAGGAAGTCTGGTCTTAGAGTCTAAGATGAAAATCTGGTTTCAGGAGACTGTAGTGGTGGTGGAAGAGGCTCCTGTGATGGGGCCAGAGCTCGCACCTGAAGCTGAGATGGAAATGGACAGCTCTCTTCCTCTCTGCATTGGACCTGGGTGCTCCAAACAAGCTTTACCAGACTCTGTTTACTGTGGCACTGATTGCATCCTTCAGCATGCTGCCGTCACTATGAAGACTCTTTCTGTCCCTAAGGTGCCCAAGTCCAGAGGACGGACACAGAGAAAAGCTGCTAATGTCAGACCCACTGCAAAGGTACGTAATTTCAATGGTGAGACTAAGAAACAGTAGTAGAGATGGGTAATATATTTTGTTAAGGCTTTTTTACATTTTGAGTCTAATTTAATGGAACCAGAGTAAAACTATTATATACTGTGAAGTATTTTAGTTTCTGACAAATATTTTCATCACAGGGTCAGAGGGCAAGTAGGATGTCTCTAAGATTAGCAGAAAAGGCTGAAGAGGAAGGTGAAGAGAAGGAGGCAAAGGAAGATCATGGAGAGCAGAGGGAGGCTGCATCTCCCTTAGCCTGTGACCCCAGTCTCACAGACGTTCAGCCTGCTTCCCTACCATCGTCTAAGTTTTACTCAGCGTGTATGTATCATTCGCTACTCATACATGAATCACAGCACTACGTAACACAGTCATACACAAGCAGGCACACACTTAATCACATTCATAAACACACTCTTTCTCTGTTTCTGGGATGGCTGATAAGTGGCAAGGGTCAGCAATGGGTAAGTATGTTTGCTTTTAAAGTTTCAGTCAATTCTAAATGCCCAAAGTATCTTGAAACAATATTGAGTGACACACTCCTTCATACCATTTTCAAAACTGGAAGCTGCACCACACAGTGTAGTTGGAAAGCTTTAAAATGTTTGGTATCAGTGTATAAAAACACTGTTCTCGTGCGGTTTGCAACCTTGCAAAGGTCTTTTCCAAAGTAACAAGGTTCTTAAGAATATACATATGCGCTGCAGAACATGATATTCAGTCACTGACTGATCATCATGAGTTGGAAGAAGCTTAAGTTGGTAAAAAAGGAACCCTATCAACCCATTTGTCTATTATTCTTGAAACA
This sequence comes from Acanthurus lineatus, assembly GCA_029814665.1. Classification (NCBI taxonomy): domain Eukaryota; kingdom Metazoa; phylum Chordata; class Actinopteri; order Acanthuriformes; family Acanthuridae; genus Acanthurus; species Acanthurus lineatus. Next base: position 19,487,555 of record JAPZDV010000002.1, on the reverse strand, counting down.
TATTTTGAGTATGAAGGAAACAAGGCTTAGGGTGTGTTTCCCACCATAACCCTAAGCACACACAATGTTTTCACATGCTCAACGCGGCAGGACGAATACACACACAACATTGCTTCTCATTTGAAATATTAATCAGCTTCATTATTGTAGTTAAATCATGTCTTATAAAAATCATTTTAACAACCTTGATAATCAAAAGAGTTTTCACATCATGCATAAAATTGTTTTAACAACCTCTATGATCAAAAAAGTTTTCACATCATGGATTTGTAGACCTTTAAATATCATGTTTGAAAGTTATTTCTGTCAATCTGCTATGTAACAAATTAATAACTTAAGTATACAATTTGCTTTAGGGATTCTTGTGTGCTCCAGCTGAATAATTAGGTGCACTGTGCATCTGGCTAAAAGGTTTCACTTTGTGCTGAGAGAACGATTATACACAGATACAAAGAAAAGCTTTACACACAAGGATCTACACACAAAGATCTGCACACTGTATTTTATCACACACAACACACTGGAGGCCTGAAGAAGGTCTGTGCCCTAACACTTGAAATTGTTGAAATAGAGTGGACATATCTTGGTGAAGGTAAATGACAATCTCACAGGATCATTTCCAAAAAATATTTTTTCAGGGCTAGTCAGGCAAAGTATTTACTGATATCATGCACTACTTCTGAATACCACCGTTTTCCTTTTTTTTAAGCCTGCTTTACGATGTTGAGCCACAATGTTAGCAAGGCACTTCACTGTTTTTTTCAAATGTTTCATCTTTTCAAGCGATTACTGTGATGATCAAGCCGCAGCAGCACAGTCTTTTATAGTCTTATGCCTCTTTCAGGCAATGTCTCATTTAAAATTTTTTTTTGGTAATAACAAAAATAATTTAGTGAACAAATTAAACTTATTGCTGCACTCCATGAAATCCACTTAGTAACATATATACAGCAGAACATTTTACAACTTTTCTTATGCCTGTGTTATGCTCAAACTTTCCATGAATCTCAGAGAAAACATCAAGTCTCTTGATGCTGCAACTTATAGTGCCTTATTCATCAACATTCAACATAAAAGACACAGTCCTAGACCAGTTATTGCACAGACACATCAATATTAGCTCCAAAAGGATTTCCAATGAATAGGGACTGGTCAGCTGGTACAGAGGAGGAGGTGTGACACCTTGCTGCCGCAGAGATGCAGAGAGGACTGGAGGATTCATCATGGCAGATGCTAGAATGAGGTTCTACCTGGGCGTCACGGAACAGTGAGTGTGAGACTTGTCACCACTTTTTTCATGAAGATGTCCTCAAAGTGTCAGCAGAACATCAACAGAAAAATACTCCATCCCTCTGTGCCTCTGAGACTTCACCCTTGTGGAAATGAAGAAAGCTTTCAGTTCACCACACATGCATACAAACTGTAGGGATAAGAGATAGGCATCTCTGTAGTAGCGTCTATTGTTAAACCCTACATAGGTCATATTAAGTTACATTTAGTTCTGTGGCTTTAACATTCCCGTATGCATCCACATTCTCTATAAAAACACATCGGCAGCAAACAAAACCGATCATCTCTGTGGTTTCCTTCAAGCACTGACCAAGAGTCAGCTTCCATACCCCTTCTATCCGAACCTGTTACTACTGTGGACTTTCAAATTCAAACAACAGCAGTTTCATATTACATTTACAAGTACACTGTCTAGTTAAAGTATACAACATAAAGGTTCATAAAGTAGACACAAGGTCTTCTTTTTGTTTTATAGTCTGATTATCATCAAATACAGTTGCTCGACACAGTTGCCAATGTGAATTATTTTTAGGGGAAAAAATGGTAAAATTGACAGTATACTGTAACAACACACATTTCTGCATTCCCAATGAGTTAATCACATTTTATTCTAAAAGCTAAAACACATGAAGCTACTTTGTTTAAAAAACCTGCTGCAGGTATTGTGAAGGGCCCTTGGAAATAAGTAAAAGTCACACTTTAGTGCAAGGTGATTTCCAGGTCATTTCCCAAAAAAAGATGAGATGCTGTCTGAAACAAGCAAAACAGAACAGAGCCCATGTAGTGATATTCTTTTATGTGATCAGGTGTTTCGAAAAGTGGTAAACCTTGTTCCATCCATGCTTGCAAACTGAACCTCTCAAGGATGCCACTTTCCTCATGATTACATGTATAATTTTAACAGCTGTTGTCTGAGCCCTCTGCAACTTCCTTAGGGCCATTTCAGACCAATCAGACATTGTGGTGATCACCTCAGATTTGTGCTATGTAGGAAGTGTCCTTCTATTGGTTAATGCTTCTTAAGTCTCTGTACTCCCTTACTCCCTTATGGCAGGGTTGTTCTACTCTGCTCAGTCTGATCAGCTGATTGACTACTGCAGCATGACATCAGGCTGTTTTCCTCCAAAAGTTGATTCTGCTTTATCCTCAGCCCCAGCATTTGGCATTGCTGCAGCCTCACCAGACTTGTCACATTAAAATAAATGTAAGAATTTGAGTTTTCACTTTAGCATCTGAATTGGTCTGAATGAGCCCCTAGTCTGTGGTTTCCCCTATCAATGGCATCAAATTTGGAATAAAAATTTTGAAAAATCAATGAAGATGAGTCAAAATATGAAAGATGCTGTCTTTGTGCTATTTTCAATTAAGTATTTGTCAAAAAAGGATTAGCAAGTTAGCACATTGGGATTTTTTTGTTTCACACAGCATCTCAGTGTTTTTGGGATTAGGAACCCCTGTTGCCCCACAAAAAGAGTAGAAAAATCAACTGTGTTTTAAAGGCAGTGTTATTGTGAAGGCAGTCCTTGCTTGCAACTAAAACACTTCCATTCATTTTAAAACCACAAAAAGGTTACATTGTGTTGCTTTAGACAGTAAACAATTGTCAATCCCATTTCCCTAAACAACAGTGAAAACTGTGGGGCACTTTGCTCTTTAAATATTCCTGCCACTCTTGCTTGTAGTGCTTAAAATATAAATACATAAAAATGCTAAGATATTAGAAACATATTAACTGTTGAGATATACTGATGGCAAAAAGAACTAACACTACAATTAGATACAGAAAAATAAAGACAACAAAATCTTTTTCAATGAAAATGAAAACTGAGGTTACAGTAGCTGTCAGTTCTTCACTGTTTGAGGCCGCTTGGAGCCAGTGAGCCTCTGAATGTGCAGCTCTCAGGTGCTCCCACATTTCCTGGGGTTGGCCCTGACTGAGCTGCTTGCTCTCATCAGGTAGAGGTCACATCTTCCACGGTGCTGCAGAGTGTCTCAAAGGTTCACAGTGGGGTTCAGGTCAGGAGATGTTGCAGGATGGCACTGCACCTACTAACCTGCAGGCCTCAGTGTTTGTAAGGCCTGGTGGACAAAGGAGTTACCCTGATGAATGGTGGTGTCACAGCACATGCTTTGTTACAGTTTCATATCTGCATTACATGAACTCACGGAACTCAATCAACTAAGTGTGGCCTTTATTAGGATTCAAATTACAGCCTTGAAGAAGACATGAGTGTATTTTGCTCCTGCTGGAACTCAGAAGTATCTCCATCGATCATCAGTGTGAATATAAGTTGCAAGTTTTGGTTCTGGTTGGAGCATAAGACAAATTGCCAATTTTGTTTTGAAAACTATCATTACTCTCCAGAAATGTTTCTTTTCCATCAGTATATATAGTATTAGTTGTTAATTCTACAGCAAATCCAATAAGAAAAATACTAGCTTCATATTTAACTAAATTTAAATGACTTTTGCACCCTGCCAAAACATAACTTGAAATTGAACCTGTTCCCACCTGGTTTTTCAATCTGTTCTGAGCAATCTGATCTCAAGTGGACAGTGCTTATCGCGTGTGTTCCCACCTGGTATCAACATGCATCTCCAAATGTGTCTCTGGTGACCTTTTGTGCTCAGATCTTGCTCCCCTGCTCTATATGCAAACAAACACAAACATTATTTCTGCTTGTAGAGACAAATTGTGTTGTTGTTTTTTGCCTGTGGGAGGCAGCAATGCACTAAACTGCATCTAGCTGACCGGAAAAACAAAGCAGAAGACTCTTCCTGTCTGCAGGATATTAAAAGCTGAAGTAGTGGGTAAAACAAAACAACTTAGTTGACAAAGCTGTTTTAGTCTGTGTCTCATCATTAGTCCATCCTCGCGAATCCATCGCTCTCGATAATGTTGGCATGTTATCAGTTGTTATGGCTGCTGCTTGTTGTCTCACACTTATATAATGCTGTTGTCGCGGGGGGGGTGAGAAGTACTTGCGCTTACACAGACATCAGTTGAGTGGGCAGTCCCTCAGTGTGGCCCAGACGGATTGCTGTTCCTGCTGCTAAAAAATGTGGCCACATGCGGCCCATACCACCTCCGAATGCGGTTTGAGTGATCCAATCTCAAATGTGTCCTCAATATGTCTTTGGTGCATTCCTATCTGTGCTTAACACTGTCCACTTGTGATTGGATCACTAAGGACGGATTGAAAAAATAGATGGGAACAGGGTCATAGTCTTAATAAAAAAGCAACAAAAAAACAAGCATAATTTCAAAATACAAACATTTCCATTTTTAAAGGAAAAAGATATAAAGGTGATGAACAGTCATTGAAATGGACGGGGTATGATCATTACATTGGTTTCCAAAAATCATGGTGTTTGAATTTCCAATCAGTCTTTGCTCATACACTCCATAGACTAATGAGCAAAACACGAGTCTTCTAATACTCAACAGTCTGTACAGTGAATTTCCTTTGGTGATGACCTGTCTGGTCTTTCTGTCATAAGTCTGCTGCAGGTCTGTGTATTTCTTTGACCAAAGACAGACAGACAGACACATATACACACAGCATAAAGGAAGACGCTCGTCCTTCATTTGACTTAACACAGAATTGAGCATTATAGCACCTTCCTGTAGGGTTGCACGGACTTGTGGGCATTTCTATTTGTACTGTAGAATGTGTGTGCTCTAAAACAATTAGATAATGCTGTTTTATTACTGATTTGAAGTTTTTTTTTCTGTAACACCATTCCCTCTTTTAATTTACTTTCTTCAGTCACTTACTTGAACACCACACCAGTTTCTATGAGCCAGGGAGGAGGGGCCAAGTTGAAATTTTGTGTTAGAAAACAGTAACTTGTCATGCCCTTAACATGAAACTTAAGCCATGGAGAAAGAAAACATATGTTTGATCATAATGGTTGTAAGTCTGTGATCTCTTTAGCTTTATTTTTTCTGTGATTTTGGAAGCTGCGCACACTACACAAAGTGGCATTAATGAGGCATCACATGCATCATTCCCACTTGTTTGTTTGGACAATCTATATGGCAAGTTAGGCTGGCACTCAGGCCATCAGGCCCTGACGATTTCAGTGTCACACATATTTCACAACATTATTATAACAAGAATTTAAATCATTAGAAACTAAAGAGGGCTAACAACACAAAATGGAAAACAAATGCATAGAGAACAGGATTTGTTTCAGTCTTGTTATAGTGATTCGCCGAGCAACTCCTGGTGTTAGCAAACTTTTTTCTCCCTTTTTTGTGTTTTTGGGCATTTTTGTAGCTTTTTGCAAAAAGTGGACAGATGAAAAAATGATGAAGAGGACTGAAACAAAAGTCCCATTCTGGACCTGAACTGGAGATGTTTCTTTTCACGTTCTGGCCTTTAACTCCTAATTTTCAGGGGTACTGCTGTTGCTTATCACCTGCAATTAGGTACACACTGCATATGCTAGATGAGAGAGCTGCTGACTGTGAGGCTCACACTACATTTTTCTTTTCTTCTAATAAGAAAGTCATTCAAAAACTTGCGCTGCTTCATTGTCTTCCTCCTCTACCTTGAGTTAAAATTTCATAGGTTGGTGAAAAATTGCCTTGGTGAAATATTGTATCCAGCCAAACCATCATAGAAGGCGTGAGAGCAGCTCTCATTCAGTGCTGTTTATGTTTATCAGACCTTTCAAACCAGTGTCAGAAAGTTTCACTCCACTCTGTCAAAGATATGCCCCAGCTGAGCACAGTGCTAGCTTTGTTCATACAACTGCCAAAGGATTAAACCAATCATTGGATGTTTTTACAGTGTGGTGTGAAGTCCTGTCATGGTCGGCAGGGATTACACCTAGTTTTACATACATATTGGTACATTAAAATGGGATGTTTTAATACAGAAACCATAAATATTGCCACTAAAGGTATATGTAAAGCCACTTTTCTTGTTAGTGGGACAAGATTTCAAATTTAATCTATTCTAATATAACTAAACTCTTTTCCAACCGATTGTGGTATCACCACATGATCTAGTTAACTGGCATGGGAAAGGCATGTGATTTCTGTTTATTGGCTTCAGTGTTTGCTGTCAGTCTGAGATCATAGCAGATTTTTTCCCCTGTAGTTCAGTTCACACGCGATATTGTTTAATGCTTATTTGGAGAAGTCAACTTAGTGAAAGTGTTAGGTTACTGCAATACATATCAGGTTGAAGCCTGAATCCATTCTTTCATTTTTTCTTTTGGACCTCCTTACCTCGCTTTCTCAGTCACAAAGTTTGAATTGCCTGAATATGTTTCTGAGTGGTAAAATACTTTGAATACCTCAACATTTAAATGTAAATCATGAGCACCCTCTACTGGCCAAATAAATAACATGCAACCCCAGACACCACACCACTGACAACGGCCAGTAGTAGAGCTTCTGCCTCTGGTGTATTTTTAATGTTTGTCTCCTTTTCAACTTCCTTATACTGATGTGAGATAGTCCAGATCATAGAGCTTCACATATGGTATACTAAATATTATACATGTTTTCTCCAGAATTCTCATTTTCAATGTGAATTCAACACAAATGATACCCACTACAGCAGTGTTGTGTCGTTGCATTTGCCATTTTTACCGTAGAGTATGCTCACACAGTGAAAAGACCCACTCTGACTGGCATGAAGACATATAGCACATATTCCCTCTGAAAACCTCATCTGACTGTTGCCTTGAACGACAACCAAGTGTATAGCAACTATTCAGCCTGATGCATATTGATACTGCTTTTTTGTTTGGAAGAACAAAATTCCACATTTTAAGAAATTTTCTCAACTGCCCTCTTGGAGGGAGTTAGATGTGAAGATGGTTACCACCCGTGTGTCTACTAAATACAAGGCCCATAGCTAGCAGCCACTAGCATAATGCTTCAGGAAGTCACTGCTCTTGGTCAAGTAGTTCTGTACACTATCAAGCTATCTATTTACTGTGTAGTTGTGGGAGTTTTTATACCTTTTCATCTACATCATGGCAAGGGAGTGCATTGATGTATTTCCCACAATCTTGAACTGTTGCTTCAAGGACAAACAAAGGTTGAGTTAAGTGCACTGACAACTCAAGAGTTCTTGTACAGAGTTAAATGCCCTCGAGGATGATGTAACCTCAAACTCTCATCCTGAATACATGAGGTTGAAATCATGTGGTGAACTTATGTTTGACCTAAAAATCCATTGACTCATGACTGTCCGTGGCACATGGTTTAAAAATGATGCATAAGAGCTTTGGTTCTCAACTTGGAACAAGGATTTTGCCTTTTATGACAACTGAAAAATCTATCCATAAGATACACTGTACAAATAATCTTTCAGTCTATTTTTTTGCAAGGTTGTAATAATGGCTCCATGGCTGGCAACTTCAGTCTGTAGGTCATTTGTTCCACTACTTTGGTTCTGTCTAAAACTTTTCCAGTTATTGGATAAATTGTTACAAGAGTTTATATAGACTCTCTCGGTTCTCAGAGGATGAAACCTGCTGACTGTGGTAATCTCCTGATGTTTCCTCTAGTGCAGCCACAAGGTTGACAATTTTGTTTTTTTAAGTAAAATTTCTTTGTTTCTGAAAAGATGACATGACTGCAGTGACACACAAATTCCTGTTCCCTTAAGGATGAATTTTACTGACTACAAAATCTGTTGTTGCACTTTCATATCAACTTTTGTTTATTAAAGGAGGCCGAAGATCACATCCATGGAAGTCAAGTTTTATGTTTAGGCCTTGTAATAATCAGGGTTGGAATGAAATAAAATAGAAATCTTCTCAGATTCTCAGATATCTAAGAAGTACTTTGCAAATAAGTAACCCCTCAGATTTGATATGAGATGAAAAAATTACTTTGCACTTAGCTGCTGAACTGGAAAAAAACAGTCTGCTACACTCTGCTACACCAGCACGAGTTTTAGGATTAAAACCACTTGGAATTTAAAACCTAGTCTTCATCACCTTTTCAAATTAAAAATGAATGAAGATATTCTCGGCACATTTTAGAGAAATATATGATCATGCACAAGGAAGGAGCACAACTAGTTTTTTTTTTATAAGATACTTAAGTAATTTGCCTTGGTGTCATGGTACATAGAGGTGAAAAAAACAATATAAGAAAAGTGAAGTAATACTGTAAAACTCTAGAATTATAAATAAAAAATTGAAAATTCCAAAATGAAGAGCTGTACAGAGTTTTAAGAGAAGAGGATGGTTCGCACAGAATGAGACTGAGAATGGAAAAAATTTACAGTTTTAAGAAAAAACTGTACAATTTAGTACTATATTATGGCAGAATATAATGGTCGTGGACAAAAAAAAATATGAAGAGAAGAAAGTTTTTTTAAAAAATTTATAAAAGGAGAAAAAATTCAAAATATTTAGAAAAAAGTAGGGCTGTTGAAGTTAACGTGTTAATAACGCGTTAACTCAAACTCCTTTTAACGGCACTAATTTTTTTAATGTGTGATTAACGCACACACGGTCTGTGCCTTGCCAGCTCCTTCCTGGTTTCAGGAAGTGGCGCTAAAATAACATTACAAATGGTTACAAAGCAGAAATTGATACAAAAAAGGGACTTTTAAATGGAAAGTTAAGCTTTAAAGTTTTGCCCAATGGTTCTCTGGTCAAAACAAAAGTAATTTGTATTTATTGTAAATGTGAACTAAGTTACCACTGGAGCATGTCTGGTCTTACATACCACATGATGGCCAAGGAATTATTATTGTCCTCTCCAATTGTTCCTAGAGTATAAGAAACACAATAAATATCTCGTTAAGGTACATATAGAGCAGGGTAAAAAAAAATGCAATTAATTTGTGCTTAATCGTGCCTTAACTCACTACACTAATTAATTAATTAATTAATTAATTAATTAATATCTTTAATCGACTGACAGCCCTAATTTTAACCTATTGAATCTTAGGATGTGGTAGTGAACCCTGAATGAAAAGATGTTTTCTGATTTGATATTTAAAAAAAAAAAAAAAATAGGGTCCTCTCCGCCATTCATGGGCAGGGAGGATGGTGTTCCATTAGCTGCTAACTAAAATCATTCCCAAAGTTTGTTTCTATTGCACTTACGGATATGGTGTAATGCTAGACTTGCTGCTCTCCATCGCTGCTCTGTGACAAAGACCATCACGTGTTCATATGGTGATGTCAAGATGAAGGAGGGGACTGCTAACTGCAGCCACTGACAGGAAGTTAGTTAAAATTATCCAGTCACTTACTTTTACTTTAACTACCATTATATCCACTTTACAACCATACATGTCATCAGACACAGCAGCTGCCAACTAGTGGAAGCGCATACACAGCAACTGCCAACTAGTGGAAGGCACATAGTTTATAGATTAGCAGTGTGTGTGAAGCTGCAGGTGCTACAAGGATTTTAACCAAATGAAGACAAGGTGTGAAACAAAAAAACTATTAAATTCTAATCTCAGTGTTTATCCATACAGAAACAAAAGGAATTTATGATAAAATACAATATTTTAATATATTATGAATATTGGTTTAAAGAATTTCTACTTTGTTTCTATAAAGCCTATTACACAGCTTTGGTCTAGTAATGAGTATTCATAACCAGTGCAGCTTACAACATTACAGAAAGCAAGAGGGACTGGAAGGATAAAATCTTTGTGCCCTGTGGAAGAAAGTATTATTTTTGACACAGGTGACACAGTAAATTACATGTTGATAAAGTTTAAGGTAGCTTTTGCTGTGTATCTCATACTGCTGGCACAAGTTTGCCCTTGTCAGTTGATCAAGCATGTTAAATCAGCAGTGGAGCCTGTTGGTTAAAGAATCACGACAAAAGGTTATTCAGCTCAGGCAAAACAGTACACAAGAGGAGAGACTCAAGTGAGGAAAGCAATACACTAGTACACACAGAGACTCTCCTAAATTTTCATCAATCACTCCCATACACAAATCATCAAAAGACAAATATGAGACAGAGATCAACATTTCAGCTTTCATTTCCAGGTATTTACATCTGGGTCTGATACACAACTTAGAAGACAGCACCATTTGTTTGAACCCACCCATTTTTCACGTGAGAAAAGGTATCGGAACATGTGATTGACAGGTGTGCTTTGTCGCCCAGGTGTGTCCTATTATATTTATTATTCAAAAAATAAATGAATGTTGAATGTCTACGATCAATTTCATTTTTTGATTTGGGTTTTGCCTGTGCAGACTGCATTTATAGTTAGAGGTGTGACCAACATGAAAACCAGAGAGCTGACTACGGGTGAAAAATGAGCAATTGGGAAGCTGAGAGAAGATAGAAATCAATCAATCAGAGCCATTGCACAAACATTGGCCATAGCCAGTTCAACCATTCAGAATTTCCTGAAGAAGAAAGAAACCACTGGTGTACTAAGTAACAGACATCGAACAGGTAGACCAAGGAAAACAGCAGTAGTTGACAACAGACACATTGTGAGAGCTGTAAAGAAAGACCCTAAAACAACTGTTAGGGACATCAACTACAGCCTGCAGAGGGCAGGAGTGAAGGTATCATAATCTACTGTTTGCTAAAGACTTCATGAACAAAACAAGCAGAGGCTACAACAGAAGATGCAAACCACTCATTAGCAAGAAGAATAGGAAGGCCAGACTGGAATTTGCCATAAAGTACAGAGATGAGCCACAAAAATTCTGGAACAAAGTTTAATGGACAGATGAGACAAAGATGAACTTTTACCAAAGTGATGGAAAGGCTTAAGATTGGAGAAAGAAAGGATCTGCTCATGATCCAAATCACATATTTATTACATTCATCTGTGACACAGTGGAGGTAATGTCATATCTTGGGTTTGCATGGCTTTTTCTGGGACGGGCTGACTAATCTTTGTTGATGATGTAACATGATGGCAGCAGCAAAATGAACTCAGAAGTCTACGGAAATATTTTGTCAACCAATTTAAAAAAAGATGCAACCAAACTGACTAGGAAATCCTTCATTGTGCAGCAAGATAATGACCCAAAACACTGTCGAAAAACAAAGGAGTTCATCAGGGGCAAGAAGTGGAAGGTTTTAGACAGGCCAAGTCAATCTTCGGACTTAAACCCTATGGCAGTGTTGGGATGTCAGTGGGTCACAGGCTTGATACAGTTATTGCAAGCAAAGTATTTGCATCTAAATATTAAGTCTTATTCAGTTTAATCTATTTTAAGTCTACCTGTTCCAATACTTTTGCTCACCTAAAAATTTGATGTTCTGTTACAAACAATCTATCTTCTAAGTTGTGTATCAGATCCAGTTGTAAATACTTGGAAATAAAGCCCGAAATGTTGATCTCTTATTTTATATTCGTCTTTTGATGTCAAACCCAAATGTTTTTAGTCTACTTCAAAAATAAAGGAATTGGCCTCAATGGTCCAAAAATTTTGGAGGGGAGTGTATCTGGAATTGAGAAACTGAAGATGGCAAAACAATTGCTGGTATAAACGCAGTCAAAGGTCTCCCGACATCACTTTTTGCTAGTATGCTGTTAGATGTAATTTTGGAGGCGTATTCAAGTGCAACTTTTTGCCAAGACACAGGTGACGTGAGGTAAAGCAAAACTCCACCTTCGGCAGCAGGAGTTTTGTGATGTTGATTTAGTGTTACTAGAACTTTAGGGATCAGGTGGGCATGCCTCAAAAGACAATAAAACATATAATTTAATTTTATCCAGATTTGACAAAATCACTAGTACATCTTTGTTTGTATGATGTTTGGTATTCCTGAACTGAGGTATTTAATTAGACAAAAAGCAAATGTTGGCTCAAAATGCATAGATGGTCAAAAGCAATGGCAGTTAACAAGGGGACACCAGACAATTTTTTTCCAAAAAAATTAAAGCGTTAATCTGACCATGCTAACAATGGTTGTTTTTCTAAGGACTGAAAAGGCAAATGTAGTAATTTAAATGTATTAAGAGTACTCCACGGGGCAGGTGATTGGTGATGTTTTTGTGTACTCAACTTGACGCTGCCAAAAAATATGTAATACGAATTAAGTTATATGAAGTTATTTAGTACAGTTAATTATGAATGATTTATTTATTTCTGGCATAACACAGATTAATTATGTCAAAACTGAGCATGTCAGTTGCACGTGACATAATGTTATATTTATCCTCAAAGTGATTATATAGTCACAGGTTTGTGTGTGTACCACTTAACATATATAGAGACTCAAGTTTACAGTAATAAATACATATTCATTGGGTATTAATGGGGCTCTGCATTTGACAATTGCCTCTGAAATTCCCCCAACTCTATCTCATTTCCTTACTTAAATGGTGACTGGTTCAAGTTATTTGTTCTTTCTTAAAAAACAAAATTTAATGAGTGGGTACCTCTTACATCACAGAATCTGTATTTGCAGTACCCTTAGATGACTAAGGATTGCTCCAACTTTGCTTTTCCTTAATCCTTAAGATCTGGGTTGAAGTTCTGGAACACACCAACAAATAACTTAACAAACAGAACCAAGTCAAAGGCCTGTTTATGATCATAACAGTTTGAAAATAAAGATACAGAAAGGTTACTTCTTAGAACTTAGGGCGCGGGGACAAATTACCAACCATTTCAAGAAATCCTGATTTTATTTGTTTATTTTTTCAGGGTTCTGATGTAAAAAACACTTTTTGGCAAAAAAACAGTTCAGACTGCACACTGATGACAAGTGAACTGCTCTTTGTGAAGGCACAGTATTTATGTACATGGGTTGACAGGCAGACTTTTGGATCAAAAGATCAGCAGACAAACCGTGACTTTGTATACAGAAATGTGGCATCTTTGCCATTGACAGCACCTTGCTTGTTGATAGCACTTTGACAACTTCCATTCCAGAAGTTCATAGTTATTGTGGAGCTGCTGGAGATGCAGGTCAGCATTAACTCATCAGGAAGCTGCAACAGAAACAAGACATCTAGCCAACTGGACATAAGGCATTATCTCCTACAATCACAATAGGTACAAAAATATATAAACATGTAAAGTAGTCTGGCTCTACCTGTAGGGGTATCCGTGGTATTTTGCTCTGAAAATGGACAGGAGCCAGCTGAAGAACAGCACCACCAGACCAATACCTGCTACACACATAACTGACACACAAACAAAATTATTTTTGCTGTGCAGTATATTTGTGTGCTTGTCTATCCATATTTAGCATCATCAGCATATGAATATAACTACTTTATCTATATTTTGACATCAGTAATAAACTGCTGGAAGTCACTACAAAACTGGGTGTTTTCACTCTCTCAGTTGGTTTGCTGTGTTCTGATTCAGGAACAAAATAAACTTTGTTGAAATTGCTTCTTTGTGCACTTAAGTTCACACTGCAACCTTGGGAGAAAGCCAAGACCAAACTCTCCAGACAATCTCAGCCTACATGTTATGCCCCATATCTTAGTGTAATTACAGTGTCCACATATGTTCAAATGATCTGAACATAAAGGTAAAATGCTCTGGGTTTCTAGGTGTGTATACAACCATAAAATATACAGGTGTGTTTCTTAATAAATAGAACATACTCTTTATTTAATGCTAATATCATCTAAAAATAAAGATAGGTAAAATACAGATAGGTCATAGGTAAATTCCATTTTAGCATCTGAATGTTTTCTTAAAATTCCCTCTTTAATTTTTACTGGAAAAAAAACCCTTAAAAAATAATCCTAACACACACTTTTAGACAGCAGTACCACATTTCTACCATAAAGTCTTAAAAAATGCTGTCATTAAAAAATTGGAGTGTGCACTTACATACATACTGCTGTTAAATTTAAGATAAAAATAATACTTAACAATAATCAAGCTATTGTGGTGTCTTATGATATTGCCTTATATAGGTTTTGGAATGTTCAGAAAGTGACCTTGGCCAAAGGATTAGATGACTGATAATACTGGAGCCGTTTCCTGTTATGAGGAGCGGGATCCTTCTAATGCAGGGTTCATGTGTGGAACAGTGGTTGAAGGATTTCACCTGTGTGGAGTTGCTTTCTTTGTGTAAGATGAAATCTTTGCATCTTACACTTTGCATCTTATCTTTGAGGTCTTTGATATGTATGGGGGAGATTCATACTGGCACTCTCTCATGCAAACCGAGTTGCCTGATTGATGCTGGACATCTTTGTTACAAAACTTGTTTTTATGCAAGACATCCTTCATCATCTATACAGCATTACTACTTAAGACACAACACTTTTTTGCACATATTACATATCAAGGGCCAGCCAGGGCAAGAACAGATTGCTTCCACTGAGCACCTTAAAGTTTTTCTGGGAAATATATGTATGAATGAAGTGTTGAGTTTTCAAACTAGTGTTCTGCCTTTTCGTTGTTTAGCTTTGCAAACCAGTAAAGTTCAATTTTACATTAATATCTATCATATTGGATGTACAGAATACTTTGATGGAGTTTAACAAAAAATTTAATTTTTTTAAGTTATCATTTTATTAATATGTATTATTTTATAGGTATAGCTCATTAAATAGTTTTCTGTTAAAAACATGCCTATACTGAGAAACTGTAAGAAGTGAACAGAGGATTGAGAGAGCTTTGTCACATAGCACAATGACAGTCAACTTGAGCTAAACTGAGGAGCTTCAAGACAACTACACAACTATTCTTAACTAGAAAATTTCGAAGAAATTTTGTAAGTCTGCCTGATGTTTTGTGAATCCACTGACAGCATGATGAGTCCTGTATGTATTTAAAGCTGTATTTTTAAAATTCAATGACCACAGTCTTTTAGAATGACACACAAAAAAGTGACTATGGCAGACAAATTGTAAGCATACGCAAAGCCCAGGTCGACCTGAGAGAGAGAGAGAGAGAGAGAGAGAGAGAGAGAGGTCATAGGACGAGAGAGAGTGAAATGAGTACAGAGAGGTATAAGACGAATAAAAAAGAACAAAAATGTACTGAACAAATAAAAGCAATTTCTGAATAGCTTTGTTATCTTTCTTTATGAAAGAGAACAAACCACCAGATTATGCATTTATATGGATTTAATTGCATTATATATTATTTGTTATTGTTAATGTACTGCTTTTTTATTGTGATTTATTTTACTACATACTGATATGCATGTAAAACCACTTTGTGGGAACTTGACTTTTGTTGTACATGGGACATATTTTGTTGTTGCAATCCACCCTGAAGCATGAGCATATAAAATCATGTGAAGCAGAAGTAAGCTAAACTCTGCTTTCAGTGTTTCAAGTTTAAGAAAAGCAATATTACACTGCCTGTTGAAAATTTATATTTTATTTTTTAGAAATTTTATTTAGAAAACTTTTTTTTATCAAGATTTATTCGTCAAGTGAGGTATATTTGTTTACATGTTTATGATGCGCCTTGCATATGGCTTTACAGTATGTGGGTGATGGGTTATTTTATATGTTATTTTAATTTAACAGTTTGACAGTGGCTCATGATGTTGATGAGGAGGGGTAATAAATCTACCTGTACCTGAAGAACTGTGGTGATGAGCATCTTCTGGAGGGAGTGACAATGGGCATGCCACACAGAGGATATCAATGTGTTTTTCTTGCCATAGTGACAAGATACTGCCCAAAAACGAATTTGAATAAAATATTTTTTTGCACTTTATGTTACTTGCAATGCTGTATTAGCTCATGTTTCTGTTTTGTTGCCTTTTTTTGAAAAAAGCAGAAGGGTGAATTTGATGATGTATCAGTTTAACAGTGCTAGAGGGAGCTCTGCGGCTATTAGTCATTAAACACACTGACTTGAGAGCTGAGCAGTTGCTTTTTTTCTTACTCAAGAAATGTCTTCCCATGCACAGAGGTATAACACTAAGGCATTCACACGCATACTGTAATTTGGAGCCTGCATGTTTATCTCTGTAGCTATGCTGTTTCATCTTAAGGCAGATTCCTCCTAATACAACACAGCACAGTGTAGAAAATTACTCTTTCAATAAATCTATTTTCAATAACCAAAGTGATGTCCACTGTCGGTCCTTCAGGCTATTGAAAAAAAGAGCTGCTTATATAAGCCTACCGTTGAATAACTTGCCTAAGTTTATCAGCTGTTTTCATGGCAATGTTAAACATACCCCAAAGAGAAATCGGGTCTAGCCTGAAGCACTAAGTATAAATATCAAACATCACGTGAGTGACTGTAACACAATTAAGACTATATTGAGCTATTTGCTTTTGCCTGTTTACTGAACATGTTAATACATTTTCTCTTTATGTGTAACACACATTACACATCAAATAATGATAATAATTACTCAGTTTACTACAAGTGAGTGAAAGCATGGCTAGTGTTTACCACTTGGTGATTATGTGAGAGGGATGGATATCATCTCAAATGGACCTTTAAATAGCTCAAGGCAGCCTTGTGGCTGCTGTGTGTTAGCACTCCCCTACATGTGGATTTTTGAAACATGCCAATGCAGGATGTAATTTTACCTTAAATGAAACAGAATACAATATCCTAGCTTTCAGAGCTCAATATGACTAATTTGCACCACTGAATTACCTACAGTGTTTACTATCTTTAATTATATATTAATTCTAGCCTTTCAGTGAGAAATGCAAATGACATTAGATGGGAAATGGTAACAATTTTTTTTTCTGGAATTCCAGAGCTCACACATGTTGGCAACCTGGAACAGCTGACAAAGGTCTCCATGACCAATTGCCTCAAAATCTCCCTGGAAGCTGTACACACACATTCACATTCTCTACCTCACTTAAATTATTAACTGGATCTTGGGACCACCAGAAGTGACTGATCGTCAGACAATAGAGCCCTTTGTGGGTGTGTGGTTATAAAAGGTGAGAGAGATAGATTGGAGCTAGGCCATTTAATGATTTAAAAGATGAGCTGTAGCATTTTAGACAGCTGGAGATGTGAGAGGGAGGCCTGGCTAACACCAACAGAAAGGGCATTACTGTAATCAACCCGAAACAAGATAAAACCATGAATAACCCTTTCAAAATCATCAAATGATAAAATAGGACTTGACTTAAGATATAACTTTCAACTGAAAAAGGCTGGATTTGACTGAGTTTAACTTGTTATCAAATTTAAATAAACCACACCTAGATTTTTTATATTTTAAATATTCTCCCAGGTAGCCCAAGATCAAACAAGAAGCATCACAGGCAGCACTGGCTCGAAATATCAGGACTTCAGTTTTGGCTTCATAGCTTAAAAAATTCAAGGCTATGTAAAATTTGATGTCCTTTTGGGCAGTCAAACAGTGGTTTTAAGGAGATTGTGTTATTTTGTTTTACAGGCAAGTAGATTTGCATGTCCTCTGCATAACAGTGAAAGAAGACGAGGGAGAATTTAATTGACCTGAAAATAAGGTCCTGAGGGACTCCACAGTGGAGAGGCCCTGGGGACGATACAGCGTCACCAATTCTGAGAGAAAAAGTTCTGCCACATAAATGGGACCTGAAGACCTCCAAAGCAGTACCTCTAATGCCCACATAGTGTTTCAAGTAAGAGATGAGGATACCATGGTCTGCATTGTTGAAGGCAGCTGTAAAGACCAGGACACACCAAGTCAGTTGACATCAAAAAACATGGACTGACTGATGCGTGCCTCACGGTTCCCTGTGTTTGAGCCAGTCAGCCATTCCTGTGCTAAGCCTTCTATGCTACACTATACTAAGTTAGGCCATGTTATGTTACTAAGTCCTTGGAGAGGAAAAGATGTCCTTTCTGGTGTGCCTCTTTGTAAAGTCCATTAAGCTTGCAACAATATTAGGTTCAGTAAGTTGCATGTTTGTGAAGCCTCCCGGTAGAGTATAGGCTGGTCTGGAATTCTGAACTCTGTGTCTCGAAAGACCACTATTTTTTTCTCCTTTAGGTTAGCAGCTTAGTGCTAATTCTACCCTGTGACCCCTGCCTGTAAAAGTCAGCTAGCAGACTTTGTGTTCTAGTTGCTGACTAACTTAACTTGCTCACTCTAGATTAATCCTTGTGAATGTTCTAGGGCTGCTGCTGTTGAAAGGAGTGAAGTGGAGCAATCTACATAGAAAAGACTGCTGAAGAAATTCTGTTTAGAAGTGACCCCTGTTCTGGGTGGCTTAGAAAGAGATTGAGAAGCAAAGACAGTGTACTCTGCCCTGTGGGGCTGAGAAAAGAACTGCTCCTTCCCCTACTATGGGGGGTCGAGAAAGAGAGTGATGCAACATCATGGGTCCTGAGGCATAGTTTACAAATACATGTGAAACCTGGGGGATCATGGAAAGTTGAGTTTACTGTACTTCATCTGAGTTTCTAAGAGTCTCATCCAGGACTCAGGATGAGGCCAGATTTCACATTAAAAATTTGGGAAAATTTTCCCACACTGCACACAAAAGACCTCCAAAAGCCATAGGCCACATGGGACTGTACACCAATCAAACAATTCTGGCAGGTTCTATCTGTTTGATCTCGGAATATATTCAGAAACATTTGTGCAGGTGCAAACAACTGTTGTTGTGCAACCTTTTTTTTTTTTAGTTCTCTATAAAAAGTTCTTTAAGGGGCTGTTTACATGGAAACAGACAGAAAAGACAGTGTTTACAACATGAACAGTCTTTAAAATTTTGTTGGCTACCTTTTAATTATGACTTGCAATTGTTCGCTGAGTTAAAAGTTTCTCAGCTTTCCTCGCTCAGAGCTGGTTTGAGAATGTTCTTAAATAACCTCTAGGCTTTAGATCCTTGCATTCTTTGCCTGACTTAGGAGCACTCTTGGAGTTCTGTCTAAGAATCTTTATGAATACTGGCCCTAATAAGAACAGTCATATTATTATTATTATTATTATTATTATTATTATTATTATTATTATTATTATTATTAAATGTGTTG